>VDFB02271358.1:899962710-900167771 GCA_007258455.2 Sequoia sempervirens
CTGGATTGCAACACAATCTCATAAGCATTGGGCAACTTGTGCAAAAAGGATATAGGATATACTTTGAAAATGGTGAATGTGTGATTTTAGATAAGAAACCAAGCAATAGGCTAATTGCAAAAGTTGAGATGACAAAAAATAGGATGTTTCCTCTTAGAATCCAAAGTGAACTATTCTTAGAGCCACAAGGATTGCAAAAGGTTGCTGAGTTAGCTTTCAAAGCTTCATATAAAAATGAATCTTGGCTATGGCATTTAAGACTTGGGCATTTAAACTTCAAATGATTACAGCTGTTACACAAGAAAAGAATGGTATATGGACTGCCACCAATAGAGCCACTTAAGACAACATGTGAGAGCTGCATATTGGCAAAGCAACATAGGAAAGCATTTCTAGTTGGAGAGTCTTATAGAGAAAATCATCCACTTGAGATAGTGCATTCAGACCTTTGTGGACCTATGCAAACACCATCCATAAGTGGAAAGCTTTATTTCTTGACATTTATTGATGATTTCAGCAGAAAAGTTTGGGTTTATTTTTTGAAATATAAATCAGATGCATTTGTTGTTTTTAAGGAGTTCAAGGCAAAAGTTGAGAAAGAAAGTGGATGCTATATCAAAACATTGAGAACCGATCAAGGTGGAGAGTACATATCAAATGATTTTCAAAAAATTTGCAAAGAAAATGGCATAAAGAAACAATTTACAGCAAGGTATACTCCTCGACAAAATGGAGTAGCCGAGAGAAAGAATAGGACAATCATGGAAATGGCACGAAGTATGATAAAAGTAAAACATCTACCAAATGAATATTGGGCTGAAGCGGTTGCATGTTCGGTATACATATTGAATAGATGCCCAACGAAAGCAGTGATAAATAAAACACCAGAAGAAACTTGGAGCAAAAGGAAGCATAACATAGCACATTTGAGAGTCTTTGGTTGTGTAGCATACTCCTTGATACCTCAAGAGTTGAGAAAGAAGTTAGATGATAGAGGAGAGAAGTGTATATTTGTGGGATATAGTGAACAATCCAAGGCATACAAGCTATACAATCCTATCACAAAGAAGCTGATAATAAGTCATGATGTTGAGTTTGTTGAAGAAGAAGCATGGGATGGCAGCATAGACAAAACAACTACAGTTGCAGCTAGTGTTCCACAAGAAAATGAAGAAAATGAAACTCAAGTTCTGCCTACTACACAAGCAAATGCTCCTACAACACCTTCTAGGGAACCTACCACTCCAAATCCAATTACTCTAGCAAGTAATAACAGCAGTGAGTGCTCTAATCCAACACTTGCATCACTAAGATCAAGGTTTATAAATACTTCAAAGAAGACACAAAGTCTAAGGGAGATATATGATGAAATACAAGAGGCTGAAAATGATGATTTATGCTCTAATTTTGCATTCTTAACACAAGCTGATCCGATTTATTTTGAAGATGCAATTAAGGATGACAATTGGATTGCAACCATGGATGATGAGATTCAATCAATTGAAAAAAATCAAACTTGGGATCTAGTAGAGCTTCCTAAAGGAAAGGATGTGATTGGAGTTAAGTGGATTTACAAGACAAAGTATAACACTGATGGAAAAGTAGAGAAACACAAGGCAAGACTTGTAGCTAAAGGCTTCACACAACAACCGGGCATAGACTACAATGAAACATTTGCACTCGTGGCAAGATTGGATACCATTAGAATGGTCTTATCTATAGCAGCTCAAAACAATTGGAAGGTTTACCAAATGGATGTTAAATCAACATTTTTGAATGGCATTTTAGAAGAAGTGTATATAAAACAGCCACCTGGTTATGAAGTTTTGGGAGAAGAACATAAAGTATACAAACTGAAAAAGGCACTATATGGTTTGAAACAAGCCCCTAGAGCTTGGTACAACAGGATAGATTCTTATTTTTTGAACAATGGGTTTAACAAGTGTGGCAATGAACCAACTTTGTATGTCAAAGTGAATGATGAAGGAGAAATCTTGATAGTGTGCTTGTATGTAGATGATTTGATATTCACAGGTAACATGTCAACTAACTCATTCAAGGCAGCCATGGAAAGAGAATTTGATATGACTGATTTGGGGCTCATGAGATATTTTCTTGGTATAGAGGTAAGTCAAAATGACCAAGGCATTTTTATTTGTCAAAGCAAGTATGCTAATGATTTGTTGAAGAGATTTAAGATGACAAATGTAAATCCAATTCCTACACCTGTTGCATTGGGTTTAAAACTTAGCAAGGATGACAAAAGTCCTAGTGTTGATGCAACTTTATTCAAAAGATTAGTTGGCAGCCTCATGTATCTAACCGCCACAAGACCGGATATCATGTATGGGGTGAGTCTTATTTCTAGATTCATGGACACACCAAAAGAATCACATTGGAAAGCTGGAAAAAGAATTTTAAGATATATCGCTGGAACAAAAAGCTTTGGGATTTTGTATACATCTTTAGATGACTACAAGCTGATCCAATATACAGATAGTGATTGGGGAGGTAGCATGGATGACAGAAAAAGCACTTCGGGGTATATATTTTATCTAGGATCGGGAGCTATCGCTTGGGCATCAAGAAAACAACCAATTGTGACACTCTCATCAGCTGAAGCAGAATATGTTGCAGCCACATCAGCAGCTTACCAGGCAGTATGGATGAGAAGGGTGCTTTCAGATTTGAGGCATCCACAAGAAGAACCATCAAATTTTTTTTGTGATAATAATTCTGCAATTGCTTTATCTAAAAATCATGTTTTTCATAAACGGAGCAAGCATATTGATACAAGGTATCATTTTATTCGTGAATTGGTGAACAATGGTGACATACATCTTCAGTTTTGCAGGTCCGAAGAACAACTGGCAGATATCTTTACAAAGCCACTTTCAAAGAATATTTTTGAGCATCTCCGAGAAGCACTTGGTATTGTAGACATACATGGCAGTGAAGATTAAGGGGGAGTGTTGGTGACGTGGACTTTTTGTTGTACACATTTTAATCTTCCCTGCCACCGTTGCATATCTACCATACCTACCGCATTTACTCCATCATTCCTCCCGCTTCTATCTACCTTCTTCTATCTCCTTCTCCGATGCATCTAGACACTTCTCTTAGCGTATTCTGGAAGCTTCCCCTGTAGCTGAGCAAAAAGACTCTGTTTTGTAAAATGAAGGATGTAATACTCTGTTTTGAGTAGAAGAATGTATGGGCATAAAGAGCACTAGCAGCTCTCTATTTTTCATAAGGAAATAATATAAATCTGTATGCTGTTTCTAATATTAACTGTGTTTTTTATAATGCTCTATGCTGAATGCTGCGTTTACTCTTTCTCAGTTGAAAACCCTGTTTAGTTTGTCTCTGTATTTTTATCCAGCATGTAACCGACGGTAGTGGAAATGCAGGAGGCAAAGCGACTGTAACAGCTGCGAACAATTTTATTTCTTTGCATGGGAACCGTTTCGTTAATGAATGGATTTTAATGGATTTTATATCTTTATTTTGCAAATTCTCGTACCTTCCAGCGCAGTGACTATGGCTGAGAAGAGAGTTGTAGCAGGTGAAAATTATGGGGTGGATAGAGAGGACTACGCCTGACGAGCAGCGAGGAGGGATTCGTCAAGTTTACTGGAGCGGCTGAGCGATTGTAAGCAGTTGTGAAGGATGAGAAAACTCTTGTAATGGTAGGTCTCAATTTTTGTAAATTAAAGATGTAGTTGATCATGCTTGAACCAAGTAACTACTAGCATGAATATGTCGGAGGACTGCAAATTTCACAGTGAATAAATTGCTAAACACAATTTTAACTATTTTATTTATTTTTAATAGTTAGAACTTCCCAAATACCGTATGGTTGTATTTATTAATTTCTACCCTAAAATGCAATCGATTTATTAACATCATACAATATAGATTGAGAAATTATAGGCAGACGGTAAGAAATTCTAGCAGTGTCCACTGTCAGATTACCCGAACAACCGAGACATGGAGGCAGGCAGATTTCTTACCAACTGAGTTAATTCTGTTAAGTTGGCGATACTTTGAGGTATGTAGCCAGTGAGACCCATATTTGTTAAATTTCTGAAAAGATTAAGAATCTTATGGGTTAGCAGCCTTTATTGCCAAAATGAAAACAACTCAATAAATTGTTCTGAGGTTTAATGAATTTCTATGAGCTTTAAGAAAGGAATTTTACATTATAGTTACTCGTGGGGGGTTTTTGTCATTGCAGATAATACCGGTTAAAGGAAAACCTGCGGGGAAACATGGATCTCCTGCTGCCCAATCATGTGGAACATTTTCTGCCTCTGCTATTTGCCTAACAGCAAGTACTGTGTCATACACTTCTCAGACATTAGGCGACGTAGCAACTTGCGAAGGAAAGACACTGAAGAACTATAGTGTATTATATTGTTTCCTTCTCAGTATAAAACAATGATTTTAATGAAGTACATGAAGAAACAAACGTACTGTCTCCGGCGTCTGTCATATGATTGAAGTTCACCAGTTGATATACTTCAGCTGCATTTATTAATGGCTCCATGTCGGACACTTCTGGCGGATGCAATCTTATGTAGATAGGGTCCACTGTGCTAAGCTGTAAAAACTCAAATATTTGCCACCACAGGCGAAACGAAGAAATGTTAGGCTCAACTAGATTGACATCGCAAGCGATGACTTCGAATGCGTGCTTACGCGAGAGGACTGTCCGATTGATGTTGAGGAAGTAAATATTAAAATAAACAGAGCCGTTCTCAAGGACATTACCAAGCCCATTGGAAATTAACAGGTCTTCCCCTAGCAGTCTGTAATACAGATAATGGTGGTTTATTATAGGGGCCTGTAGGAAAAAAGGAGTTCGTGCTGATGTTTGTTGTTGACGACATCGTGAAAGGACTCGAATACCGATCAAACCGGTCCTCCGGATACCTTTACAATAACCACAAGAATGGATTAGATTATGTCAACTGAACAGTGTTAAATATAAGACCCAAACAAAATCATTAGCAAACTTACCTTACAAAATTAGAGCTGCCAAAATTTAAACGAGAGAGCATAACTAAAGCATTGCTGTTGAAATCGGTTTGGTTCTGATAGTTATACATTTGTGATTCCAGCGACCTCAACTCAATGGTGGAAATGAAGACATAGTGACCATCCTCTGTCTCTGAATTTCTAGCCAGGCATAAACTCAGAGTCTCACTTATGAGGGCCAAGATGATTTCATGGTAAAAGAGGAAATAATTGCCTTCATTTCTTGTGTCAACTTTACGCCACTTGATTCCCTCTATAAATAATTCAAAGACTCTTGCTAAAGGAAGATTTTCAAATCCTCCATAAGAAAACGTAGCCCTTACCAGGTAATGTATTTGAGGCGTCACGGGAAGTAAGTAACAATACTTATTTGCTTCCAGATTTGTAAAATAGGCCACGGATTGATATTGGTAGGCGAAGTTGTCTGCAACCAATGGAGGCAGAGTCGAAGTGTTTCTGAAATTGATGAACAAAGAATCTGTAATCCAGTCGAATTCTCCATCCGTTTTAGTATTTGAAGCACCACAGTCAATACTCAGAAATCCTTCATAGGAACCAACGCCAGCACGATCAGTGTGTAAAAATCACAGGTCTTGTTTATCAATTGAAGTAAAACTAAATTGGGAAAAACTACAACTTACCATCTGGATTTGCGAGTGTGCAGGTACAGAATAATCCAATGAAAGCCGTGATCGCTAACATGGTTAAACTTGTAAACTTCATGACGATCAATGGAAGCAGGGAATGAATGTGGTCGCGAGACAAAATACAGAAGGCAGCAACTATAATAAGAAAGACTACCGTCAACTCTTAGTAATTGAAAATTTCGAGTCGTAATATAAAAGCTACGTTTATTCAACTGCTTTGTTTGGGTCAAGTAATTGTGTTGCAGAGGAAACCCCGTGATAACTTATGTAGCGCACTAATTTAATATGTGGGTATCGTATACTTTGACAAATATTTGTAGGGGTGCGTCACTTTGGACGGCAAAATTGAAATTCAAATGCATGCAGACAATTTCGGTTGGCTGTCTTGGAGTCCTTTTTGCGTGCTCCCGACGCAAAATTCCTAAAAGAACATGATTTCGAATTTTAATTAATAAATACGGTCGCGGGATAAGCGTTACAAGACTAATACCATAACAAGCCAATGGTTATCAAATGTTGCCGTACGAGCTTTACAAAATAATAAAAAAATCTGTCAAACGCTTCTTTTAAGGGGCAGTTTTGCAGACTTCTTCCCCTACAAGTTGAGGGGTTGGTATTTGGAAAATATTAAAAAGTATTTTTATTTCTACGTGGTCTTTTTCAATTTATAATTTATATATTTGTTTGGTTGAATAAGTGATAAATTTTTATATTAAGTCTGACTCATTTTTTGCATCTTTATCGATTTTTCATTTTCTCTTATTCACATACATCTCTATTCATTCAAATTTATCATAGTTCTATTTAGACCTATTTACATATTCATTTTATTATTAGTCTAAACTTCCAGGCACGCATCTTTGATCTTAAGATTTGAATTTTCCTAACTTTAATCAATCTTGTGGTAATTTGGTTCAACACAAATGGTTCAAAATTGACCTTAAACATATTTTTAAGAAAATCAAATTCATTACTCCTATCCTTTCTTACTAACTAGCAATCACAGTTTAGTGTGCAATGGGTACATCGAAGAGGTGTGGAATGTCAATTAAGAAAAAAAAAGCCTTTTTTTGTATTAATTTGTGTATTAAATGAGTTCAATTAGTTGGCCATTTAGAAAATGATATTGTTTATGCAACAAAGGTCTCTAAAAATGAGTGAAAGAAAACATTTGAATCAAGAAGATAATGAAGGTGTATGAAGAGGGAAGGGGAGAGATAGGGAGAGAGATGGATGGGTAGAGAGAGGAAGGTATTTCTAGAGATAGAGGGGTAGAGAGGAATATAAAGGTAGAGATGAATATAGAGTGAGAGAGGAAGAGTGAGACAAATAGATAGAGGTAGAGATGAATATAGAACAAGAGACGAAGTGGGAGATAAATGGATAGAGATATAGAGAGAGACAGAGGGAGAAATAAAGATAGAGGGAAATAGGGATATAGAGAGGGGGAGATAGAGAGGGATAGATAGAGAGGAAGAGATAAAGAGATAAAGAGGAAGGGGAAGAGGAAGAGGAAGAGGAAGAGGAAGAGGAAGAGGAAGAGGGAGAGATATAGAGAGATATATGGTGAGATAGAGTGATATAAAGATAGAGATATAAGAAGATATAGGGAGAGGGAGAGAGATAAATAGATAGAAAAATAGAGAGAAGTAGAGAAATAAAATAGAGAGAGAGAGGGGGGGAGATGGAGAGAGAGAGAGAGAGAGAGAGAGAGAGAGAGAGAAAGGGAGAGATAGGTATAGGAGGGAGAGAGAGAGAGAGAGAATATGGGGAAGAGGGGGATATATGTAGAGGGTGAGAGAAGAAGAGGAGGGAGAGAGGGAGTGATATAGATATAGGGTGATATAGAGAGATAGAGAAAAATAGGAAAATAGATAAAGAGATAGGGAGATATATGTAGAGAAGGATATGGATAGAAAGAGGTAGAGATATGAGTGAGAGGGAGATCGAGTGAGAAATAAAGGTAAAGATAAAGAGTAGAAGAGATGGAGGGAGAGATAGAGTGAATAAGATAGAGAGAGAAGAAGGGAGAGAGAGGGAAAGGATATAGATGTATAGGGAGAAAGATATAGAGAGATAGAGAGAGGAGTGAGAGTGAAATAGATAGAGGTAGATATAATGAGATATAGATAGAGATAGAGGGGGCAAGAGTTAGAGAGAAAGAAGGTGATCTATAGATAAGTAATAGAGGTATAGATATAGGCAAAAAGATAGAGAGATATAGATAGAGGTAGGGAAGGAGAAAGAGGAAGTGTGTGTATATGAGTGAGAGAGATATGGAGAGATATAAAGAGGGAGACATATATTTATAAATAGATAGAGAGGAAGGGAGTTGGGGGAGAGAAATAGAAAGATGGAGTGATAAGGAGAGAGTGAGAGATAGGGATAGAGATAGATATAACTTGGGAAATATAGAGCCAGCGTGAGAAAGATAGATAAACATATAGAGAGGGAGCGATGGAAGGAGAGAGAAAGAGGGAGACAATGAGAGGGGGAGATGAAGAGATATAAAGATAAAGATATTGGAAGTGATATAGAGAGAGGGGTAAAGAGAGGAATATATAGAGGGGGCAAGAGTGAGAGATACAAGAGGTGATAGAGAAAAGTAGTGGAGAGGGGGTAGAGGTAGAGAGATAGAGATCGGGTGGGAGGAAAAGTAAGTGTATGTATATAATATTTATATCTAATAATATGCATCATATTTTATATAATATATAATAATTATTATAAATTGAATATATTTTTCAATAAATATAATATATTTTAAAAATAAATATAATAGATATTTTGAAAATAAATATAATATATATTTTAAAAATAAATATAGATGGATGCCGAAAATGATGACACTGCCGAATTTGCCTGCACCTAGGTCTTCTTCTCATGGCGCGGCTTCAGGCAAATCCTCTGGGGCTTGTCCGGTTGGGGTGTCTGCTTCAACGGGCGCCTTTGCTCTGTGTCCGTGGGGCTTTGTGGATAGCAATGTCTGGTTTGTATGCCGCGCGGATTGCATCTCTTCCTGTGGATGTAGGCTCTCACAACGGTCGTGATGTTTTGATGTAGCCCCTCAAAGAATCCCCCCCTCTGCCAAATGTCGAAGGAAATGCTGATGGGATCAGGAATTTCACTAATAGGAAAGTGACGATGGTGAAAGGTTCGTGTAGAGGGCTCAAAATGGCCTGCTGGGAGATTTAAAAGCCTTGGTTGTTGGAAATTTTGGGGTTTCACCTACCTCTTTTAAGCCTTCCTTTGTTATCGAGGGCGCCCGAGTGTGAGTGATACATCTCCACGTCCCTCCAAGCTTCTGCCCTCGGGAGACAGATCTGCTACAAAATCCACCTTTGCGGATGCAGTTAAATGGAGGAAGGATGTCATGGGGACTTCAAAAGAATCTTCCTCTCCAAAGATTGGCCCACTAACCAGACTTCGAGATGAAGATAACATGGCAACTTGATAGGTTTGCACCTTCATTTAGCGGGGATGGATAGCAAGGTGCTTACAACTCTCTATGGCATGTAGTACATATTTTGGGAAGTCTTCTATCTATTGCAACACCATTTGCTCTTCCATAGTTAGCTCATGGAGTGTGTGGATGAATTAGTATGAATTTTGTAACAATTACGTGCCAAAGCAGATGAGCTAACCTAAAGATTTCAAGAACAACCAGCTCAACAATCATGCATCATTGAAATTGAGAAGACCAAAGTGATCGAGAAAGAAAAAGAATTGATGGAGAAGAACCAACAATTGATAGAGAAGGATAGCCAGCTCGTTGAAAAAGATAAGTAGCTTTCTGAGTTACAGTTGGAAAATGGGAGGATCAAAGCTGAGGTAGCCCAACTGGTGAAAACCACTCACGAACGAGAACTCTTGGCAGCCCGCCATTTCAAATTTCACACAGAGGAAGTCTTTTGGTTGCGCTAGAGAATCTCTTAGTAGTCCACTTTGTCTTCATTTGTTTATGAACCTCTAGGGACGTCTTCTCAACTAGCTCCTCACTAAATGCTTAGTATTTTTTGCTTAGTCTTCCAATTTTGTTCTCTTATCGTCTGGAAGACAACTTTCTTTTTTGGTTGGCAGATGTGTCACATCTTGCCCGTCAAGGAATAGGAAGATTAAAGAAAAAAATAAAAACTAAGAAAATGAATAGGGAGGTCATGACTGTTCTTGCGGGGGGGGACGGGGCGCTCAAGAAAAATAAGCAATTATAGGGGTTGTTCTCTTACCTACGGTGAAAAGACAACTTGAAATAAATAAGAATGGTTATGTAATAGAGAGCATGGCATGGATAAAATGAAATACGTATTTGTGCCATTAATAAGCATGACACCCCTAACCATGGATGATGGGAAAATATGTAGGTCGTGGAAGAAAAGAAAGGAGAGAAAGAGAGCATGAGTGGTGAGAGGTAAAAGGAGAAGAGGTCGATGGTGAATGCTCAGGAAAGGAGAGAGGTAAAATATGGAAGTAGGGATGAGGTACGTAGAGAGGGAAAAATGAAGGAGAATACATAAAATTGTGTGGAAAAGAAAACATGAGCAAGAGGTGTTGAAGGGGATTGGAGGAGAAGGAGGGCGACCAGAGTTTTGCATAGCTACTGGAAAGTGTATGAGTACTAGACATGTTGCAATTTTGGATGCGATTTAAGGCACAATGGGTTAGTGGGAGGCTCACAAAATTCTATTCCTATAACTTTGAGGAGGGCAAGTGCTAAACCTTAGAGCCAAGACCAAAGGGAAAGAACAAGGAAAATGAAGGAGATTGCAAGGTATGAGGACTGGTGCAACAATCCTATCCAAGAGGAAACCTTCATGAATTAGGTACACTTTTGTAGCAAAAGCCTTGTCTTCATCTTAATGTATATTGCATTTCTTTGCATATTTTCTATCCATGATATTGTGCTACACTTAACCTCTTCAAATTGGTTGTGTGACATGTAGATAAAAGATTAAACAAAAAATGTAAGGGGAGAGTATTAGGTGGAAAAAGTAAATAATGAAATAATATCCTCTAGTTACACCCTTCACTTGTATGATAAACATGAATAAAAATTGTGGAAACCTTTCAAGAAATGATTGTGAATGCCAATCATACTCTATTAACACTTTTATTTCAAATAAAAGAAGCAAGAAAATTAGTTGGGACAAAAAATATTTTGAGAATAAAATTTGCAACTACACTTATATGAACAAAGAAAATAAATAATACATATGCTCTACATAAACCCATGTTATATGTCGATAGCCACTGGGTATGTGCAGGATCATGATGGGCCAAAAAGTGGCAATATGTAACTGATACATATGATGGACCATGTGGTTGACGACTTTTTTTTACCCAAAATTGATGAAATGAAAAAGGTTTTTAAATGAGATTCTCAGCTTTCCACCAATATAAATTATGTTTTACTTTGAATTTAATAAATTATTATTATTCATTTTCTATTTGAATTATGATTAAAGTCCTGATTGATAGGTTGATTGAAAGGAATCTATAGCTTTCAAATGGTATCAAATTTTTTGAATCCAAAACATGTGTTATATTTTATGCTTCGTATACTATAGGATTAAAAATAATAATAATAATTTTATGAAGTTTTGACCAAGTTAAGGTGGTTAGACATACGAGTTTTATATTTTTTAAAATTTGTAAAAAAAAATCATAATTAATTATTTACTTGGAAAAGAATTACAAAAATATGCATCACATCAAGACATGAGTCCTCTACTTATGTCTAAAATCTTATAAAAAAATATTATCATTTTATTGTGGTTAAGGTGGTGAGATAGACACCTACTTCTTATTTTTTTCCTAAAATTTAAGTACTATTACATTGAAATTTCAAATTTTCACCAAATAGTTTAAAAAAAAAAAAAAAAACCTAGTAGTTTAGAAACTACATTCAATTCACTACATATTTTATTCTTACATATTTTTAAAATAATATAGATAACTTATTAAAAAATTTATGTCAAGTTGCCTAACTCTGATTTTTCTGAATTTTTTTCCACTCAAGGGCCTATTTTTTCCATGATGATCCTGCACATACCCTACTATGAAATTAATACATAAAGTAGATATTTTTTTCAGAGGTTATGCCACCAATTTGACCTAATACCATTTATTAATGTTTCTATAGCAATGTCAACAACTCTCCTCTTGCTAAATTTCTTGGAGGTGCCATAAGGACTTATTTTACCGACACCCTTGCAAGGATATGAGGACACTCTATTGTAGTTATAACCATTCATAAATTGTTAATGCACTTGTAGTATAGCGTAGAAGGAAAAATATTTCAATAAGAAATCTATATCTAGCATTTTCTTATATATGCTTAATCTTGTCGATGAAAGTGAGGAACAAATGAAATGCATGGGTGTAGTTAATAATGTTTTTGAATATCTCCTCTCTAAAGTAGATATGGGGTTTAATAGTAAGACTTGGAAATGATTTATGGCAATCATAGCAGTAGAAGAGACTAAGGGAGTAGGAAGATTGGTTAACCATAATATACCATACCTACCCATAAGAAGGGTGAGATCATCAAGCTATAGATCTTTTAAGTATAAGAATCCTAGCATTGGAACTATTGGGTAAACTAAAGTAAGGGTATCATAGTTGTACTAGATAGTTATCTAAATGAATATAAGGGACGCATCATTTAATTCGATGGTGTTGTCAAAATTGAGTTAAGAAACAAGCCTTTGCAATCATATAGTATAGCATCATTTGATATCTTATTGCTAACCATTAAGATCATAATTAATTAAAGGCATTGGGTGCATTTATTATCTAATTCAAGAACCAAGCTATTGCAAGAATAACATATTATACTATAAGATAAATGAAATTAGAAGGGTAAGAATACCATTACTATGAATATTATAGAGTGTACATATTTTATAAGAAGATATGATAAGTATAGCATTGCCAACTGTCTCGAGTATGACTCATAAATTGATTATGTTTAACCCAAGTTTGTGATGATGGAATTACCTTTCAAGGTTCAAAAGGACATTAGGTGGAGGGGGTGAACAATTCATATTCTTCAACTAAGACTATTTTAAAAGTATTGGATTTCACTAAATGATGAAGGATATTAAAAGAAAAAGAATATATTATTATTAGATGTATATACTTGGACATTGATCGAATGGATATAGTTTTGTCAACCATCTAAAGTTGACTTACATATTAGCGTTTCTTATAACACGTTTATAACTATTATATCTTTTGAAGTTTAAATAATTTTGTATGGCCTTATTGAGGCACGACATGTTCTAGTGGAGATTGATGTTAAAAACTTATAGGATCATGACGCTTGATCATATTAGTCGAATGCCATTTGTAGCCATATTAGGGCTTCACATAATTATCACATTGTGAATAGATCTTGAGTATCACTACTCTTATTGTTAGTAAATGTATCTTCAATGTGATATCTACTCTATTGTGTTATCCTCATCTATGGAAATTAAGGGGATTCTCATTAGTATAATATAGTTGTTCAAGATATCAAGAACCACTACAGGTGGTATCTAAGATTACCAAATCATGTTGTATACATGTTATCTTGTTTTAAGTTTGAATATAACCCAATGTTATAAACTATGTGGTATTATCATCAGGGTACCAAATGTGGCATGAAATCCTTGATAGGTAACTGTAAGGGGTTTTGGAATGGAATTTCCATGATATAGGTTCACTAAGTTGGGAAATGCTGTGTATGCATCCTTTGAGAGACCTTGTGAGGAGAACTACATGTGTGACTTTGATCCATTTGGAAGTGGGTATGTAGGCAGTCATTGGGTGAAGGACGCCCCTATGACTTCAAGTCCATAGAAAGAGGGTTTAGGGGGGATAACTCCAAGGGATGGAGTTGTTCCTAATTGGTTTGACCTTTCCTCCTTTGTAAGCTATAGTTTGAGGCTAAAATGGGCACCGAATGGGTATAAACAAGTTAAAGGAATGTAATAACTTGCATTTAGTACATGATGTGCTTCTGAATAGTAAGTTGAATGATGTAAGGGATTTGACTACTTTATAATGGGTATTTGATTATATGTACATGCTAAGTAAAGACCATCTCGTGTTGGTTCTATGTAACTTTTATGTGTTCGTGAAATTCAACTCCATATATAGAGGTCTCTATGTATATGCCCATGAATATGTTTATTGTGATATATTTATCTAGGTCACTTGACTAATATTGTGAATCATGTTACGTTGACCCACCCAAGTGTGAACCTCCAAGGTATTTGAGCAATGACAGGCAGTCATTGGACCATGCCAATGATCAATGTCTAGGTAATATTATTAGGGATTAGTTGACATTCATATGGTTCATAGAGTTGGATTGTTAGGCACTACCCTATTTATGATACAGTAATAGTTAGTAGGTTGTCATTGGACTATGCCAATGGTGGATGCTTAGAGCTACTATTGTATCTTTTGGATTAGCCGACATTCACCATGTTCATGGAGGTGGTTTGCTAGGGGCTATCTAGGATTTGATATAATAATGGTTGCATAGGTAGTTACACTATCGTGCAGGTAATGGTAATTGGAGGTAACTACTGTATCAGGAGGGTTCACATGTAGTTACCTATAACATGGGGGTGATAGGTGCCAAGTGTTACCTGAGATTTTGAAGAAGATAGCTGACAATATCACCAAGGTCATAAGGTAGTATATGTCAGAAGCTACTTCTCCTTGGATGAACAAACTTGTTACTATTGGCCTATAGGCGATTGAAGTTGGAATCCACTGGTTGGATAGGTTCACTACTTGTGGAAAGATTTGGGATGGAGGATGGACCCACAATGTATTATGGGATGCTTTGAATCCCCTTCCTAGTTGTTAGATGGTATACTTGGCTTTGTTGGGTTGAGGATGGATGCCTAGTGTAGTATGGGATGCACTAAATCCTCTTCGTAGTTGTTCAATGGTGCAAAAGACCAGAGGAAAGGATGGACCCATGATGTAGTGCTCAATGCACCAAAATTTTTTAATGTCTGGGATGCATTGTAGACATATGTTAGTCAACAATTGTTGATTTTTCAACCAGTCACTGTATATATATGATGTGTTGGAGATAGTCATTGCATATATGCGATGTGTACTAGAGCTAGTATCTATGTATATGTGATGTTTGTTGGATCTAGTCATTGTGGTACTTGTTATGTACATATGAGCTAGGAACCATTGTATTTGTGATGTGTTGGAGCTAATTATTTTTGTTGTTGTGATGTACATATGAGCTAGGTGATATTGTACTTGTGAGGTGCGTATGAGTTGGCCGTGGTGGTATTATGATGTGTGTATGAGCCATTCATTGTTGTACTTGTGATGTAATGTACAACCATGTTCTGCTATACATTTTTTTTTCAATTTTGGGCCTACAACTCATCAAACATTTCATCAAAAACTTTTCCTTAATGTAATTCTGAGTGTGAATTATAATTTCCTGATACCCAAAAAGGATGTAATTTTTTTTTTTCACACAATTACCATTTCCACTGAATACCAAATCCTTTGGATAGATATGCATAACACTAACTAATGAATAATAGACTTGATAGTTCAAGAATTTAGCATTCATCATAATTTTTCTCCCAAATGCATATATTAGATGAAGATAACATTCAATGCATTATTCATGATTAAAAAACTGAATCCATAATCATTCCAACTCAAAATTTATTGTGCAGGAGTGATTTAGTTTCTCAACATTAACAACAATCAGTAATTAAACTTTTCTAACTTGTGAGAAATTCTAGACTAGAACTCCCTATAGCTTGACGTATTTCTCAATAGCTCGACATTCTTTGAATATATGGTGTTGAATGATGAGTAACCAAATAGAGGCAATGCCCTTGATTCAATTGTAGATTGGAATATACGATCTTGCTATCTCCCATTCCCACGCACATGAAATGCTTCCATATGAACGATAACCTAAACTTCAATACCACATCCTTTTTTCCACTTCATACACCAACCTGGACAGTTTGATGATGTCGTCTTGATACTTTCATTATTTAATACCCCATCTCTTTGAAGGAATACAATAACTCTATAGATTTTAAACTATGAGCCTCCTTAATATTACGACCAAGCAGGAATTTAAATTGCTCCTGATGATTATCTCACTTCTTTCCAAAGTAACACGGTGGCTCCCTATAGACTTAATTTTTAACCTCTATGTAAATGCGAACCAAAGAAGCAGAAGTGATTAATAATCTCCATGTGGCTACACTTGCTCAACAATGCTATCGATGTCTTTCATAATGAAAATCAACACATCTCTTAAATGCATATGCTCTCTGGTATAATGGGTGACTTGTGATGATATTAGTGACTCTTATACAAAATTGTGTGCTACGTCATATGATCTCAGAAAGAATGAAAACTGGAGATTATGGGCACTCCAAGAATGACAAATTTCACCCTTCAATATATTAATAGTCCTGAATGTTTATTTTTAACATAGCGCCTCCTTCAAACTTAGATGCAACTGGCATATGGCTACAATCTTCCTTAATGGCAGGTCGAAGATTTCATTCCTCCCCTATATTTCTAATTCGACTCTTTAGACATCCAAAACTTTATACAGAGTTTTAATTAATGAATTCAAGCCAAGACAAGAACGACTTCTTCCGCTATTTCACTCCACAAACATTGATCCGTTGATTTTCAAATGCTCAATTCCCTATGTATTTGTGGTACCCTTCAAATTAGACTCAAGCGGTAGTTTCCATTAAATATAAAGTGACAGTGAATATGAATAAATTATCCCAACGTGACTATGCTTGGATGACAACAACGATTTCCATCACCCGATATATGACTTGTGATCCCTATTGCCACTGTTGGAATATCTAACCTTGAGTAGCAACAGGAAAGTGCATTTAATGCACAGTCAGATGAGATCCGTAGGGATCCTTCAACCCCTTTGTTGTGTCTGACAACCTTGTTGGCCAGTTAATGTCTTAGCAAAAAGCTAATTGTAGTGGTTGAATTTGAATTGGGTGCCAGTTTTTGAAAAAGGCAAGGAAAAAAAGGAATAGAATATAATTTCTTTTCTATAGAAGGAGACAGTTAAGCTTTTATAGTAGTAGACAAACAGAAATGTTCAACAGAACATAAAACTACAAAAAAGGAATGTTTAGGAGAACTTGCAGTAGTAGAAGACATTAATAGAGAGTAGTGCTCTAGTGCTCTGAAATGTCTCCAGTACACAACACACAAAAAGCTCCAGTGCACCAGAATATGCATAGTTTTTGTATGAAGAATATATAGAGCTTTAGCTCTAATTTTTGTGTAATCAAAATTTTGAATGTAATCTTTTATGAATGAATGAAATAGAAAATATTAATTTTCCTCCTTATCTTGTTGTCTCCTTGGTCTGTGTGTTTTTCATTCTTTTCACACTGTAGTTGGGTTTATTTTCCCAACAAATTGGTCTCAAAGCCCTAAGTTTCTAGGCATTTAGTTTTTAAAGCCCTAGCTTTGTTTCCCAAGCATGTTGTGACAAAACCTTAGGTTCTGGGTATTTGGGAAAGTCCTAGTTTTCTAGGCAATGAAGAAAAGCCTTAGATTTTACTTGGGTATTTGTATTTTCTCTCATTTAGCAAAAATGGCTAGAGGATATGATAGGAGTTGGTAGCAACCACCTATATTTGATGGTAAAAATTATGATGTCCAGGCAAAGAAAATGAAAACCATTTTAGTGGCAAATGGTTTGTGGGAGTTAGTAGGAAATGGGTCCAAATATGTGATTGACCCAAATGTATTTACAACATTGAGCAATGCTCAAAACAACCAGTTGAAGGAGACAAGGAAAAATGATGCCAAAGCCCTCAGTTTGATTGAGGCAGCCTTGATAGAGACTATCTTTCCTCAAATAACAATAGCTAGTTATGCAAAAAAAGAATGGGAAATACTTCCAACCACTTGCAAAGGGATTGAGAAAGTCAGGTCAGTGAAACTCTAGCCACAAATGAGAGAATTTGAGACCATGCAGATGAAGGACAATGAGTCCATTTTAAATTTTCATAGAAGGGCTTCCACCATGATCAACCAGTTGAGGATAAATGGAGAAGCCATGAAAGAGCAGAAGATTTTGGAAAATATTCTTAGAAGTTTACCCACAAAATTTGACCCAGTGGTTATTGCCATAGAAGAGGAAAATGACCTCTCAACATTATCAGTTGATGAGTTAATGGGTTCACTTCAAACCCATGAGCAGTGCCTAAATAGGTCTACAAATTCTTCCTAGGAGCAAGCTTTCAAAGCTCAAGCAAATGTGAGAGGTAGGGGAAGAGGAAGAAATGGTAGAGGACAAGGTCAAAGAGGAAGAGGTAGAAGCAACTCTAGAAGAGGAGGCTCAAATAGTCAAGAGGAGGTCAACACCTCCCAATCAGACTTCCAAAACACAAAGAAAAATAGCAACTCAAATAAGAGATCTAACAAGAGAAATGTGCGATGTTACTACTGTCACAAGTATGGTCACTATGTAAGTGAATGTAGGAAGAAATAGTGTGACCAAGGGATTCACAATGCAAATGTGGCAAATGAGAACAAGGTTGAAAATGAAAAATAGTCACAAGTGTTCATTGCATGCAATCTTACAAAACAAGGCAATGCTAAAGTGTAGTATTTGGACAATAGTTGTAGCAACCACATGAGTGGTAACCAAAAAATATTTTCCTCCATAGACAACAACATTAAGTCTGAAATCAAAATGGGGAAAAATCAGAAGGTTATAGTCATGTGAAAGGGCATAGTGTGCCTACAAACCAAGCATGGTGAAGAAAGTCAGCTCCATGACATCTTTTATGCCCCAAACATGAAACACAATCTCTTAAGCATTGTACAGATGGTCCAAAACAGTTATAGAGTGCTAATGGAGAAAGGGGAATGCATCATCTATGACAAAGATGGAAGCAAGGAAGTTATGGCAGCAGTTCAAATGACAAATAACCAAATGTTTCCCCTCAAAATGCAAATCTCAACACAATCAATAGGTTTGCAATAGTCAGCCTTCAAAATAGTCATCCAAGACCCATCCAAGCTTTGGTATTTGAGGTATGGGAATCTAAGTTATTCTACCTTAAATATTTTAGCTAAAAATGATATGGTTAGGGGCCTACCAACAATTGTAGAGCCTGATGGAAAGTGTGAAGCATGCATCCTAAGTAAACAACATAGGCTTGCAACCTTTTCAATTAGGGAATTCTAGGAGAGCTAGACCACCATTAGAGTTGGCACATTCATATTTGTGTGGTCCTATGAAGACCCCAACCCTAGGAGAAAATTTCTATTTCATGACACTCATAGATGATTATAGTAGAAAAATTTGGGTGTATTTTTTGAAGAAAAAATCAAATGCTGAGAAGTTCAAGGAGTTTAAGGCATTGGCTGAAAAGTAACACAAGCACTATATCAAATTCCTCATAATGGACAGAGGGGGAGAGTATATCTCTCAAGAGTTTATGATTTTTTGCAATTCTCAAGGCATTCAAAGACAACTCACAGCCCAGTATACTCCACAAGAAAATGGAGTGGATAAAAGAAAGATTAGAACCATCAAGGAGATGGAAACAAGCATGCTAAAGGAAAAAGGTTTGTCTAATGAGTATTGGGGTGATTTTGTAGCAACAACAATCTACATCTTAAATAGGTGCCTCACAAAGGACGTTCATGATAGGATCCCACAAGAAGTTGACAAAATTCAAATGGAGTGTTGAGCATTTGGGAATATTTGGATGTGTGGCATATGCACTTGTGCCAAAAGAGAAAAGGTAGAAATTTGATGACAAAGGAGAAAATGCATTTTCATAGGCTATAGTGAAGAATCCAAAGCCTACAGATTGTATAATCCCATCACCAAGAAAGTGGTGATCAACAAGGACATTGAATTCATTGAAAATGAGTCATGGGATGGAACGGTGGATAGCAATACAAGTATTGCAGTCTCAATACCCTTTGAGGATGAAAAAGTTATAGAAGGAAGATGCACCGCAAATCTACAACAAGCTGACAATTCATAAAAGAAAAACTCTCCAGAAATTCTTAGTAGAGAAGATGGTCTGGAAATCTCTAACATGGTAGATGCACCAAAAAATTTCAGTAGGGAAGTTGCTCTAGAAACTTAGAACAATCTTCTTCATCATTCCAGTAGTCAAGGAACTTTAAAAATTCTGACCCTACGCTTGCATCATTGATGCCACAAATGACTAGAAGCAAGAGGTAAATTTATGATAACACAAGGTATGATGATTTTGATGAGAATTCAGATTTTGCTAAGTTTTCTTATAGTGATCCAATGTATTTTGAAGAAACTGTAAAAGAAAAAAAATTGCGTAAGCCCATGGATGAAGAGTTGGACGCTATAGTGAGAAACAAAACATGGGAGCTCACTGATTTACCCAAAGGGAAATCAGTCATTGGAGCTAAGTGGGTCTATAAGACCAAATGTATTGTTGATGGTAAGGTTGAAATGCATAAAGCAAGGCTAGTTGTTAAGGGATACAAACAACATCTTGGAAGAGATTACGATGAAACATTTGCACCAGTTGTAAGGCTAGAAATAGTGCAAGTAGTCCTAGTAATTGTAGCCTAGCACAAATGGAAAGTATTTCAAATGGATGTGAAATCAACCTTCTTGAATGGAGTGCTGAAAGAAGAGATGTATGTGGAGTAGCCACTTGGCTACGAAGTCCCAAGGAAAGAAGAAAAATTCTATAGGCTCCAAAAAGTTCTTTATAGACAGAAGCAAGCACCACAGGCATGGTATAGCATAATTGATTCATACCTTTTGAGAAATGGCTTTAGAAAAAGTAGTAGTGAGCCCACACTCTACATCAAGGCAGCCAATGGTGAGATTCTTATTTTTGTTTTGTATGTAGATGATTTAATTTTCACTGTAAATAGTAATCTTTTCATTGTTGGTTTCAAATAGGAAATGAAAAATGAGTTTGAAATGGAAGACCTAGGTTTACTAAAATATTTCCTAGGCATAGAGATCCAACAAATAGATCATGGAATCTTTATTTCACAAAAATTTATGCTAAACAAATCGTGAAGAGATTTAGAATGTTGGACAACAAACCAGCCCCAACCCCAACAACTATAGGTCTAAAATTAAGCAAAGCAAAGAGGACAACAACAGTGATGTTAACCCAACCCTCTACAAGAGCATGGTTGGAAGCCTCATGTATTTGACAACAATACCTAATTTGATGTACATGGTAAGCCTGATTTCTAGGTTAATGGAGCAACTTAAGGACACACACTGAAAAGAAGGAAAAAGAATTCTAAGGTATGTCAATGGCACGAAAGGCTATGGAATTATGTATGCCGCCTCCAATGAGTTTCAGTTGGTTGGGTACACAGACAGTGATTGGGAAGGAAATGTAGATGGTAGGAAGAGCACATTATGATATTTGGCTTAGAAGAATCCTTGCAGATTTGAATGAGTAGCAAGAAGATTGTACAAAATATTTTTGTGAAAACGTGTCTTTTATTGCATTGACTAACAATCCCCTTTCATGGATGAAGCAAGCATATCGAGATCCGATATCATTTCATAAGGGAGTTGGTGGAGCATGGAGAGATTCAACTTCAGTATTGCAAATCTGAGTAGCAACTCGCTAATATTTTTGCAAAGGAATTGTCAAAAGACTCCTTTGAATGCCTAAGAGATAGGTTTGGTATGAAGGAATGCTCTAGAAATTTAGTTCTGGAAAAACATAGAAAAGCACTGATGCTCTAGAAATACAGTTTTGGAAACTCAGAAAGGTGCCAAAAATTAGAACAAGTGCAAACCGGCATGCTCCAAAAACTTTGCGCTTGTGCTCCAAAATTGCTCCATTGCTCCAAAAATTTTGCAGAGTGATGAAGAACAGGGGCCGATGCTTCAAAAATGTTTCTTTGAAAAAAATTCTCTAGAAATTTTAAATGATGATGAAAAGTAGAATATCTCAAGATTAAGGGGGAGTGTTGGAATATCTAACCTTGAGAAACAACAGGAAAGAGCATTTAATGCATAGTCAGATGAGATCTGTTGGGATCCTCCAACCCCTCTGTTGTGTCTGACAACCTTTCTAGCTAGTTAATGTTTTAACAACAAATTAATTGTGGTGGTTGAGTTTGAATTGGGCACCAATTTTTGGAAAGGGAAAGTAAAACAAAAGAATAGAATAAAATGTCTTTTCTGTAGAAGGAGACAGTTAAGCTTTTGCAGTAGCAGACAAGGAGAAATGTTCGGCAAAACACAAAAATACAGAAAGGGAATGTTTAGGAGAACCTGTAGCAGCAAAATAGATTGACATAGAGTAGTTCTCTAATGCTCTAGAATATCTCTAGCATGCAACAACACACAAAAAGCTCCAGTGTGCTAGAATATGCACCGTTTTTGTATGAAGAATATACAAAGCTTTAGCTCTAAATCTTTTTAAATTATTTTTGAATGTAATCTTTTGTGAATGAATGAAATATAAAATATGATTCTACCTCCTTGTCTTTTTTTCTCCTTGGTCTATGTTTTTTTCATTCTTTTCCCATTATAGTTGGGTTTATTTTCCCAATAGCCACAATGCTCTTTTCCTTCTCTAACATCAGTTTCTTGCTATTTAAATCACCAACTAAAGATGAAAGGCCCTCGAAATCAATCTTCACTCATTAAACTCATGCTATATTTGAATTAACGGAAGTATTAATAAGAAGAAAATCCTGAACTCATTTGGCTCATGTCATCTCTTGAACAAACAACTCCTCGTTATACTAGCTGAGTAAATACAGAGTGATTCCCAACTAAAATGTTCACATAGTTGCATGTTAAAGAATTGTATTTTTTAATCATACTAACTGAATTAATATACCACCTTATCCTATCATATGCAAAAACCTTCATTCACATAGACTTAAAATACCTCTTAATTTTGTCTTGAACAGATTGACATAAAATTCATAAACTGCAATGCTGAGACCAAGCACAAAACCTGAATGGTTCCACTTGCTATTGATTTGAGTTTTTGTCCAAATCACGAACCAAGGTTTTCCATCCTTGAGTCCCGGGAAACCAAGATTTTTCCAAAACTAGAAATAATCATGCCTGCAATAAGCTTCCATCAATTCTTTTATTCTTTCCTCCTTGACCGTTGGTTTTCTGTGACTATCCAAATTCTTTTCTTTTTTAAATTGTGAATTACTTTTTAATCTCCATTGAATAAGTCTAAATAAAATATTATTTAATTAATAATATTTCTATTTTGATTAACATCTAAAGGAGAAATATTAAACAAATACAATAATATTATGTCTCCTTGTAATAAAAAATGGGGCATTACAGCTTGTGATGTGTTGGAGCTAATTATTGTTGTAGTTGTGATTTACATATGAGCTAGGCGCTATTGTACTTGTGAGGTGCATATGAGTTGGCCATGGTGGTATTGTGATGTGTGTATGAGCCAATCATTGTTGTACTTGTGATGTGTATGAGCTAGTCACCTTGTGTATTTGTGATGTATGCTCGAGTCAATAATTGTGTATTTGATCTTGGAATTATGATATGAACCCTATGTATTCATGTGTTTTCAAGGATTAGTAATGTTTGGTATGGACCCAATACTTGATGGAAAATCAATTTTATCCTTTTATTATATTGGACTAAGTCGACAACTTATGTTTAATAAATAGTCTAGGTTTAAATGTGAGATCATAGATCTCATACAAGAGAGAATAAACTCCCTGTAACATAGGTAGGCTAACTACGAAGCCTTTGATTTTCCATGAGGGAATATGTAGGTAGGGTGACCATGAACCCTCGAGGTTTAGGTTTGGGTGTAGGAATGATCCTAGCCATAGGAGCTTAGCAATTTTAAGTGAAAGCATATAAGTGGTGATGTTGATTTGTTGTCACTAGGATGAATGAAGAACTTTTGAAAGTAACACTTTAATTTTAGACAAAATATGCCTAGTCAATTAACTTGGTAGTTGTAATGAATTATTTTTAAAAAAATGTAGCATTGGAGGGGTGGATTTTCATGATGTAGTTAGAAAATTAATTATTTTAGTTTTAAGTGTAGGGTGATCCCACAATACTGGTTTACAATTTTTGGCCAAACTCGACACTGAACTATTTTTTTCTAACTAAATCTTCACTTTCAGGCACTTATAGCGGCTAAACCATGAGGAATTTGAAGATGATACAAACTAGTGATTTGTGACATTCTACCTATAGATTCTAAATATATTTTTTTCAAAATTTTTGGAATTAGATTGCACTTCTCTTTCCATCTCTTTCAAAAACTATTTTTTTTTAAGTAAACACCATTTTTAAGGAGTGATGCTCATCGTATACAACATAAATTTTTTCCATAAAGGATAAAATTATATTTTTTTCTAATTTACATTTGTAACTATGATATCTAGCACTTTCATTTGGTTTCATAGTGTTTTATTGAATATTTTTTCCTTAATCAAGTTTTGAAGTCAAACTAATTACAATTTAGACATGGATAGACTGTATACAACATAACCTTTTTTTGTATGTATCCAAATTTATTTATTTTTGTTTGTTTGATTAAGGACTTAAATAGCTAGTGCACTGATATTTTTCATTATTTTTTTGATAATCTGCTATTTTTCCACAGGTGTAGAATAAAGAGCTTGATTTTTGGTGAAAAACGTACATTCACAAGAAATAAAAAATAAATATAATAAAATTAAATTTATTTAAAATTATAATTTTTGGAATCTTATAATAAGGACTACATACTTACAAAAAATAAATTTTAAATGAATTAATTTGATTCCCCAAAAGGTAAATTAAAAGTGGTTTTTATTAACATTTTGATAGGAGTAAAGGAGATTCTGTTATTGGTATGGTTTAAAACTAGTAGGGTTCTATCCAAGGGGGTTTGATCTAAGGTGGTTTGATCAAACTATCTTCAATTGGAATCCCTTAAATGGAAAATTTCAAGGCTTAAATCATTATATTTTCTAAAAATATGTGATTTCAACAAAAATCAACATGTCCCAAAAATTGTAAACTAGTATTGTGGGATCACCCTGTAGTTGACATAATTAGTTCTCAGTTGTAAGTGGTTGGTAGTTGTCCACAGTTGGTAGTTCTTAGCAATTTTCAACCACTTTATATACTTATATTGGAAATGTGAACAAGGGACTGCACATATGGAAATTCTCAAAACCAATTCTCTATGAACTCATGAATGAAAGATATGAAGAAATATGTGTAATTACTATTATGAATTCTTATGGTTTCTAGCATTCATTTACTGTTTACTTTATGATATCCAATCAAATAGAATTAGGTAGTAAATAGGTATAAATAGAATTACACCACTAATGTGGGATAATTTGATATGTAGACACATGTGTGCATAATGTCTCCACCAAACTAGAAAGTACAAGTCACATGATGCAAAAATAGCCTACTTAAATAGAAACCTACCTAAGAAGGCATATCCTATCCTAGGTGCATAATATGAAATACACACCTACCTAAGAAGGCTTATCCTATCCTAGGTTCATAATATACAATAGACACCTACCTAAGAAGGCTTATCCTATCCTAGGTGCATAATATGCAATAAAGTATTTAAACAAATGCAAGAAAATAAACTAAAGCATTGACACCACCTCCCCCATAAGCATAGCTTAGGTGGGAAGGAAACATAGATGGATGGGTCTTTCCAAATGTGTAGCCATCTACAAAATGTGTCTTTCAAGGAACTAGGAAGGATAAAATATCATATGAGTGAAAACTCCCCTCTAGAAAGCAGCCTCCGCTAGAAAAGAGAGAAGTACCATCCAAAATAGAGAGATAGGAATAGAGACCATGAAGTCCTCCCTCAAGTTGTAGTAGGGAAAACTCCCCTCTAGAAAGAATCCTCCCCTCGAAAAGAGAGAAGTGCCCCCCTCCCAAAAAAATAGAGAGATAGGAAGAGAGAATAGAGAGATAGGAAGTACCCCCCTCCTAAAAAAATAGAGAGATAGGAAGTGCCATCTACAAAATGTGTCTTTCAAGGAACTAGGAAGGATAAAATATCATATGAGTGAAAAATCCCCTCTAGAAAGAAGCCTCCCCTAGAAAAGAGAGAAGTTCCCCCCTCCCAAAAAAATAGAGATATAGGAAGAGAGACCATGACACCATCCCTCAAGTTGTAGTTCCCTTCTCTAATGGTAAATGCACGACATTGAATGCTTAAGAGAACCCATGATTACAAAACAAGATTTCTTCTCTTGGGAAGAAATAAACACAAAGATGTATGCATAATATCTTCCCATTTTAGGAATGAAGATAGAAAGATCAAAATGCATCTTTAAAAATTGCTTTAGTGTTTCCTTGTTGGTGTCAAGAGGTGCTACAATCAAATTAGGAGTATGAGGCCTATTTGAAGAAAGTGACAATCTAGAAACTTGTCAAAATTGATGTAGAATATGATCCAAAGATGATGTTAACACAACAATTGTGAAAAAATTATCGTTAAAGAGGATATGAATATCCTCAAGTGTCCTCCAAATTTGGAGGGACTCACAAATTTTTTTTCACATAGATCTATCAAGTACCTATATGAACCTGAGTTCTATTTGGAAGATAATGAATATAATCTTGTAACATTGAATCACAATCACCAACTTCTCTACTCATTTAGAGGTAAGCCTATTCCTCTTGATAGAGTGGATAAAGCTATATGTGGACTGATTCCTCTTTGCAACAAAGGAGTTGTAAACTTGTGAAATGAGGAAAATAGAAGCATCCACAACTTTGGTGTATCCTTGTTGTGCCATGTCAACCATCCAATTGAGTCAGTTTGTGCTAATGTAGCTCTATTTATCTTTTCCTCTGATTTGCTAAATGTTGCATTATGAAGAGTAGTAAAGGAAAGCCATTGTGAATGAAGTATAGTTGACTCCTCACTTGAATATGTCCTTTTGAGGGTCTTCAATAACCATTCTTTCACCTCTTCATCATCATAAAGGAGGTAACCTCCTAGCCTTTGTTGCACACCAATTTAATATTTTGAGCAAAAGCTTCCCTATGAAGTGGGGTGTTTATAGTGCTCCATTGTTGCATCAAAATAGTCTTAATATATTGCTCATATAATCCCAAATTAGGATCTCTATTACAAATTGTTTGCTTCATCCATCCAAGCATGTTCTCAAATTTCTCATAAATCTCTCCAATACTAGGAGAGTTTGTATCAACATATCTAATGACATCTACAACATGTGAAATCCAGGAGAAAAAATATTTGGAAACAAAAATTTCAAAAAAGAGTAAAACTAAAAATCAAATGAAAAGTTGGGAATTTAGAAACAATAAATTAAAAATTTAATAACAAAATCAAAAGTAAATGAAATTAACAATTTCTTACCTTAAAGTGGACCACTGATTGTCATCAAAGATCTTTGTTTGATATATTTACTTTGACAGTGTTTTTAGTTGTAGACACGCAAAATTGATGTCATGCATATCTAACTAAGCATATTCGCCCATCAATTAAATAAACCAAGTTTAATTGATTTAATTTGATCCTATCTCCCCTTAGCTAAATAAATCAAATATTTATTTAACTAAATCTTTATCACCTTTCATCTCCCTTTGATTTGATTTAAAATCCCTAAATCAAGTCAAATTGGTCAAAACATCCTAATCATCATTAGACTAATATAATCCTAATTAAATTAACCTAACCACCCACTTGCACAAATAAATCAATTTATTGATTTATTAAAATCCTTATTTTCTTTCAACATGGAATCTTTGAGGAATATTCCCCACTCAACATTTTCAAAATTTTAAATTCTTACATGTCTCCCACTCAGAATTTTAAATTCTTACATCCCCCACTCAAAATTTTAAATTCTTACATGTCTCCCACTTAGAATTCTAAATTCTTACATGTCTCCCACTCAAAAATTTAAATTCTTACATCCCCCACTCATAATTTTAAATTCTGACATATCCCCCACTCAAAAACATTAAAATATGAAAGTCTTTCATGTCCCCCACTCAACAAATTTTAAAATATTTGGCACATTGACCAAAATTTGCTCATCCTCCAACCTATCAAAAGTGGACAAGTGTCCTCATCTCATTGGTCAAATCTTAGTCCCACATTTATCCATTTGGCTAATCTCTCATCAAGAAAATATATAAAGGAAAGCTTCATCCTTCATCAAATCATCCAAAAATCTCTTGCAAAGTCACTCTCTTCATTTGAGAAATGATTTTGTCCATCATCACCATCATTTAGCTTAAGCAAGGATTGGGAAAGGGCTTCTTTCCATAGAAGCACCAATCCACTATGAGATATTGTTAATCATGTTTTTATATGCTTACAATTAGCTATTTTTATTCTATTTAGTTTTGCATATTTTAGCATGGTTAAGTATTTCATAGGGATGTTCTTATTTTATTTTGTTTTAAATGGCAATACTAATGTGTGTTTTGAACAAATTCAAAATTTAACATCCACAATTGGCACTAGAAGGAGGGCCATATTTTGTGTGATCTAAAATTTCAAGTTTTTGTTTTCTTGGCGGTGATTTGTTGCACAATAAGGAGTTCCCGTGTTGTTTATCTTATGAGTTTTCTGTTATGAAAGTAGAAGAATATAGATGCAATGAATGAAAGAGTGTTATCTTAGAATGTGTGGAAATTCTTGCGGCAAGGTTGGTGAATCTTTTCATGATTGTGTGTGTTTGAGAGATCACCTCATTCCATAATTTTAGATCATGCTTTATTTTTTTTGTTAATTCTCATTTCATCATGATATGAATGAGGAAGAAGGCGTAAACTTCAAAAAGCTGTTGTGGTCATGCTTTTAGAATAACCCCATGAATAGAGAAGAAGCATTCCCTCTTGATAACCGCATAACACCTTCTTCCCATGCTTCATCAAGACCACTGAAAGTAGTTCATCTTCTGAAAACTCAGAGCATGCATGAACCTTTTTTTTTTTTTGGATACTGAAAATAGAAAGCCTTCCATTGCCACTTGTCACAAGCAGCTGCTTGGTATCGAGAAAAAATTCCATATCTGAAATATAGTCTTCATGAGCCTTGACTTTGTTACAAAAAGAATTATGTCGAGTATCCCAAACCTTAATGATCCCATCATCATCTCTAGAGGCAATTTTTGTATCAATCAAATTGATCAAATGATTGACTGTAGCCCTGGGAGCATTGTCCAACCGAGCAATTGGTTGTCTGGTTTCAACATTTGTGGTAAGGATAGAGCGATTTGGAGATGCTGTTAAGACTGAATGTCCACCATCAGCAAACCAAACTGCTCTACAAGACTCATTGTGAGTAGTTGTACACCACAATATTTGAGAGTGAGACAATGCGTCATCGTAATGGAACAACTGAAGGTGGCCTATAATGAGCCCAACTACAATGATGGCTTTGCTAGGATGGAAATCGAGGTCAAAAGGTTGATCCTCCACTTCAATGTCCATATTTCCTCTACAGCGCAAGCCAGTACCTAGCCTATTCATCAACCACAACTGATAGAAGAAATAGAGAAACCAATGGTATCCACCCCTAAAGAAAAACAAAGAGGCGCCTATGAAATGCTTTTATTCTTTCATTGCTCACCTTATTCACAAAGAGGCATCCATATTTAGCTTGCAGGGCTTAACAAATCATCTTGATTATTGTAATAGTTAGTGTATGAAATTTGAAAGAACGCTTATAAGAACATCCATTTGTATAAAACTGTATAAACTGGTTAAATTCTCCATCATTTCCCATTCTTTGTTAACTTAATTGTACTTCAACAAAACTCTGGCTCTTTTTCTTTTTCAATTTTCTTTCTTGCTAGTAAAAGATTGAGAGAAAATACCTGCTAGAGAAGACTGTAGAAGTCGGCTTTATACCTGCTGGTTCGCAACTGTTGGTTCGCGCCAAGGAGCATTGTAAAATTCTCTTTACAGAGACGGTAAACACTACTTTCATCTTTGGCAAAAAATTGACAAAGTTGTCGTGCCATCATCGTTCGTTATGGAGAATTTGGGTTGCGAGGAGCAATGATTCCCAACAATATATCCTCCAAGTTGGTAAGTTGATTAAATTTCAATATTATTATGATGAAATTACTTTTGAGACTGGTATTATGCAATGCTGAATTGGAATCATAATCAATATCTCCTTTTTTGTATTTAATTATGTTGTTCTCATTAAGGATTGGTGGTGCAGAAAGGTAAACTCATTGTATCTCTTCAATATTGATTCAATGCATGTGGGTAAATGTGATGGACGTATGTGCACCTGGTAGCCTATGATTTAGCCTTTGTGTTTGGAAGATTTGATATTCATGTCTGGGTTTGTTGCTATTTACTTTGTTGCAGTGTTCAGTATGGTAGGAACGTTGGTACAATATATGCAGATTTAAAAAAAAAAACATATTACTGACGATTTTACAGTCATGACAAGGAGTTAGTCCACGAAGGTTTCGCCCAAGAAAACAAGCATTTAATACATTAAAAGCCAGTGTTGACAGTAGTCTAGTTGTTCTAGATGTTGCAGCTCTAATCTCAAACAACCATTAATTGTTTGTTTTTACAAAGAATTTGCATAACAGGGGATTATATCAACAAACAAAGATGGTCTCTCTTTCACATGAGAATTAAGCAAAAGAAAGCAAATTTGAGTTGAACATTGAATTTAAACATGAGAAAAGCATTTTTTAATGCTTACTGTAATAACTTGAAACATCCATTTCTTGCTCTCATTTTCTGTTTTAAGACAACTCACTTTCAATTTGGGTTTTAAAATCAATCATTCTTTTGGATTTTTTTCAAAGTTCAATTAAAAATGAGCATTACAAACTCACTAAGCTTTTCGATTTGGTCTAAAATTTTACAAGAAAATTATCACATTTTCCTTTGGTGCTTAAAATGAATTCATCTTTGCTTTGAGGCTAAAATGAACAAGTGCTTAATTTGTGTGATCTTGTCTTTGGTACATTTTGAGTGTGTATCCTCTTCCCTTGTGCTTTGTACAATCTGGGGTGTAAGAGAAACACTCAAAATGCATTTTATTGCTTTGAGTCACCTTTAGAGAGGCTTGCCTAAGAGACACATCCGAAAGGAGAACTCGAAGACGACTCCAACTGGTTTTTCATTCGGGCCAGTATATAAATGGATAAGACTAAACTGTCAAGTCCTCATGGTATGTAGGCCTTAGCCGTACAATGTCTTTCAGAATAGGTTACTACCGTAAAACATATAAGAGCCCCTAGTAGGATTGATTAAAGCCTTTAGTGGCTTGCTGGATGCTCGCAAGGTGCCATGTCCCTGATGTCCCATCAAAGATGTTAAGAACCTTGTTTGTAGTAGCCAACCATTCCATCCAATGAGTTTATCAACGTGGTGCATTGGAACTTAGATTCCAAGAAGTTACTTGCCATGTCTGATCTTGGTTAAAATATAGAGGTTAAGGCTTCATTCTTAACATAGCTTTATATTTTATCCTTAGTTGCATGTAAAATCATCTCTTCTTCTACGAAGGGCATGAGGCAAGCCCACCAAGGAAAACGTACCAATTGAGCTAGGGTGTTATATTGCTTGCGAGTCAGTTTGAAAACACAATGCTTTTATCGAAAACATTAGAAAACCAACATTCAACATGAGCATCAAATCTCAAACCCTTTAGGAGAAGCAAATATCCTTGAACAAATTCACATGTTATTGCTTGCCCTTGGGATTTGTATACTTAGAGGCTTCTAAGCATTTGGATTTCATCTCAATTTTCTCCTATTAAATTCAACTTTAGGTAACCTTTGCCTTGATTTCCTTGACTTCCGCATAATGCACTTTGTGGGATGAAAGGGAATTAGGACATTGGACAATTAGATGAAAACCTAATCAAGAGTGTGTTTGTGATAAAAAGAATCCATTAAGCAAATATTTAATCAATTGAACCCACACATGTGCTTGCTTATCTTTTTTTCGTCCTTTGAGCAAACATTGGTCTGTTGATTTTGAATTACTCTTAGAGAAAAGGCATGTTCTTCACTATCTTGGCCTAGTAAACAAGTCCTTCTTAGATTCATTTAGGATCAAAATAAAAACACTTCATCCATCTCAAACATCTATCAAAACCCATCTCACAAACAACTTTAGAACTTCAAAAACATCATTACCTAGACTTGGGTACATGCCTAAACAAAATCAAAATCATTTGTTTAGTTAGGTGTGTTTGGATGAATCCTTCCACGCACACTTAGTTAAATTATCACCTCTTTGAACAAGTTCATCCTAAGATAACATCTAACATCTTAGGGTTCATAAGTTCATTATCCAAATCAAACCAATCAAAATCAAACCCTAAGTCTAGCATTGATCCAAAGTTCCTAAACATTCAACACTCATATCATTCATCATTTTCATCCTTCATCTTGTCATTGGTCCTAAGAACCTTCGAGGTCACTTTTACAACAAGGTGAAAGTAGAAGAGGAACATGGAATACAAACTTGATCCATACATTATGAGTAATCCAAGTCAACTAAGTTATCAAAGCCTTACAATGCCAATTGATTATCAACACTCACACTTATACAATCCATACATGGGATCATTACCTTCTACAAATTTCATTGGCACAATGAGTGTGTGTATGCCCAAATCAAAGATTGGAACACATTTCTCGATGGTAGATCTAAATCCAAACCTACAAGTCTGTCAACTAAACAATCAAAGCATGAGTGTTCAAACGAACAACATCATCCCACCAAATCCCTACAAGCCAAATGAGAATGTACCAAGTACAAGTTTTTGAAACATGAATCCAACAAAATTTGGGATAAATATGATGGAGAATCAAACAAATGTTGTTCAAAGTCCAAACAAGATGTTAACAACTCCATGTGTTAATCCAAGACAAGGTGACACCATGCAAAATAAAAGTTACCTAAATTAATGCAATATGATTTCCAATCACAACAATGTTCAATTTCAACCTATCATGCCAAATCTGAGTGTCATCCCAAATTAGAACATTGTCCAAAATCAATTTGTACATGATTCCATTCAAACACCACAAGTATGCATCCCAAATCTACTTGAACAAAAACCAAATCAACTATATCAAGGGAGTCAAGATCAAATTTGGCGAGATCAAATTGCTACACTTACCAAAATAGTTGATTCATTGTGCCAAGAGACATCTCCACCACCATTACCCATATCAACATCATTCCTTGGTTTAGAGCTTCCCCCTTTACCTAGCACCAATCACTCCATCCAAATCAATCCACATAACACCAATAAATCCATCACATCAAATCCTTTGAATATACCATCGACATCGCACCAACATATGGTATCTAATCAAATGACAACATTAATCCCCACAAATCAAAACGTGATCTCCCAAGGATCTATCACCTCGGTCATTCCAACCATCCCTATCACTTCAATCATTTCAACCACCACTCTCACACCTATCACATCTCAACCCCTCACTACCATGATCGCTCCAAGCATATCTCAACCACTCATCACTACATACAACACAATTTTGAATCCACCACCACTACCACCAAAACAAAATGTAGCAAGATAATATAACATTGCACTAAAAGCTCACCAGGCCTACCAAAAGTCCATCCAACAATATCTAGCCATGCAACAAGAAACACAAGCTCAACAAGTGCAACAAGACTCTCAAGCTGCCCAAGCCTCTCAAGTTTCCCAACAAGCAGAAGTACAAAAAAAAAAATAACAACTACGGACAACAAGGATCAAGATAAATCCATCACTGAGCACCTTGAAGTTGTGTCTACTTCATCCAATGATCAAATCAACATATGCCATGAGTCCATTTTCAATCATGATCAAAATCCACCAACCAACAAAGATCCAATCCAAGAAAAGTCAACATCACTTGACCATATGGTTGAAGATATTCACAATCTCCCCACAATAATTGTTGAAAGCAATGATCAAGATCTATCCATCAAAGAGCACATTGAAGATGTTTCTATCCTTTCCAAAGATCAAATCAACATATGTCAAGAGTCACTTTTCAATCATGATCAAAATCGACCAACCAAAAATTATCCAATTCAAGAAATGTCAACATCATTTGACCCTATGGTTGAAGACATTGGAAATCCCTCCACCACAATTGTTGAAAATAATGATCAAGATATCTCCATCGGTGAGCACCTTGAAGATGTTTCCACCCCACCCAATGATCAACTCACCATACATCAAGAGCCACTTTTTAGTGATCTATTTCAAGGAGTGTTAGGATTATTTGATCCTATTGACATAATGCATGATTGGTTCAGCGATGATCATGTCAAAAATGTCTCTACATCACCTTATGAGTTAGAGAACATATCTCAAGAAATTATTCCAAAGCATGATCAAAATATTTCACTAAGGTCTAGCAATAGTCCTTCCAAGGCATGTTGACCCCCTTTGACCTCATGGTTATAGATACTGAAGAAATCCTCATCTCAACAATTGATCCAAATTCATTCAAAGATCAAGAGGATATTGATCCATTCCCCATGTCTAATGACGACATCCAAGAACCCTTTATAAGCAATCCATCCTTTGAAATTAACCCATGTCAAGAACTTGATCCAAAGCATGTCGAAAGCAACTGCAAAATTAATCAAGATCAATAATTCATATTTCTAGGATACTACAATGATGTAATGAACACTCTCCTATCTATGAAAGATGTAAAAATTGATGATCACATCCACATACCACATACTCCTCCATCTCCACATGAGATACTTTCTATGGATGGACACGTAGATGATCTTCATTCAAAACAAGATCCCTTTATTCCTGACATTGTTACACAAAAAGAGCAGGTTATTGATCCATACAGTCAAATAGAGTTGTCAACAGTACGATCAAATATATCCAAAATCTAGACTGACGACATCATGTATGAAGATATCCAACACTATCCACTCAAGGAAGTAGGTCAGATAGAACAAGATATTTTAGAGCCAGCAAAGCATCCAAGTGAAATAATATCATCTACAGTGGTCATTTGTCAGAGCATGTTTACTGAACAAGACTTCTCAAAACAAGCAGAATCAAGGAACAAAGGTGTCATTATTGCCATACTGGGGGCAACTTTGTCTCAAGCAAACATCAACATAGGGAGCACAACGAATCCTTATGATGAAATCGATGTCAATACTACAACCATCCACATCACACATCTTCATCCATCCATCACCCCATCCAAAAATTGGGACCAACATCAAAAGAAAGATTTGAATCAAAGTACGAAGAATGTTATCAAAGAAAAAGAAGATGAGAAGCATAAAGGACAGATCAAATACAAATGGATACCGAAGAATACAAAGAAAGATCATCCTATCAAACTCCATCAGTCAAAGAAACAATGGGGCAAAATAAAATAGGGAAAAGTATCCATCAAAGATTTTTGCAAAAGAAAAAGCAGGCTTTTCAAGTGACGTACAAAGTGTATCAAGAAGTTGGTCCTAATTCCATGTACACTTATGTATCCACCCATCATTGCTCATCTTCAAAATTTTGGAGAGTCAAAGGTTCCAAACTGTCAACCAATCCATCTCTTATCCCTAAAACACCTTCATGCATGATATCCAATTCTCAAATTGACCATGTATTGGCAACGACCCTTCATCATAAGGATTCAAAAGGTACTCTATCATGATATACACACAAAGACAAAGTTAACTTCGGTATCAACGAAACAGATCAAAAATCACAAAAGTTGTATTCAAGTGCACATATCTTAGCAAAGAAACTTCTTTAGGTAGGATATCGATGACACATTATGAAAAAAGCATCTACATCGACACCACTAGGTGGGTCAGAATGAATCTTAAAAAAAAAATACAAAAAAAAAATCAAAAAAATATGAAAATCCAAAAAAATCAGAAAAAGGATCAAAAAAAGTAAAGATAAAAAAATCATCCTCTAGTGAAAATCGCATAGGTGGCGCTTTGGGCAAGACCATGACAAAAACCTGGAAAACAAGCATCATGAGTAGAATTGAGCATTTGCATGTGCCACTTTAGGTGAAAGCATCTTATCCCATCCATAATAAATCCATTTCATCCACGAACAATTTATCCAATCCATCTTTATCTATCTGCATCCATCATCCAAGTTATCTTGATCTTGATGAAAGTTTGGGGCACACTTTATGCTTGCTTAGGGTAAACATCTTGACATGGGCCGTTTTCATTTGATCTTCTCCTATGTAGAAGTATCTAAGCCATGAAGCATTATCCAAATGAGCATTCTTTATCTGAACACCTTATCCTATCACAAGATAATCCTTGGCATCCTTTGCATGCTTTCCATATCCATCCATCCATACACTTATCTGAGCATCCACCCATGGCATTACATACATTGCTAGACACTAGGGGTAGATATCTACATCTTGCTTTAGGAAAAAATCTTGATCTATATCATTCAACTTATGTGGTGATCCAAACATTGGAAAACATAAAATCAAATTGGTCAAAGCATTTGTGATCCAGAGTCCAAATCACTAGCCCATGGCATATTTTTATGAACAAACATTCCTTATCTAGCTTCATCTTTCATCAAACATCGATCCAAACAATCAATATCAGTCACATCTAACACACCCTTCAAATGTCACATCAAATCATTCGAACATCTTTTGTTCCAAATCAAGGTTCATCAATCATGATCAATCAAATCCAATAAAAAAATCATCATCTCAGGATATCCTTGTGTTGTTTAACACTATCCTTGCATTATTGTGCATCCTCAACAGTGTTATCATCATCATCAATCCATCCATTTGATCAGTTAACCTTAGCTTGGTCTTCAAAAAAAATCTTAAATAGAGAACTGATATCATCACACATATCCATATCCAAATCGTCAAAATCATGTGAAAATTCAAAAAAACATCAAAAAATCAGAAAATTCAAAAGCATTCAAAACACATCAAAATCCAATAACATTCGAAACACATCAAAATCCAAAAAAAATTGAAACACATCAAAATTGAAAAACATTCGAAACACATCAAAATCCAGAAACATCTAAACATTAAAATCCAAAAACATCCAAAATCACATCAAAATTGAAAAACATTCGAAACACATCAAAATCCAAAAAAATTTGAAACACATCAAAATCGAAAAACATTCAAAACACATCAAAATCCAAAAACATCAAAACATCAAAATCCAAAAACATCCAAAATCACATCAAAATCCAAAAAAAAATTAAAAAACACATGTTAAAATCTAAAAACATTCATAAAATCTCAGAAAACTCCAAAAACATTCAAAAAATCAAAACAATCAAAACATTTGAAAATCTTGAAAAATGCCAAAAACAACCTCAAAACATTTAAAAAAAAAGTCAAAAACATCCAAATATTCGAAAAAAATCCATCCGTCTCGTCTTGCTTTCACCCGCAATAATCAATCATCCATAATAAACTAATAGTCACCTTCATCCTTTGGAAAAACAAATAGAAACAACCACAACAATCAACAAAAGAAAGTTTCAATCACAAAATAAAAATCGAAACAACAGACCTTTAAAACAAAATCAAACTTTTGATCATTTTTCAAACATGTCAGTCAACCTTATATCAATAGCCTATCAATCAACTTATCAAACCATCATCATCCTATACAATGCATGCCCTAGGATTTATTGTTCTGACAATGGGCATCATTTTGGATATCACTTTGGATTCTTATCCTATCAAAACAAATCCTTTTGGCTAGCGATATGAAGAACATTGGCTTGTTTGCGTACTTGATCTTTTATTTTGATTTATCTTATTGCACTCATTCCAAGGACCTCTCGATGATATCTGAATGAAGGATTTAGAGAGATAGGAATGGGGCAAACAATCATTATCTTTTATTTGTTGTGCTCATTGGACGTTCTTGTAAAATAACTTGGTGAATACTTGCTGTGTTAGGTATGTCCTAGCAAGGTTTTTGTATGTCAAGTGTGAACAAGAGTACTCTTATCTATTTGTCGAGTAAAAGTCCATCGCACTAGGTACAACGCCATCCTGGTTTTCTATACCTTGATGCATCATATATATGTATGTTATCAAACATAAGGTAAGTATCCCTTTTAAAATCCCAATCCTTGATAAGAAAATCTATCATCATCAACATCATCTCTAATAAAGTCTCGTCAGATCATGGACTTGTTGGATCCTCTTGTCATCATCTAATCTCTTCTTTTCCGCGCTAACATAGCATCATCAATGCATCCATCATGCATCCATCTTGCATCCACAAAACCATCAACATACCACATATCATTCATTCATTCACATGCATTGCATATGCATCATCATCATAATACATATCTGTTAGTCTAAGAATTTGTATAAAACATTCATTCCAAATCATATAGGAATTATCACATCATTCATCTCACATACATTGTATCATCATCCATACCATCCATTTTGAACCTATTTATCGTGAGATCAACCCTCAAATTGAATCTTTTACCTCGATCTCTCGAGGGGGAAATGTACCAGTGTACTTGTTTCCACTGGGGAAAGTTTATTCTTTGAACCAACTCAACAAGTACATTGCTTCAAAGAGGGTCAAAATGTAGACACACAAAATTGACATCATGCATATCTAACTAAGCATATTCTCCCATCAATTAAATAAACCAAGTTTAATTGATTTAATTTGATCCTATCTCCCCTTAGCTAAATAAATCAAATATTTATTTAACTAAATCTTTATCACCTTTCATCTCCCTTTGATTTGATTTAAAATCCCTAAATCAAGTCAAATTGGTCAAAACATCCTAATCATCATTAGGCTAATCTAATCCTGATTAAATTAACCTAACCACCCACTTGCACAAATAAATAAATTTATTGATTTATTAAAATCCTTATTTTCTTTCAACATGGAATCTTTGAGGAATATTCCCCACTCAACATTTTCAAAATTTTAAATTCTTGCATGTCTCCCACTCATAATTTTAAATTCTTACATCCCCCACTCAGAATTTTAAATTCTTACATGTCTCCCACTCAGAATTTTAAATTCTTACATGTCTCCCACTTAGAATTTTAAATTCTTACATCCCTCACTCAGAATTTAAATTCTGACATGTCCCCCACTCAATTTTAAAATATTAATTTCAATTTCAAGGAACGTGATGGGAGAGCTGGGTGGGAACAGAAGCACTGGAGGGGATTCAAATTCTACTGATGACAGAGGGGGTGAGTCTAATGATGAGGCAGATGATTCTGGTCAGGCATTGATCTCTCTTCCTCCTTTGGCGCAGGCATTTGTGCCTTGGGAAGTCCTTCTCCCAGGCTTCTTGGTTTGGTGTTCTCAGCACATGATGATTGTTGTTTTTGCCTCGTCTGTGGCTGCTGTTTGGAGTCAGTCTGTTGTGGCTTGTGTTGGAGCTTTACGGGGTGCAGAGGATGTTGGTGATACCTTTTCTGCTGCCCGTGATGTGCAGATTCTTGGCTCTCCCTCCTACAGGCGGTTCTTGGAGGGGATTAGGAACAGACTACCCTACCTTTATCTGTTGTGGGTGCCATCCATTTGGTGGGTTCTTGGGGGGTGTCTCCTTTAAAGAAGTGTGGTTTAAGATTGGGCCAATCTTTGCTCCTACTTGGTATAGCAGGAGGGCTTGGGGTCTCTTAATGTTGGCTTGGTCCTGGTCCTACTTCTTCTTGGTTGCTCCTCACTCCTGCCTATGGTGTGTTTGGTGCCTACTTCCTAGGGGCTCTATTTCTCAGTTTGTTCTGGTTCATTCTTTTCCACTCTTGGTGGTTTCGTGGTGTTTCCTATTAGTAGTTTGTGAGGAGTTTTGGCCACTCCCTGGCTCTGACCAGCATGTCAGGGTTGCTTGGTGTGCTCTCTTGCTGGGTCTTCTCTTTACTTGTTGTGCAGGATCCCCTATTCTTCCTAGGGTTTTCTTGTTACTGAGCACTCTAAGATTGAGTATTTGCTTTTGTTTGTGGTCATTCCTTTGCATTTTGTGATTAAGTTTCTTCTCTCCTCGAATCTCGAATTGTTTTATATTCTTTTGGGAGTGGTTCTTGGATCCTTGGCGTTGTTCATTGTGTTGCCTACTGCGCATCTTTGGGTCACTCTATCCCTTCCTATGGAGGTGGTCCTATCTTCTATTGAGGGGAAGATGGATGTGGCTAGTCGTGACTTCTCTCCTATTGAGGTGGAGTAGGATGCTTTCTAGTTCACCTAGAAGAAATATTGGGGGGTTGATAATGCCCTATTTTGTGGCAGCAAGAAAGCTGAGGCTGGCCTTTTTGCTACTTTCTTTTCCTCATCTTCTATTGAGGTGGAGATTTTGAAAAGAGAGCTAATCTTCTTGGAGTTCTATCTTATGGATAAGGGGTGCTACAGTCACCATGATATGGTTGAGCTTGGGACTCTCTCCTATAGAGGTGGAGAGATCATATGGGCTTTGAAGGCAATAGTGGTTACCCTACGTACTAGTAGTTACCCTTCCTATAATGGCAGAAAGTGTGGTTTATATGGCTCTATAACTTTTGTTGAAGGAGCTTTGTTCCAGATCTGTAGTGGGTTGTTGGTCTTGTCAAAACCAATGAGTGTTAGACTCTTGTAGTTTCCTAGTTCTTGCTTGGGCTTCCCGCTAGCTTTTGGCTAGGTGTTGGTTTGTTGTCTTCCTATGGTGCTACTGGTTGTTTCTGTTCCTATCTTTCAGGCAGCTTGTTCTTCTTGGTGTGGGTTTTGGGTCCTCTTAAAACTTGAAGGTTTCGGGTCCTTCCAAAACCTGTTGTAAATGGTTTTGGGTCCATTAAAAACTTGTTTTTCCTATTATCAAAACAATTTTAAAATATTAAAGTCTTTCATGTCCCCCACTCAACAAATTTTAAAATCTTTGGCACATTGACCAAAATGTGCTCATCCTCCAACCTATTAGAAGTGGACAAGTTTTCTCATCTCATTGGTCCAATCTTAGTCCCACATTTATCCATTTTTCCAATCTCTCATCAAGAAAATATATAAAGGAAAGCTTCATCCTTCATCAAATCATCCACAAATCTCTTGCAAAGTCACTCTCTTCATTTGAGAAATGATTTTGTCCATCATCACCATCATTTAGCTTAAGCAAGGATTGGGAAACAACTTCTTTCCATAGAAGCACCAATCCACTATGAGATAATGTTTATCATGTTTTTATATGCTTGCAATTAGCTATTTTTATTCTATTTAGTTTTTCATATTTTAGCATGGTTAAGTATTTCATAGGGATCTTCATATTTTGTTTTGTTTTAAATGGAAATACTAACCTATGTTTTGAGCAAATGCAGAATTTGACATCCACAGTAGTAGGCCATCTACTCCACTTTGACTTAACCATCAACTATAAATACTCCTACACCTCAATCATCCTTTCTATCATAATATTTTTTTTGCATACCTAGTCTTCACAAGATTCAAGAATTCCTTCTGAAAATGTCTTGAATAGAGCAAGTGAGGTGTGGTGGTTGCCAGTGAGGATTTTAGTTGTCTCTAGCTTTTTACACTACTTGCTTCACCCAATCTATCATACCTATGTATTTAAATATTTTTTTCAATGCATAAACACATGGGATCCAAATGATTTGCTTGTAAGCTCCCTCCATCATCATGCTAGCTAATATGCACACATGCTAAATTAGTGACCAACTGTACAAAATGTGAGGTTCCAAACTCTTCTACTTGATCTCAAAGTTTGAATTGAAAAGTTTATATCCTTGCACTTTTCTGAACAATCAATAGCCTTAAGAAAATAGTAGCCAACTGTACATGTGGCTATGATGTTGATGAGTGGCCAATGTCTAATATCGGTCCATGCATCCAAGACAATAGAGAAACTTATCCTAATCTAGGTTTTCCACATGTTGTGCACTAAACCCATTTTAGATTATTCTTTGTCAAGAAGGTTAGTGTGTAGTTTATGTTCTCCACAAGAGGTGAATAAGAGACTAGCAAAAGCTATATATTTGAACATTTGTTTGAAGGAGAATGTGCCACATGAAATGGGATGGCATGAGCATATAAAAATTTGGCAATAGAAGACTTTGTTACATATTGTGCTTACATATTGAACATAGTTGCAACTATCACACAACCTCTCACTAGAATTAGTCATTCACTTTCCTCTTGTGGAAATATCACCACTACCTCTTTCAACCATGGATGGCATAAGCACAACTAATTGTGTAGACCTTAAATTAGTATTCATACACCCTTAGTCTTTGCTTCTGCCTCCATATGCAATTGATTAATTCTACCTTTTTATCCCCTTTTATATCTAGACACATTTTAACCCAATGGCTTGTAATGTCTAAGAGATGAGAGTATACCTTGGTGAAACTTCCTTTAAAATTTGTCACTCAAATATGAAAACCAAACTCTACTACCTCTAGAATTTTTCTTTTTTTCTTTGTCTAAGGATGTCACAAATCTGAGAGGAGTTCTTTTGGAATTAAAGGGCCTTTCCATAAGTTTTTAAGATGGTGGAAGGGCATTCAAATGAGTTTTGTGGTTGTTCTTCACCCTCAACACTCCCACACCATGATGAGCCCCTACCTAAGGGTGTAATGTCCCTTTGTTCAGAGTGGTCACAAAAGAAGGCTTGGGAGGTGATTTTCACACTTTGGGATTTTTGCTGGACAAATGAAACTTGGAAAATGCCTTGTTATATTTTTCAAATAATTGTCATGTATTTTCCTTGGAAAAAATATTTTTCCCTCACATGGAGTGAACCATCTAGGGATGATATTTGGTGCAAAAATTGTTTTGTTTGGGCCAAATTGGAAGAAAGAAATAGAGGACAAATTCAAATCTTCAATTTGAATTGGGTGCCAAGATATCTAGAGGCTAGTCAGCATATTAGAGGAGGGAAAACAAATTTTAATAAAGAAAATACAAGACTCATGGTTGGCCTAGTGAAGATCATTAATAAATTAAGGATGGTAAGTTGGGTAGGCCATGTTTAGAGAGCAAAAAAATTAATAAAAGGTATTCAATTTGCCAAGGTCAATCTCTTTGGGAGAAATAAATAATAAAAAATAACAGAACTTTACCTTGTTCGGCCAACATGAATAGAAGGTGAATTTCATGTATAAATACGAGTTTTTGTGAGTCATTTGGGGTATCATTGGACTTGTTATTTTATTCCTTTTGGACTGCACTTTTGAGTAGCTCATTCTAAGATGAAAACCCTTGAGAATAGAGGGTGACTTAGATGAAAAATATTGGGAAGACTTCATAATAGGAGCATATTGCAAGTCAGATTTGGAGATCATTCTTGGAGGAAACCCTTAGGCATGGATTGATAATCACTAGATTTGGAATTTTTCTTTTTTGTAGAGCCACTCATTAGAGGTGGATAAATCAGCATTGGAGGAGATTTTGGTGGTCCTTGTGCATGATTTAGTTGAATATTTGGAGAAACAAAGGAGTAGGTTTGATTTTCCCATCACTAGAGGTGATTTCTCTTGGTGTATTGTTAACAATTTGGCTAGGGTTTAACCCTATTCTTGAGTGCCACCTTTGGGAGAGATGATAATGGATATTTTTTGTCTTTTGTGGTGAATTTGATATCATTCTTTGGAGAAATAGACAATTTAGGCCTGAGCGCATCCTTGGGAGTGTATTTCCATTGTGTTTTAAGGATTGAAGACCTAGGGTTTCCATCACTAGTTGAAGCTTTCCCTTGGAGAACTTTCCTATTAGTTTCTAAGGTCATTTTTCTATTGTTTTTGCATGTGTTAGTCTACTATTAGGTTTGATTTAACAAAAAAGATCTGATATATTTTTGGGCCTGATTAGCCTATGTTTTGAATATAACTTGCAAAATTTAAAATTTTGATTTATAGCAGCAATTGTTCATTTCAGAAAATCAAATTTTAGTTCCATTTTTATACTTACAAATTGATGATATGATTGGTTGGATAGCTTCATGTTTGAAGATATAATCATAAGGATTTGTAATTTCTTTGTTATTGGATCATTTGGTTGCTATTGTGTTTGTTGTCCTTGTTTGATTGCAATCAAAAAAATAGATTAGAATCTAGTATTTTGAGTAGAAGAAAAAAATGCAAAAAATTAGGGCAAAATTTAGAAGTTGGAAATCAAAAATTCTTGGCAATATCGTATGTGGATATTTCAAAGGCTTAAACTCTCATTTATTTCTTTCATTTCATGTTCACTACTTTAATTGATGTTGTCTATGTTGTTTTGTGAAAAAACAATGGAAGTACAAACTGAAAATAGAAGAAAAAAAAGACAAATTAAAATCAAACATTTTTTACTTGAAATTTTGAAAAAAAATCAAAGAAAAAAAGGAATGAAATAATCACTTACATCTTGTACTTGTTTGTTATAAAAAATTTAGGGAAATATCCTATCTGGGATATTTTAGAGGCTGGAATTCTCATTTCTTTCTTCCATTTCATGTTCACTACTTTCATTGATGTTGCCTATGTTGTTTTGTGAAAAAACAAAGGAAGTGCAAACTGAAAAATAGAATATAAAAGAAAGAAAAATTAAAATAAAACATTTTTTCCTTGAAATTTTGAAAAAAAAATAAAAATAAAGGAATGAAAGAATCACTTACATCTACTTGTTTTTTTATCTCATTGCTCATTACTCACTACTCACTAATTCTGCACTAGTTTTGATTTCTCCAGCTGCATCTTCAAGCTTTGCTAAATTGATTTATTTTCTTCACCTTAGTTGTAATATTTTTTTGGCATATAAAAATGAATGAGAATGAAAAAGGGAGGTGTATTTTACTCATTTATGGCTAAGTGTGGTGTAGGGTTTTCCCATAAAAACATTAAAATAATTTTTGATTGATTCTAGGGTTTCAATTTTTTTTGGAAGTGTTTTTCCATTGGGATGACTTGTTGTCTCCATGAAGTCCCTACATTTCCAAGATGTTTGTGGGATGGTTAGGGAAATACTTTTTGAGGATGATGAAGGGAAATTTTTGAGGTGTCCCTATGTCTTTGGAACATCCTTGGTATGAGTATGGGTCAAAATGTCTTAGGGAAGCATGCTTGGGGAACAAAGAAAAAAACATATTAAATTCATAAATATACATATTTGCATCTTGAAAATAGGAATTAAGTTTAGAATACCATGTAGCATCATATAATAAACAAAACCACTATAAAACTAAATATACTACTTCAATGGTCGATTAGTCAAACTCAAATATCAAGATAAATATTTGTTGTTCAATAATAAACTAATAATATCAACAATCAACATCATTAGGGTCTTTAAAAAGATCACCGACATTGACATTGGATGATGTAGGTAGATTTAGAGGAATCACAAACAATTCCACTAACACTTGTACTAAAAATATTCTTGATATCTAACTCATCTAATGTAGCATGTCGGGAAGTGGAAGCATCAAATTTAGTATGCTTTGACTCTAGATGTTACATCTTCATGTCCCCTTGTAGTATTTTTTTTGTGTGAAAGGGTGTACAAGTTGGAATGCACATACACCAAGTCCTCTACTTTTCTCTAGTGCAATTGATTGTGCTTTACTAAGTGGATGAAGATATATGTGCTTCAATTTTTCTCATTTGTAGATGAAATAACAACCTATATTATTTTCAGCATTTCTTTACTAAGGTGTTGCACCTTCTTTTCCAATAAGGTGCAACACCTTCTCATAGCCTATGATTTTGGAGCCTCATTAATTTTTCTCACCATTTCTTGTCAATATGGTGAGCAAACAATGTTGAAACCCAATCCATTTGCATAGATACTTCTTGCAACATGTTGATCTCCAATATCTTGAGACTTATTTTGAATTTCAATTTCCCATGGCCTCTTTGGTCTTGTTATGTGTAATGAGTTGTTTTTGAGTTGTGGAAAAAATGGGTGGCTCTCTACCACAACTTAAGGATTAGAGGGGGGAAGAGGGGCGACTTCATTTCTCAAGATAATTTCTTTTCCAAATGATGATTTGGATTTGTTTCTTCACATGCTTTCTCCTACTTAATAAATGCTATAATGCTATCAATTTCATTGATGGAATGGGTGCACCATTCTTTTTTGGGAAAGCTTTCATGCCTAAACAAGGAAACTCACACAAATGGGCTTTCATCTACCTATATCAGCTTGAATATGTGAAATCACATCATTGCAAATCCAAATATATCTCCCATTGCTCGGAATTAGTTGTATAATTTCAACATACTTTCAAAGTACATAATTTAGGTTTCTTTTGAAGTGGGATTTTCCCATGAACCTAAAACAAGTTTGAAAAACAACACATTTGAAACAAATGAAAATATATTATACATATGCCAAGTTTTCAGGATAGAGATGACAAAGGATGGGGGGATGTGTTTTGTGGATGGATTTGTTAGGAGGAAATATATATATATATATATATATATGGGTGATCCAACAATGCTGTTTTACAATTTTTGGCCAAACTCGACATTGAACTAATTTTTTTTAACTAAATCTTCACTTTCAAGCACCTATTGCAGCTAAACTGTGAGGAATTTGAAGATGATGCAAAATAGTGATTTGTGAAATTTTTTCTGTAGATTCTAAATATTTTTTTTTTCAAAAATTTTCAAATCAAATTGCATTTCTTTCTCCATCTCCTTCGAAAACTATTTTTTAACAATAAACACTATTTTTAAAGAGTGACGTCACTGGCTAACACATAATATTTTTTCTATGAAGGATAACATTCTTTGTTTTTTGAATTTGAATTCATAACTATGATATCAAGTGCATGGAATTGGTTTCGTAGCATTTTGTTGAATATTTTTTTCTTAATTAAGTTTCAAATTTGAACCTTTTAAAATTTAGACATGATTCACTGGCTAAAGCATAACTTTATTTGTATGTATCGAAATTATTATTTTTTTGATAATTTTCTATTTTTCCACATGTGCAAAATAAAGAGCTTGATTTTCAGTGAAAAATTTATGTTTAATCAAACTAAAAAATAAAATACATAATAAAACCAAAACATATTAAAATTATATTTGATAGATAGCTCGTTTTGAGGACTACCATCATCTAGTTGGGTCCATGAAGTCTCCTCCATTTTCATCCTCAACCCAAGCTTTGAAGGGAAAATTTTCTATAGAAATTTGGTTCAAGAGGGGGAGGAGGGGGAAAAATGGGGGTTTGAATGAACCTAGGTTTGAGAGAACCCCCCCTTCTATTCACTTTTCCATTGTTTTTGTTATTAAAAAATAAAAAAAATGGGTCCCATCATTTAATAGGGTTCGCTCGAACTAGGGTCCATTCAAACACCCTAGTTCATGGGAACCCCTAAAAAGAAAAAAGAAATTTCATATGAGTGTTTTTGCAATTTTTCTTCCTCACTAGAATTGTAAACTAGTATTATGGGATCATACATACATACATACATACATGCATACATGCATACATACATACATACATATATATATATACATACATATGCCATATATATATATATATATATATATATATATATATATATATATATATATATATATATATATATATATATATATACATATATATATATATATATATATATATATATATATATATATACACATATACATATATATACATATATGTCATACATACATATATATATATACATACATATATATATATATATATATATATATATATATATATATATATATATATATATATATATATATATATATATATATATATATACATACATACATATATATATATATATATGCTAAGTTTTCAAGATAAAGATGACAAAGGATGGCAGGATGTGTTTTAGGGATGGATTTGTTAGGATGCCATTTTTTAGGGGATGACTATTAGAAAATAAGGAGCTCTTTTGAGCCAAGCTGGAAAAATTCAACTTCTCAAAGCCTCTCTTTAGAATCTCCCAATTTATGCTTTAGGCCTCTTCAAAATCCCTACTAAATATGCAAAGACCATTGAAAAGATCCATAAAAGATTCATTTGGTCTGGAGTGGAGGAAAGAAAGAGAATGCCTCTTATAGGGTGGGATTTGGTTTGCAGACTGAAAAATTTGGGGGGTTTAGGTCTCAAAAAAATAAGAATTATTAATAATACTCTCCTAGCCAAACAATATGGAGATATTTCTCATCTAGCAGAGAATGGAAAGACATTTTAAAAAGTAAATATATGGTTGATTGTATGACCCTCAAAGCTTTGCTGGATTCTCCTATCCTCCCACGTGGTTCAGCTTGCTGGAATGATATGATTACTAGTAGAAAAATTTTGGAATCAGGGATAAGATGGCACATCAAAAGTGGCAATCAAGCTAGATTTTTGGAAGATAAATGGCTCTTTAAGGAATCCCTTATTAATATTGAAAGATTCAACAGATGGGCAGAGCAATGTAAAGCTGATTTTGGGGAACTTGTCAAAGATTACTGGTATGAAGGAGATTGGGTGAACTTATGTATGATCAATCAGGAGTTGGCTCAACTTCAATCCTCCTCAAAGATTGTCAGCTTGGGACATAATCAATAGGATGACACTCTTGTCTAAATGGATAACCCTTCAGGTAACTATTTTGTCTCTTTGGTTGTCTCTTTGTTGTCCCTTTCTCAAGCCCCCCTCCCTTCTGGTCTAAAGCTTGGATTAAACACTTGACTCCAAAAGTCAATATCTTCTTCTGGATAATGCTTCAGAATAACGTTCTCACTATGGAAAATCTTTGTAAATGGGGATTTCAAATCTCCAATAGAGGCTACCTCTGCAAGAGTGAGGCAGAGTCAGTCAACCACTTGTTTCTCCACTGTCCTTTTGTTTCCTTAATCTGGGGAAAATTATTAGCTAGATCTGCAATATCTCTTGGGTGTTCCCCCAAACCATTGAAGATTTATTTTTATGATGGAAAGCCCCTACTCAAAATCCCTATATTCAAAGGTTATGGGCCTTCTTATTCCCTTTTGTTTCTTGGGGAGTGTCGAAGAAACGTAATATTAGACTTTTTAGGGACAAGTAGATGTCGGAGAATAATGTCTTTGAGAAAAAATTTAGGCTTATAAAGGAAAACTTTAATGTGATTCCTCAAAAAGCTCTTAACCTAGAAGTTGTGGTGTGAACTCGCTATGATTTAAGGATAGCAAAAGATTGGAATATTAAAGTGGAAATTTCATCTACTTCCAAGCCAGCTAAGAAAAGTAGGAGGTGTTTGCTAGACCTTTCCCGCAAACAGTTGGTATAAGACCAACTTTGATGGAGCTGCGAAGGGAAATCTGGGTATGGCTGGAAGTGGAGTGTGCTAAGGGATTCAAATGGTAATTTTTGGCGGTCGTGGCTATATCCCTTTGCCACCAAACCAACCATGTGGCAGAGGCTATAGGAGTTGTTCAAGTTTTAAAGTTAGCTTGTAATCTGAAAATAAAAAACTTATGGCTTGAAGGAGATTCTAAAAATATTATTGACTATATTTTAGGAAGGACCCCACCCTCATAGATGATAAAGAATTGGATAGATGAATAAAAGTCTATTTTAGACAAATTTGAAAAAGTAAAATTTTCACACATCTATAGGGAGGCTAGCAGCATGTCAGATTACTTTGTGAATGAAGGGGTTAGGAAGCAAGGAATGAACATGTGGAAAAATTGTAGGGACTTGAGAACTGAGGTCAGGGCATTACTAGACTATGATGTTATGCATGGAAAAGAGGAAAATACAATTAATGATTAAAGAGAAAGGGGCCAGGTACATCAAAATCAAGAGATTTTATGGGGCCGCATCATGTTACTTAGAAGGGAAGAAAAATTGGCATGCTTTGTGGGTGCATTGGAATAGCTGCATAATTCTGCAATAGGTTCTTGGCACTGGTAGAGTCTGCAGAAAGGAGAAAACGAAAATGGGGGGGGGGACAAGAAAAGAGTTGAGCCTAAAAGCTATGAGGTGCACACTAGGAATGGCAAGGTTTGGGAGTAGATTGAAAGAGGTGGGATGGTTCCATATATCAAAAAACTTCATGGGCCCGATTTTGTGGCTACAAACTACTTCGAGAAGAACTGGAACAACGATGAAATTACTTTCTTTGGAATGAAGGTGAAGCTAGATGAGAAAATTATAGGGGAGATTACTAGAATGTCCATTGAGGGCGTGACGTTTTATCGTGACAGAAGGTTCTCTGATGAGGCGGTCATCAGATTTCCTATGAAGGACAAGGAGTCTAAATTAAAACTGGTTAATATCTCTAACAACTATTTCGAAATTGATACCATCAAGGTGTTGTGGAGAAAGGTTCATGTTATAATGGAGTATATCACCCCGGACGAGAGAATTACTAGAGTGTATGGGCATCATTTTTCCATTCTTAACCACTTTTGACATAAGGTACAAATTTCTTTGTTGCATTACTTATTATGTTCATTGAGTAACAACCTTGAGGACCATAGGAAAAATCCCAAGAGATACCCTATTCTTCATCCTAGTCTTATTAGGTTAATTTATGAACACTATCAAAGCATGTCGGCTTTATCTAAACCTGTGGCCTCTTCAAAGTCTAAGGACTATGATATTGATAGTGGGGGTTCAAAGATTCAGCCAAACTAGGAGAGAATTGTTGAAACCCACCCATCCTCTAAGATGTCTGGTCAGAAAACCCAATCCAAAAAACCCTAGCTTGCTAAAGCTAACCCTGAGTCCTTACCCGACTACTCTGCCCCCTTAAAGAATCATGTTCTTAAGGGCTCCCCTACCAACAAGCCGGTTTCCTACTTTGTAGACTCCATGGAAGACAAAGCCAAGAACCCAGAAGATAGTAGAAATTATGTGCCCTCCCCTCCTGCCTCTTTTAGATTAGAAGGTACTAAATTTCCTAGCTGCCCCAACCTAGGTGATGTTAATCTCATATTAGATCAGGTTCAGTTTGGTGATATTCTGGCCTCTGCTAGAAATGACATCAGTGACATTTTCAGGGTTTTAAAGTGGGCCTATCAAGAAATTAATGAGCTCAATCAAAGAAATAGGGTTTTGCATAGTAATTTGGAGGAGCTAAAGCAGAAGTTATCCGCTCTTAGCAACAAAGAAGGGAAATGGAATAAGAACAATATTGGTAAGAAAGGAGGTGACATTGAGAAAAAATACAAGTCTCTGGAAGAGGAAATGGTTAAAATTAAAAATAACTTAGAAACTATCATGGAACAAAACCATAAAATGGCAAGGAACAATGCCATTATTATCAATGCTATGTCTGAAAAGCTGTAAAAAACACAATAAGGTTCGCTGGTTGTAGATTTCAAAGAGAACAAAGAAAGAAAGAATGAGGACCAAGGTATTTCTAAAAGGACCCGGGCCAATCTTAAAAGGAAAGTGCCTCCCACTACACAGATGGTTCAGATCTTAAAGAGGGGAGTTCAAGATATGAACGAGCTAGAAGCTGAGACTATTGATCTTTTAAAAACTCAAATTTAACCGTTGCTGGCTTTTTGCATGGTTTTTTAAATTTGTGGCCTTTGTTGGCCTTTTGATGGCTATGGGTGTTTACTATTGTTATTTTTACATCCTTTTCAACTGTGATGTCTCTTTTGACTCTTTCTTTTTCTTGTAAACTTTATGGTTTTGGGTCCCTGTAAAACCTATTTTTTCCTCTTTCAAAAACATTAGAATTGAGATTTCACATGTGTGTCAAAAAAAAATAAAAATAATTAATTGCTTCCATTGTTATGTGCATATATATTATATAAAATTACAACCAAATTCCTAAAAGCTACAAATCTCAACTACAAAATGACAAATTTAACATAGAAAAAATGTTGCAATGCTCAATTAGCATTTGTTAATACTACATCAAAATTTAAGTTTGGGTTTGACTCTGAGTCATTCCAACTATGAGGTGCTTCCTCATCCAATGGAATCCAACCAATCCCTTTTGTGCCTCCCAATCAATTTGTGTGGCATTTTGAGATCAACAATGCATTGTTTGTCAATATTCAAAATTCTATTGATCTTGAAGTCACAAGGTACTATGCATGACCACCAACTCAGTTTTTCATCAAGAGGCAAGTATGTTCCTCTTGATAGAGTAGATAAAGCTGTATGTCGATCAATTCTTCTTTGTAACAAAAAAAAATACAACTTGTGAAAGAGGCGAATGGCAAGTATTTTCAACTCTAGTTTATTGCTTTCATGTCGTGTTCACCATTAAATAGGGTTGGTTTGAGCTAATGTAGCTCTATCTACCTTTTCCTTTGGTTTTCTAAATATTGGATTGCAAAGATTATAAAAGGCAAGTCATTATGTGTAAAGTAAAATTGAATCTTCTCTTGAATACATCTTTTGAAATGCCTTCATTAACCTCTTTTACACCTCTTCATAATTAGATTGAGGCAATCTCTTAGTCTTTGGTGCATACAATTTGGGATTTAGAGTAAAGTTTATAATTATGAAGCAATGAATTCATAGTGTTTTATTGTTGGGTTACAATGGGCTTGGTGTGTTGCTTATATAATCCCAAATCAGAATTCCTATAATAAATTGCTTGCTTCAACTACCCAAGCATGTTACAGTCAAATGTTTCAAATATCTCAAATGCTAAGATATTTTATAGAAACATATCTAATGATATCTACACTAGATGAGATGGAGCAAACATATTTGCAAACATAAATTTCAAAAAATAATAATATTGTAAAACTCAAAATACAAAGAGCGAAATCTAGAACAAAATGAATTAGATTACCAAGTTACAAACATTGATAAAAATAATATAATAATTTAATTGAAAATTAGAATTTTCTTACCTTAGTGGAACACCAATCATCATTAAGGATATTTTGTTTCATTTATTTTCCTTCAATAATGTTTCCATCAAGCTATCTACACCTCTTGATTAACCATCATCAATTTTAGAGCCTCCTACACCTTAAGAATCCTCTCCAACAAGATAAAATAACCTAAATATATAGACTTCACAAGTTTGAGGAATTTCTTACTTGTAAAAGTATAGAAGAGAGTGAGGTGTGGTGATTGAAAAAGAACATTTGAATTTCTTTAACTTTTTCCACCATTTTATTCACCTAATTTATCTCCCCTATCTTTCAATGGATTGTTCAAAACATGAACACAACATAGTGTTCAAAAGATGTGCTTCTAAGCACACTTCACCATAATGCTAACTAATTTTTGTACATGGACCAAATTAGTGAGTACTTGTACAACATTTGAGGCCTCAACCTCCTCAATGTCCTCTCTCACAATTTAGCATTGGAATTTTACATGTTTGTACTTCTCTAAACAATAATTAATAACTCTAAGAAATTAAGAGGCAACAACACATGATTATGATGTTGACAAGTGATTGATGTCTAATACTAGTCCACCCATCTATGAAAATTAAGCAACCTTCCCTCATCTGAGTTTGCCTCTATAAGTGCCCAAATTTGGATGGGTTGATATGAAAGTTTGATGATGATTTGGAAAGTCCAAGTCACAATCCATGTGGCATGAATTACACTTAAACTTTATTTGAATTGATGTCAGTTGCCTCATCCTTCTTAGTCCATTATCCATCTTGTTCATCCCTTAGAATAAGTTCCAAGTACTCATGTTGTTCCAAAGACCTTTTATAGACCTTGGACTAAGGGTTGCCTGATGGCTAGCCTTGGAAAAAGGGGTGACCTTGTAGTTTTTAGAGATGTGTAATTACTTTTTTTCTAGTTGTTTCTCCTTCATTTTTGCTTGTGATTGGGAGTTCTTTCTAGTTTTGACTAAGCATTCACTCCCCTTGACTGATTCTCCTTCACTTCTAACTCTTAATTATCTCTTTAGTTGACTCGAAATTAGCTCTTCAATGAACTTCCTATCAATTCCTCCAATCCATGAAGCTTCTCTACTGTAAATAGCTTCCTTATTGTGAGTTTAAGGAAGGTTTTCTATTGTTGAAAATTTTCCAAATTCTTGCTAAGAGCTCTAATTTTCTTTTCCCTTGATTCCAACACAAGGGTAGTGAATCACCTCTAGAGAATCAAATCAACTTTGCACCTACAAACCACACTTGCATTGGTATGCTCATATAGAACTCCATTTAAAAGTTTCAAATCTTACCTAACCTTCCAAGGAATCTCCAATTTTCCTAGAGCTAATACATTCTCACCTTTTCCTCATCATCAAAGAAGATGACCCCACTAATGTAGGAGGAAGTTGGACCACCTAAGGACACAAATTGACATAGGAAAACCAAATTTATTTAATTAGTAATTAGAAAATAAAAAATTCTCTTTGCCTAGGAAAAGTAAAAATCTCTTTACTTTCTTGGTGATGTTTCTTTACTTTCAATTGATTTAAATTCAAAGTAGTTGCATTGTATTTATTTTGTAGAATAGATATCACTAAGAAAATGAGTCATAGAAACCAAAACAGTTAATTCCATTAGGGAAATCTATTTAGAATTGAATTTATTTAGTGAAAATTCATTTTCTATGAGTAGTTAATTAGATAACATTTGAAATTTTAAAAAATATATTAGTTTACTGTTGCAGGAATATGGTTTAATTTTATTTAGAAATGTCATTAAAACTTGAAAATGGAAAAAACTAAGGAAAAGAGAGCCCTCAATTACAACATGAGGCATGAGAAAATCAACAACAAACTCAAACATTCAAATGTGAAACTAGATCATCTCAACAATCAAATGTCAAACAAGATCAAAATTTCAAAAAATCCAACAAATGATTAAACAAAATGCTATTAGCATCTTTCTTAGTCTTCATAACTCATCACTCGGTGCTCGTGCTTGACGTGTTCTAGAGTAAGAGAAGGCTGCATTAAAGTAGTGTTATGTAAACTCTATGAGAATATGCTTATTCAAGAAAATCTCATTGAAGAGATAGTCTAGGAACAAGATGAAATCTTAAGGTTAAGTCACAATGAAAATGAATGGAAACACCAAAGAAGAGTTTTGTGCTAGGGAACTCACACTTCTTGAATAGAAAAGGATGAATACATTTTTCCTCCTCACAACAAAAAAATTAAAGAGAATAAGAGAAAATGATCCTCCTAGTCATATAAGGATCATAATCACTACCCCACTTAAACAATTCACTCATCAACATCTACCACCTCAGCACATAAACACAATAGTCTACTATCAGTTCCTCCTCCCTAGAGAAGTGAGTGAATATCCTAGTGCAACTCCCACTCAAATGAATCAATTTTCTTCCATTTTCCACACCCTTCTTCCACAAGAAGAGAGTAACTAACCAGATTCTTTGCTGCTTGGCTAGCTTCTTCTAGAAGAGCAAGAATGATTTGGTGGATGCCTTAGCATGGGTGAAGCTCATGTGTTGTCTAGAGTTTGACAAAATTGCATTGCGCTTGGGTTAATTCTTGGGACCATTGCCTCATTTCCTCTATTGATAAATTCACTTTAGAATATATTTTATCAAGGACGGTAGTGCATAGTTCATGCTCTTTAGAAGGGGTTAAATGAACGACCAATAGAAATTACATCTTTGAACATTTGTTTGAAATAAGGAAAATGTACGACATGAAATGGGATGGTGTGGGAAAAATATTTTTTGGTAGTGGAAGACTTTACCACTTCTTGTGCTTGCATATTAAACATATCTACAACTTCCCCCACCCTTCCACTACTACTGGTATTTCTCTTTTCTATTGTAGAACATCATTGATACCACTGGCAACCATGGATGGAATAATTGATTGTGTAGATCCTATTAGCATTGGCATACTCATAGATTTAATTTTTCCTTCCATAAACAATCTTCAAATTTCTTCCTTCTTAGTTATCTTTATTTTTGGACAAATCTTAACCACCTATCCTTTAATGCCCAAGAGGTGACTATATACTTTAGTGTAGCTCCCTCTAATTTTTTTTGTTACAAATATAATACTACCACACTCTACACCTCATGTCTAGCCCCAACCCCCCTTCAATTTTCTTTGAAATCTTTGTCTAGAGTTTTTACAAATTGCAGCAGAGGTTTAGAGGGTTCGATAGGGCCTTTTGCATAAGGTTTTGAGAGGGAAAAATGGAACTCAAATGGGTTATGTGGCTGTTAGCTTTGACCCACACCACTCATACATATTGATGAATTCCTAGTTGAGCCTAAAACATATATATTTTTTAATTTCAATTTCATTACTGTCATTTGTAAAACAAAAGTGTAAGAAAATAAAACCAGAAAACTTACCTCTTTTCCAAATCCTTTCTCTACAGTCTCCTTAGTAGTGAGTGGGCTCTTGCACATGCATAAGAACAACAATCCAACCACCTTGAAACCTTCATTGATCCATCTTTAGTTCTATTTGTGTGGTTACAAGAAAGAATGAAAGTCCAACAAAAATGAATGGCTATTGTGTAAAGATTAAGGTAAAAAATGATTAAAATAAGAAGATAAAAGAAAATTATCCATATCAATGCATGTTTGTTCTAGGTTTTCTAGGGTTCATCTAGGATGAACCCATAGTCAAAAGCACCTAGTTTGAATACTTGGCTAGATCAACTTGGATGAATTACTGGGTTCAAACCAGACTTGGATTCTACACTGAGGGAACCATCTACTTAGTCAAAGACTATTAATTGGGTATTTGGGTAGTTATGGAAAAATATGTTGTGTTGAGAAACACAATATTATAATTTAGTAATATAGAAATAGACAAATATTATTATTAGAATAACCAATGTCTAAAATAGAAGAGATTTCATAATATTCAATAAAAAGTAGAAATTAGGTGGCGAAGAAAGAGTCATAAGTCATTTTAAATAATTCAAAACTTCTTTCTTATTTTAAAGAATAGTCGAAGGTCCTTATCCATTTCAAACAATTGATACTTTGAGTATGATCTCACTATTCATAGATGAAATCCTTGTTCACTTTGAAACATAACATTGTTGACACTGGTGTTTAGTGTACTAGTTTTTGTTTAACAAACAACGGTTACAAGATTTTATGATGAGGATTTCATCAAAAGCTATTAGAAAATCAATAGGTAGAAACCAATGCCTCTATCCCTGCAGAAGAATAATCTAAAACTAGCATTGGGATTCCCTTGCTTTGATGGAACCCAATTCAATAGTCAGTTTTGAAGAACAGATTGTTGTTGCCAGGTTGATGGAGGAAGATTGGAGTTAACTTATGCTCACTCAAAGCATGATTTTGACTGAAAAATATAAATGTTTTCTCTTCCTATATCCTATATGGCTACCTCAATTCTTCTTTTTTGTTTTTGGTAGCAAAAATTGAAATTTATGTTAGAAGTTGGAAAACTTAGTAAGAAAGCTTGAAATATAATGTATGGTCATAATTACATTATTTTTAACATCATGACTACTAGCCCTTACAATGTGTTACTGTACATGGTAATATTTTTTACTTCCTTAGACTTGGAATGCAGGCTTAAACATGATCCTCTCAATGTCTTTGCAAAACTTACCATGTCCAAATACTATCATATTTAATACGTTGAAATATTGGGAAGCAAGTCTTCCTATTTGCACCTGTACAAATACTATATTTTTATATTTATGAATTGCACTATAATCAATTTTCTTTCTATCTATTGTCATCTATTGTTTCCTCCCATTCTCTTCATTTCTGTTGTATGCAGAAATGAACTAGAAACATGCACAAATGAAAAGAAAATTTAACGAAATTGAATGGAGTGCACTTGGAGGTGGAATGATCATGCTAAAAGGTTCTGGAATGTTTCAAAAATTACTATTGATGGCCACTGGGACTCATTCGCCCCAAATGGGGAATCAATATAGGTTTTGGTAAATTCTACTAAAATAGGTTTTGGAATGCCGAGTACTAAAAATATCATAAAGCACTTTATCTAGCTTGGTAGTGGGAATCATTCGCCACTGATGGTGAATCAGTCCACCTACAAAAATCTACAAATTCTAAAGTGAACTCTACGGGTCTAGATCTATACTTGTATTCTTATCAGGTTGATGGATCCAAATCTGCAGAAAAGGGGCTCAATGATGTCTCCAAGCTTGAATTAGGTCTTTGTTGACCTGAATAGCTTTGATGGCTTGTTGAACACTTTTTAACATCTATCTCTTTGACAAATCTACCTATAAGATCTACAAATTGTTGAAATTTGAGGTGTTTTCTTAGCTTAATACTTTGTAAAACTTTATGATCAAGTTGATTTAAATATGTATTCTTTGTTATAGATTCTTTGTGGGTGATTAGGGTGTGTGCAAGATTATGATGGGCTAAAAAGTTGCAATATGATGGGTATGTGGTTGACGACTTTTTTTTAACCAAAAATTGATGAAATGAAAAGGGTTTTTAAAGGAGATTTTCAGCTTTCCACCAATATAAATTATGATTTAATTTGAATTTAATAAGTAATTATTATTCATTTTCTATTCAAATTATAACTAAAGTCCTGATTGATAGGCTAATTGAAAAACATCAAATGATATCACATTTTTTGGATCCAAAATATGCATCACATTCTATGCTTCACATACTATAGGATTAGAAAAACAAAAAAATGAATTTCATGAAGTTTTGACCGAGTTAAGGTGGTCAAACATATGAGTTTTTTATATTTTTTAAAATTTTTAATAAAAAATACATAATTAATTATTTACTTAGAAAAAAATTACAAAAAGATATGCATCACATTGGGACATGAGTCCTTTACTTATATCTAAAATCTTATAAAAAAATATTATCATTTTATTGTGGTTGGGGTGGTCAGACAGACACCTACTTCTTATATTTTCCTTGAAATTTAAGTACTACTACATTGAAATTTCAAATTTTCACCAAATAGATTTTTATTTTTATTAAACAAACCTAGTAGTTTATAAACTACATTCAATTTGCTACAGATTCTATTCTTAGATATTTTTGAAATAATATTGATAACTTATTCAAATTTTTACGTCAAGTTGCCTAACTCTGATTTTTCTGAATTTTTTGCCACTTAAGGGACTATTTTTTTGATGATGATCCTGCACATACCCATTATCTAATTAATTCATTTTATTATTTTTAGAATGAAGAAAAAAGGTTGTAGAAGAATTACATAGGATATTAGAAGATACACAACATATACTGTGGAGAAACCCTTTCGGGAAAAAAATCCACCAATAATCAATGTATTATTTAATCTCTGAAGTAGATTACAATAATTCCATTCCTTGCTTGAGAATGCTTCTTTTTCCTTCACCAAGTATTCTTCACAACCTACAATAAAACTGTTACAAACTCTCTTCAACTTGCTTGAGATAAATAGGAAATAAATAACTTTGTAAACTCCAAAGGAGTTACAATTACAATGTTCAATCCCTATCTCACAAAAAGTATGCCTATCTTTTGCAAGTAATGTTCTACCATGAAGAACAATGTCAAATCAACTCCTTCATCCATCTGGGCATCCCAAACTAAGGTCATAACTCAACCTTTATTCCAAAGATATCTTCAAAGCTTATCTTCAAAGCAAGCACCCAAGAATGGGCCCAGTCAACTCATCCTTCTAAAATATCTTAGCATGCAAAAGAGTTAACTCCAAGAAGCCAACTTGGGCACCCAAGGTGGGTTCAAGTCATTCTTTGTTAACTGCACTATATCTCTCAACCATTCATGCAAGAATGGTCATCCCCTATTAACTAAAGGTAGCCACCTATTATTTGTCATGAAACTCAAGTCATTAGTCATGCATTCCAAGTTAACTAAAGTAAACTAGCTTTCAACTAAAATTAACTGAAGATAACTAAACCATAATTGAGCTGAACTGAACTAAATTGAACTAAATTGAACTGAACTAAGCTAAACTAAACTTATTCTGAACTAAACTAAACTAAACTAATTTGATCTAAACTGAACTAGTCTTCATGCATGTAAACATCAATTCCTAACTCCTAGTATCTTTACATGCATTCAAAAGTGTTATCTTTAACTCCAAATAGTTAACTTAAAACTCAAGGTGAGTCTCACCTTCCATGTGGGCACCTCATGTTCCCCTATTATTTAGAAACTCATCTTGGATGCCCTCACATGCTTCTATCATTTATAATTAATTAAAAATGTCAATTAACATAATTATTTCATTCAAAATTAATCGGCTTCTAATCCTAGTGTTTGAGAACACTTTCCAAGGACATAGGAGATACATGAAATAAAAAATGTTTAGGATTGCAATTAAATGGCATCCTATTTCCAACATTCTCCCACTTGACATTATACATTAAAATTATTCTAAACAAGGAATTATTATTAAAAATCAAGTACAGGACTCAAGGGCAATGGCCTTCCTGCACCAACTAATCAATCCATGCCAACTTCAAATTCAACTTGCATAATCATGAAGCTCCAAGAAAATGATTAAATCCAAGATAATTTATCTTTAGGAACTGGTTTCATAAGATAATCTGTAACATTAATTAAATTTTCCACTTTCTCAATTAATACCTTCCCACTCTCAACCATTTCTCTCACAAAGTGATGTTGAATATCAACATGCATAGTGTATACACCTAAAAATGGTCTGATAAATTTGATTAATTAAATACATTTATTTGATTAATTAACCTTTAATTCAACTACTATTAAAATAAATAAAATTATTTATTTATATAGCTCATTTCTTTAATTCTTCTATTCTATTTACATTCTTCTAATTATTCTCTTTTAATTAAATAACCAACTTCAATAGTTTGTATTATTTAATTATTTATTCCCTTTTAATTAAATAAACTAAATCATATAGTCTTTTTAAATTATCATTATCCCTCTTTTATTAAATAAAAAATTTCAAATATTTTTTTTATTTAATAATTATTATTTTCTTCCAAATATTCCAATTTCCTCTAAATTGAATATTTCCAATTTCTTGCTAAAATAGAATAAATCCAAATATTCAAATTAAAGCATATTTCTACAAATATTTCCTCTTTTCACTCATCATATCAACCAACAAAATTAAATATTTTATATCTAATTAATGGGTATGTGCAAGATCATCATGGAAAAAACAAGCCCTTAAGTGGCAAAAAATTCAGAAAAATCAGTGTTAGGAAACTTGACATAAAAATTTGAATAAGTTATCTATATTATTTCAAAATTATGTAAGAATAGAATCTGTAGAACATTTAACGTAGTTTATAAACTACTAGGTTTATTTAAAAATAAATAAAATCTATTTGGTGAAATTTCAATGTAGTAGTACTTAAATTTCAGGGAAAAAATAAGAAGTAGGTGTTTGTATGACCACCTTAACCAGAATAAAATGATAATTATTTTTTATAAGATTTTATATATAAGTAGAGGACTCATGTCTGGATGTCATGCATATTTTTTTGTAATTTTTTTCCAATTAAATAATTGATTATGAATTTTTTATTACAACTTTTAAAAAATATATAAACTCGTATGTCTGACCACCTTAACTTGGTCAAAACTTCATGAAATTTAATTTTTCTTTTTTTAATCCTGTAGTATGTGAAGCATAGAATGTGACGCATGTTTTGGATTCAAAAAATGTGATATTTTTTGAAATTTATAGATTTTTTTCAATCAACCTATCAATAAGGACTTTAGTCATAATTCTAATTGAAAATAAATAATAATTATTTATTAAATTCAAATTAAAGCATAATTTATATTGGTGGAAAGCTCAGAATCTCCTCTAAAAACCCTTTTCATTTCATCCATTTTGGGTAAAAAAAAGTCATCAGCCACATACCCTACAAATACCCATAATATTGCCACTTTTTGGCCCATCATGATCCTGCACATACCCTAATTCAACTCAACCTTCATGGATAAATTTGGAGACAAATTATAGAAAAATTGGGAATCAATTTGCCTATTTACTTCCATTGATTCGTCCCATCCGCTAGTTGAATGTTTTTTGTGGGGAGGAACAATCTCCATAATCTTCTCAGGCTTCTTCATCCTTCACCATTGAATCTTTCAAATAAAATCTAGATCTTTGATTTGCTACCACATCACAAATATGCTACCTTGAATCTATAAATATAACTTCTTTCCATAGGAAATGGATTTGAACTTTGTGCAATCTTACTATACAGAAATAGAATTAGAAGCATTTGAGAAATTATCATATTAGCAAAATAGCAATCATCATTGTAAAATCATTTTAGAATAGAAATCATAATCATGGGTTTTCATTTAGCTACATCCTAGTTTATGGTAGTTTCTTTTATTAGTTTCATGTCAATTTCATTTATAGTATGATCACCATACCATTTAGCAATTATCATATAGGATTAGATTCCCGCATTTTACATCATCTCATTCTCTAGATTGGCATTTTAACAATTACAGTGCTTACACAATTTGAGAGCCACAGTGATTTAATAAATCTTTGGAGTTAGAGAGAAATGGGACGGCTTTGAGAAATTTCCTATTTTAATTAGATTAATTTTTGTTTGAATCTCTTGATATAATGTCTTATTGATTGTGTTTTTTATTCATATACGCATATTTTACTCACATATAGAGTACGAAACCCACCGTGGGACCCAAAAAACCCCATTTTTAACATCTTTTTTAAAATGTATGCTCGCAAGTTTCTGACGTGTTTTTTTTTAACACGATCAAGAGTTTTTATGGTGCATACGACAGATATTTTAGCACATCCAAGTACTATTTTAGCACATCCAATAGATATTTCAGTGCATACGACCGCTATTACGACACATCCAATATTATATTTTCACCAGTCATGGGGTTTTCTTTCAGTGCATTGACCTTTTATTTTAGCACATTCATCAATTTCTATAGTGCATAGAACTATTAATTTAGTGAATTCATATACTATTTTATCACATCTAATAATCGTTATGGCGCATTTGACTATTTTGCATAATTTTGAAAAATTCGAGAATTAATCACTATTTTCTTTGTTGTAGGTGCAATATACGCTTGTCAAAGATAATTGTTGGAAACACTTACATCGGTCAAAGAAAAAAATTTACAAATTAATAATGGTGTTTGTAGGGATTTAATTTCATTATTGCTTTTCTTTTGGTTAAGATAGTGCATCTAGCTTAATTAAAGAAATAGTTTGAACCCCATGTCTACTATGTTTTGAAAGCAATAGGCTTATGCTCTCCCCTTAAATGGGTGATTAGAATGCTAGACTAGCTATCCTACTTTATTAACACCTTTAGAAGGCTTGGTGTAGTGGGAAAAAGTACTCACCCTATGAGAACAACCTGAGTGGGAACAACCAAATCTAGGTTTTCTAACCCACTATAAAACAAGAGTGAATCTAGGGAAACCCACATTCACCAAAAGTGTGCAAGATAACCATCCCCAAAATATTTGTTCTAAATATTGGGAGGTCTCTTGAGGGAGTTTATCAGTTGCCACTCTGAACAGATACCCTTTCTAATAACTTTAATGTAGAATCCAATTGTGTCAGTTTCTAAACACTTTTTATATCATAGTGCAAGGGGAGGGAAGAATTTTCCCCCAAGACACTCACCATATAAATATCAGAGACCTTGGCCAAAAGTGGAGGATTCAACTTTAGTTAAGACTCGGGAAAGGAAAAAACATGGGCACCCTCTAGGGGTGACAAGGTTGTGTGAGATGACATAGTTGCAAGCTGTGGGCTGTGATATTCTAAGTGACCTACTTGACAATTAGAAAAGTGCTTGAATTGTATTTATTTGTGTCAAACCAATGGAAATTGAAAGAATCAGACCTGATTCTAGAATACACACTCTTTTTTTAATGCATAGTGTTGACAACAATGTTTACAAACTTTTTGTTGTGTGTGTAAAATCGTTTCTGAAGGAATCATCCAATTAGATTATCAAATTCTAAGATTTACAAGAAAAACAACCCTCCAAAATCTCCATTGTTTAGAAAATTACACCTTGGAATCAATCCTTTTATTGAGAAAAAGAAAAAAAAATGGAAAAAACTATGAACATACTGACCATTTGCAATTTAGCATGACCAAACTCTATTTCAACACATCTAGCCATTCTTTTAGCACATTTTCCTTGTTTAACCAACACATCAAAACTCTTTTTCAGTGCATCTATCCTTTTTTGCAGCACATACACCTAGTTTTTTAGCACATTTTCCCTGTTTAACAACACATATACCTATTTTACCAATGCATTTACACTTTGTTTTAGTGCATACACCCAGTTTACTGATGCATTTACACTTTGTTTCAGTGCATACACCCAGTTTTTCAGCACATTCAATCAATTTACTAGTGCATTTACACTATGTTTTAGTGCATTTGAGGAATGTTATAGAATCAAAAACTAGATATTTATTTTTACTATTGGATATTGTGGTTGTGTTGCTGATATGTGGTTGTCATTTATGTCAACACTATTAGCATTGATGTATTGTAGGTTGTATATGTTGATGATATTGAGAAAATTGTTAAAGAAAGAGTTACAGGTTGACAGTGGAATAGTGAAGGTCATGAAGGTGTCTTGCTCAATACATTGATGATCAATCATTGTGGACTAAAAATTTTATTTCTAAGTGTATCTAGTTTATCCACTAAAAATTTTAGAGGTCCACGTGAAGATTTAATCATGTTATGAACAATTGTGTTCTGACAGTTTTTATGTGGCTTTAGTTAGTGTTCTTGATTGAATTTAATGTGATTCTTGTAATTTGAGTTGTTGTGGATGCTTATTTGATGATTCTTAGTGCTTTTGGATGGTTCTAGATCATGCTCTATCTTTGTTGCACATCCACGTTAATCGGTGTGCTCATGGTCAGTGATTTTTCTCTTGTGTGTTCAGTTTTTTATGTTCTTGGCTCACATGGTGGTTGTAACATGTGGTGAATCCTTGGGGACTAAAATTTGAATGTTTGGCATGCTTGAGGATATTTATTTAAGTATTTATTATGTTGTGTATGATGGTGTTTGATTCACATTAAAAGTTTACTCATAAATTTGGGCTGACATTGTGTATATGTTTTATATTTTATTTTGGCCAACAAAGTTGTTGATGTAATTCCATGTTGTGGATATATATGAGCGGTTCTGTGTGTGAATTTATGTAGTGAATAAGTTCCAAAGAAAGAGCAAGTGTGTGAATAGTGATCTAATCATTTGATTGCAAAGTAGAGTGTGAAGAGGTTTGAGAGAAGTGTGAAGGAGTTTTTTTGTGCTTAATCGGAATTGTAATCAGGCTTTTGTAGAAGTTATTTTCTTACTTCATACCCTCCGGATATAATCCAAATTTTTGTAAGATAGTGTGTCTTCTTTGGGAAGTGAGCCCTTCTGTATTTGAGTAATGAGCTCTAGGAAATATTCTTGAATACATGTGCATTCCCATTGTTCTTCATTATACTTTTAATAGGGTATAATATTTTGGACTAACATCCACCATGATTTTACCCCTAACAGGGTTTCCACATAAAAAATATTGGTGTTTTCTATGTTTCTAATGTGCTAATTGTCTATAGTTTATTGTAAATTCATCAGATCTGAGATTAAGTTAAGTTTGAAAAGTTTAAATTTATTTCGTGACAACTGATTCACCTCCCCTCTCAGTTTTCTATCCTTTTTTTTTCCAACAATTAGTATCAGAGTGAGTTCCTTTGAAGAAATTTAAAATCTTGAGGTGATATGAGATGGCATCATACAAGAAGGATAGTCCTAGATAGTATGGAAAAAACTAATCTATGTGGAAAGCCAAAATGGAGTGTAATTTGAGGTGTATTGTTGAACCCTTCTGGAATATTACAAAGAATATATATGTTATTCCTCAGAATGGTCCTTCCACTCCTGATGAGATTAAAGAGGCAGAGATTAACATTAGGGTTATTGAATCTTTGATAAGTGCTCTGATGGATTCAAAAATGAAAAATGTGATGGATCTGAAGATAGCTCATGAGAATTTGAAGAAGCTGGGGACTTTGTATGAAGGAGATGCACTTGTGAAGATCACTAAGCTACAAATTTTGAAAGGAAAGTATGAAACTTTGAAGATGGGTAAAGATGAAAATATTTCTTCTTTTATGCAAAGAGTAAATGAACTTGTGATGGGTATTAGATGTGTCGGTGGTACCCTGGATGAATAAGAAATTGTAGCTAAAGTTATCAGATCATTGCCTCCCTCTTAGAAATCAAAGTCTCATGCTATTGAAGAGCTCAAAATAGTAACAAATGTGACAAGAAATATGTTGATTGGTAAACTTGTTGCCTTTGAGTTGAGTGAATTTGGTGATTTTTCCCCCAAGACTGAATCTGCATTTAAGGTCTCTATATCCAGAAGAAACAAGCAAATATATGATTCAGGAGAGAGCTCTAGAAAGAAATTCAAGTATGAGGAAGAGATGAAACAACTTGAAGATGAAGAAAGAGAGGTAGAAGAGCTAGAAGCATTGATTGTGAAGAAAGAAGGCAGATGACAAGGTAAGTATAAAGGAAATTTTCCTATTAAATGTTTCTCTTGTAGTAAAATAGTTCATTTTGCTTCAAGGTGTCTTGAAGGAGTTCCTAGGTCTAAGCCTAACAAACCTAGATTTCAAAAGAAATGCTATTATGCTGAAGAAAGTGTGACTGATGAAGAATCTGATAAAGAAAATGGAAATGAATATGAATTTGGGTTTTCATTGCTATCAAGGAAAATAGTTTGGTGGCTATTGAATCTGCTAAAGTTGAGAAAACTCTTTTAGCCTGAATTGAAGAAAAGGATGAGTGGGTTATTGATAGTGTATTCTCACATCATATTATTGGTGACAAAATAAGTATTTTAAGTCTAGAGAAATACGACGGTGGGGTTGTAAGATTTAGAGATAACAATGCTAGTGTGATTTGTGGAAGAGGATCTATTTGTCTTGGTGGTAAACATAACACTGATGATGTCCTTTATGTTAAAGGCTTGAAGCATAACTTGTTGAGTGTTGGATAGATGGTGGACAAGGGTTATGATATTTAGTTTAAAGATGGAAGATGCAGGATCCTTGGAAGCTTTGGAAATGTAATTTCTTTAGGTACAAAGACAAGAGGTAATATTTTTCACCTGAGTGTTGCTAATGAAAGTTGTTTAATTACCCAAGTAGATGAAAGCTAGTTATGGCATAGGAGGCTTTTTCATGTGAATTTTTATAACATGGTCAAGGTAAGCTCCACTCAAGCAGTAAGAGATCTACCTAAGCTATTGAAACCTACTAACATAACATGCAAGGAATGTCATATGGGAAAACAAACTAGAGTTTATTTTCAGAGCAAACAACATCATTCTAATGGAGTACTAGAGTTGGTGCATATTGATCTTTGTGCTCCCTACAAAATTAGAAGTCTAGACAAGGAGAAAGGTACTTTATGCTACTTTTGATGATTACTCTATGATGATATGGGTTGATTTCTTAAGAGAAAAATGTGAAGCATTAGAGAAGTTCAAAAGTTTCAAATCTATGGCAGAGAATGAGACAAGTCTAAATATCAAATGCCTAAGGTTAGACAAAGGTGTTGAGTTCACCTCCTAGGAGTTCAATTATTTCTTTGAAGAGCATGGAATCAAAAGAAAGTTATCTTCTCCCCAAACCCCTCAACAAAATGGTTTTATAGAGAGAAAGAACATAATAATTCTAGTTGCTGCTAGAACAATGATGTTGGAAGGAAATGTGCCTCACATTTATTGGAGAGAAGCTATAAGCATTGTTGTGTACACTCTAAACTAGGTAAATGCAAATGGTATTTATAGTAAGAGTCCATTTGAGTTGTGGTTTGGTTATAAGCCTACTGCTAAATATTTCAAGATCTTTGGAAGCAAGTGTTATATTAAGAGAGATGAGGAAATAGGAAAGTTTGATGCAAGGAGCAATGAAGGAATTTTTCTAGGTTACTCTACTAAAAGAAAGGCTTACCGATGCTATAATAGAAGATTGAGAAAAATAGTTGAAAGTGAAAATGTCAGTGTTGATGAGGAATCTGCTAGATCATCCAGATATTATGGATATGATTTAGATGACCAACAAGATTGTGTAGAAAAAAGGAAGAATGATCACACATAGAATCAAGTTCATATTATTTTGGAAAATCAAGAAAGTCAAGAAGGAGAGACAAATAGAAGTGTAGAAGAAAGAAAAGAAGAACTGGAAGTGTGAGAGAATCCTAAAATTCTAAGGTATATTTAAAACTAAATCATTCTGAAGATAAAATTATAGGAGATAAGAATAAAGGTGTGCAAACTAGAAGAAGGATTGTAGAAGAGTATTGTTTGATTTCCAAGATTGAACCTAACAATGTCAATGAACATGTAATGATGACAATAGATGGAAGCTATGAAGGAAGAACTGATGCAAATTGAAAAGAATGATACATGGATTCTTGTTCCCAAACCTAAAGATAAAAAAATGTGATTGGTAATAAATAGGTCTTTCAGAATAAGCTAAATGAACAAGATGAAGTGGTTCAGAATAAAGCAAGACTAGTATGTAAAGGGTATTCGCAAATGGAAGGTATTGATTTTGAAGAAACTTTTGCCCCTATTTCCAGAATTGAAGCTGTAAGATTATTTCTTGCTTATGCCACATATAAGAACTACAAATTCTATCAAATGGATGTAAATTTAGCCTTTCTAAAAGGTGATTTAGAAGAAGAGATATATGTTGAACAACCATATGGATTTCAATTGACTAATAAGGAAGACATGGTTTTCTGACTGAAGAAATATTTATATGGATTCAAGCAAGCCCCTAGAGCCTAGTGTGCTAGATTGGATAAATACTTACTAAGGCTTGGATTCAATACAAGGTACTGCTGAAAGCAACTTGTATTTTGAGTTGGATCATGATAAAGAGTTGATTATTGAAGTCTTTGTTGATGACATTATTTTTGGAGGTTATGATGATCTATGTATGAAGTTTGCTGATGAAATAAAAAGTGAATTTGAAATGAGTATGATTGGAGAGATGAAGTTATTTCTGGGATTGCAAGTCACTTAGTTAGACAATGGGATTTTGATATCTTAGTCAAAATATGTGAGAGAGTTGCTGAATAAATTTGGCATGGAATACTCAAAGCCTGTTGGTACACCCATGGTAACCGGATGCAAGTTAACACAAAATGATGATTCTCCTAAGACAAATAAAACAAGATACAAGTCAATGATTGGATTATTTCTCTACTAAACTCGGACTAGACTAGACATCATGAATGCTACGTGTATGGTTTCTAGATATCAAGTTGATATGAAAGAATATCATGTGACTGCTATAAAGAGAATTCTTAGATACCTAAAAGGAAAAGTTGATTTTGGGCTTTGGTATCCTAAAGATGATCTTACCTTGAGTGCCTATACTAATGCAAATTAGGCAGGATATGTAGATGATAGGAAAGCACTAATGGTGGTGCCTTCTTACTAGGGAAGAAGCTGGTGTCTTGGTTGAGTAAAAAAGCATAATTTCATTTCTCTATCTACTGTTGAGGTAGAGTATATTGCCACTGCAAATAATTGTACTCAAGTTTTGTTGATGAAACAAATGCTAAAAGATATCAGAGTAGTATACGATGAGCCTATTTCCATATATTGTGACAACTCAAGTGCAATAAACATATCGAAGAATTCGGTGCTATACTCTAAGCCAAGCATATATCAATACAATTTCACTTCCTAAGGGAGGAAGGGAGTGAGAAAGAATTCAGGCTAGAGTATGTTCCTAACAAAGAAAAAATTGATAACATTTTCACCAAGCTATTTCCAAAGGATACTTTTGAGTACCTCAAAGGGATGCTAGGGGTGATTAACCCTCCTCATAAGAACTAGAGATGCATTTATTTTCATCAATCTGTGTTCTTCATAGCTATATTATGATCTAGATTGATGTTTATGTGGCTACTACTCAAGGGGAGTAGTTAGATGTGCAGATATGTGGTTTAAAGCTTGTATGTGGAAGGATAATTCTTATCTTTTTCATTGATGTCAAAGGGGGAGAAAAGAAATGTGAAAAATGACATAAGGAGAAGAGTCAGATCTAAGGGGGAGCAAGTGTTGATTGAGAATTGCATTGATGGTGTTTCTCACATCATGTGCTGCCATCAATTCCAAAGGGGGAGATTGTTGGATGTTGTGATTGTGTTATTGATATGTGGTTTTCATCGATGTCAATACTATTAGCATTGATGTATTGTAGGTTGTATATGTCGAGGATATTGAGAAAATTGTTAAAGAAAGAGTTGTAGGCTAATAGTGGAATAGTGAGGGTCATGAAGGTGTCTTTCTTAGTATGTTGATGATCAATAATTTTGGACTAAAGGGTTTATTTCTAAGTGTATCTAGTTTATCCACCGGAATTTTTAGAGGTCCACATGAATATTTACTCATGTTATGAACAGTTGTGTTCTGACAGTTTTTCTATGGCTTTAGTTAGTGTTCTTTATTGAAGTTGATATGATTCTAGTAATTTCATTTGCTGCAGATGCTTCTTTGATGATTATTTGTGGTTGTGGATGGTTCTAGATTATGCTTTATCTTTGTTGCACATCCGTGTTCATCGGTGTGCTTGTGGTCAGTGTTTTTTCTCTTTTGTGTTTGGGTTTTTTATGTTCTTGCCTGACATGGTGGTTGTAATGTGTTGTGGATCCTTGGAGATTAAAATTTGAATTTTTAGTGAGCTCGAGGATATTATTATAAGTATTCATTATGTTGTGGCCAATGGTGTTTGATTCACATTAAAAATTTACTTGTAAATTTGGGCCGACATTGTGTATATGTTTTATATTTTATTTTGGCCGACAAAGTTGTTGATGTAATTCCATGTTGTGGATATATAAGAGTGGTTGTTTGTGAAAATTTATGTAGTGAATAAGTTCCAGAGAAAGAAAAAGTGTGCAAATAATTATCTAATCATTCAATTGCAAAGTAGAGTGTGAAGTTTGAGTGAAGTGTGAAGGAGTGTTTTTTTCCTTAATCATAACTATAATCAGGATTTTGTAGAAGCTATTTTCTTAGTTCATACCCTATGGATCTAATCCAAATTTCTATAAGATAGTGTGTCTTCTTTGGGAAGTGAGCCCTCTTGTATTTGAGTAGTGAGCTCTAGGCAGTGTGCCTAAATGTATGTGAATTCCCATTATTCTTCATCATACTTTTAATAGGGTATAATATTGTGGATTGACATCCACCATGGTTTTTCCCCTAATAGGTTTTCCACATAAAGAATCTTGTTGTTCTCTGTGTTTTTGATGTGCTGATTGTCTGTGGTTTATTGTTAATTCATCAGATTTGAGATTAAGTTATGTTTGAAATGTTTAAATATTTTGTGACAACTGATTCAGCCCCCCTCTCAGTTGCCTGTCCTTGTTTTTCCAACATTTACCTCCTATCAGACAATTGACCTCATAATTCAGATCTTTACCAGAACATAAACATTTTATCAGTCAAATTAGTGTCCAATAACTTGCCAAAAACTAAACTTTTCAAGTGAAGTGTTCAAATTAGACAAATATCTTACAATTTTAAAGTGCTTTATCATCAAACACAACTCTTGATTATTAATTTAAGTTTCATTATTAGTATCAGTCATCCTCCAATCATTAAATGAAGAAATATAATCAAATTTTAACTTAGTCCCATCAACAATAGAATTTATCCTTCTATTAGACTTAGTTAATATCGTTGGCACTCATCCAAACAAAAGATCAAATTTTAGTAAAAATAACAACACTTGTATGCCAATTTTGATAAGATTACAAAGGTAGAAACTTAGAGAGAAAGAAATTGAAACATTAAATTCCATGGCTGAAGAAAATCCCTTTCATAGATTCCACCAAAATGACAGTAAAGAAATTATGGAAGAGGGCATCCTAACTACACAACAAGATCCTAACTTCCACCAATTCATGGAGAAATTTTTGGTAAAGGATGGAGAAAAATACCTTCTAATGCTAGCTGAAAAAATTCCAAAGGACTTTCACATTAATCGACTAAAGGAAACACCTATTTAAGAGCTGAAATTGAACCACAAAACATAGATCAAGTGGTTTCCCTAACACATCAAATGAAAAACTTACAACAATAACTTCATGATATGAAAAAAGGGACCACTAAAAGGTACTCATTACAAGACATTTTTCCCTATCCTTTTGATCCAAGTGTGGACATGATACCATTTCCTAGACATTGCAAATTCCCAAAATATGACAAATATAATGGAAAAACTGATCCAATAGATCATGTGAGTGAATTTAGAACCATGAGTTTATAATTTTCACAAGAGGAAACTTATTTGATGAAGTTTTTTTCATGAAGCTTAGGAGGTCAATGTATGGAATGTTTCTCTAAACTACAACCAGGAATTCGATCCTTTGAGGGACTATTCAAAAATTTTATCTCACAATACTCCTATAATATTCAACATGAGATAACAATAAAGGATCTTTATAACAAAAAAAAAAGGGGAAACATTCCTCTCATTTCTACAACGATGGCAAAGGTTGTTTGCTAGGTATCCTCATTCCATACCTAAAGAGGAAAAGATGGAACTATTCATTGATAATTTAACTAATGAGATGAGCTATAGGCTTGAACTATAATTCCCCCCAACATTTGAGAAAGTGAGTGAAAATGGGCTCAAGATCGAAGAAGCCTTAGTCAAGAGAGGGGTAATAAAACACTACAATGAAGGATCAAATAATACAAACTCCTTAAACCACTACAACAATAATGATAAACCAATTTTTTGGCAAAAGAATAGAAATATTGGTAACAATGATTCTGTAAATGAAACACAAAATGCTAAACTAGTATTTAATTTGACAACAAGTACTACAAAGACCAATCAAAACAATGACTAAAACATCAATCAAAGTGTCAATCAAAACAACAATCCAAACAATGGTGAATCTAAACCACAATCATATCAAAAACCATCAAATACAAGAAGATTCACACCATTGGGATAGACACTATAATCAACAATGACAGAACTTCTTACACATGGAATTATCACATTACCTAAAGTAAGGAATTGGGAACCAAGAGTAAAGCAATCTTGGTGGAATGATGCAGACTACCATGACTTTCATAAAAACAAAGGACAAAAAACAAACAATTGTATGTAGTTGAAACATCTAGTACAAGATTTGATTGATAACAAGAAATTACTCATAGAAGGACATCAAACAAACAATGATCAAAGTGCATTTAAAAATCCTTTACCAAATTATCAAAAGGGAGAATCTTCTTTTGCAAACAGTAAGGGTAAAAATGTACACTACATTTATGAAAACACTATTCTTTGTACTTTTGTGGTTGAGAATGGTGCCGCTGATAATCAAACTGATAACATTGGAATCATTGAAATAATTCCAATAGATCTGATCCTAAACATGGTTACATCCAACAATTAGATTAATGTCATAAAAATCAGGGAAAACCAAGAAATTACCAACCAGTCAACATGACAACAAAGGGGAAATCCAAGGTAATATTGAAAGGAGTTTCATCTAAAACCACTACTGCCCATTCAAATCAGTACAACATAGTTGATCAACTATAGAAAATACCAGCACAAATATCAATTTTAGAACTCCTCAAAATCTCACCATCTCATAAGGAGGTTTTGGAACAAGCTCTTGTGGCCACAACAGTACCCAATAATTTGAATGTTTGTGAATTCTAGGCTATGGTGGGACACTTAACCATGTCTCATTGCCTATCATTTTCTGAAAAAAGATGATATATCACTTACTCATCCATAAAATGCTTCCCTTCATATTGAAGTCTTAATCCAGAAACGCCGTGTTAAAATTTCCCTAATAGATGGTGGAGTTGGTTTAAACATTTGCACTTTAGAACTAATTCGTGCACTAGGATATTTTGATAATGCTATTGATGTCAAAAGAAAAATCACAATAAAAGCTTATGACAAAGAGGAAAGATCCTCCAAGGGATTGATTGTGTTTCCTATTCAAGTAGGACCAATTGTGAAGAATATAGTTTTCCAAGTTCTAGACAAAGAGCTAACATATAATATACTCTTGGGACATCCTTCGATTCATGAAATGCAAGCAATAACTTCAACTTATCATCAGGGATTAAAGTTTCTTGTCAATGGACAAGAAGTCGCTATTTTAGCTAACTACAACAATCCCCAATATTATAACACTCTTAAAATAGCTCAAGACACTTTTGTACCCCATCATAGGGAAGCAAATACTTCTAGTCCATACAATAGTGAAAGGAAAAAAAATGTGGTATCTAAATGGGTTGAGAAAAAGGACAAGTCAAAAGATACAAGTGTTGCTGACTCCACTCCATCAAACAATGAAGGTCAATTGAATTCACTATCACATCAGTCAAGGAAAATATTTAGTTAAAAGATAAAGGCATGGGAGAGTATTCTATTGACTAATCTCTACGTCTTTCACAACTGCTGCCATCTCCAAGATCATATGGGAAACCATCAATATTAACACAACAATCATCACAACCTACAACAATTTTAGATGATAGATTTGTAAAGGAAGGTACTTTAGAAGATGAATCTGAGGATAAGGCCATCCTAAATTTTCTCTACAAAGATGAGGAAGCATCTACATTGGAAAGGGAAAAAAAATATTAGAGAAAATGGGGTATGAAGGACAAGGACCTATTGGAAAAATAAAAGAGGGAGTTTTAGAACCCATTCAACCTCTCACACCCCAGTTAGAAGACAAAACAAGATTGGGTTATATAGGGGAAACACAAGAAGAAGAAAACGCAAAGAGTTGTTGAAAGAATCCTTCAAATGTGGGATAGCTCTGAAACAAATTATAATGAGTATGAGTGGGATTCTTTATCTGAAAAATCATACAAGGACATACAAATTGATGTCATAAAATATTATGCACCCACATGTGAGGAGGGGCAAAGCTCAGGGACTAGACCCCTTGTATTTGGATCACAAAATATCAATGACTCAAGTGAGAATGGACAAATATTGAGTGAGATAGATGACTTGAAGGAGAGTAATATCATAGACCTGGACATCTCTATTGAAAACCTTGATAACATAGCTATTAGAACCCTCACTATTGTTGATCTTAGCCAATCAGATGACCTTTTACCATTAATACATCCTAAACTTATCGACTAGGAATCAATTGAACCTATCACTGTTCCTATCTTTGTGAATGATGATGCTATTGTTAATTTCCTTTGTTGTGAAAAACTTGACACAAGTTGTAATCATAAATCTCATAACGATGCTTTGAGTCAGGAGGGTGTAAAATTTTTCAAATGTAAAATTGAAAATAGGAATAATGAATCTAATGGTGAAAACCGTTTAACGACAACATTAGATCTCAAAAAAGTAAAAATAAAGAATGCATCTGACAGTGAAAACCTCTCTGAGGCACTGAAAGATGGAATATTTGACACCCTTCCACAACACTATCATGAAATATCATTAGTATTGGTGGGGCCTACACAGTCTATCAATCAGGGCACAACAGAAAAAGAAAAAACTTTACATCTGGTAGCATCTATGACTGAACAAGAAAAGCATGAATTCACCAAAATATTTGAAGACAGACACATTAACTTTGCTTGTTTAGGTACTTTGATATGCCAGGTTTAGACCTAGATCTTCTAATGCATCATTTATCTCTACCATCTGGAATAAAACTTGTGAAGCAAAAAGTAAGGGAAATGCATCCACATATCGCCTTGTTGGTAAAAGAAGAAGTGAAGAAGTTGTTAGATGCCAAATTCATTAGATCCATTGATTATGCTAAGTGGATTTCTAATATTGTACCATTTTCTAAACCAAATAATAGTATTAGGATATGTACTGACTTCAGAGATCTAAACAAGGCATGTGAAAAGAATGATTTTCCTTTGCCAAACATTGACATTATTGTCGACTTAACATCAAGAAATGCCATGTTATCACTAATGGATGGCTTCTCAAGTTACAACCAAATCAAAATAGCACTGAAAGATCATGAGAAAACAACATTCACATGTCCATGGGGAGCATTCTACTGGAACATCATGCCCTTTGGGTTGAAAAATGTAGGGGCTACATATCAGTGAGCAATGACGACCATTTTACATGACATGATTCATACATTTATGGAGCATTACGAGGATGATATATTAGCAAAGTCATATACTAGAGAAGGACATCTAGAGATCCTACATAAAATCTTTACCAGATTAGAGAAGTTCAATGTCAGATTAAATCCTAAGAAATGTGTGTTCAGTGTTACATCAACAAAGCTTCTAGGATACACAATTTTAGAAAAGGGTATCGAAGTGGATCCTTCCAATGTCAAGGAAATAATGGAAATTTCACCACCAAAGAATATTAGTCAGCTACAATCTCTACAAGGAAAATTACAATCAATTAGGAGGTTTATCTTTGAATTAGCAGACAAAATTCATCCCTTGAATCATTTGATACAAAAGATCTCTTTCAAATGGGATCAAGGATGTAAAATAAATTTCAACCAAATAAAGTAATATCTGATGTCAACCCCCATAATGATGCCACCTACAAAAGAGAGACCATTATTACTATGTATTGCAAAAACTAAGATTTCTTTGGGTGCTCTATTAGCGTAGGAAGATCCCGAGGGAAAGGAACAAGCTATCTATTATATCAACAAGACTTTGAATGGTTATGAGATAAATTACACCTTCATTGAAAAATCTTGTTTGGAAGTGGTGTTTACTACTCAGTAGTTGTGACATTACATAACCCACACATTCAAACTCATAGTGAAGATTGATCCATTAAAGTATTTACTTAGCAAGGTTACTCTAACAAGAAGACCACCCAAGTGGGCCATGATCTTGAGTGAATTTGATATTCATTATTTGGATTGAAGAGCCATCAAGGATCAAGTGATTGCTGATCAATTAGCTGAAGCTCCATTACTAGATGATTTTCCAATTAGAATTGAGTTTTCTGATGCAAATATTCTTACTATGACAACACAACAATGGAAGATCTATTTTGATGGGTCCTACACACAATGTGGGTCCAGTGTGAGAATTCTATTTGTTACACCTCAAGGACATACAATCCCAAATTCCTATAGACTCATGTTTCCATGTACAAATAACGTAGCTGAATATGAGGCATTAATCATTGGAATCAAAGTGGAAGTTGAATGGAAGATCATAGACCTACAAGTATATGGAGATTCACAAATAGTCATTTATGAGGTAAATGATGAATATCAAACCAAAGATGAGAAGTTGATGCCGTATAAGAAAATGGTGGATGATTTCAAAAAGTACTTTATTGATATCAAGTTTGAACAGATTCAAAGGGAAGAAAACAAAGCTATTGATGCCATGGCGACAATTGCTTCTCTCTTATAGATGCTAGGAAAGAGAGGTCGTTATGAGTTTATGGTGGAACAAGTGTCTAATCTTGCTTATGCTAATCATGAATCTCAAACCATATGCCATTTAGTTGATGTTGAATCCTCAATTTATTGAAAGACCTATGCTTACCTAAAAGACAATATCCTTCCTCCCAATCTTTCTAGAAACCAAAAACACAACTTCATCTACCAAACTGCATGACATACTTTAATTGCTGATATACTTTATCATCGAGGTATAGATGGTACTCTCCTTTGGTGTCTAGAACATAACAGGTTTGAGAAAACTTTACATGAGGTTCATGAAGGTATTTTTTGAACTCATTCAAGTGGACTAATCCTAGCAAAGAAACTCCTCAGTTTGGGGGTATTATTGGCCAAACATGGAGGAGTCTTTTTCAGTTTGTTAAGAAGTGCCTAAAATGTCAAATACATGGTAACCTAATCCACGCACCAATGCAAGAATTGCAACCGTTCAGCTCAACATGGCCTTTTTGTCAATGGGGATTGGACCTAGTAGGAAAGATTAATCCATCTTCATCCAATGGACACAAATTTATAATCATAGCCACATAGTACTTTACAAAGTGGATAAAATCTATTCCCTTGACAACAATCATTGGAAAATAGATTTCTTCTTTCATATTGAATTACCTCATCTGTAGGTATGGCATTCCTCAATCCATTGTCACAAACAATGGTAGACCTCTTAAGAATCAGTATTTTTAGGAACTGTGTGAGAAGTTTCATATCCAACATCATTTTTCAACCCCATACTATCCTCAAAGAAATGGCCAACCAGAGGCCTCAAACAAAACTATTCTGAAAATATTGAAGAAGACTGTCAACGATGTTGGATGTGATTGGAATGTTCAATTAAACCCTACTCTCTAGGCATACCGAACTAGCATCAGAACACCTACATGAGCTACACCATATGCCTTGGTATATTGATCAGAGGCCATACTACTTATTGAGGTTGAGATACCATCACTCCATGTGTCACTGAAGGGAATGATTTTAGATGAGTATTATAGAGTGTCTAGACTTCAAGAACTAGAACTATTGGATGAACGTTATCAACAAGCTGTGAACCATTTGAAGGCATATCAATAGAGGATGTCGAGAAGCTAAAATCATAGAGTAAAACCTAGAACATTTCAGGTTGGTGACTTAGTCTTAAAGGAAAACCCTTGAAATCAACAAGACAAAGTAAAGAAAGGGAAGTTTGAACCTAACTAGTTAGGTTCCTTTGTTGTCATATCAGTTTATGGATCTAGAGCCTATCAATTGTCTACACCTGAAGGGAATTTGTTTGATGAACCTATCAATAGTATCCATCTCAGGAAATTCTACACTTGAATCATCTAGGGCATGGTTAAAATGGTCACCTTGACGAAAACCTGGAAAATAGGTGTCTTGATGACGGAAAAATTCAAAAAAAGAAGTAAAAAAAAAAAATACAAGAAAAAAACAAATCAAAAAAGAGAAAAATACAAAAGGAAATCATAAAATCTGAAAAAGTGCAATAAAAACACATAGTGAAAACCTAGAAATAGACGCTACTTGTGATTTAAACTAGCTTTTCCATCTATTAGATGCATGTCTTGATTGTTCACTTTTTCTATAATTTGCACCTATCATTGAAGGGGGAAGATCATGTACATATCCTGGCAAAGTGGTCATGTCTCACCCTAACTTGGGGGAAAAATCTTGAACTCACTGGGGGCAATAAACTTTGAGCTGAATCAAATGGACAACAACAATATGACAATGCAACAAACACAATGATCATAGGGAACTGAACATTGGACATACATCAAACATCAAAAAATTTGATATCAAATAAATCAAAACAACTCTAGATGGATGATATTCTTTTCAATCATGATTTTATCACTTTAGCATGAATGTTCAAATGTTGTACTTTGATTGTTGTTATCATTTATTTGGACCAAATCAATGATGTATTGAACTAGAGAAGCTAGGAAGGAGAGTGGTATTTTCTTTGCCTGCTATCTATGAATTGATCATTATTATTGTGTGAATTGTCATGAGATGTGCTCTACAAAGTATCACTAGTGACGTTCTGAATTCACATAGAAAAATGATTGGTTATTCTCTATTTATTCAAGAAATCCTTAGGTCATTTTGGTTTAATAATACCTAGATACTTGTGTTCACTTTCAATATCAAAAATCATGAAAGTAGTACACAGGTCATCATTGGTCTAACTCATACCATCGATTCTTGTACTCACTTTCAACATTTTAAAGGCTCAATGATGATAAAAAGCATGATAAATGGACTGCTAATATGGAAACTTGGCATATGAGGTTTTGCATGGTTAAATTAGATTGCATTTATGTTAGTTTGCATATGCAGAGTAATTTATACAAAAGACTATTGGGGAATTCAAAAATGATGTTATCTTTTATCATTAATGGATAGAGTATATTTGACATTAACAAAAACATCATCATTATCATGTAGCTTCATAATCATTTACATTGCATGCATTGGAAAACATTATTATATCATTTTATCATTCATGCATTCAATCATATATTTGCATTTATCATATCAGATTTATCATTTGTCCATCACATCATCAAATTGAATAAGAAAATATAAAAAAAAAATCATCTACATAGTTACATTGTCATTAACATTATCATATTGTCCATTATACATTAGAAGTGTCATCATATTTTCTCATTCATTCATCAATTCATTACATCATATATTTGCATTTGAAATACCAAAAATAAAATGAATCCTATCCCATTTGCATCATCATGTCATATATCATAGAAACATCATATCCAAAGTCATACATATAGTTCCATGATCATATCATTCATGTGTGAGAATTATCACACATCTATTGATCCAAGTAAATACTATAGGTATTATGCATCCATACATCATCATTATAAGCATAATCACATGTTAACATCATAAACAAAACATCATAAAATCATAACATATTATCATTATCATAAACTGCATCCATAACATCATCATATAAATTACACATGGCATATAGAATAGGAAATTAAATGCATCCATCGTAGAATCATATAGAACACATATAGATCGATAATCCACCACATATCATATAAATCTAAAAAATCATAATGTCAAGTATACAATGATGTTTGAAATGTAAAGAGATACAACATCAAACTGGCCGTGAACAAAAAAAATTTGGAGTATACATCATGTCTAAAAACTATATCAGGGATCCAATATGGAGCTATGTAGTGCTAGCCCCAGATGGTGCTGGAATCTCTGGACCAATATCTCCCCCACTAGATGTACTAGGATCTCTTGGATCTCTCGGTAGAGGCTATGTCACACCCCTACTAACAGTCCTACAATGAGTCCTGCCCAATCAAGACTAAGCATAACTAACTCTCTACTCTGTAGGAAATACATTATGGTATCGGCCTGTATAATACTAAGCCTCTCTACCCACATGGAGAACCTCTCTCATATAATAAGATACAGAGGTACCATTGGCTAATATCTATAGTCTATCAACCAATATTTGTGCCTGCTCTACAGTCTATCTAGCTACATCTATCTCTGTTGTCAAAGAGGCTATCTATGCCTATGCAGTTGTCAATTGTGTGTGTACCTAAGAGAGCATGTGCATGAGCCTATTCCTATGTTTTCATATGTATTTTTTTCTAGAATAATAACCCCTAGACCTGTATTAGTTAACCCTATAGTGTCTGCAATTGAACCTATAGGTTGGCAATTTGAGTATGTTGATGCTAGGAAGGTAGTCCAATCTGCACACATTGCTCTGCTGGAGCTACTAGTGATTTCCTCTTACGAGGCACCCTAAATTCTCTAACATCAAACATTGGGACTCCTCCACCATAATATCCTCCATCATCCCCCCCTCCATCACCATTTCTATCTCCATCTCCATCTCTCTCATCATCATCACTACTCTCCACACCATCCAGATCCTCCTCCTCCTTATCATCTCTCCTCTATCAGTTCCTTTGTGAAACTGCCATCTTCTCCTCACCTAGTATCAACATTGGCTCATCTAGGATGAAGATTTGTGGGAATGGATGTAAAATGAGGTATTGTGCATAATCTGCAGTAATCAAAGCCTCGATGATCTAAGGATGGATCTCCCAAATAAAGGGTTGTAAACCCTGGTTCTCCTGCACTGCAACATCCTATGATAGGCTAGGTACCCACTCAGTGGTATCTACCTGATGCTAGGAATAATGTACAACACCTTGGGGCATGCCCTCTATAATGCCATACTGTCTAAGTATGCTCCTCAACAAAAATATCTTAATGACGTAACATGTCCTACCAATCAGAAACATGGACTGACATAAATATGGAAACTCTATATCATCCTCTGGCTAGCACTCATAATCAAGATAGCACCTCTATGTAACTGTCTCTACATCATCAAGGAATCTCCTCCAATGCTCCAATTTTCCCAATCTAGGCTAAACAAGTGGACTTGCATATGGATGAACGTATGGCCTCATGGCCGGTCACTATCTGATTGTAACTAGGTGAGTAACTGCTATATGCTCCCATGTCCACACCTGAAGTAATGTAACTCCTAAAGACAAACTTCCCCCCCAAGGTAGACCACCTGATGCAAATCATGGTATAAGTGGGAAAGCATGAACATACCCCTAGCATATTTGCTACAATGGATTATCATACTCTCCAAAATATGACCCCACCCAGCTAAAAGTCCCTTTGACCTACGATCAGGACAAAGGAACCCTCAAATGAAACTAGCTAGTACCGATGGAAAGGTAGCATAGGCATCAACCATCTCTGATCATGAAATCTTGTATCCACAAATATGGTCAACCTGAAACACTTGGCATAGTGCATCAGTCCCGCCATGCTCAGAAGAATCATAAACTACCAGCTCCCCAACAATAGGTATCCAAAAAATATTCCATACATCCTTGGGAGTCATTATCATCTTGCTAGTTGGAAGGTGAAGGGTATTGTGCTTGCTATGCTACCTCTCTGCTAAGGCTATCATTAATCCCCAATTAATGCTAATTTGGGGCATATCTAGAAGAGAGGAAAAGCCAGATTGTGTGATAAATATTGTCTCAAGCTGTGCTAGCTGAGGTATCAAATCAAATGTCCTAGGAAACCACTCTAAGATCTATAATTTAGTCAAAGACTCCTATCATCATAGAATATTTTGACTCCTATCATCATAGAATATCGAAAGTCATTAATCTTTGTCAAATTATCAAACATCAATCAGCCTATGAAATCTAATAAACTCTAGTGATATTTTGATCAAATCTCATGAGAAAACTATCACTGAACCTCACCTATCATGAGGTCAATCATAAAACTATCATTGAATATCACCTATCATGAGGTCAATCATCAATCCTTAATTGCACCTCGCCTATCATGAGGTTAATTATCATCAATCAGTCATCAAACCTCACCTATCATGAGGTTGATCATCATCTAACCTATTAGGATCATTAATCAACATCAACTTAAAGGCTGACATGATCTAAAATCATCTAAATCAAGGAGTAAATTGACAAATTTCATCATTTAGACTTCAATGCGCTAAAAAAATTATCATTGTGCTGAAGGAGTTGATGCACCATTTCAGGGGGTCGATGCACTATTTCAGTGAACAAATGCACTGAATTAGTTGATGCGCCATTTCAGAAGGTCAATGCACTAATCGACATGGTCAATGTGCCAAATTAGTTTATGTGCTAATCTAGCCTATGTATGTGCTAAATCATCTATCCTATGCGCTAATTCATCCTATCCATGTGCTAAAGCAATTGACCTATGTTCTATTTCTATGGATGCACTAAAACAATAGTTCAATGCGCTACATCGACCTATCAATGTGCTAAAAGAAGAAAACTAAATTCAAAATAAAATAAAACATGTGAAAATCAAAAGGCACAAATTACGAGGAGGTTCCTAGGGTACATACCGTAGGTCCATACATGGCCAGGTGGTTGTGTCATCGTACGTGCTCGAAACGGTGACTGTGGTATGGGATGGACATTTTTCTCAAATTGCTAAAAATCATTCTTACTCTCAAATTTTAAAATCATAAAGTGCACAAATGATTCTAAATCCACCCTTTTAGCTTTTTAATAGAGTGATTAAGAGGGATTTTGGTGGGATTTATTTAATTTATTTTCCAGGAGGGTTAATTCATTATTTCATCACAGGGGCATTTTTCACATTATTTGTCAAGAGATAAATTGTTTCATCATCAAATTATCATCAAATCATTGCAAAAATAATCAAAAAATCATAAAAATTTGAAAAAGTAAAAAAATCCAAAAAAATAAAAAAATTCATCAACTTATCTCCTAATGGGGTATATATCCATCATCGCCGAAAAATCAATGTTTGGGGCATATCAAAAAAATTTCATCAATACTAGCAGCAGTAACAAAATTTTCTTTGAAGCAATGCATAAACACATCACTTTAAAGAGGGGAAAAATGTATACACCTAAAAAAGGTTGGGATAAATTTTATTAATTAAATACATTTATTTGATTAAAATTAACCTTTAATTCATCTACTATTAAAATAAATAAAATTATTTATTTATATAGTTCATTTCTTTAATTCCTCTATTCTATTTACATTCTTCTAATTATTCTTTTAATTAAATAATCAACTTCAATAGTTTGTATTATTTAATTATTTATTCCCTCTTAATTAAATAAACTAAATCTTATAGTCTTATTTAATTATCATTGTCCCTTTTTTATTAAATAAACAATTTCAAATATTTGTTTTATTTAATAATTATTATTTTCTTCCAAATAGTCCAATTTCCTCTAAATTGAATATTTCCAATTTCTTGGCTAAATTGAATAAATCCAAATATTCAAATTAAAGCATATTTCTACAGCTATTTCCTCTTTTCACTCATCATATATCCACTAACAATTTAATTAGATATTTTATATCTAATTAATTCAACTCAACCTTCATGGATAAATATGGAGGGAAATTACAGACAAATTGGAAATCAATTTGGCTATCTTCTTCCATTGATTCTTCCCATCCTCTGGCTGAATATTTTTGTGGGGAGGAACAATCGCCATAATCTTCTCAGGCTTCTTCATCCTTCACCATTGAATCTTTCAAATCAAATCTAGACCTTTGCTTTGCTGCCACATCACAAATATGCTACCGCGAATCTATAAATTTAGCTTCTTTGCACAAGAAATGGATCCAAACTTTGTGCAATCTTACTATGCATAAATAGCATGAGAAGCATTTGAGAAATTATCATATTAGCAAAATAGCAATCATCATTGTAAAATTATTTTATAATAGCAATCAGAATCATGGGTTTTCATTTATTTGCATCTTAGTTTATGGTAGTTTCTTTTATCAGTTTCATGTCAATTTCATTTACAGTGTGATTACCATATCATTTAGCAATTATCATATATGGTTAGATTCCTGCATTTTACATCATCTCATTCTCTAGATTGGCATTTTAATAGTCATCGTGCTTACACAATCTGAGAGCCATAGTGATTTAATAGATATTTGGAGTTGGAGAGAAATGGGTTGGCTTTGAGAGATTTCCTATTTTAATTAGATTAATTTCTGTTTGAATCTCTTGATATAATGTCTTATTGATTGTGTTTATTATTCATTTACACATATTTTACTCACACATATAGTACGGGCATGATACATAGAATTTTTGGCTAAACACATAACACTCTGACTATCACATTCAAATTTAACTTACTTGCAATTAAAACCAATACCTTTCCCAAGTATCTATATCCAAACTACCTCTTTGGAGGCATGTGAAACCATCGAGTGTGTTGAAATTATGCTCAACCAAGGTTTAGGCTTCTCGTTCTTTGCTATTGAAAATAACTTTTCTTACAAGTAACCATTCCAACTTATATCTCTTATGATAAGAAAACTCAAGCCTAACCTATTTCTCCAAGTATCCATGAGGACTTGTAACCAACCAATCCATGCCAAACTCCAAATGCAACACAACACTTTCATGAAGTAATCAAACAAATGATTAATGTACCCAATACATAAGAGAACTACACAAGATCAATGTCAAAGGTCCAATCTTCAACATAAACATGACATCCATGATCTAACTATCTCCTTCTAGGAGATCACATGCACCATAACATATATACATCCTGGTCTCAAGAGAACATGTAATATGCCAAACTCTCAACTAGTATCAAGAGTATACAATGACATCATAAAAAATACACTCTAAACCAAGAAACCATATCTCTAATCACATGGAGATAGCCTTACCAATGATGCATCTACATCACTTCCAACAACTCCCACTGAACCGTGGTACTGAGTCACACATGACATCGTGACTACCATCCTCTCTATGAAGATCAATCTGAAAAATGAAGTAAAGAGTTATCACAAACAATATTAGCTGAAATAACCAATCCATCATTATTGTCATATGAGGATTCCTCTGTAGAATAATCAAAACTCTCTTTCTTGTTCTTACAATCCTTCGCATTTCCTAGTTTCCCACAGTTCCAACACTTTACCTTACTCTATCCTTCTGACTTACCCTTCCAGGTTCCTTGTCTCCCTTAGCTTCCTCTTTCTCAGGCCTACCTTTTACAAACAAGGCATCTTGCATTTCTATTTTAGACTTCCTCCTGATCTCCTCTGATGGGAGAGTAGGAATTATATTGTCCATATTTGGATCTGCACCACTACCATTGATAGAAACAATTAGATTTTATCAAGACTCTGGTAAAGAACAAAGTAAAAAAATGCATTTATCTTCATCCTCTAGCTTTGCATCTATAGATTCTAACTAACTTAGAATCAAATTAAAAGAATTCAAATGATTTGCAACAGAATCACCATCTTTTATCTTTAAAGAATACAACTATATTTTCAAATACAACTTATTAGTAAGACTTTTATTTGATAAATATCACCTATTCTCTTCCACAACTTATATGCAGTAATTTCTTTTGAAACATTCAAGAGAACAACATTAGCAAAACATAATATTATGGTTCTTCTTGCCTTCTTATCAAGCTTAGCCCAATCCTCATCTAACATCATTGTAGGTGACTTTGTCTCATTACCAACAACTAACCACTAATCTCTCTCTTCAAGGAGATCCTCCATTTTTAATTTCCACATCTCATAATTAGATCCATTGAACCTTTCAATATATAAATGAGAGTTCATTGTAATAAACTTATTTTCCAAAATCAGCGATAAAAAAAAATAGTAAAAGCTCCCACTATAGCCAAAAAACCTCCAATATTTTAAGAGAAATGAGTCCCAATACTCTACCCAACCTTAGCTCTGATACCAAATGTTGAAAATTGAGGTGTTTTTTTAGCTTAATAATTTGAAAAAATTTATGATTGTTGCTCTAAATATGTATTCTTTGTTACAAATTCTTTGTGGGTCATTATCTGATTAATTCATTTTATCATTTGTAGAATGAATACAAAAGGTTGTAGAAGAATTATACAGGATATTAGAATATACACAACATATACCATGGAGAAACCCTTTCAGGAAAAAATTCCACCAAGAATCAATGTATTAATTAATCTTTGAAGTAGATTACAATAATTCCAATCCTTTCTTGAGAATGCTTATTTTTCCTTCACCAAATCTTCTTCACAACTGGCAATAAAACTGATACAAACTCTCTTCAACTTGCTTGAGATAAATAGGAAATAAACAACTTTGTAAACTCCAAAAAAGTTACATTTACAATGCTCAATCCATATCTCACAAAAGGTACGCCTATCTCTTGCAAGTAGAGTTCTACCATGAAGAACAATGTCAAATCAACTCCTTCATCCATTTGGGAGTCCCAAACTGAAGTAATAACTCAACCTTTATTCTGAAGATATCTTCAAAGCTTATCCTTAAAGTAAGCACCCAAGAATGGGCCCACTTAACTCAACCTTTTAAAATATCTTAGCATGCAAAAGAGTTAACTACAAGAAGCCAACTTGGGTGCCCAAGGTGGGTCCAAGACAGTCTTTGTTAACTGAAACATGTCTCTCTACCATTTATACGAGAATGGTCATCCCCTATTAATTGAAGGTAGTCACCTGTTATCTGTCATGCAACCATTAGTTATGCATTCCAAGTTAATTGAAGTCAATTGGAATTCAACTAAAATTAATTGAAGATAACTAAATCATAGCTGAAATAAACTAAAATGAATTGAACTAAACTGAGCTTAACTAATTTTGAGCTAAACTTAATTGAATTGAACTGATTTGAACTAAATTGAATTGAACTCCATGCATGTAAACATCAATCCCTAACTCCTATGATCTTTACATCCATTCATAAGTGTTATCTTTTACTCCAAATAGTTAACTTAACTTAAGGTGAGTGCCACCTTCCATGTGGGTGCCTCATGTGCCCCTATTATTTAGGAACTCATATTAGATGCCATCACATGCTCCTATCATTTAGAATTAATTACAAATATGAATTAACATGATTATTTCATTCAAAATTAATCTCTTTCTAATCCTAGTGTATGAGAACACTTTCCAAGGACTTAGGAGATACATGAAATAAATAATGTTTAGGATTACAATTAAATGGCATCCTATTTCCAACAAAAAATAGATGCAAAGAGGGGAAAAATGGTTAAGGGTTAGAGTATAGGGGTTTTCCTTGGTCAAACCCCACTTTGGTAATCAAACCCTATGAAATGAAATGAAATAAGGAATGATGAAAAAATAGCATACAAGTGTCATAAAGTCACCAAACCCTTGTTGTTGAAGTCTGAAGATATTCCAATGGTTGCTCCAACATTTTTGAATACTTGATTGAATGATTAAGAATGCTAGAATACTTGAATGCTATGATGGATTGAATGCATGAATGAATGGGCATTAAAATGAATAGAAAAACATATATTTATTCACACTTATGCCCTAATTTCCTGAAAATATAACATCAAAGGCCGAACCAAGGTCACAATGAATTAAAAACTGAAAGAAATTTGAATTTATTTTTAATTTTGTGCCAAGAGGGACTCATTCATCACCCATGGTGAATTTGTCCCATTGAAGGAAAGCAAGTGGGTGTCAAGAATTAAGTTGTATTTAATGATTTTTTTCGGGTTTATATTCAAAAACACACTTAATTATGGCCTATAAGTGCATAGAGGGGGGAAATAAAGCATAAGAAAGGTGTAAATAGTGATGACAAGTCTAGAAAAATGTAAAAGCTTGTTACAATAGTTTACAACAGTTTAAAATAAGACTTGGTAAGTGATAAAAAGGGGATATTTAGATGAATTATAATAAGAAGAGTATAGAAAAGTGTAGAAATGTCTTACAACACTTCACAACACCTTCACAAGAAATCATAAATTCTTAGTAATTTGAACATTACAACATTAAATTTAAGAAAAATAGGCCAAGCATCATAAGAAAAAGACCTAAATGACCATGAAAATTTCCAAAGATCCATTTTTATATGGTACATTTTTCCCCCACTTTAGTGAGAGGATGAACTTACTTCAAATTCACACTAAAGTAGCCATGCACATTGAGAGGGATCCAAATGCACTTATGAGCTAGCAAGATGAGACAAGAATGATCAAGAGGGATGATAAAGGTCCCAAGTTGAATATCCCATGGAAAACTAAATAAAAGAACAAAGGAACACACATATGAAAGAGAAAAAGAAAAGGAAGAGGAAAAAGGAAAAGTTAGATCAAGCTTCGATCATTTGTACAACTAGTTGTGGATTAGATATAGGTTGTTTGTCTGAAAAAGAAAATGAATAATCACTCTAGGCCAATGGAACTCATGGCTGTCCACTAGGTGAGAAGGCCCAAAAGGTGAGAAACATACACTCGGCTTGTATGCACTCACACACACACAGGTGGCTATGGGGAAATTCATGCCTCAGAATGGGCATCCCACTCAACCATATCAAAGTTATAACTCCTGATAACTTTAATAAAGCTCTACAAAGGAAAATGTCATTTTGTGCTTCATGAGACAAGAAAAGCTTCATATGCTTAGAAATCATGAGAAAATGTGATGGCACCATAGGAATGCAACTTGTTTTATGCAAGGTGGCCATATAAATACAAATTATAAAATGTGAAGATGTAAAATGCAAAAGAAGTTCCAAGGAGTCTTGTTGAGTTTATGCAAGGTCTTTAACTTAGGGAACATTGTGTCTAATGTCGCCATGAGAGGACCAATCAAAGAATAGAATATTCACAACTTAGGGGATGTAGTGTGTCACATCAGGCCACCAAGATAAATGTAATATTCTAAGATAGATCACACTTATGAAGGAAACTATACCCAATGTCATTCACAAAGTGACAAGTTACGCATTGTATAAAGTAACAAGGTTGCACTAAGAACCAATAAAAAGAAAAATTCAAAATGAATAATGCCAATGTATGCCCTCACTTTAAAGGAATATCTACACACCTTTCTATGAGAAATTACTTTAAAGTAGCAAAATTATAAATGCAAAAAGAAACAAGGCATGAGAGCCAACTTGGAAAGCCCCTATGTGAAGTCATACGTTTATGAGTAAGGTTGGTTCATGCAAAGGAGAAAGGAAAAAAAGAAAGAGGGGTTGCCCCCAAAAAGGAACACATCAAACACATAATGGATCTATGGATTTGGGGTCAGTATGTTTGTTGCTGAAATGTTTTGTTATGAGCTCAAAACTATCATCATTCCCCAAATACATAGAATTGCAAGAATGATACAAAGAGAGTGAAAACAAAAGAAAAAGGAAACCTTTGGGTCAACATGGAAGAGACATCGTGGTCTCAACGATTTTCATTGTACCCAAAAGGAAAACACATGCAAGGGAAAATGAAAAGGCGAAAGAAAATGGAAAAAACTTTTGGGTCAACATGAAGGATACATTTCTACCTCAATGCCTTGCATTTCCCATCCCCAAAAGGAAAGCTCAAGAAAAGACAAAGTAAAATGAAAAGGGACCGTTTGGGTCAACATGGAAGAGACATAGGACATCTCAGTGCTTTGAGTCATCCCAAAAAGGAAAACACAAAACAAAAGTGAAAAGGGAAAAATCGAAAGCAATGTATGACATATAGAAGAATGAAGGTATAGATAGAGGAAGTGCACAAAGAGAGAGAACATTAAACACACATTATGGGGGAACACATTACACACATGCAATCACACCAAAGAAAAGAAAAAGGAAAATGTAAAAATGCTAGTAATGAAAATGTAATTCATGTATGAAACAAGTCAGCCACCTCCCAATCTCAATTAGTATAAGTGGAAGGTGAATAACATAGCTAAGGGACAAGAACAAATGAATTACTAGGATAAGGCTAACAACTTCGTGCCCCCACTAAGTGCAAGGCAAGAATGAGCCGAGATTGGTGATGGGAAGGGTCATGCAATAATGAGAATGGGAAATTCTACAACTATTGCATGATGAGTTTGGTGATAGAGTACTATGGGAGGATAGGTAATAGTCGATATCAATGAAGTGATACTTTCTCAGTATGTCCTTCAATGTTCGACATTCATCACTATGATGTCCAAGAACAAGATGATATTTACAATATGGTATGTTGGAATCTTTAGGATGGATGACCAACCTATTCGAAGGTGGTAAGAGTATAAGACCAATATTTAAAAGAATTTGTAGTTTCCTTTCACAGTTAGGTGGTGGATGGAGAGGAAACTTTAATTTTTTCAATTTGTATGGTCATTTACATTTACTAGATTCACTTTTTTCTTGGATTAAAGGAGGAAGAGGAACCATGGGGATCCTAGTATCTTTGTCATTGGAATCTTGTAAGGGTTGTTCACATGGAAGGAGGACATTCAAGTTGGGAGGGGAATCAAATATCACAGTGCCATCATCCTGAAGTCTCCAATATTCAAAAGGAGGCTTGTTGTCATGAGGAGGATCTTGATATACTACCCCTGTTGTGTTTTCATCTATTGGTCTTTGTTCTAAAAGTTGGTGAATGTCATGTTCGGTTGTTGTGTCACAACCTTGTTTGCTTAAGATAATAAAACCTTTGCCATAAGTTTCTTCAAGGTTAATTGGTGTGTTTGTAACTTTCTTATCATAGAATGGTTGAGGAATTGGTTGTGTAGAAGAAATAGGCCCACCTATTGGAGGGAAATTAAGTCCTTAATTTTTTTCAGGATGTAGGTAACCAAACATATCAGGAGGTGAGACATTAGGAAGGTCCTGTGACATCATGGATGGATAAAATGCTACAATAGTTTCAAGGTTGTCAAGGAATTCATTTAAGAACTTATTCATGCTATAATCATCTTCTCCAATGAACTAAACAACATGAGGAGGACATTCATGAGGAGTTGAAGGAGCATGAGGAAGCTCGAGGTCATTAGGATCAGTTCCAAAGGCACAATTTGACATGTCCACTAAGGATTTTAATGAAATATAAAACTTATTAAAGCAAAAAGCCATGATGAAAATGAGTGAAAGTAAACTAATATGCAAGAAAGAGAATAAAACATAAAATCTGGAAAGTATGACAAAATGTAATAGCAGAGAACTGTAATTCAAAAAATGCCCAGAAAATGACAAAAAATGTGGCTCAAAATATGCAAGTAGACTAATTCGCCTAGGGTGGCGAATGAGTCCAAGGGTGAATTTTTTTGTGATTTTTTAGAAAAAATAAAAATGATTTTTATGGTTTTTTGATGCAAAACTAGGGTGCAAATGCATAATTTTAGTATTTTTAATGTTTTGAAGTGCAAAAATGAAATATATGTGAGATATTCACTAATGCAATGTTGTAAACCCTAGGATGCAAAATAATACAAAAGCTAACATAATGAGTTTTAGGATGTAAATGCAGATGAAAATCAAAAAGATAATGTTTAATATGTAGGTTCACCAAAATGAACTGTATATTTTTTTGGGTTTAGGATGCTATGACTCTCTTGCTCAATTAGGGTTTTTCACCTAAAGGAGAGAGATAGAACCTAAACAAAATCTAGGTGGTTCGCTCAAAATAATGCAAGTGAAATGAAAATATTTCTAAATGCAATGACCTAAATGCAACAAACTAATAAAATGGATTGATTATTTATGAAAAACCTAGGGTGATCCCACAAAATTGGTTTACAATTTTTGGGAGATTCTCAGTTTTGCTGAAATCACATATTTTTAGAAAATGTAATGATTTAACCTTAAAAATTTCCATTTAAAGCATTCCAATTGAAGAGAGTTTGATCAAAGTACCTTAGATCAGAGCCCCTTGGATAGAACCCTACTAGTTTTAAACCATACCTATAAGAGAGTCTCCTTTACACCTATCAAAATACTAATAAAAATTTACTTTTGATTTACCCTTTTGGGGATCAAATGAATTCATTTTTTTTTTTTTTAAAGTATATACTCCTTATTATAAGCTTCCCAAAAAGTATAATTTTAAATAAATTTAATTTTATTATTATATTTATTTTTTATTTCTTGTGAATGTAGGTTTTTCACCGAAAATCAAGCTCTTGGTTCTGCACATTTGGAAAAATAGAAGATTATCAATTTTTTTTTTGAAAAATATGAGTGCACCAGATATTGAAGTCCTTGACCTAATAAAACAAAAAATTAAATTTTGATACATACAAAAAAAATTGTGTTATATAGTCCACCTATTTATGAATTGTAATTGGTTTGACTTTGAAACTTGATTAGGGAAAAAATATTCAATAAAACACTATGAAACCAATTGGAAGCACTAGATATCGTAGTTACAAATCTAAATTTGAAAAAAATAGAATTTTATCGTTCATGGAAAAAAAATTTGTGTTATACGGTGAGCGTCACTCCTTAAAAATGGTGTTTATTGAAAAAAACTAGTTTTTGAAGGAGATGGAAAAAGAAGTGCAATCTGATTCCAAAAATTTTGAACAAAAATTATTGAGAATCTATAGACAAAATTTCACAAATAACAAGTTTATATCATCTTAAAATTCCTCACGGTTTAGCTGCTATAGGTGCCTGAAAGTAAAGATTTAGTTAGAAAAACTTAGTTTAGTGTCCAATTTGGCCAAAACTTGTAAAATTGTATTGTGGGATCACCCCCAAGAAATATGAAGTGTTTGAAAACATAGTGTTGTATGCAGAAATGAACTAGAAACATGCACGAATGAAAATAGAACTTAATGAAACTGAATGGAGTTCACCTGGAGGTGGAATGCTCATGCTGGAAGGTTCTGGAATGTTTCAAAAATTACTACTGATGATCACTGGGACTAATTCATCATAGATGGTTAATCAGTCTAGGTTTTGGTAAATTCTTGTGAAACAAGTTTTGAGATGCCGAGAACTGAAAACCTTAGAAAACACTTTCTCCAGCCCGATAGTGGGGCCCATTCACCATTAATGGTGAATCAATCTACCCATAGAAATCTGTAAATTCTAAAGTCAACTCTATGGGTCTAGATCTATACTTGTCTTCTTGTCGGGTCGACAAATCCAAATTTGCTGAAAATGGGCTGAATGATGTCTCCAAGCTTGAATTAGGTCTTTGTTGACTTGAATAGATTTGATGACTTGTTGAAAAATTTTCAACACCTATCTCTTCAAAAATATGCCTATAACACCTGAAAACACACATCTAAAGAGGGAAAAAATGCTCAAGGGTTAGAGTATAGGGGATTTCCTTGGTGAAGCATCAATTTTGTGGGGGTTCTATGGACTTCTCTTTGACTCTTAGGATCTTTCACCTAAAAGGAGAGAGATAGAAACCTAAAATTGAGGTGGTTCACTCAAACAAAGGAATGTAAGATGGAATTATGACTACATGATCTAAGTGCAACTAAGCTATGAAATTTATTAATTATGAATGCAAAACTAATCAATTATGTATTGCTTGAAAACACAGTGAGGTATACAAAAATGAACTAAAAAAACAAACTAATGCAAACAGAATTGAATGAAGAGTTTTAGAGTGCACTTGGAAGTTGATTATTGATCTTGGAAGGTTATGTAAATTGGTATAAATTATTGTAAATCACTAGTGGGACTCATTCTCCACTGACGACAAATCAATCCTCCTACTGGTAAAAACACCTAAAATTGCTTTTCGATTGACAGGAATTGGATTATGATAAAATCAACCTTTTCAGCCTTCAGGTGGGACTCATTTACCACTAATGGAGAATTATTCTTCCTCCAAAAATTTGAAAATTCAAGATTTAATTATGTATGTCCAGGTCTAGACTTGTCTTCTTGTCAGGTTGATGGAGTTAAATTTGTAGAAAATAGGTTGTAGGTTTCCTCCAAGCTTGAATTAGGGTTTAGTTGACTTGAAACACTTTGATGACTTATTGACCACCTTTCATCACCTATTTACTTGATAATATGCATGCAAAAGTTTGTAAAAACACATGCAAAAGGGGAAAAATGATTAAGGGTTAGAGTATAGAGATTTTCCTTGGTCAAATCCCACTTCGGTAATCAAACCCTTAATAAAGAAATGAAATGAAATGAACAAGGAATAATGAATAAAAAACATGCAAATTTTCTAAATTCATAAAATCCTTGTTGTTGAAGTTTGAAGATATGTCAATGGTTGCTCCAAGATACTTGAAAATTACTTGATTGAATGATGCTTTGATGGATTGAATGCAAGAATGCTAATTGATGTTGAATGAGTGAATGCAAGTGAATTAGGAGTAAAATGGGTAGAGAAACACTTATTTATACGCACTTATGACATAATAACCCAATAATATCTCATCACAAGATGACATAAGGTATTTTTGAATAAAAACCCGAAAGAGAATTTGAATTATTTTGAATTTGGAGCCAAGAGGGACTCATTCACCATCCGTGGTGAATGGTCCCACTCTAGGCTTGTAAGTGGGTGTTGGGAATTTAGTTTCATTTAATGTTGTTTGTTGGGTTTACATTAAAAAATACACTTAAATAGGTCTTATGAGTGCATAAATGGGTCAAATAAAGCATAAAAAGGTGTAAATAGTGATAACAAGCATAGAAAAGCATGAAATCTTGTTACAATACTTTAAAAAGCTTTAAAATAGGACTTGACAATGGATACAAAGGTGATTTTTAGATGAATTACAATAAAAAAGAGTCTAGAAAAGTGTATAAATGTGTTACAACACTTCACAACACCTTTACACGACACCATAATTTGAATATTTAGGACCTCATGTGAATGCAAAAGTTACATTGCAACATTAAATCAAAGCAAAATGAACCAAGAATCATAGGGGAAAAACCTCAAAGACAATGAAAATGTCAATGATCCATTTTTCTGTGGTACATTTAGTCCCCACTTTAGTGAGAGGATAAACTTGCTTCAAACTCACACTAAAGTAGCCATGCATATCGAGAGTGATCCAAATGAACTTATGCTAGTAAGATAGAATGAAAATGATCGAGAGGGATGATCAATCCCCTAGGACAGAGATACCATGAAGAACTAAACATAAGAAGAATGGAACACATGTGAAAAGGGAGATGAAAAGGGAAAAGTTTAGATCAAGCTTTGATCATTTATTCAGCTAGTTGTGAATCAGATCTAGGTTGTTTGCCTCAAAAATAAAATGCATGCTCAGTCTGGGGTGATGGAACTCATGGTGGTCCACCAGGTGAGAAGAACCAAAAGGTGAGAAACATACTCTAGTTGGTATGCACTCCCAAACACATAAGTGGTTATGGGGAAATTCATGCCATAGAATGGGCTTCCCCCTCAACCATATCAAAGTTATACCTCTTGATAACTTTAACAAGGCACCACAAAGAAAAATGTTAGTTCATGGTTCATGAGAAAGAAAAGCTTCGTATGCTTAGAACTCATGAAAAAGTAGGATGGTACCACCGACAAGAAAGTTGTGTTATGCAAGGTGGCAAATATGTAAAATGAAAAAATGTAAAAATGTAAAATATAAAAGATGTTCAAAGGAATCTTGTTAACTTCATTCAAGGTTTGTCACTTAGAGAACATTGTGTCTAATGTCTCTAAGAGAGGAGCAATCAAAGAATAGAATATTCATAACTTAGGGGATGTAGTGCATTGCATTAGGCCACTAAGAGGAATGTAATATGCTAAGAGAGATCATGCTTATGAAGGAAATAATGCCCAATGTCATCCACCAAGCGAAAAAATGCATTGTATGAAGTAACAAGGCTACACTAAGAACCAAGAATTCAAATGAATAATGCCAATGTATGCCCCCCACTTTAAAGGAATTACTACACTCCGTTTTCTGAGAAATTATTTTAAAGTAGGAAACGAAAGACGAAAAAAGAAAAATAAGACATGAGAGACAACTTGGAAAGCTCCTATGCCAAGTCATATGTTTATGAGTAAGGCTGCTTCATGTAAAAAAAGAAAGAAAAAAAAAGAAAAGGATGGTTTCCCCCTAGAAAGGAACACACAAAACACATAAGGGATCTATGGATTTGGTGTCAGTATGTTCATTGTTGCAATGTTCTTATTAAAGAGCTCAAAATTATCATGATTCCCCAAAACACATAGAATTGGAAGAATGACACAAAGAGAGCAAAAAAGAAAGAAAAACAAAGTCCGTTTTGGGTCAACATGAAAGAGACATTGCAATCTCAATGCTTTGTGTCATCCCAAAAAGGAAAACACAAGCGAAAATAAAATGAAAAGGAAAAAGAAAATGAGAAGCGTTTGGTTCAACATGAAGGAGACATTTTGGTCTCAATGCCTTGCGTCATCCCCAAAAGGAAAAAAACAAGAAAAGATAAAAAATGAAAAGGAAAAGGGACCTTTTGGGTCAACATGGAAGAGACAAAGGGCATCTCAATGCTTTGCATCATCCCCAAAAAGAAAACACAAAGAAAAAGAAAAAAAGAAAATGCATAATGTATGATATATAGAAGAATAGAGGTACAAATAGAAGAAGTGCACAAAGAAAACATCAAACACACATTTTGGGGGAACACAATACACACATATAAGCAAGCCAAAGAAAAATGAAAAAAAAAAATCAAGAAAAGGCTAGTTAAGGAAAATTCAAGTCAACCATCTAACAAGTCATCCACCTCCCAATCATGTTCAATATATTGCGAGGGCAGTTGACTGTCCAAAGGGAGAATTTCAAGGGACGAACTAGGGGAAGTACCAGGTTCTACACTTGGTGTAGAAGATTTATCATTTAAGCTCATGGTAGATGAAAATAAAGAGTTTAAATCGTTATGCACCTATTCATCTATTTTAGTGATTTCCTCATCATCATCATCTAGGTTAATCACAATGGGAGGACGAAGAGTAATTTATAATGAAGGATGTATCAGGGGTTGTGGTTGTTGTATATGGTCATTCTGTTGTGATTATTGTATCGTACTATCTTGTGGTGGGTCAAGAGGAGTAGGATGATCAATTTTTTCTATTGTAAAAGGTGGAGGTTGGTTTTCTTTGTTCTTTTTGGTTTGCATTTGACGAGAAAGGAGACGATGATGACACCTACGCTCCCTAGCATTGTGATTTCTTTTATTTTTATTTTGAAGTTGTTGAGGTGGAAGAGAAAGTTGATCCACCATAGGATCCTTTTAATCTTGAGGAGGAGTAATGGAAGGAAAAAAAGGTGATGGGTCAATCACTTTCTCTTTGTCCTTGTAAATTTGTTTAATGTGAGGAGGAATCACAAGATTGTTCTCATAATCTCTTGGAAGTTTATACGATGAAGAGGAACTATCTATGGTTGGTTGCTCATGAGGTTGCATTGTTTTTTTAGGTTCAAACTCAGGTTGAAGCATGGTCTCATCTACGATAGGGATAGAAGAAGTGGATGGGGACATGTGACAAAGAGACAATTCGGCTGTTCATTTGGATTTGAATTTTTTTTAGGCAATTAAAAAGAAGTCTCTTCAAGGGGTGATAAGTTCCATAGGTTCAAGCCAAAAGGCTTCTAAGGAAAAAATACCTTTAGAGGAAAATGGATTAAATACACTATGGTGTACGGTAAATATCTCATTGTCATGCAAAAACTTCAAACATTTGTGAAAAAAAAAAGGAACAACTTTCATTGAGTGAAACCAAGGATGACCTAGCCGCAAATGAAACTAAACCGATTGTGGAATAATAGAAAATGTTACATCTAAAGTTTTGGGTCCTATTTGTAATGGGAGTACAATCAATCCGATTGTAGGGAACATAAAACTAGTATGTGTTTTAATCCACACCGTTAGTTTGCTATAATTATCTTGATATAGATCATGTAATACTAAAAATTCTTTTGTGATCACATTCTTGGCACAAGCGAGATATATTAATATCCCATTGGTGGGCTTATCATAGATTCTGTTGGCTATGTAAAGAGGACCATTGGGAAGATTTTTAAGTATATCATGAGAAGGAAAAGTAATATCAAGAGATATTTTGGTTGGGTACTTACGAGGGATAACATCTATCATACCCATAAGTTCATCCATAGGATTAACTTGGGTAACATTTGGAGTAATAGCATGTTGTTCATTATTTGTATCAATGTTCATAACATGAGTGTTTGAAGGTTCACTAGTTTTGCAAATGAAACATTGTGTTAAGGTATAGGGTTGGTAAAAATTCGTAAGTTTTGATTGGTAGGTGCAATGAACTTATTGCCTTGATCATTGACATCCGCAATGGAAAAATGGCCATAATCAATGAGGTCTTCAACTAAGCATGTGAGATGCTTACATTGTTTAGTGTCATGTCTATTTTGATGATGAAAATGGCAATAAGCTTTTGGTTTAAAGGTGGGTGGTAAATGATTGGTAGTATCAAGGGATTTAATGGTAGGAAAAGTGATCATTTGTTGTTGTAGTAGTTGATTCATTATGTTATGGAGGGTATCAGGTAAAGGGTAAATTATCTCTTTGAGTCCCCATAGGTAAAGGGAACAACTTCTTTAACAATGGTCACTTGATTAAGCATTGGTTGAGTTTGTTGTGGTGGAGGTGGATTGAACTTTAAAAAGCCTCTATTTGGCTTTCTAAAGTTTTGCCTATTGTTTTGATTGTTTTTTTCAAACTTCTCAGCTCGATTAGAAGTGGACTTTGAATCACGACTAATAACTGAGTTGTGATAGTCACAAAGGGGTCATGCATAAATACATGAACGAAGTAAATTTCATCATAGTCAACTTATCCTAAAGGTGAGTGTGCAAGTTTTCGATAAACATTTGTTGAAGATGTAAATCAGGAATCTTGACATCTATTTGAGCATACAATGATTGATAATGTGAAATGAAATTAGTTACTTTTTCATCGGCATTTTGTTTACATCTCATTAAATCAGTCATTGTCTTTTTGGGAGTCATATGAACTTGGAACTGACTTATAAAGGCATCAAAAAGTTCATTAAATGATCGGATTGAATGATTAGGTAAGTTTGAGAACCACTCTAATGTTATTTCTTTTAAGGTCCTAGGAAATTTTTTGGCTAATAGTTTGTCATCAAGGAAAAAATCACTGCACAATGTTGTATAGGCATTAACATTATTAGTAGGGTCTCCTTTACCTCCATACTTCTCAAACCTAGGCATCTCAATTCCTTGTGGAATATGTGTTCATAAGATCTCTAGAGATAATGGGCTACTACAGACATGATATGTGGGTGGAGCATTTTGACTTTGGCTTATAGTGGATATTTTTTGTTGCATGGAAGAAACAGTGTTAAAAAGTTGTGTAATGAGGGGGTCGGTGTAAGTAGTATGAGGGGGTGTATGTAATGTTAGGAGAAGTGAAGGGGAAACTAAGAGGGATGAAGGTGGAAGAGGGAACATTTGATGCCACAAAAGAACTAGGAATGCTAGTTGGAATATCGAAAGGACTCACATGACTAATAAGTGTTGCATGGTTTTTGTAATTTGAGGAGTGATATAGGTGTGAATGGATACTATGATTGAAGGAAGAGGAATGTGAGATCCTCCTTGGCTAACCACAATGTTTGTTGGTTGGGAAGTGGAAGGAACATGTTTTTTGTATATCTCAACAATTCTTTTCATAACTTATAAGACATCGTCACTTTCAATCAAATGATGAAGGTTTTCTATGGCAGGTATGGCAGTGGTGGAAATGTTTTCAAGGGATAAATCTTGTTGTAAATGTGAAAAATCCTCATTAATACTAATGAACTTATATTGCAGAATTTGATCAGTTTGTGTGTCATCATGCATTGTATGTGAGGGTAAAGGTATACTAGTGGTAGTATCCATACCTAATGCACTATTGTCCATACCAGGAGTAGGAGCTCTTGAGATCCCAAGGTCCACAATGAAAGTGCTATCGTGGGAAGCCATGAGTCTAGAACTTCATCTCACTAAAGTATTATAAATAGGTCACCAAACACTCATACACATACCACAAAAGATTGGGTGAATGCAAATGCAAACTAGGAATAACAAAATGCTAATGTCAATTTTTTTTGTAAACTAAAACAAGAAGCCAGTAATAGAGAACATAAATGCAAGAAATACTATGAACATGCCAGAAATTTGAATGTAGAAAATGCAGCTGGACTGATTCGCCTAGGGTGGTGAATGAGTCTACGTATGAGATTTTTTTGTTTTTTTCAAAAAAATTAAAGTGATTTTAATGCTTTTCAAATGAAAAATGATGATACAAATGAAGATTTTCAAATTGTTAATGATTTGATATGCAAAAATGAAATCTATATGATTCTTTCACTAATGCAATTTTAGAAACTCTAGGATGCAAAAAAAAAACAAAACCTAATTGAATGTTGATGCAAAGGAAACCTAGGATACTAGATGCAATTGAAATTAGAAAGATAATGTGTTCAATATGCAGGTTCACCAAAATGAACGATCAATTTTTATGGTGTTCTATGGACTTCTCTTGCTCTCTTAGGATCTTTGACCTAAAAGGAGAGAGATAGAACCATAAAATTGTGGTGGTTCACTCAAATAAAATAATCTAAGATGAAATTATGACTAAATGGAATGATATAAATGAAACTAAGCTATGAAATTGATTTATTATGAAAAAAAAACTAATGAATTATGCAATGCTTGAAAACATAGTGAGGTATGCAAAAATGAACTAAAAACACAATCTAATTCAAACAAAATTGAATGAAGTTTTTTAGAGTGCACCTGGAAGTTGATTACTGATCTTGGAAGGTTCTAGAAACTAGTAGAAATTATTGTAAATCACCAGTGGGACTCATTTGCCACTCATGGAAAATCAATCCTCCTACTAGTAAAAACACCTAAAACTGCTTTTTGACTGTAGGGAATTGGATTTTGAAAAAAATCAAGCTTTTCAACTTTTAGATGGGACTCATTCACCACTCATGATGAATCAGTCCTCCTCCAAAAATCTACAAATTCAAAAGTCAATTATGTAGGTCCAGTTTTGCACTTGTCTTCTTGTTGGGTTGACAAAGTCAAATCTATAGAAAATAGGATGTAGGTTGTCTCCAAGCTTGAACTAGGGTTTAGTTGACTTGAAACACTTTGATGACTTGTTGACCACTTTTCAACACCTATTTACCTAATAAATATGCATACAAAAGTCTGCAAAAACACATGCAAAAGGGGAAAAATGGTTAAGCGTTAGAGTATGAAGATTTTCCTTGGTCAAATCCCACTTTGGTAATCAAAACCTTAATAAAGAAATGAAATGAAATGAGTAAGGAATGATGAATAAACAACATGAAAATGTCCTAAAATCATCAAATCCTTGTTGTAGAAGTTTGAAGATATGTCAATGGCTGCTCCAAGATACTTGACAATTGCTTGATTGAATGATGCTTTGATGGATTGAATGCAAGAATGTTAATTGATGTTGAATGAGTGAGTGCAAGTGAATTAGGAGTAAAATGGGTAGAAAAAAACTTATTTATACATATTTATGCCCTAAATTTAACCCACTAATACCTCATCACAGGCTAACATAAGGTCTTTTTGAATAAAAAATTGAAATAAAATTTGAATTATTTTTAATTTGGAGCCAAGAGGGACTCATTCGCCACCCATGGTAAATAGGTCCCACTCCAGGCTTGTAAGTGGGTGTCGAGAATTAAGTTGCATTTAATGTTGTTTGTTGCATTTGCATTCAAAAAAAACTTAAATAAGTCTTATGAGTGGATAAAGGAATAAAATAAAGCATAAGAAAGGTGTAAATAGTGATAAAAAGCCTAGAAAAGCGTAAAATCTTGTTACAAGACTTTACAACACTTTAAAATAGGACTTTACATGGGATAAAAAGGTGATTTTTAGATGAATTATAATAAGAAGAGTCTAGAAAAGTGTATAAATGTGTTACAACACTTCACAAAACCTTCACAAAACACCATAATTTGAATATTTATGACCTAATGTGAATGCAAAAGTTACATTGCAACATTAAATCAAAGGAAAATGAACAAGGCATCACAGGAGAAAGACCTAAAAGACCATGAAAATGCCAATGATCCATTTTTCTATGGTACAATTTGTCAAACCCCACTTTGGTAATCAAAGCCTATAAAATGAAATGAAATAAAATAAGAAAGGAATGATGAACAAATGACATGAAAGTGTCATAAACTCACCAAACCCTTGTTGAAAACTGAAGATATGTTAATGGTTGCTCCAAGATGCTTGAATGCTTGATTGAATGATTAAGAATGTTGGAATAAATGAATGTGATGATGGATTGAATGCATAAATGAATGGGTGTTAAAATGAATAGAAAAATTGAATCGTAGATTTTTGGGTCTATGTACTTCTCTTGCACTCTTAGGGTTTTTCATGTAAAAGGAGAGTGATAGGCCAAAAACCTAGGTGGTTCACTCAAACAAATGCAAGTATAATGGAAATATGAATGAAATTTTCATAGATGTGATAAAATAAATGCAAATAACTAAAGAAATATGTTGATTATTAAGTGAAAACTAAAGAAATGAAACTTGTTGGAAAACACATTGTGATATGCAAAAAGACCTATAAATGAAGATAAATTGTAATAGAAATGAATGAAACTGAATGTTTGCACTTGAGAACTTCATGGAGATTGGAAATTACTTTTGGAATGTTGTTGTTGCTGAAAATTTTTGCCTACTAGGACTCATTCGCCATTCTAGGCGAATTAACTAGTCCTAGATTTGGGAAACTATTTTGGAGCCCATTTCAGAAAAATGGGTATCCAAAAATGCAGAAAACCAAAATCAAGCATGATATTGGGACTCACTCTCCACTAATGGTGAATGAGTCCACTTCTAAATTTTTGAAAATTTAAAAGTGGAAACAAGAGTGTTTAGTCTGCACTTTCTGCTTCTTCAAGTGTCCAGTTTTGAAACTGTCAAATTCGAGCCTAAAAGTGACTTTTTGTTGGTATTTTGACCTATCAAATGAAGAGATAACTTGAAAAAAATTGCAACTTGATCTTCAATGATTTCCAAGCTTTCAAACCCCTTTGTAGGTAGTTAAACCAAAATGATGAAAGAATGTAATGAAGCATGCAACAATGGAGTTATTACCTTGCCATGATGTTTGACATTGAATTTATATAGAAATGGAGGAAGATTCTTCCCTTGAATGTCTTTACAAGATTTCTTGACTTGAAGTGGAAGACAAATGATGAAACCCTAAATTTCTTGACTTGAAGTGGAAGACAAATGATGAATGAGTTGTGAATGAGTTAAAAGAGATGTAAATTAGGGTTTAGAGACTTATATTTATAGGAAAAATTATTTTCCCGTAAATTGGATCCCTAAGGCCGACATGAAGAAAAATAAAACTTACATTCCAAAAGTTCTAGCTCAAAAGTAAAAAATAGCCCAAATGGGACTCATTTGCCACCTTGGATGAATTAGTCCCACTTGGCAGGGACTCATTCACCACAAATGGTGAATTAGTCCCATAGGGGCCGATTTTCTAGTTGGGTTGTTGGGAGATAAGAAAATCAGGTTTATATAGTGACTTTGTTAGTTATTTCATAAAATATTGCCTTGAGATGCACAATATGGGGTCATAGGGGCCTATTAATGATGATGTGAAGGTCAATTAGGGCTTGGGACACAAAATTCAGTGTGAAAGTGTGATTAAATACACTTTATAACACTAAAATGAGATCCACACACCCTAGAAAGGCACAAGAATCAATGTGAATGTGTAAAACACATTAAACCACTAGGTTAAAGTTAAGTTTAGTTTACAAGGCTTCTAGATTAGTGTAATAATGCTATTCAATATGTTTTATAATGTTGAATTAAGGGAAGATGGGTTCATTAAGTATAGAGAGGTGTGAAAGTCTTTTACAAAAACTTTACAACACCTTTACAAGACATCATTAAATGCATTTGAAAGGGTCCAAGACCTAGTGTGGATGTGAAAAAAACCTCCCAACACCAAATAAAGGCCTCATTAAGTCCAATGTATTATCAATTATCCCCAAATCAAGCAAGAAATACCTTTTTCTATGGTACATTTAGCCCCCACTTTAGTGATAGGATGAACTTACTTCAAACTCACACTAAATTAGACATTCGAGAGAGATCCGAGTGTATAGATGCAGATGGTCCAGGATAACAAAGATTAATGAAGCAATAAAGCCCCTTGGATCTAAGATCCTATGTGAAATCCACATAAGCACAAGAATACACACACAAGGGTGAATGAAATGCATCAATTCAAGATACACAATCATGCAATGGAAAGAACTAGGAGGAAGAGAACGATGAAAATGAAAAGGTGGATCAAGCTTCAACCATTTTTCCAACACATTGTGGATTAGATCTAGGTTGTTTGTCCTAAGTATACTCACTCCGAGGCCACAAAACTTCTAGTTGTCCACGGGGTGAGAAATCCTCAAGGTGGTTATGGGGAAAATTCATGCCTCGAAATGGGATTTCCCGCTCAAACCATACCAAAGTTATACCTCCTGATAACTTTGATAAAGCACCACACAAAACTAATTTTTGAGCTCCATGAGGCATGCAAGACTTCATATGCTTGAAACTCATAGACATTGTAAATAAAAAAATAGTGCAAGGAATGTTCAAAGGTATTTTTCTTAGTTCATGCGAGGTCTCATCTTCTGAAATATTGTGTTGAATGTTTCCAAGAGAGGAAAAGTGAAAAAGGTCTCATCTTGTTTCCAAGAGAGGACAAGTGCATGGTCTCATCCTAGAGAACATTGTATCTAATGCTTCCAAGAGAGGAAATCACAAGAAAAAAGAAAATCGTACAATGAAATATGAGTGTCAATGTATTCCATCACTTTAAAGTGGTTGCTAACACCATTACTATGAGAAACTGATTTAAAGTAGAAGAAGACATGAGAGATTATTCAGAAAGCGTGATGCCAACTCATATGTTTTCAAGAAGCTACTTCATGAAAAAGGTAGTATGTCATGGGTGAGTCAACTTAAGGCATGTTTTCCACATCCCAAGCTTTCTCTTATATGTTCATGAAAATTTAATGACTATCCAAAGGAGGCAAACACAAGTGACATACGATGACAGGGCTACATAACCCCTTGCCCCCACTAAGTGCAGGACAAGGATGAGCCAAAATGATTGATGAAATGAATGGTAGAGTTAAAATCAGTATCAATTAGAGGAATTAGGTGCCCCCACATAGGGAAGCATACCAAACTCCTCAAGATGTTGGATTTTACTACTCAAAGCCCTACATTCATTAGTGGAATGCCCATGAACTTTATGATATGCATAGAATGATTTCTTGGAATAGAATTTCTTGTGAGTTTGGGGAGGAAGGGTTATCAAGTGTTCTTGGAGAAGTCTTGACAAGCTACCCTCCTGATCAATGGTAGATGATCTTTCTTTATTATGTGATAAATATGTATCTTGCTTAGATGTATAAGATGTCATACCTATGCAAGAGTATTTTGATTGTGATATTTTGTTCTCTCCTTTATAGGAAGATGTAAAATCTAACAAATTCAAATCACTAGTGTTTTGCGAGATGGCATTGACATTAAGGGAAGATGTGTTTTTTTGTTTGATTGCTTGCAAAGGAGAACAACCAAGACCACTAGTGTCTATCAATTCGAGATGCTTTACAATTAAGGTTGAATTAGAAGAATGTGATGTGAGAGTGTTGGCATTGATTAAAGGCTTGTAAATTCCTATCAAAGGGAAATAACCAAGACCATGAGTGGTTTGTTGTGTGATAGGGTCTATAGGGTGACAGATACCTTGTTCATTAACACCACATCCTTTTCCACTATAGCCAAGTTGTTTCATAAGCTCATACCCTTTTCCATAAATATTTTTCATTTCTTTTGTATCGGTTAGTGGTTGGTGATAAGCATTGTCAAAGGTGGTCATGTAGTTTGTTTCATTGTCTAAAGTGGTTGAAGTGGATGCTTTTTAAGGGTCGTCTATTTTTTTGTTTTGCCTAGTTGAATATTTGTGTATGATCTTGTACTCACCCATGAATTCATGTTTGAAATTCAAGGAACCCCAATCATCTTCTAATAGTTGCATGACTTTTTCTATATGTTGTTCATTGTTGTTATGTTGTACGGGTTCCACTAGTGTAGTTGATGTTGATGTTTTTAAGGAATTTGCTATGTTTTTCTCAAGTTGTAAGACACTATCAATTTCAAGATCAGTATCAAGTGTGTGGACTATGTTGTTGTATATGTATTTCATTTTATGATGAAGAGTGGAAGGCACACCCTTCATTGCATGAATCCATGGTCTTCCTAACATAAGATTATATGAAAGTTCATGAGGCATAACATGGATTGGTGTATTCAAGGTGGACACTCCAATAAGAAGAAGTATGATGATCACCCCGAGCGGTTTCTTTTCAACATTGTCAAATCCATTAATAGATAAAGAATTAGGTCAAATGGTCAATTGATCAATGTCGAGCCTATCCAGAAGGCTCAAACTACACACATTAAGGGAAAACTAGTATCTATAATATTTCTCTTTATCTCTTTCCATTTGTATTGTGCTATGATCATGAGATGATCATTTTTTTTGCACGTCCAAAGAGGGGAGTTCACTATGGCGGAAAACAATGTCACTAGTTATTTTGTGAATGATGGCTGCTATGTCATTTCGTTGTGCATTAGAAGAGATAGGAAATTTTTGTAAGGATGTTTGGATCATGTTGTGATAGTGAGGGGAGGCTTGAATAAGGCCCCACAATGATATTTTAGCAAGATTATTCTTAAGTTGCTCGACAAGATCATACTCATTTCAACCTAGCAAGAAAGGGGTAGGTACGATAGGATTAGGAAATGGAAAGGGTATCGGGGTTGGTTGTGATGGTTGGGGATCGTTTCGAGTATTGTATGTATGAGCACTGGTATTATGACTCAATTGGGTATGTGCAAGATCATGATGGGCCAAAAAGTGGCGATATGATGGGTATGTGTAGGGTATGTCACTGACAACTTTTTTTTACCCAAAATTGATGAAACAAAAAGGGTTTTTAAAGGATATTCTCAGATTTACACCAATATAAATTATGCTTTACTTTGAATTTAATAAATAATTATTATTCATTTTCTATTTGAATTATGACTAAAGTCTTGACTGATAGGCTGATTAAAAACCATCTATAGCTTTCAAACAGTATCACATTTTTTTGATCTGAAACATGTGTCACATTCTATGCTTCGTATATATATAAAAAAAAAAAACCATGAAGTTTTGACCAAGTTATGGTGTTTAGACATACAAGTTTTATATTTTTAAAGTTGTAATAAAAATTCATAATTAATTATTTACTTGGAAAAAAATTACAAAAATATGCATCACATTGGGACATGAGTCCTCTACTTATATCTAAAATATTATAACAAAATATTATCATTTTATTGTAGTTAGTTTAGACAAACACCTACTTATTTTTCCTTGAAATTTAAGTGCTATTGCATTGAAATTTCATTTTTTTACCAAATGAATTTTTTTATTTTTTTTAAAACCTAGTAGTTTAGAACCTACATTCAATTTGCTACATATTCTATTCTTACATATTTTTGAAATAATATAGATAACTTATTCAAATTTTTACTTCAAGTTTCCTAACTCTGATTTTTCTGATTTTTTTTCCACTTAAGGGACTATTTTTTCCATGATGATCCTACACATACCCAGTTGCTACAAAACATTATTCTTAGGAGAGTAAAGGATAAGTTTAGGTTTATGTTGAGTTTGTTGTTTGTGTGAAGATGGGTAGAGAATTAGAGGGTTGTTAGGATGTCCCACAGGGTATGTATGAGGTCCATTATCGAGGGGGATCTAATGGACACTTGCGCATTCATAACCTCAGCGGTCTTGGTTTGATGTATCTCTAATAAAGGGAAATAAAGAATCACCTTTTTATCTAAGGAATACACATTACAATTGTTTCCTTTTTCCAAAACCATGGTATTCTCCCTAGAAGGAAATTTTTTAGGAGAGCTACTAAGTAAATGTTCTTGGCATTCATGAGTTGGTTCTTCTAAAATGACTTCATCGCAACTAGGGGAATGATCAATGGTTGGATTTTTGTTTTTATCAAGAGTGGGGAAATGAGGGGAAGAATCTATTTGATTTCCATATTTCCCTAAGGTCTCATTCTCATGTTCCATGTTATCTACCCTACTAGGAGAGCTTGTAATAAGTTCATCCAAGGGTAAAGTTTGTAAGGTAGCTTCATCACAAGTGGGGGATGCATCAATAGAAGAACCACTATGGTTGTCAAATAAATTATCCCAAACAGGAGGAGCGTTAGGGAAGGGAGGGTCAAGATTCACATAACTCTTAATAGGTATATCTTCTAACACCAACCTATCCTCTTTAAACCAAGGAGGGATATTAAAAGATGAACAAGTTTTATTGTCATGGTTATGGAGACTAGGTAAGGTGATATTTAGAAATGTGTCTATGATCTCATGTTCTTGTTGTCTAACATCTTCCAAAGGGGAATGAGGAGATGGAAAATCAAGACCCTCAATGCTTGTATCTCCCTTCACCAGGATACCTTCGTCACTAATAGGAGAGATATCAGGAGAAGAACAAGTATGATTGTGATGATTGTCTACACTACCATTTGCACCAATGATAAATGTAAGATTAAGGAGTGTGTCGATGGTTTTATTATGTTTTTGAATGACCTAATTGTTGTAATCAAAATTGAACTTATAAGAGGGAATGTTGTATTTATACAATCCATTTTGAATGAAATCAAAGCCACATCTTTTGAAAGAAAACATGATACAATGAAAAAGGAAAGAAAGTGCAATGAAAAAATGAAATGTTTAAATGCAATTGTGAAACAAGTAATTTGTTGATTACATTATTCAACAACCTAAAACATGAAATCTTGGAAACGCAAATTTGAAATTAAACAATGCATGAAATGAGCTATTTTAAGCTAGATCTAAGGAAATGCATATTATAGAAACTTGACCAACTGATATAGGTAGGTAATGGTCCAAGCCAAAGCTTCAAAATGTAGAATTTCAGAAAATTTAAAGGATTTTAGATGCCAAAAATGTAAGCTAAATACACTTTTCATGAATGCAAAAAAAAACATGCAAATTAACTAGTTCAAACCTTAATGCAAAGTCAATGCAATGCTAGATCTATGATGAAGGAATCCAAAATCAAAAAACAAGGTATTTGTAAAGTAAATTTACCAAAATGAATTGTAGATTTTTGGGTCTATGTACTTCTCTTGCACTCTTAGGGTTTTTCACCTAAAAGGAAGGAGATAGTCCAAAAACCTAGGTGGTTCACTCAAACTAATGCAATTATAATGGAAATATGAATGAAATGTGTGTAGATGTGATAAACTAAATGAAAATAACTAAAGAAATATGTTGATTATTAAGTGAAAACCAAAGAAATGCAACCTGTTGGAAAACACATTATGGTATGCAAAAACACCTAGAAATGAAGGTAAATTGTAACATAAATGAATGAAATTGAAATTGTGCACTTGATAACTTGATGGAGACTGGAAATGAATTTTGGAATGCTATTGCAACTAAAATTTTGGCCTACTAGGACTCATTCACCATTCTGGGTGAATTAGTCCTAGCTTTGGGAAACTGTTCTGGAGCCCATTTTAGACAAATGGGTATCCAAAAATTTAGAAAACTAGAATAAGGCCTGGAAGTGGGACTCATTCAAAACTAATGGTGAATGATTCCACTTTTTAATTTTTAAAGATTCAAAAGTGGAAACAAGAGCCTTTGGTCTGCACTTTCTGCTTCTTTAGGTGTCTAGTTTTGAAACTATCAAATTTGGGCCTAAAAGTGACTTTTTGTTGATATTTTGACCTAGCTAGTGAAGAGATGACTTGAAAAAAATTTCAACTTGATATTAAATGATTTCAAAGCCTCCAATATGCCTAAATATACAAATAGACAAGATGAGAAGGAAAAATGTTGGATGTTAGGGCATGGGGGTTTGCCTTGGTCAAACCCCTTTGTAGGTAATTAAACCAAAATGATGAAAGAATGTAATGAAGCATGAAAAAATGGAGTTATTACATTTCCATGATATTTTCTCTTGAATTTCTATAGCAATGGATGAATATTTTTCCATTGAATGTCTTTGGAAGCTTTCTTTATGACTTAGAGTGATAAAACCCTAACTTGTTTGACTTGAAGTGGAAGACAAATGATGAATGAGTTGTGAATGAGTTAAGAGATATTAATTAGGGTTTAGAGACTTATATTTATAGTAAATTCACCTTATTTTCCCATAAATTGGATTCCCAAGGCTAACAAGAAGAAAAATAAAACTTAAATTCCAAAATTTCTCACTCAAAAGTAAAAAATGACCCAAATGGGACTCATTCGCCACCTTGGGTGAATCAGTCCCATCTAATAGGAACTCATTCATCACATATGGTGAATTAGTCCCAGAGGCACCCATTTGCTAGTTGGGTTGTTGGGAGATAAGAAAATCAGGTTTATATAGTGACTTTCTTAGTTATTTCATCAAATATTGCCTCAGGATGCACAAGATTGGGTCATAGGGGCCTATTAATGATGATGTGAAGGTCAATTAGAGCTTGGCACATAAAATTCAATATGAAAGTGTGATTAAATATGCTTTGCAACACTAAAATGAGGTCCACATAGCCTAGAAAGGCACAAGAAGCAATGTGAATGTGTAAAACACATCACAACACTAGGTTAAAGTTAAGTTTAGTTTACAAGCCTTCTAGATTAGTGTAATAATGCTATTAAATACATTTTATAATGTTGAATTAAGGGAAGATGGGTTCATTAAGTCTAGAGAGGCATGAAAGTCTTTTACAACACATTAGAACACCTTTACAAGACATCATTAAATGCATTTGAAAGGGTCCAAGACCTAGTGTGGATGTGAAAAAAACCTCACAACACCAAATAAACACCTCATTAAGTTAAATTTATCATCAATTATCCCCAAATCAACCAAGAAATACTTTTTTCTATGGTACAAAAACATATATTTATACTTATGCCCTAATTTCCTAAAAATACAACATCACAGGCCGACCTAAGGTCTTAATGAATAAAATCCTGAAAGATATTTGAATTTATTTTGAATTTTGTGCCAAGAGGGACTCATTTTCTACCCATGGCAAATGGGTCCCACTCAAGGCAAGAAAGTGGGTGTCGGGAATTAAGTTGTATTTAATGATTTTTGTTGGGTTTATATTAAAACACACTTAATTAAGGCCTATAAGTGCATAAAGGGGCCAAATAAAGCATAAGAAAGGTGTAATTAGTGAGAACAAGTCTAGAAAAGTGTGAAATCTTGTTACAAGAGTTTACAACACTTTAAAATAAGACTTGGTAAGTGATAAAAAAGGGGATATTTAGATGAATTATAATAAGAAGAGTCTAGAGAAGTGTAGAAATGCATTACAACACTTCACAACACCTTCATAAGACATCATAAAGTCTTAATAATTTGAACATTACAACATTAAATCTAAGCAAAATAGGCCAAGCATCATAGGAAAAAGACCTAAATGACCATGAAAATGTTCAAAGATCCATTTTTCTACGGTACACTTTGTTAATTCCTTAGACTTGGAATGCAAGGTTAAATATGATCCTCATAATGTCTCTGCAAAACTTAACACATCCAAATACTGTCAGATTTAATATGTTGAAATATTGAGAAGCAAGTCTTCCTGTTTATAAATCTACATATACTATCTTTTGCTATTTATGCATTGCACTATAGAAATTTTGATTGTATCTATTGTCACCTATTGTTTCCTCCCATTTTGTTCATGTGATGGGTAGGTAGTAGTAAAATTTTCTCGCAATTTAGTAAGGAACTTAGAGCCATCTTCCTCTTATTGAGAATGAGATGAAAATTTCTTATAGAATTACTTTTTTTTTGAGTTATTGATAATTATATGCAAAACTAGGATTTCATTTAAGAGTTCATGATAAAGGCATTGTATAGTTGGTTGCACTATTTTTTGTCGAACTTTATATTTAATTGTAGGTCTTTCTGTATTTGGAGCAACAATGGTATGAGCTTGTATTGGTTTTCTCTATTGGATTTTAATCCCAACCACTACATTTATTCCTCCTCCCTATGTTTTTCCAGCAATCATTTCTCTTTCTATTCTCTCACATGCATATAGGATTGCTTTGTATTTAATGCAAAATATCCACCTTCAAATTTTATTTGCTGGCTGTTAAATCAACATTTAATTGTAATTGAAGTTTTTGGTTTTCCCTTTGTTTGTTGGGCTCTTTCATAGGTTATGCAAGAAGCTTTGTATTTTTTTTTTGTGTGGGTGAGAAAAATAATTCAAAAAATGTATTAATAGAATGTATGTAGGGTAGAAAAGAACAAGAAGAAGATGGCTATACAAAAAACATGAACAATCTCATAACAGGGGACTTTCATTTTTTTTTCCTAGGTATAGAAGAGTAGTAGCTCTACCATTGCACAATCAATATTTTGTATGAATTTTATTATTAATATAAAAAATTATTTACAGTTCATCCCCTACTCTTCTTTGTGTTTTTTTTTTTTTTTTTGTTTTACTCTACCTCTATCCAACACGTGGTACCAGAGCCAAAGGTTGCTCAAATAAATTTTTAAGCAGAGTTGAAGGTTTTTAAAGTAGGTCTTCAAGGAGCCAAGGTATTCTCATTTTCAACAATGGCAGCAAGTACAAGCCTAAAAATACCACAAATCTCATAATTTAATGGCAAGAACTATGACTACTGGGCAATCACCATGAGGGAATTGTTTTTCTCACAAGATTTATGGGAGCTAGTAGAGAATGGTTTTCCAGAACCAATTGATGAAGCAACATATTTAATGCATTAACTCAAGTAGAGAAGGATTTATTGAAAGATAATAGGAAGAAGGATTCCAAAGCCTTTTTCTTTATCCTCCAAGGAGTGCATGAGAGCATTTTCCCAAGGATTGCAACAACAACATGGTCCAAACAAGCATGGCATATACTTCAAACAACCTATCGAGATATGGAAAAACTTAAGACAACTAAATTACAAATACTGATAAGGAATTTTGAAACAATGTACATGAAGGATAATGAATTGGTAGATTCATTCTTCACCTAAATCATTGGACTGGTAAATCAAATCAAATCACATAGTGAGACACTTGAAGATAAGAGAGTGGTTGAAAAGATTCTAAGAATTTTTCCCACAAAATTTGAGTCAAATGTTGTAGCCAAAGAGGAAACTTAAAGAACCGCTCACAATTTTTAGTTGATGAGCTCCATGCATCTCTTATTTCACATGAAAATAGGATAAATAGGTAAAAAAAACATCGTTGGAGCATGCATTCAAGTCACATGTTGCAATAAGCCATGGTAGAGGTAGAGGAAGAACAAATTTCAGAGGTAGAGGAAGAAATTCTCATAGATGTGGAATAAGTAGTCTATCAAGCACGAGTGGAAGAGGTAGCAGCCATAACCCAATTGACTCAAAATTCATTTCAAAATAAGCCTCAAGGCCAAAGGTATGATAAATCTCAAATCAAATTTCACTATTGCAAAAAATATGGGCACTATTTGAATGAATGTAGAAATAAACAATATGATTCTAAACAACAAAATTCAAATTTCACAAAAGAAAACCAAAACCAAAAACTAGAAAAAAGCACTATGTTTTTGGCATGCAATGTTGCACAAGAAAATGAAAAAGATGTATGGTTTTTAGACTCAAATTGCAGCAATCATATGACAAGAAATTTAGAAATGTTTTCTAGTTTAGATGATAGTGTAAAATCTGATGTAACATTGGGAAATGACAATAAAGTAGAAGTCAAAGGAAAAGGGAACATCAACATTCTAACCAAGAAGGGGGTGAAGAAATATATAACTAATATTTTTTTTTTCTCAGTTTAAAACACAATTTAATGAGCATTGGGAAACATGTTGAAAAAGGGTATAGAGTATTTTTCAAAAATCGGGAGTGTGAAATTCTAGACTAACTTCTAAGCAATCAGCTCATTGCCAAGGTTCAAATGACTAACAATAGGATGTTTCCCCTAAGGTTAAAACCATATTTGAGTGTAGATTATGCTCAAGCACACTACTCAATGTATCCACAAGTGGGTAAAGAAGAAAATGTAGTAGTCATACAAATAATCTTTCAAGCAAAAATAAAAGATGAAAGTTGGCTTTGGCATCTAAGATTTGGGAACTTAAGCTTTGGAACTCTAAATTTGCTTCATAGGAAAAGCATGGTCAAGGGATTTTCTCTAATAGAGAAAGCAAAAAGAGTATGTGAAGGGTGCATCTTAGGAAAGTGACATAGAGAATCATTTCTAGTAGGTATGTCAATGAGAGCTAAGGAACCTTTGAAGATCATTCATTTAGATTTGTGTGGGCCAATGCAAACACCTTCAATAGGTGGTAGATTCCATTTTTTGACATGCATTAATCACTCAAGGAAAAAATTGGTTTACTTTCTAAAGCATAAGTGTGAGGTTTTTGAATATTTTTTTCAATTCAAAGCTCTTGTTGGAAAAAAAAGTGGTCATTACATTGAAAAGCATTGAGAATGGATAGAGGTGGTGAATACATCTCAAATGACCTTCTAATATTTTGCAAGGAACATGGAATTCAAAATCAATTCACAACTAGATACACACCTCAACAAAATGGGGTAGCTAAAAGGAAAAATAGAACTATTATGGAAATGACTAAAAGCATGTTGAAAGCCAAACACTTGCCGAATGAATATTGGGTTGAAGCTATATCATGTGTAGCGTATATAATGAATAGATGTCCAACAAAAAGTCAAGAATATGATTCCAGAAGAAGCTTGGAGTGGAAGAAAACACAATGTTGCTCACATGAGAGTGTTTGGATGTGTGACATACACACATGTACTGGATGAATTGAGAAGAAAATTAGAAAAAAAAGGGGAAAATGCATATTTTTTCGATATATTGATGAATAAAATGCTTACAAGTTGTATAATACAATAAAAAAAGAGGTTATAATCAGCAGAGATGTGTAGTTTATAGAAGAGAAAACATGTGATGGAAGTGTAGAAAAAATAGTCAAGATATTAGCAAGCATACCACAAGAGGAAAATGAAGTTTCTATACCAATAGGTACTATTTCAAATATGGCTCCTTCCACAACCATTCAACCTCAAAAAAGTGGTCCACAAGTGATACCATCATCAAGTGTAAGGGAAGGGTATGTGCAGGATCATCATGGAAAAAATAGGCCCTTAAGTGGCAAAAAATTCAAAAAAATCAGAGTTAGACAACTTGACGTAAAAATTTGAATAATTTATCTATATCATTTCAAAAATATGTAACAATAGAATCTGTAGCAAATTGAATGTAGTTTCCTAAACTACTAGGTTTATTTGAAAAAGAAAAAATCTATTTGGTGAAAAGAAATTTCAATGCAGCGATTACTTAAATTTAAGGAAAAAAAAAAAGTAGGTGTCTTCATAAAACCCTAACCACAATAAAATGATAATTAATTTTTTATAATATTTTGATATAAGTAGAGGAATCATGTCCCTATGTGATGCATATTTTTTTGTAATTTTATTACAACTTTTAAAAATATATAAAAAAACTTTATTCTAACCACCTTAACTTGGTCAAAAATTCATGAAATTCAATTCTTTTTTTTAATCCTCTAGTATATGAAGCATAGAATATGAGATACTTGGTTTAAAATGTGATACCAGAAAGCTATGGATGTTTTTCAATCAGTCTATCAATTAGGACTTTAGTCCAATTCAAATAGAAAATGAATAATAATTATTTATTAAATTCAAAGTAAAGCATAATTTGTATTGGTGGAAAGCTGAGAATCTCCTTTAAAAACCCTTTTCATTTTAGTAATTATGGGAAAGAAAAAAGTCGTCAGCCACATACCCTACAAATATCCATCATATCGCCACTTTTTGGCCCATCATGATCCTACACATACCTGACAGCCTTATGTATACAAGAAAACACTCAAACAAGTGCACAAGTAACACCATCTACAACATGGATTTTTAGTGTAGGACCAACAAGTCCACATTCCAGGAGTTCTACATCAAGTGACATGTCAAATCCTACATTGGAAAGCTTAAGAAGATTAAAAATCAAAAGTATTAGAGAGATTTATGAGCATAATGAAGGTGAAAACAATGTAGTTCAGACTTCTCTCTTTGCTTTATATTCACTTTTAGATGATCCAATTCATTTTGAAGAAGTAATTAAAGAAGAAAAATGGGTAAATGCAATGGATGAAGAAATTCATTCAATTGAAAAGAATCAAACATGGGAGTTAGTGAGCCTTCCAAAGTAAAAGATGTCATAGGAGTTAAGTGGGTTTACAAAACTGAATTGAGTGCAAATGGTGATGTGCAAAAACATAAGGCAAGACTAGTGGCAAGGGGATATTCACAACAACCCAAAATTGACTACAATGAGACATTTGCTCTTGTAGCTCGTCTATACATCGTGAGAGTGATACTTGCCATAGCAGCTCAAAACAAGTGGCTTGTTTATCAAATGGATGTAAAATCAACATTCTTAAATGGTCATCTTGAAGAAGAAGTTTTTGTGGAATAGCCACTTGGGTATAAGATTTTAGGCCAAGAAGACAAGGTTTATAAGCTCAAGAAAGCTCTATATGGTCTCAAGCAAACCCCAAGAGCTTGGAACAATAAAATTGATTCTTATCTTCTACAAAATGACTTCAATAGGTGCAACAATAAGCTTAATTTATATGCAAAGATGAATAAAAAAGGTAAAATTCTAATTGCATGATTATATGTTGATGATTTAATATTCACAAGTGACTTATCCATTGATTTGTTCGAAGGAGCTATGAAGAAGGAATTTGAAATGACTAATTTAGGTTTCATGAAATATTTTTTAGGCATTGAGGTGAATGAAAATGAAAATGGTATATTCATCTCTCAAACAAAGTATGCTAATGATATTTTGAAAAGGTTTAATATGTTAAAATAAAAATCAACACCAGCACCAATTATCACAAGTTTGAAGCTAAGCAAGGATGACAAAGGATCTAATGTAGATCCAACTTTATCTAAGAAACTTGTTGGTAGTCTCATGTACCTAATAGCCACAAGGGTAGGTATAATGTATGGTGTAGTTTGATTTCAAGGTTCATGGAGTGTCCAAAAGACTCACATTGGCAAGCTGAGAAGAGAATTCTAAGATATGTGAGTGGAACGAAAAATTATGGCATTCAATATTCATGCTTAGATGAGTTCAAACTCATTGGTTACATAGACAATGATTGTGTTGGAACCATAGATGACAGAAAAACACATCTGGTTATTTTTTTCATTTTGCAATAGGGGTTGTATCATGGGCCTCAAAAAAATAGCCCATTGTCACTCTTTCTTCAGTAGAAGCAGAGTATGTAGTAGCAACAGGGGCAGCATGCCAAAAAAATTGGATGAGAAGAGTGTTCAAAGAGTTGAAGCATGAACAAGAAGATGCAACAAAGATACATTGCGACAAAAACTCAACCATAGCACTGTCCAAAAATCCAGTTTTTCACAAGAGAAGAAAACATATTGACACTACATATCATTTCATTAGAGAGTTGATTAACAATGAAGATATTTTTTTAGAATTTTGTAAGTCTCAAGATCAATTTGTTGATATTTTTACTAAGCCATTGGGAAAAGATGCATTTAAATATTTGAGAAGTTGTTTGAGTGTTTATGATAAAGATAGATGTGTCAGAAATTTCAAAACTGTAAGTGAAGATAGATGCATCGGAAATTTCAAAATTGGAAGTGAAGACAGATGCATTAGAAATTTCAAAATTGTAAGTGAAGACAAATGCTCTAGAAATTTCAGAGCAGGAAATAAAGATGGATGCTCTAGAAATTTTGAGAAGAATGTCAACTAGTTGTGATTAAGGTGGAGTGTTGGAGTTTAATCCCAACCGTTGCATTTATTCCTCCTTTGAATGTTTTTCCACCAATCATTTCTCTTTCCATTCTCTCATAGGCGTATAGGATTGTTTTAGATTTGTATTTAATGCAAAATATTCACATTTATATTTTCTTTGTTGGATGTTAAATCAAGATTTAATTGTGATTAATGTTTTTGGTTTTCCCTCCATTTGTTGGGCTCTTTGGTAGCTTACGAAAGAAGCTTTGTATTGTCTTTTTGTGAGGGTGAGAAAAATAACTAAAAAAAAAGAATTAATAGAATGTAAGTATGGTAGAAAAGAACAAAAGAAGATGGTTGTACAAACAACATGAACAATATTAGAATAGGGGAATTTCATTTTGTTTTTTTTTGGGCATAGAAGAGCAGTAGCTCTACCATTTAACAAGCAATCTTTTGTATGAATTTGGTTATTAATATAAAAATTTATTTGCATTGTTTTGTTTTTACTCTACCTTTGTCCAACGTTCTCATGCATAATAGGTATAAGGAATCTATCTTCATGGGAGACATTGGATCTAAGGCACTGGGTGGAGCTCTGGCTACCATGGCTTCTTGTTCTAGAATGTTCCTTCCACTTTTCATTAGATCTTGAGTCTTTATGTTGAACCCATGTCTGTTATGTTGTACGTATTGAAGAAACATGTGCCCACTTCCTATTTTGTGTAATTTGTAAGCCTAAAGGCTTGGCTTAGGTTTTTCCATAGCATTTCAAATTAGAGACTCTATGATGAATTATTTTGATTTGGTAAATTCCTTTTTTTCAGGGAAACCTTTTGCTTAGATACCCAGACCAAGGGAGTAGCTCGTCTAACAAAGTCACTTAGGGATTTCATCCGGCCTCATCTGTTCAGCTAAGCCACACCCAACATGCTATATGTGATATTTTACCCAATATGGATACTTTTTCATGGCCCCCGAGGTTTGAATCTAGGGCTCTGTTTTAGAAACCCATTTTCTTTATCATTTGAACTCATCCATTGAACAATTCTGATATCAAAATTTCTAATGTTCCCTTAATATTTAATATTTAAGGAGTGGAAATTAGGGTTTAGGGCTTTGGGAATGTATCTTTGATTAAGACCCTAAACTACAACCATAATTAGTTTGAATTTCACACATGCAAATAGTTTTGTTGTTTAGCAGTGCTAAACTCAGGCTGATTATTTAGTAGCATATAATGTTCTTAATCTTGCAACAACCCATCTTAGATTTTCTCAAGGAAAAAAAAATCATGTGTTAAAAGATATGAACATGTCACCTAAAATCACAGGAAGAATCATTAACAATATTAAGAAGTAAAAGTTCACAATAAGTATAAAAAATTGTGACCTCTTTCAAATTGGCCCCTTCCTTGGGTCTCTTTCTTTGAAATTGCTGATTTGTATTTCCTCCAAAATCTAACTCTTATTTAGATCCCTTGATCCAAGGAAACAATAGCATGATAAGAGACATTATAAGGTTTAAGGAGTTCAATCTTCCAATACATAAATTAGAGAAAAAGACTAGAAATAACTATGAAGGACACTTTTTGAAGAGTGACATTTTTGGTCACCCTTCATGATCAATACTTGGGATGAAAAAAGGAGTCATATAGAAAATCTGATCCCCTTCTATAGATAATTCATTAAAAGTGCATGATGTCTTTTGGATCTAATCAAAACAGAAAATCTAATTCAATAATTAATCACATAGCTAGGTCTAGACAATAGTAAGTTTCATGTATGGGAATATACTTCAGGCAAGTCCAAAAAAGTTGAAAAGCAAATAATTAATATTTTAATTACAAAACTGGATTGGACCCATTTCTAAGCCCATGGATGAAAGCCATCTAAGATTGACTTAAGGTTACCCAGAATCTTCTTATGTATGAATTATGTTTTGTATTTGTTTATGGTCTCGACACTCACTTAGATATATGTTTGAATACTAAAATCATGGTATATTCTTCAACAGGTATTTTACTTCAAGATCACGAAACGGCCTAATGGTGTAGGCTCTCGATTGTTTCGCATGGAACCTATGCATCACCACTTCGAGCTTTGTGGAGTGAAAGAACCTTATATAATTGCAAGTGCTTATGCGATCTCTTCTGTCTTGTCCTTGTTTGCAGCTTATGTAGGCCTCATTTCAGCATAATCCTTCATATTGTTTAGGAGATCTAGTGCTGGAGGTGAAGAATAAATTGCCGCTTATTCTCTAAATGAAACACAGGCTATCCAAAGCTTTTATTCCAGTTATCATGTATTCCTGAAAAGCGTCCATCGAAAAGAATGTGTCAAGGTGAAATTTCCAAGATGGGAATAAATAATCTAATCTATGATGGTTAGAGCATTTTCCTCTATACTCAGATGTTATCTGAAAATTTTGACCCATTCATTCCCTTCTTACCGTGTCATGCAAGGATATCTGTGTTTCCTTCAATATTTGTGCATTTTACTTAGATTTGCATCTGTTCAATGCATGGTGAGAGATATTGTTGAAAGCTAACTTTGATCACGCAATGGAACCTGGATAAAAGTAGGTGCAAACATCCTCGAGTGTAGTTGCCACCAGAAGGAAGTTGTGAATAATTTTGGTGATTAGGCAATTGGAGAACGAATGAGGAAATAGATTGAAAATTTCGTAAAATAGAGATGTACTATTTAATAGAATATTGCCCAGAGTTAATTACAATTGAATACTTGGTGACACTTTCAAATCAAAGTCCTACCATCATCTCGGTGGCACAAACTGGATAAAATGTTTGGTCAAATGTCTTGTAAAAGGAACTTTTTATTTTGAGCATGGTTTGGGTGCGGTACTTGTTATCTTTATATGCATTCACAGGTTTTGATTGGAATGCAGCTAGGATTGGGTGTAGCACTCGCTGGTTATTTTTTAATCTTGAATAACAGTGTGTACTTCCTTTTTGCTCTTGAAATTACAACACATAAAGAAATGAAATAGTCATATCATTGGTTGATATTAAAGCCTATTTAAGCTACATGAAAGTGTAATGGTGTCGAATCATTTATTAAATACTGTAGCGCAGCAGACGTGTCTCTAAGTGCATGCAATTTAGGGTTATCTCAACATCTCACTGGGTCATGTTTCCTATTCAGTTGGTCCAATTGGGCATCGCAATTCTTTGTACTTCTCTAAATGAGATGATCATTCGCATCTAAGAGCTCCCGATATTGGAATAACCTTAAAATATGACTATTTGATTCCACAGTGGCACCTCCTACCATTTAATAGGGTAATAGGCTGTGATAGGATAGAGCACCAATTATCCTTGGGGACTGTATAGATTGGATCCAGATACTTGAGGACTTTGTGGATAAATGTTTCTTTAAAGTGTGATAAAATTAGCACTGGAAAGGATTTTGCGGCAGCTAAAAACTTTGAAGTTGAAGAATTATTTTTGCAGATACGAACCTTAAACAATAAACTCTTCAGATATGAATCAATAGTTGCACATTTTACTAATTTCAAAGCTTTTAGATGAATACAAAAACAAGTTTGTAGGGAACTTCGCTGCTAAGGAAGAAAATATCCTATGTTGTGTGGTTTTTATAGTTAATAACTCTGCATCAATATAATATGCCTCTTATCAAACCATCTTCATAGTGAACAAGAAGCAAGTTTGGGTACCACCCACAACAAAAATGACTTCACCAATAATTCCAACAACAAAAAAATGTAGTAAAACAATATTTAAAAAGAAAATAAACATTTGTATGTAGAAGATGAATTATATGAATGATGGATATGTGTAATTATTTGTGTAAAGAACATAGATTTTGAAGGTAAAATATGGAGGGAAATGTAAAAGGAGGGAAGGAGATGATGTGACATAGTTTTCATCAGCAATGGTTGCATAATTTTAGCCTTCTATATTTTTTTGATAGTTTATTCTTAATCCTTGAACTAGAATAGCTTCACTAATATAAGAGAATATTTCAAATGGTCTTTATGCTTAGTTTAAAATTTACATGAAACCAAACAACAATCCTAGATAAATAGTGATGTAGAACCAACTTGTTAAAGATGTGATTATTTAATTACAGAGTTATATACACCAAATGAGTTTTTGACTATATGATTATTCAAAAAAAGATTCTATCATGAAAAAAGTAATCATTACTTTTAAATTATATCAATTGATGTACACTAAAGGAGCTCAAATATCTAGATGTGCAATTCTCCATAGGGAATTTGCAGTGCATTGTAGGGAATGTACAATGTCATAAACAAAATAACTATCATGAAATTTGATCATCTTTGGGCAATTCTAGTTACATATGCATTTGTAGTATATGCATAATATTCCTTATGTGCTACTTTTAATTAAGGGATTGTATAAGTGTAGCCTATGCTTTGATATCAGTCATATAGACCATTTGAGCATGATGCACTAATGGAGGATGAAATGATCCAAAAATATAAGCAATTATTTACTAGTTAGGTAGCAAAGAACACAAAAGGTGAAAACTTATATTGGATTTGCATTTTTTGATGGCTAGTAGATGAGTAGTTATGAAAAATTTAGAATACGTAGATCACCATTTTGGGGTGAGATGGTAAGGGTGAGTAGTTTAAAAAGCAAAGTATTAGAGTCTATAAATATAATTGATTTAATGTCAAGATTATAAAATCAAATAATATGATATTAACATATAATATTGTAATTATGAAAATACATATCTTTTAGTTTTCATTTATTTTGGATACTTATTTGTCCCATACACAATGAATAGTGTACAAGTGGCTTGTTTTTAGCTAAAAATAGCAATTAATTAGAGCTTTGATTTAACTTGTCTCTATAAATTACAAGTATTTGGATCTAATCTATACACTCCCCATTCCCTCATGTGGGCCAAATTTGTAGGTATGGTTTTGAACTTGGTTTAAATCTATAGTTGCGATTTTGACCCTTGAATTTTTAAATTTAAATTTGATTATAGGCCCAAGTTGACCCCCCCTATCAACTGGATGTTGCTTATCAACTTGAGAGTGAAATGCTCATTTTTCTTGCTAGTGTGTTGTATAAAAAGTCAAATCCTAATCCATATTACACATCCGATCCAATTGCCAATCTAATCCACTTAAGCTTGCATTGCATTATTAGATCACCTTTTAAGCATTGGAGCATTGACTAACATCAAAATTTACACCAATAATGATAAATTAGGCATCTTGCATCATTGCTTGACTTTTCATTGAACTTGTTCACATTTTAAAATTAATTCCAAGGGTTTGACTAAGGCAAAACTCCTAGCACAACAATCCCTAAGGTTGTCTTTAGCTATCACCAAGTCTAGATATTTGAGGAAAACACAATTTTTGAGGATAAAGAGTGCATACCATTTTTGTAGTAGAGGATCATTATTACATATTTGAGATCAAAGCTACATTTGTCAAGATCAATTTTCAATTTTGGGATTGAACAACAGTAAAGAGTGAATCAACTAGCAATTTGTTAGTCATGGTCTTAAATATGATAAAAAAAAGTACTCGATTGGATCATTGACCACAACTTATAATAAAATATTTAAATCACACATAAAGGAAAGTACTTGTACCTCTTTTTAATTTTAGAAAAGCGTGTTTGTGTAGTGTTACTATCACAACTCTTTATTTAGGGTCATTTGATACCATTGTTTGATTCATTGCCTCATCCTAAACACTAATGTTGTGTGGTTTCATTCCACACGATTTTGTGAACTTGGCTGATTGTACACCCTTAGGTTGTGGTGCTTAGGGTTTATTTTATTATTTTGTTTTTAGATCTAAGTGCTTATTGATTTTTTAATTTTCAAATTAGATCTAAATCTTCTTTGATGCTTATTACCTTTTACAAATTATGATTTTTTTTTCCATGCCAAAGTTTCATCATCCTTGTAATCTCCCATTAAGAAGTCCTAGATTAAATCTCACAATTACAATGAATCAAGTTGAAATTAGTATGAATAAAATTCTAAATAATATGTTTACCTAGCTGTGTAGAAGAGCAAGAATGATTTGATCATGATACCCACTTAGAGAAAACAAACAAACAATATTTTATATTATCTTCAAATCTTGCACATTTGTCTAGTAATGCCAATCACAATCCATTGGTTGATGGTTTATTTAATTTTTTGATTACTAAGCCATCTGGATTAGAAGTGCTAAAGCTATAAATATCAAGATAATTTCTTGAAGCTTGTTAAGTGGTGTGTTTCTCTCTCCCTCAAAGATTCTTATTATGGTATGCCAATTGTTCCTCCTAATATTTAACCCCTTCTTGTCCCTAGTTCTCACCTCTTGCCTTCTACTTTTGTTTATCGTACTTCCTATGCTTCATCCCATGAGTGCCATGACCACTACTTGCCTCACTACTATTAAGACTACTTTTCATCCTTCTAGTGTTGTCAATACCTTCCATACACTTATACTAGTGATATATCCAATCACCATGTGTAGCATCATAAATTGTGCTCCTTGAGGGTGAAAGCACAATTTCACGCTCTATTTGATGCTCACTTTATTGCCCACTCCCTTAGGACCACTTTCTAGCATTGACCTTTGTTCTTTGTGAAAACATAAATTTAAAACACCTTCTTTTAGCATTTCATCAACGTATGTGTATTGTCATCACCTCCTTCCATATTCTACTTTTGGGAAAATTCATATGTGAATTGGATTTGACCTATCAACACCTTTTAAAGCTTAAAAACCCTAATTAATGTATTTATATTCTTCTCATAAACAAATTAGGGTATACTAGTTTCCTAAGTTCTATTAGACTTCAAATCTAGGTTTTCACAGTTTGAGACTTGTAGATACTACCACACTTGTGCAGGATCTAGCAACCTTAATTTTTGTAGTTTTGGAGTAGGATGCCCAATGCCCCTATCTTGCCAACTTTTCCTTAGATTTCAGTGACAATTACTTCTCTGCATATCCTACTTGAATGTTTGCTACTTGTCTCTAAAAACTAAAACATAAAAAACAATTCCTTTATCCTAAATCAACATTTTGCTACATTTTCAACAATTTTATGTTCCCGTCTTTCTTGTTATCTCTTAAGCATCTTGGGGAAAGTAAGATTATCTGATCTCTTTCTACAAGACTTTCATGCATTCCATGAGCCATTTAGTAGTGATTATTTTGATATGCTAGATGAAGCCCTTGATGATTTCATCTCAACAAACTCATCCTCTAAGACTCCCAAAACCTCTATTTATCAAAGGTTAATTAATTCAATTGACTTTGTGAAACCAAATAGTTTTCCTATCTCCATTATGTTGTCCCTCAACCACAAATTAAACCTATTCTCACTATTATAGGTGTTCTAAGTCAACCTAAACCTCTTGGTCACATTTTAAACTTTTAAAAGAAAATCAAAACAATAATATTAACCAAAATATGTTGCAACAACCTCACTATCAAGTAGTTTCTCACACATACAATACTAGAAATAATAAACAAGCTAAACAAACAATAGTTGTTCCCATCTCAATCCTGCTTCCTCAATCTTTTCTTCCTCCTACACCTTGTCTTCCCCAACATATTGGTAAAGAATGTGATCTTGTTGCGAAACTTTGTGCTACACTATCTAAGATATCACTTTGGGAATTGATACAAAATTCACCTACATACCACAATGTGCTCCCAAAGGCCTTAAAGGAGATAGTTGTACCACCTTTTTTTAGATCAAATTATGTAGCAACATTGTTAGATTGTATGCATGCAACAAACCTAGATATTGTATTTCATAAAAATATATTACCTTCTAAGATTAAAAAGTAACATGGTCCTAACATGATTCTTATCATCATTAACCAAAATGGAATAAACCGTACTCTAATTGATAATGGATCATGTTTTAATGTTTGTAGCATTGACTTGTTACGTATGATTGGTGTAGATACGTCTCTCATCAAACTTGATACTCTTTCTATTCATGGCTTTGATAATATTGGTAGACAATCATAGGTGTACAATAACATTACCAATTAAGATTGGACCTATGACCTTTCCTACCCTTATCCATGTCATGCATGATTCTCATTCATATAATTTTTTTTCTTGGTAGATCATGGATTTAGGTAGGTGCAAGAAGTTGGGTGCACAAAATATTCAAAAGTGGAAGTGAAGAATTTGTCAGAATTGGACTAAAATTTTGAAGCACTTGCACATTGAATCTTAAAAAACTCCAGTAATATGAAAATTAGTATTTTGAGTCTAGTTTTCAAATATGTAATTGTAGTAACGAAAAAGTATCCTTTTTTCTTGATTTGGGAATAATTGTCATTGAATTAACCTAATTATTTTGCATAGGTTTAATGTTGTAATGTGTTGTAACACATTCGCATTGATCTTGGGCCCCCTTTTAATAAAATGTAATTAATTTGTACTTTATTTAAGTGTTGTAAAGTGTTGTAACACATTTTTACATTTATCTAGGGTCTCCTTAATTAATTGTGGTTAATTGGAGTTAATTAGCCCCTTTAATTCAAATTTAAGCCTTATTTGTGACACCTCCTAAAGATCTATCTCGACACCCACAATTCAAATTACATAACATTTAATGGGGAAAATTCAGGGTCCTAGAAATTGGTGCTAGGACCCATTTTCCCTAGGTGGCAAATGGGTCCTCTCTCTATAGGACCCGCCTTTATCAACATATTTCACATGGGTTTTTAGTGATCTTCCATTCCCCAAAGGAAAGGTCCTGGAAAACAATGCCATGACCCATTCACCCTAGGTGGTGAATGGGTTCTCCCTCAAAGAGGACCTCCATTTTGAATTCCATTCTAGCCGGATTTCAATAATTTTCATCCCCATATCTGGTGTCGGCCTGAATTGTTTGAATTTCAGGGTTAATCTCTAAATTTAGTATAAATAAAAGATTAATTCACATAGTTTCACCTAAGAATTATTATGCAAGCAACCTAAGAGTTCACAAGAGAATTTTAGAGTAGTCAAGAGCATTTGAGAAGACATTCAAGGGTAGATTATCAAAGTTTAATTGCAACAATCACTACAACAAATCCTTGTGATTAGCTTCCTTTTTTGCTTCCACCCACTATTTTAATGTATTTTCTCCATTTTTTTGGGGAAAGTTGGCGCTATTTTTCGGGATGGCACTATTTTTGGCATTTTTTTATGTTGACTAGAATAAGCTGACGCTAAATCTGGCACATAATTGCGTCGACATTAGCGCCACAATTAGCACCAAGATTAGTGCCGCCATTAACGCCCACTGTAACGCCCTTATTAATGCCTAGATTAGCGCAAAAAAAACACCTACTTCAATGCCCAGATTAGCACCTAAATTAGCAACTAGATTAACATCTGCCTTAACACCCATATTAGCGCCTTAAGTAGCACCTATTTTAGCACCTTCTTTAGAGCCTTTTTAGTGCCTCATTTAGCGCCTGATGTAGTGCCTAATTTAGCACTGCAATTAACACCCACTGTAACGCCCTTATTAACACCTATCTTAACGCCAAGATTAGCACCAAAAAACTATGCCTACTTTAACATCCAAATTAGCACCTAAATTGGCAACCAGATTAACATCTACCTTAGCACCTTAAGTAGTGCCTATTTTTCTTGTTGAACGCTCGGGCTCTGTATTTTCTCTAATATCCATCTAAAATAATCAACATGCATTAATTTATGTCAAGATTGGATAATACATTATAAATTTCAATAATACTGTGAAAAAAGATGGACGTATCACAAAATGTCATCAGATCATTTTTTCCTAAGTCATAATTTGAGTACTTGATGTCTCGTTTCAGTCGTTGTGTCCTCATTTGACATGACACGATCTGTTGCCATGGCCTTGTCTCGCCCCTATAATACACAACATAGTAAATAATGTTTAGTACACCAATTATATCATTTCAACAAATATGCTATCCAACACAAAAACTCACTTGAGACATATTTCACACTTTAGATGACTCATCTAGTTGTATAGGAGTCATCTATGAGTTGATAAATATAACCAAGCTATTATTTTTGCACCCAAAAAATTGACATGGGATAAGGAATAGGTAAAATAGGGAACCATGATTGCTCACTTGGTACATATATGAAGATGAAGTCAATTTAGGATCAATTTATTTATCAACTTCCAAGCAAAATACATCATTTTGCACTGCTAGGTGCTAAATTAGGTGCACTTTGCATTGCCTTTTGCATCCCAAATAGATAACATTTTTTGGCTGGAAGGTGGTGCTAAATTAGGCACACTTTGCATCGCCTTTTGCATCCCAAATAGATTACATTTTTTTGGTTGGAAAGCAATGCTAAATTAGGGACACTTTGCTACACTGACTATTATGTCGACTACTGAATCAAGAACAAAAATTTAAAACTTCCCACGTGAAGAAGGAAGAGGTGTAAGGAGAAAAAAGCTGCGTGGAGGAAGAGAGGAGAATAAAGGGAAAAACAGTGTGAAGGAGGGCTTAGGGCTACAAGCAAGTAGATCAAAAATTCAATTTAGTTTGCGACACCATAGGTAAGTTTACAATTTGTTTTTTTCGTTCCCACAAATACTTTTGTTTGGATCAAATGGAGAGATTGTGAGGAAAGTGTTGTGAATATTGTTTTTTTACACTCGAATCATTCAAGTCTCATGTGGTTGCAAAGGAAGGTGGTAAAATTATAGAAATTGCATTATTTCCTCCGCATTCGAGAGTAGTGAACATGTTTTTTAAACCCCAATGCCCTAGTTCACTTATCATTCCCATCCCAAGCTTTTGGTTTCCGGTTCAGTTTCTTGGACTGTCCTTCTATAAAAAAGAAGTTGAGTGCTTTCAAGACAAGTTAAACTGCATCTACCCCACTACAGCCAAGTCCCATAGGAACAGAGGTTGGTCGAGACAATATGAGGAGATAGGGCTTTTGAGATGATGACTGAATAATAGATCATTTCCTCAAATTGGTGAGACCTTCGGGCTTAAATTATCTATTGCTAATTTTCACTTATTCTTTTATAGAACAATGAGCTCGTGGTTTCAAATTGATTGTGTGCAAACATTCATTTTATTTCTAATAAGTGGATGCAACTCGATCATGGGACCTATCTGTGTTAACTCTCAATAAAACCACACTCTGCGCCCTTTTTATCCCCCAAAGATTACAATTCTATATAGGTGAGCAAGCGTTGATATTTTTACAATACATATGTTTCATTTTGCATATATTTATATCCTTTCAAATATATTTATATTCTATACAGGTGTGCAAGCAATTGATTCATAGGCATTTAAATCCAGAAAGAGAGTCATTCAAGGTAAAACTTTCATACCACAAACTGGATGAAAACTTTCATACTTTATAGTGCGTACTTCGTTTTCCTTCATAGACTAGATGAAAATAATTTGCCCTAGGTCACCTCAAAATGTCAACCGATAGAGGGAAGAGAACAAAGGGAGCAGATTCTGGCCACAATGAGGTAATTCATTGTTAATTTATAGATTTGTAAATGTTTCCCTTGTTTCTTTCATTTTTACTTTTTAGTTTTTTATTTTTAAATTTGAAAGAAGAAATTTATTTTATATATATAGGGACATGTGACTGACAAAGATAAAGAGGCATTGGCTTCCATATTGGGGGCAGATGCAGTGAACAATTTGGATGATGCGCGCTGGACAATGCTTGCCAGATACATAGAAAACCGATCTAGTGATGCCCCTCAAACATTGAAACCAAATCAACCGTGTCAAAGGGAATCAATTGATTCCCCAATTAGTCCTAGATCGAGCAAAAGATCTAGGAGGAAATTAGTAACAATAAAGTCTAGGAGTGTAGAATAGGGAGCAAAGGCTTCCACTGTCCCACCCACTCCTAGGACACAAACTTCTTCCACCATGACAAGTTTTCATTCTTGCATTGTTACCTACAATAATAAGATAGAATATGATGTGGTTTTAGGGGAACTCTGAATGACATATGCTGGAAAAGGGTTTGTGAAAAGGTTGAAGGAATCATTCCTTCAATGGTTCAAAGACCATCTACATTTTCCATTCTGAAAGATACCTATACACCTGCAAAAAGCAGTTATCAATGACATGGAGACTAAATTTGGAAAACGTTGGTCTGTGAAGAAGGTGAAGCTACAAATGTCTAAAAATTGTAAGAGATTTCGGTGCAACGAAACAAAGAAGATAAAAAAAATTCGTCCCGAGCTAAGGCTTAAAAAAAGGCCAATTGATGTAAGTGTCAAAGTATGGAAAGAGCTTGTAAAAGCATATGAGAAGTCCGAAGCACAGAGGAAGTCCGGTGAGGAGAGTACGCAGGTATTTGAATTTGCTCATAAGATTATATCAAATTTGTTAAACGATTTTTTAAATTTTATTTGTGCATAGTTAAATTGAATTAGTATATGTTTTAGGACAAGGCCTCCAAGGCTAGGCTTCAAAAACTTTGTGCCATGCATCACGGTGGCCAGAAAGGTTTATAGGCCTTGATCTGTAATTTTGTAAGTATATTTAATATGTTAAATGGTATTTTTTTTTAATTCCTTAGGAAAAAGTAAATGATTGCATATTAATTAGTTTAACTAGTACATGTGCCATGTTTTGACAGGAGGAGAAATATGGCTGACATCCAAAGAAATTTGGAAAGGAAAAGTTACAAAGCAAAAAGTGGGCTGATTTTTTAATCTGGATGGAGAACTTGCAATCAATAGTTGACTTTCAATAACGTAGTTGGATATTGTTGTGTTAATATGTCAATTTTCATTTCTTGTGTTGAGTTGTTTATTGATGCGTAGGATGAGTTCTAAAGTGCTTCTTTGTTGGCCCTAGATCCCACTCAATTATCCCATTATTTCATGTTGAAGAAAATAATATTGTTTTCCTTAAAGGTTAGTGGCTGACATTCATGCCTTATTTTCATCGCAACTTTTAATTAATGACCATTGTATTTTAATATCTCTTAAGTATCCTCATTTAAGTTATGAGTTGTATCATTTGAGTGACTTAGTCCCATGTTGATTTAATTTATCTTCTTTTCTCTCAAACATGGTATCTCAAGGAGTGCTTCCTTGAATTCATGTTGCCATTCTACTAAGTGATCCACATGCATCTTTGCCATCCTTCCTCACGATGCTGCCATTATGTTAACATGTAAGAATGTTTTGATGCATCTTGGTAGGCATCCTATAGATCTAACACATCCATCTAGTCTACATCACTTGGTGTAGCTAACCAACCACTTAATTTGTCGATCTAATTTAGAAAAAGGCAGTAAATTCTTGTCTTCCAAGTTAAAAAAAATCCATAAATAAAGAAATTAGCAGTAAAAAGCCTACAACCTATTTTGATCAACATAGATAAGTGTGTAATACTAGAATTCTTAACATTCAAAAGATAAATGGAATGACCTTAACACCAAGTAGAGCTATCCCAAAAAGCTAAATAAAAACATAAACGTGCTCCTGCACAAAATGGCCTAATGGCTGGTTGTCATAGAAGTCAAACTACCAGAGTAACAACATGGATCAAGTTAACATATATGCATCATTTGCATAAACAACTGAACCATTTATGTGCATGAATAAATAGTATAAAGATGTAGATGAACTCAATTCATATGACTTTATACCTCTTGGCAAGAATTCCTCTTGAATCCCTAATATTAGGTGCCTAAGACTTCCTTGTAGCTTTTACCTTTCATCTCCACCTTTCCTCTTCACTTTCAGACTCGTCTCCTTTTTCCTTATCTGCATTTATGGCTTTAACTTCTAATTCATCCCATATTTTACCTTCCTCCCCTTCAAAATCATCATCTTCTTCTTCATCCTCATCTAACTCCACAAGAGATTCATCTTCTGAACCTTCCTCATCCAATTTTGATTCCTCTTCTACATCAGAGGGTTCATATCATTGATCTAACTCTTCTAAATTATCAGAATTAGAATCACTAGCTTCCATATTCAAAAATTCCCAACCACAATCTTCAATAAATTTGTCTAGATCATCAGTAATAGTCTTCAAAATTGGCCGCCAGTTCAAGTTCATTCTACTTTCATAATACTTTATATCCATGGAGTTTAGTCATTCCTTGATGCCATTAAGAAAAGTTTAAGGAATGGCGTCAATACAGAGTACATCCTACTTGAAGTCTTTGAAAACAATAGCCATATCAAATTCATTTTGCCCAAGTCCTACTCTCTCAAGGTTAATAATCTCAATCTCACTAATAGTGATTACTAAGAAAGGTAATTCCATCAACTCTACCAAATAGTTTACCATAGGAACAATAAAAGCAGAGGATTTCAAAGGAACTCCATGAAAACCAAGCTCTCTAAATGTTACATCAAACTCTAGTTCAAAATATTTTAGATGAGGCTGCTCCCATAGCTCTCTTACTTGCTTGACAAATCCTTGAAACTCTACATTGATTTTATTTTTCCTAGCCCTCTCTTGCTATTCTTCCTCAATTTCATCAGGACCATAAATTGAACTTCTTGCCTCTCCTCAAGTTTGGATCACATCCATTACCTCCACATAAAGCTGGACATCCTTTGTCTTCTCAGTTCCAACACCATGATAAGATTATGCAAATGAAAATGAAGCAAAGTAATCATCTCCTTCTCCTTTGGCTAGAAGAATGCATGCTTAATGTTTTGGTACATGATATTAGTTCTCTCTTCTGCTCTCATGGTTGAATACCAAAATCCATTATGGTGGGCCTCTAGAGTTCTAGTCATCTTTCTTCTTCTTCCACCAAATGCTAGCTTGATCCACAAGTCTGCCAGCCTAATTGCCTTTGTTTTTGAAAGCTGAAGTTTCTCCAGAGTCACGAATGTAGCTCTCTCTACCTTTTCAGATTCTTTCAATTGCTATAGGAAATTAGTGCCTAATTGATTAACAATCTCAATCTCACTAATAGTGATTACTAAGAAAGGTAATTCCATCAACTCTACCAAATATTTTATGTTAGGAACAATAAAATCAGGGGATTTGAAAGGAACTCTATGAAAACCAAGCTCTCTAAATGGTATATCAAACTCCAGTTCAAAATATTTTAAATGAGGTTGATCCCATAGCTCTCTTACTCGCTTGACAAATCCTTGAAGCTTTGCATTGCTTTTATTTTCCTGTCACTCTCTTGATATTCTTCCTCAATTTCATCAGGATCATACATTGACCTTCTTGCCCCTCCTAAAGTTTGGACCACATCCATTACCTCCACATAAAACTGGACATCCTTGGTCTTCTTGGTTCCCATGCCATGATATGGTTATGCAAATGAAAATGAAGCAAAGTAATCATCTCCTTCTCTGATGGCTGGAAGAATGCATGCTTAATGTTTTGATACATGATATGAGCTCTCTCTTCTACTCTCATGGTTGAATATCGAAATCCATTATGCTGGGCCTCCAGAGTTCCAGTCATCTTTCTTCCTCTTCCACCAAATGTTGGCCTGATCCACAAGTCTCCCAACCTAATTTCCTTTGTTTTTGAAAGCTGAAGTTTCTCTTGAGTCACCAGTGCAACTATATTTTCCTTTTCAGACTCTTTCATTGCTATAGGCAATTAGCGGCTAATTGATTAACAATCTCAATCTCACTAATAGTGATTACTAAGAAAGGTAATTCCACTAACTCTACCAAACAATTTACTGTAGGAACAATAAAGGTAGAGGCTTTATAAGGAGCTCCATGAAAACCAAGCTCTCTAAATGGTACATCAAACTCTAGTTCAAAATATTTTAGATGAGGCTGCTCCCATAGCTCTCGTACTCACTTGACAAATCCTTGAAACTATGCATTGATTTTATTTTTCCTATCCCTCTCTTGCTGTTCTTCCTCAATTTCATTAGGATCATACATAGGCCTTCTTTCCCGTCCTAAAGTTGGACCACATCCATTACCTCCACATAAAATTGGACATCCTTGGTCTTCTTGGTTCCCATGCCATGATAAGGTTATGCAAATGAAAATGAAGAAAAGTAATCATCTCCTTCTCCTCTGGCTGGGAGAATGCATGCTTAATGTTTTGATACATGATATCAACTCTCTCTTTTTCTCTCATGGTTGCATACCAAAATCCGTTATGGTGGGCCTCTAGAGTTCCAATCATCTTTCTTCCTCTTCCACCAAATGTTAGCCTGATCCACAAGTCTACCAGCCTAATTGCCTTTGTTTTTGAAAGCTAAAGTTTCTCTTGAGTCACCAATGTAGCTCTCTCTTCCTTTTAGAATCTTTCATTGCTACAGGAAATTAGCGCCTAATTGATTAACAATCTCAATCTCACTAATAGTGATTACTAAGAAAGGTAATTCCATCAACTCTACCAAATAGTTTACCGTAGGAACAATAAAAGCAAGGGCTTTGAAAGGAAGTTCCATGAAAACCAAGCTCTCTAAATGGTATATCAAACTCTAGTTCAAAATATTTTAGATGAGGCTGATCCCATAGCTCTCTTACTCACTTGACAAATCCTTGAAGCTTTGCATTGATTTTATTTCTCCTGTCCCTCTCTTGTTGTTCTTCCTCAATTTCATCAGGATCATATATTGACCTTCTTACCCCTTCTAAAGTTTGGACCACATCCATTACCTCCACATAAAACTGGACATCCTTGGTCTTCTTGGTTTCCACACCATGATATGGTTATGCAAATGAAAATGAAGAAAAGTAATCATCTCCTTCTCCGCTGGATGGAAGAATGCATGCTTAATGTTTTGATACATGATATCAACTCTCTCTTCTGATCTCATGGTTGAATACCAAAATCCATTATGGTGGGCCTCTAGAGTTCCAGTCATCTTTCTTCCTCTTCCACCAAATGTTGGTTTGATCCACAAGCCTGCTAGCCTAATTGCCTTTGTTTTTGAAAGCTGAAGTTTCTCCTGAGTCACTAGTGTAGCTCTCTCTTCCTTTTCAAACTCTTTCATTTCTACAAATCGTCTGTGGTATTTATTCATTTGTACCACATGGTCGATGTGCTTTGAATCCTTGGATCTAAAGGAAATTTCTTTAACATAAATACTGCTAGGGAATTTCATTGTTGGCATGTAGTTGGCATTAAAGCGGATACTTGGAGCATTAAAAATTATTCTTATATAAGAATCCACTCCATCTTGATGGTGGCTACATGAAATGGAACCATGATGCCATATATGGGTACAAAAACAACATCATTTTTCGTATCAACCTGAATCATGAGCTCTCTAGAAATGAGGATATCTTCCACATTTTTATATGAAACCATCTCAGAGGATGGCTTGCAAGAGCCATGTCCATCTCCTATACCAATGCTCCCTGCAGCCAATCTTCTTGCATTCTCCTCATTCTTTTCCAGAGGGTTGGCACTTAAGGTTATGTAATAGAATTTACAGTTGATAGTTAAATTGTATAACAAATTTTTTTATGATCTTTACTAACGTTTATTAGAATTGTTGCATGTTTTACATCATTGGAATCACATATCAGCTATAAATTTTTTGAAATTTTATTATGGTATGTGCACTTTGATATGATGTAATATGATTATGGTTTCATCTTATATGTTTCAATATTAGATATATGATAGAAAAATAAATTATTGAATGAAATAAATAATAAATTTTCATTTTAAATGTTTTTTTTTGTAAAACACGGGTCTTCCAGAAGATCAAGATGATCCTCATCATGATATAGATCTAAAAAATATTGGTTCTTTTGATACAAATCACATGGTAGAGGATGATGATGACGCAGATACAGAAGACACCAAGGTCGATGATAATGATGATGATGACGACGACAACGATGATGATGATGATGAACATGATGGTGGTGATCTGATGATGATGAGGCAGTTGCTGGTAGTACCCAGTGACATTCATGATCATATAGACTGTGTCATGGATCATTGCTGATATATCGTTATGATGATGATGATCATAATGGTGGTGATGATGATGAGGCAGTTGTTGGTAGTACCTAGTGATATTCATGATCATATAGACTACATCATGGATCATTGTTGATATATCATTATGATGCCTCTTTTCATGGTTACTATCATAAGTATCATTTTCACGGCCTACAATACCATATTATTGAGTTGTATCATATTGACATTTATCATTTTCACTTATATCATTTGGACATGTATCATCTTGACTTGTATCAATTTGAGTTAAATAAATTATCATTTTTACTTATATCATTTGTACATGTATCATTTTGACTTATGTCGACTGTTGGACATGTATCATTTTCACATGTTATTGATCTATTGGCATATTTGACTTTCAATTGTTTTAGTTATATATGATGATGATCTTATTAGTATTGACTTGTCAATTTATATATATTAAAAGTGGTCGATGATTTTTGGATGGATATTTATTACGTATGATGATTTTAATTTACTGCTCATGATGGATGTTGTCAAATTCAATTAAATTATAGATATTTGACTCACTTGTTTTAATTATAGATGATGATCATGTTATAATAATTATCTTATTATTTAATCATATGAGTTAAATAATTAAATTATTTACTCTATAATCATAGGAGTTATTTAAGAGGCATCATATATTTAACTAATAAATTGAATTAAAAAATATTAAATTAATAAATGAAGCAAAACAAGAAGCATATTTTAGAAGCAAAAAAGGAAGAAAAACAAGAAGCATTTCTAGAAGCAAAAATGAAGCAACAATGGAAGCCAAACTAGAAGCAATCTTGGAAGAAAAATTGGAAGCAAAACCAAAAGAAAAATTGGAAGGAATGCAAGAAGCAAAACTGGAAGAAAACTTGGAAACAAAATTGGAATCAAACCTGGAAGCAAAACTAAAAGAAAAACCAGAAGAAAAATTGGAAGCAAATCTGAAAGAAAATTTGGAAGCAAAACTAGAAGCAAAATCGAAAGAAAAATTGGAAGCAAAACTGGAAGCAAATCTGGAAGCAAAACTGGAAGCAAAATCGGAAGCAAAATGGGAAGCAAAACTAGAAGGAACACATGAAGCAAATTTGGAAGCAAAACTGGAGCAAAACTGGAAGCAAATCTGGAAGCAAAACTGTAAACAAAACTGGAAGCAAAACTGGAAGCAAACCTAGAAGCAAAATTGGAAGCAATATTGGAAGTAAAAGTGGAAACAAAAATGAAAGCAAAACTAAGAGCAAAACTAGGAGCAAAACTAGGAGCAAAACTAGAAAAAATGGGAGAACTAGAAGTAAAAATGGGAGCAGAAATGGAAGCAAAAATGGGAGTTGAAATGGAAGCAAAAATGGAAGCAAAACTAAAAGCAATACTCAAAGCAAAACTGGACGTCACATTGGAAGCAAAAGTGGAAGCAAACCTGGAAGCAAAACTGGGAGTAAAGCTAGAAGCAACAATGGGAGCATACATGGAAGAAAAACTGGAAGCCAACTTGGGTGCCAATTTAGGCACTATTCCTGGTGTTAAAGGAGATGCTATTGCTGACACCAAATTTTTGACGCCAAATCCGATGTAAATTTAGGTGCAAAAGCTGGTGCAAAATCTGGCAACGAAACGAAGAAATGGGTTTTCATCAACTTTTGCGCTATCAGATGACTCCAAAATGATGGACTCAAATACACTAAAATCCATCACAAAAGTTTACACTAATTTCTTGTTGTGTTGTTTTGAATTGAAGGTCATTTCATCATGTCAAAGGCATAGTGTATTCAAGCATGTTGTTGAGCTAAGATTGAAGATCCATCTTAAAAGCATTGTTTCACATCCTATTTAAGATCAAGATATACATTCTTCATGGCCACTTCATGTTAGTTTGCAGATTTATACTCCAAGACAACTTCCAAGGTATCAACATTGCATATTTCATGTTTCATGCTTCAATTTCATTATTTCATCATTTGGTTTAATTACATAATAGGGGTTTGACTGAGGAAAACCATTATACACTAACAATGAACAAGTTTTTATTCCCTTGAATTGTATTTGCAGATTTACACGTTGAAGATCAAGTGGAGAAGAAGTTTGAAGCAAAATTGTCAAAATTGTCAAATTGCAAAGTTGTCATTCATAGTGCAAGAACACAAAATCAAGGCTAAAAAATTGGTTACAGGTTTTTAGGAGCTGATAATCGAGGATCTAAGAGTGAAAACATTGGAGTATAGAATCCAAAATTTAGTTTTCTAAAACCCTAAAAGGACCCATTTTCCACTAAAGGTGAATAACTCCTCAATAGGGCTTGAAGCAGTGAAAACCTAGGATCTAGGAGTGTAGACTAAGAGGAATAAAACCTAGAAGTCAGTTTCTAGAACCTAATAGGGACCCATTCGCCACTAAAGGTGAATGAGTCCTCCATGGCCTAAAAAAAAGTTTTCTACAAGGTACACATCATTTCAAGCCCTCAAAACTTCCCTTTTCATTGCTATATCTATTAGGGTTAGTTTCTGAATGTTATTTACATGTTTTGGCCCTCATAATTGATTGTTTTAGAGCAATACTTAGTGGTTCATCATTTTGGTTAACTCAATGAAGACCTCCATTTTGAATTTCATTCTAGCAAGATTTCAATAATTTTCATCCTAGGCAGATTTGGTGTCTACTTGAATTGTTTGAATTTCGGGGTTAATCTCTAAATTTAGTATAAATAAGGGGTTAATTCAAGTAGTTTCACCTAATAATTATTATGCAAGCATCCTAAGATTTCACAAGAGAAATTTATAGTATTTAAGAGCAGTGAAGACGACATTCAAGGGAAGATTATCAAGGTTTTATGGCAACAATTCAAGGACTTTTCATTATGTCAAAGGGATAGTGTATTCAAGCATGTTGCTGAGCTAAGATTGAAGATAAATGAATGAAATGTAAAGGAAATGATAAATGAATAAAATGAAGTATTACAAACTTACCACATCCTTGAATATGCAAATATGAAGTGATGTCAATGGCTGCTCCAAAGTGCTTGAAAGTGGTTGAGTTGATGATGCAAGATGCTTGAGTGCTTGAAAATTGCTTGAATTATGAATGCTTGAATGAATGGGTGAATGGGGGTTGAAATGAGGTGAAAGTCACTTATTTATACAAATATTGAGCCTTACTATTCATTCATACCTCATCACAGGCTGACATGAAGTGAATTTGAATAAAATCTTGAAAGAAATTTTGAATTTTTTTGAATTTAGGGCCAAGGGGGACTCATTCCCCACCCTTGGTGAATGAGTCCCTCTTGGGACCCACAACCAAGTGTCAGAAATTATGTCATGTTTAATGTTGTTTGTTGGGATAGGACCCAAAAATACACTTAATATAAGCATATGAGGGCATACGGAGATAAAATAAAGCATGAGAAAGTTTTAAATAGTGAAAATATGCCTAGAAAAGTGTGAAATCTTGTTACAAGACTTTACAATACTTCAAAATAGGACTTCTTGATGTGTAAAAAAGTTGTTTATAGGTGAATTGCATTAAATAGAGTCTAGAAGAATGTATAAATGTCTTACAACACTTCACAACACCTTCACAAGACGTCGTTCTTTGAATTTTAACACCAAAATAAGCATGTTCAAGCCAAGATACATCATAAAATCAAGGCAACATATCACCAACACTATGGAAAAAGACCTAAAAGACCATGAAAATGACAAGGGACCATTTTTCAACGACACATTTAGTCCCCACTTTAGTGAGAGAAACTTTCTTTCTCACACTAAAGTAGCCATGAACATCGAGAAGAGGGTTCAAATGCACTTGCATTAGCAAGATGGAATGCAACAAGCAAGAGGGATGATCAAGCCCCTAGGATGAAGATCCCATGACAAACTAAACATAAGGACAAAGGAACACACAAGTGTTGAGAAGAATTGAGTGAAGCTTCGATCATCAATCCAACTAGTTGTGAAAAGAGATCTAGGTTGATTGTTTGAAAAAGGAAAGAATGTGTACTCACTCTAGGGCCATAGAACTGTAAGGAAAATCAGATGCGGAAAACAATTCTCCTAACGTCAATACCTCAGGAAAGAATGCAGATACACTTTTAATTTTTCAATTACAGTTCAACTAAGATGCACTATGAAGTAATATAACAGAAACAAAGTATTTGACAATCACACATGAACTCCAGATATACGTGGGAAAACCCTTATGGGAGAAAAACCCACCACACCAAGAGAAATCACTTTGTATTACAGTAATGGAGATTACATACAAATGTCAGACTTATCTTTCTGGTATCATTATACAACAGCATTCACCATGAACAAACTTGTATAGGAACCTTCGATTTACAGTCTTTACAGAATAGAAATCATTTACTGATCATACACCCACACAACAATTTGTCAATCCAACGAACCTTCGAACCAACCAACCTTCGAACCAACCAACCAATCACAATCTGTAATCACAGAGTATAACCATGGCGTTCCTTATCTGTCGAACTTCCTCACATAACCGTAACAACCAATTGTCTTCCAACTGTTCAGATTTGGCTTCTCCTATTGGTCCACGAGACTCCACATAGGACAGTCAAATGGCCAACATAATTCACACTGTATTGGCATCTCGGTGAGACACTAACAGTGTCTCGCCAATGCCACATAACCTTCATATCGATGTCACCAAGAGTTACCGATATTGCAAAGATGTTCTATCGAGCTTCATGTGTTATGTCGAAGCACCAAGTAGTCAGCAAGACCTATCACTTTTTCCAGGAGATCATAGCGAGTCACCAAAGGTTATACTGAAGGCACATATTATACTGAGATCCAAAGAATAGTCGGCAAGACTTAACACCTTTGCCGAGAGTTCTTACCAAGTCATAAAGGTTACCCCGATCACCACCGTTTACCAAGACCTATGTCAAAGAACCCTCATCATCGGCGAGACTTACATCGTTCGCCAAGACTTCTTCCTGAAGCATTTGGGTTACCTCGATAGCCATCGGCTATCGGCAAGACATCCATCAGTTGCTAAGAGATCTCCCTGAGATCCTTTGTGTTACACTGATGACTCCCGAGTGTGTCCCTATCGGCAAGACATTCTCTGTTCGCTAAGACGTCTTCCCAGATCATTAGAGTTACCTCGAAGACCTCAAAGCAAACGCTATCGGCGGGACTTTGACAATTTGCCGAGACTTCTCACCGAACCGACATAGGTTATCCTGAAGCCCATGGTCATCATGAGTCTCCCCGATTCACGATTGAATGGCCTGTTGGCCAAAGAACTCCATGTGATAAGAGGTCATACTGAAAGCTTCTTGTCACAATGATAGCTCCAAAGAGTAACCTTTCGGTGAGACAAAAGCTAGGTCACAATGATCTATACAAAACATGATGTTCCAAACTACTAGTGGGCCATACATGATAGATGTCATACCGAATTGACTCCAGTGGAGGTTTCAGCCTATGATGATTGAGGCATACTTTTCCAACAATCTCCCACTTGACGAAGATCATACGAGCATGTCCAGAGTACTACATAACTTACTGAAAATCATGGGCACTAAGGCTCATCAAACTGGCACACCACCTGAACTTGTCTATGCTCAGTGGCTTCGTCAATGAATCTGCAACATTCTCCAGAGTATCAACCTTTTCCAAACTGACCTTTCTGTCCTCCACCATATCTCGTATAAAGTGGTACTGTACATCAATATGTTTCATCCTGGCATGGAAAGTAGGATTCTTTGCCAAATAGATTGCACTCTGACTGTCACAAAAAATTGTTATTTTCCCTGCATCAAAACCAATGTTAGAACACAAACGTTTCAACCAAATTGCTTCTTTACAAGCATGAGTAGCTACCATGTATTTAGCCTCCGTAGTGGACAAAGCAACTACAGCCTGCCGCTTACTCATCCAACTTACTGCACCACCATTTAACATGAAAATGTATCCACTGGTGGACTTCCTGCTGTCAATGTCCCCTGCCCAATCAGAATCTACATATCCACGAATCGAGAGTCCTTTGTGATTCAACCAAGTTCCCATGGTAACACAAAGCAAAATCTGAAGTTCCCTTCAAATATCTAAACACTCTCTTCACAACATCCCAATGCTTTCTTCCTGGATTTGCCATGAATCAACTAAGAACTCCCACTGCTTGGGCAATGTATGGCCTTGTACAAACCATTGCATACATAACTCTTGCACTAGCATAGGGTACCTTCAGTCATGTCCTCCATCTCATTAGGATATTTTGGACAATCTTCAATAGATAGCTTTTGTTCCTGCAAGGTGGAACAACTAAGCTGCTTGCAATCATTCATGCAAAATCTCTCTAGAAACAGTCCTTATATACTTACTCTAATTGAGCCAAAGCTTTCTATTCCTCCCTATCCCTAGTTATCTCCATCCCCAGAATATACCTTGCTGCACCAAGATCTTTCATTCAAACTTAGCGGAGACAAGCGAGACTTAAGATCATAAATCATTAGCTTGCTATTGCCTATGAACAACATATCATCAACATAGAGAGCAATAACAAGTACTTGATCACTTTCCCTTTATAATAAACACAGTGATCAGATTTTGATCTCACAAATCCAAAGACAATACAAAAGTATCAAATTTCTGGTACCACATTCTAGGTGACTGCTTTAACCCATACAAAACTTCTTTAATTTGCATACCAATTTTTCTTTACCTTTTTCAACAAAGTGGTCAGGCTGGGCATATAGATTTCTTCTTCAAGATCACCATGAAGAAATCTGTCTTCACATCCATTTGTTAGACCTTTAAGTCATACACTGCTGCAAGTGACAAAAGAAATCTAATAGATGTCAACGTTGCTACAGGAGAAAATATTTCCCCATAATCAATTCCCTCTACCTGGGAATAACCCTTTGCAACCAGTCTAGCCTTGTACTTTTCCACACTACCATCCAGACCAATCTTCTTCTTAAACATCCATTTGTAGCCCACAGCTTTTCTGCCTTTAGGCAGGGGCACCAAACTCCAGGTTTCATTCTTTTCTAAAGATGCCATCTCTTCGTTCATGGATTCCAACCAAGAGTCTGAATCAGACATTTTAATTGCCTCTTTTACAGTCCTAGTCTCATCAGTGCTAGAAATCAAAGCATAGGCACAAGTAGAATCAATCAAAGAGAACCCATACCTATCTGGTTGTTTTCTTTCATGGGTTGACCTCCTCACTTGTTGAGGCTGAGGTTCTTCTTCTTCAGAACTTTCATAATTGCTTGAGCTCTCCTCAGTTTCAGGTACATTTTGAATTTTCAATTCCTCTTTCTCTAATGTAGGAGGAATTAATGCTACATGCTTATTGTTTTTTGACTTTGTCTTTGACTGCAGATTCAAAGTGGAAGGTTTTAGCTCACGAAAGATTACACTTCTACTGTATACAACCTTCTCTGTATTAGGATTCCAAAGTTTGTATCCTTTTATGACAACACTATAGCCAATAAAAATACATTTGACAGCCTTGTTCTCTAGTTTATATCTTTTCACATCTGGCACACGAGCATATGCCTCACAGCCAAAGACTCGAATATGTCTAAGAGAGGGCTTCTTACCAGACCACGCTTCCAAAGGTGTTTTCTCAACAAGAGCAGAATTTGGAGAACGATTTATTAGGTAACATGCAGTAGATATAGCCTCGGCCCAGAAATTCTCCTCCAAGCCAACACTACCGAGCATACTTCGTGCTCTCTCCATCACTGTCCTATTGAACCTTTCTGCAACTCCATTCTGCTATGGAGTATAAGGTGGTCTTATGTCTTTTAATCCCATGGTCTTTGCAATACCTCTCGAATTCATTAGAATAAAATTCACCACCATTATCAGTCCTTAAGTATTTTATTTTTCTACTAGTCTGATTTTCTACAAGATTTTTAAATTCTTTAAACCAACTGAATACTTCTGATTTACTTTTCAGAAAATATACAAATGCTCTTCTTGAATAATCATCAATGAACGAAACATAGTATCTTGATTTAGAAAAAGAAGGAACATCCACTGGACCAAACACATCCGAATGAATATAATATAGCAAACCAAAAGATTTATGAGGATTGGAATAAAAAGAAACATGATGCTGCTTTCCATATATACAGTGTTCACAAAATTCAAATTCAAGATTACAATCTTCAAGCCCCTCAACCAAGTTTTTGTTCTTCAAGGTTTTAAACCTTTTTCTCCTATGTGGCCTAACCTATGATGCCAAGCATAGTCTTCTCTACAGAAGTTTTACTTCCATAGAGTTTACATAATTAGGGATAATTCCCTCTTTACCTCCATAAGTAGCTTTCAGTGACTTTACAGAGACACTATTACATTGAATAGCTTGTGCATCCAGCTTGTATAGGGTACCAATTCGAGCACCTCTAGCTAGCACCATTGAACCTCTAGTCATCTTCCAGCCATTTCTAGAGAATGTGACTTGTACTCCAATATCATTCAGCATATCGATAGATAGTAAATTTCAAGCCAGACCTGGTATGTGCATAACATCATTGATCCCCTTCACTCTTCCATCAGGGAATTATATTCTGACTCTTCCATGGCCAAAAATTTCTAAAGTTGAATCACTTGCTAAGTACACCTTTCCACCATCGTATTCTTCATACTTTGTGAACCACTCTCTATGAGATGTCATGTGGAAAGATGCTCTAGAATCAATCAGCCAGACATCATCTAATGCCTGTGTAGCCAAAGCTGCAATGAAGGCATCACCATCACTATGAAAAGAATGATTATCAGAAGAGCCCTTCTTCTTTTTCTCCTCTTTACGATCCTTTCGGACATGACCAGGTTGCCCATAGTTCCATCACTTCACCTTGGACTTCTTGCAGGAGACTTTGATCTCCTCGATTTTGATCTGGACTTCTTGTCCTTCTTGCCTTTCTTCTTTGACCTTCCTTGATAGCAAGAGCCTCCTTCACCATCTTAGAAGATTTCCTTCTCATTTCTTTTGACAACAAAGAACCAACAATATCTTCCATTTTGAAACTGGATGTTGTACTCCCCAATAGCCATCACTAGATGATCCCATGAGTCTGGAAAAGAACACAATAGTAGCGGAACAATGATCCTCTTCATCAATTTTACACCAATAGATGTCAATTGAGCAATCAACATATTAAATGCGTTAAATGATCAGCCACAGACCCTCCTTCCTCATTCTCAAAGAATACAGCTTATTCCTCAGGAACAGTTTATTCACCAAGGACTTCGATAAATAGGCGCCAGTCTCTCTCTTCCACAAAGAAGAGGCATCTCTCCATGCATTCAGAAAATTGAGCCAAACAGAGCCTTATAGCCCCTTAGACTTCCATGCAAGGTCCCAATCTTCTTGCTTCATGCTTGTAGGTTTAGTTCCACACTGCAAGCCACATATCATCAACTAGAAGATCCTCCATCTTGAGTTTCCACAACTCAAAGTTATTGCCGTTGAACTTCTCTATTTCAAACTTTTAGACGTGCTAGCCATCTCAACCTGTAAAAAGAAATAACAAACTCTACAAGACTCCCACTGAACATAATTGACACAAAAAACCCAATGTACCCCCAAGGATAACACAATTGGCTAGGCTCTGATACCACTTGTAAGGAAAATCAGATGCGGAAAACAATTCTCCTAACGTCAATACCTTAGGAAAGAATGCAAATACACTTTTAATTTTTCAATTACAGTTCAACTAAGATGCACTATGAAGTAATATAACATAAACAAAGTATTTGAAAATCACACATGAACACCAGATATACGTGGGAAAACCCTTACGGGAGAAAAACCCACCACACGAAGAGAAATCACTTTGTATTACAGTAATGGAGATTACATACAAATGTTAGACTTATCTTTCTGGTATCATTATACAAAAACATTCACCATGAACAAACTTGTACATGAACCTTCGAGTTACAGTCTTTACATAATAGAAATCATTTATTGATCATACACCCACACAACAATCCGTCGATCCAACCAACCTTCGAACCAACCAACCAATCACAATCTGCAATCACAGAGTATAACCATGGCATTCCCTGTCTGTTGAACTTCCTCATAGAACCATCACAACCGATTGTCTTCCAATTGTTCAGATTCGGCTTCTCCTATTGGTCCACGAGACTCCACATAGGACGGTCAAACGGTCAACATAATTCACACTTTATTGGCATCTCGGTGAGACACTAACAGTGTCTCACCAATGCCACATAACCTTCATATCGATGTCGCCAAGAGTTACCGATATCGCCAAGATGTTCTATCGAGCTTCATGTGTTACGCCGAAGCACCAAGCAGTCGGTGAGACCTATCACTTTTTCCAGGAGATCATAGCGAGTCACCAAAGGTTATATCGATGGCACATATTATACCGAGCTCCGAAGAATAGTCAGCAAGACTTAACACCTTTGCCAAGAGTTCTTATTGAGTCATAAAGGTTACCTTGATAACCATCGTTCGCTAAGACCTACGCCGAAGAACCCTCATCATCGGCGAGACTTACATCGTTCACCGAGACTTCTTCCCAAACCATTTGGGTTACCCCAATAGCCATCGGCTATCGGCAAGACATCCATCAGTCGCTAAGAGATCTCCCCGAGATCCTTTGTGTTACACCGATGAATCCCGAGTGTGTCCCTGTCAGTAAGACATTCTTCGTTCACTGAGACATCTTCCTGGATCATTAGAGTTAACCCGAAGACCTCAAAGAAAATGTTGTCGGTGGGACTCTCACAATTCGCCAAGACTTCTCACCGAACTGACATAGGTTATCCCGAAGCTCGTGGTCGTCATGAGTCTCCCCGATTCACGATTGAATGGCCTGTCGGCCAAAGAATCCACGCGATAAGAGGTCATACCGCAAGCTTCTTGTCACAGCGATAGCTCCAAAGAGTAACCTTTTGGTGAGACAAAAGCTAGGTCACAACGACCTGTACAAAACATGATGTTCCAAACTGCTAGTCGGCCAGACATGATAGATGTCATATCGACTTGACTCCAATGGAGGTTTCAGCCTCTAATGATTGAGGCATACTTTTCCAGCAAGAACTAGTTGTCCGCGGGGTGAGAAATCCCAAAAAGAAAAGTAAGATACATATGCTAGTTGGTATGCACTCACAAAACACAAAAGTGGCTATGGGGAAAAGTCATACTGCTAGTTGGGCTTCCCACTCAACCATGCCAAATCTATACTCATTTGATAACTTTAACAATGTGCCACCAAGCCAAATAAAATGCAAATGTTTGTTTAAGTTTCAAAAACAGGATGGAACCACATGCATGCAAGTTGTGTTATGCAAGGTGGCTGAATAAGAATGTTATGTGTAAAAATGTTATTTGTAATATGTTCAAAGAAGTCTTGTTTAGTTTATGCAAGGTCAATCACTTAGGGAACATTGTGTCTAATGTCTCCAAGAGAGGATCAATCAAAGAATAGTATATTCGCAACTTAGGGGGATGCAGTGAGTCACACCAAACCACCAAGAGGAATGCAATATGATAAGAAATATCACATTTATGAAGGACATCACACCCAATGTCATCCACAAAGTGACAAACACATCACGTAAATGACAAGAATTCGCTAAGAATGCAAATGAAATAATGGTAATGTATTCCCCCCACTTTAAAGGAATTGGTACACATCGTTTTGTGAGCAATTACTTGAAAGTAGAGAAGAAGAAGAAAGCAAGAAAGAAAACCAAGACATGAGAGCCAACCTAGAAATCTCTATGCCAAGTCATATGTTTCAAAGTTAAGCTTTGTCATGTCAAGGAAAAAGGAAAAGCAAAGAAAGAAGGGATTTCCCCCCCAGAAAGAAAGTACATCAAACACATAAGGGATGATCTATGGATTTGGGGTTAGTATGTTTGTTGCTACAGTGTTTTGATTTAAAGAGCTCAAAACTGTCATCATTTCCCAAAGCACATAGAACTAGAAGAATGACATAAAGAGAGCGAAAGAAAAGGAAAAGAAAAGTTCATTTTGAGTCAACATGGAAGAGACATTGTGGTCTCGACGCTTTGCATCATCCCCAAAAGGAAAACACAAGCAAAAAGATGAAAAAGAAAAGTGAAAAAGCTTTTGGGTCAACATGAAGGAGACATTGCGGTCTCAATGCCTTGTGTCATCCCCAAAAGGAAAACACAAAAAAAAAAGAGAAACGAAAAAGAAAAAGACCTTGTGGGTCAACATGGAAGAGACATAGGGAATCTCTATGCTTTGCATCATCCCCAAAAGGAAAACACAAAATAAAAATGAAAAGTAAAAGGAATGAAAAAATAGAAGAATAGAGATATGTATAGAAGAAGTTTACAAAGAGAAGGAAACATTAAATGCAGGATATGGGGGAACACAATATGCACACAAAAATAAAAAATAAAGCAAATATGAGAGACTAGTTAGGAAAATTCAAGTCATCCATCAAGTCATCCGCCTCTGAATCATGTTCAGTGTAATTCGAAGGAGGTTGACTGTCCAAAGGAGGAATTGCAAGTGCCGAACTAGGGGTTTTACCAGGTTCTTCATTTGGTGGAGAGGATTTATTGTTTAAGCTCATTGTAGACGAAAATAAAGAGTTTAAATCCTTGTGTATTTCTTCGTCTATTTTAACAATTGTGTCACCATCATCATCATCATCAAGATTAATAATGACGAGAGGACAAAGGGTGATTTCTAAGGATGGATGTATCAGCAGTACTAGTTGTTGAATATGCTCATTTTTTGTGATGATGGTATAGGACTGTGATGTGGTTGCTCAGGAAGGTGATCATCTATTACTTCTGTGAAAGGTATAGGTTGATTTTCTTTATTGTTTGTTAGGCAAGATTGATGAGTAAGGAGACGATGACGACGTCTTCGTTCCCTAGAACCACTGTTGCATTTAATTTGGTTTTGAAATTGCTTAGGTGTAAGAGTGGATTGAGTCGGTATAGGTTTATCTTCCTCTGAAGGGGCAAGAATAGACTAAACCAGAGAAGAGGAATCAACCACTTTCTCTTTTGCTTTATATACTTGTTTGGTTCGAGGAGGCCGAGCAAGATTTGTGTTAGGTTCCCTTTGTCATTTGAATGATGGTGGGGAAGGGTTGAGAGGAATTTGTTTTGAAGTTGTATTATTTTGTTGAATGTATTGCTCATGTGTAATCATGGTTTCATCTAAGACAAGAGGAGTGGAAGTGGGCGGAGATGCGTTATAGAGAGATAATTCAACAATCCTTTTAGCTTTAAACTTTTGATAAGCAATGTAAAAGAAGTCCTTTCAAGGAGTGATAGGTTCGATGGGTGTAGGAAAAAAGGTTTCTAATGAAAAGTTACCTTTGGACGATAAAGGATTAAAGCCACTATGGTGTATGGTGACTACCTCATTTCCATGTGGAAACTTTAAGCACTTGTGAATGACTGATGGGACTGCTTTCATTGAGTGAAGCCAAGGAAGGCCTAGCCGCAAATGAAATTGGTTGGATTGTGGAATAATAGAAAATGTTACCTCCAAAGTCTTAGGTCCTATGTGTAAAGGTAGTATGATCAATCCAATTGTAGGGCATGCAAAACCATGATGTGTTTTGATCCATGCAGTTGGTGGCTTATAGTTATCTTGATATAGATCATGTAATACTATAAATTTTTCTATGATCACATTCTCACCACAAGTGGGTCTATTAATATCCCATTAGTAGGTTTATCATAGATTCAGCCGGCTATGTCTAGAGAGGACCATCAATAAGTTTTTGTAACTTATGTCTTTAGTAGAAAAAGTAATATCAAGAGATTTAGTGGTTTGGCCCTTATGAGGGATAATGTCTATCGCACCAACAAGTTCATCCATAGGATTAACTTGGGTAACAAGAGGGGGTGTATCAAGTTGCTCGTTGTGTGTATCAATAGTCATTACGTCAGGCTTGCAAGGTTCACTAGCCTTGAAGAATGAGGTAGTATGCTTAGGCATAGGGTTGGTGAAGATTTGGAGATTTTGGTTAGGGGGTGAAACGAACTTATTGCCTTGATCATTAACACCCATAATAGTCATTTCACTTGAATCAATGAGGTCTTGAACTAGATGTTTAAGACGCTTGCAATTTTCAGTGTCGTGGCCATTTCGACAATGAAAATGACAATAAGCATTAGGTTTGAAGGTAGGACGTAAGGGTTGATTAGGGTCAAGTGGTTGAATAGGTGGTAAGGTAAGCATTCATTTTTGGATGAGTTGGTTCATTGTCTAATGGAGGGTGTTAGGTAAAGGGGTGAAATGTTTGTTTGGATCACCATATTGATAAGGCACAACTATTTTAGAAGCGGCCATGAGTTTTGAACTTGTGAAGTTGGTTGTGGTTGGGATGGAGGAGGTGAACTAAATTGTAAGAAACCTCGATTAGGTTTACAAAAATTTTGTGTGTTGTTTTGGTGTTGATTGTTATTTTTCAGTTTTGTCCATTCGGTTAGAAGTGGATTTTAATTCACTACTTGAAACCAAATTTTGATACTCACATAAGGTTGTGCACAAATGCATGAATACATGAAATTTCATCATCATAAGCTTATCTTGAAGGTTAATGTGCAAATTATCAATAATCATCTTCTGTAGATGTACATCTGGAATTTGGACATCAACTTGAGCGTACAAGGATTGGTAACAAGAGATAAAATCAGTTACTTTTTTGTCAGGGTTTTTTCTACATTGCATAAGGTTAGCCATTGTCTTTTTAGGTGTCATGTGCACTTGAAAGTGATTAATGAAAGCTTTCGCCAATTCATTAAATGAATAGATGGAATGATTGGACAAGTTGGAAAACCATTCTAAGGCAGTACCTTTCAAGGTCCTTGGAAAGAGTTTTGCTAAAAGTTTATCATCAAGGACAAAGTCACAACACAAGGCAGTAAAAGCATTGACATGGTTGATAGGATCTTATTTTCCTCCATATTTCTCAAACCTCAACATTTCTATCCCTTGTGGCATTGAGGTACGTAATATTTCTAATGATAAGGGGTTACTATGAACAAGGTATGTGGGTGAAGTGGCTTGAGCTTGAGTAATGGTGGCAAGTTGGTGTTGCATGGATGAAATAGTGTTAAGGAGTTGTGTCATAAAGAGATCAAGATAATGGGGCTGAGGCAGAAGGGAAAATGGTGATGGAATGTAAGTAATATTAGGGGAAGTGGAAGGAATAGTAAGGGGTGTGAAGGTGGTGGAAGGAGGTTGCGATGCCATAGAAGTAGGAATGCTAGTGGAAATTGGGAATGAAGGAGCTACATAACTAGGTTGATGTAGAGTTTTATGGACTTGTGGATTGGTATAGGTTGGTATGAAAACTATGGTTGAAGGAGGAGGAACTTGAGATGCTCCTTGGGTGAAATGAATGTTTGTTGATGAAGTGTTAGAAGAGGCATGTTTGTTGTATATCTCGGCTATTTGATTGAACACTTGCAAGCCATCATCACTTTTGATTAAGCGAAGAAGGTTCTCAATAGCAGGTATGGCAGTGGTGGAAATGTTTTCAAGTGACAAATCTTGTTGTAAATGTGCAAAATCCTCATGAATGTTAATAACCTTTTCTTGCGGGAGGGATTTGTTTTGATTGTCAACATGCATAGGATGGAAATGGGAAGGCATGGAGGTAGTATTGTCAAGCCCTAATGCACCATTGTCCATACCAGGAGTAGGAGCTCCTGAGATCCCAAGGTCCACAATAAAAGTGTTGTCACGGGATGTCATGAGTCCAGAACTTCTTCTCACTAAAGTATTATCAATGGGGCACCAAACACTCATGCAAGTACCACAAAGGAATAATGAATGGAAATGCAAGCTAATCTAAGAATGTAAAATGCTAATAACAAAAAATCTGCTAACTGCAATAGGGGTGCAAATACAAAAAACAAAAATGCAAGAAAATGCTAGAAACAATGCAAGATTACTGTCTAAAATGTGTAGAGGGACTAATTCACCTTTATTGGTGAATGGGTCCCAGGATGCAATTTTTTTTTATTTTTTAGAATTTTAAGAATGATTTAAATGCTTTTTAGAATGTAAAAACAGGCACATAATGCAGAATTTTAGTTTTTTCAATAAAATTAAATGCAAGAATGAAAACTAAATGAGTTTTTCACTAATGCAAAAATGAAAGATCCTAGAATGAGAACATGTATACTCACATAGGACACATGAGTGAGCTTGCAAATGGGTTTTTCTTGGAAATCAATTGGCTTCAAATCATGAACCTCCAAAGTAGGTCATTTAGGAAAGTTCATCAGGTGCACTTTTGAAAGTGCAGAGGCAAATTTTTTGACATAAGCATCTCAAATTTGCAAAATTTGAGGGTGCCATCAATGTGCAGAGGAACCGATTTACTTTGAGTGGCAAATGAGTCCCAGGATGCAATTTTTTTATATTTTTCTGAATTTTAAGAATGATTTGAATGCTTTTAAGAATGTAAAAATAGGCATAGAATGCAAAATTTCAGTTTTTTCAATGAAATTAAGTACAAGAATGGAAACTAAAGATGTTTTTCACTAATGCAAAAATGAAAGATCCTAGAATGTAATAACCACTCTACTATCCTAATTGAATGCCAATGCATATGTAAACTAGGATGCAAGATATGAATGCAATTAGAAGTTTAAAAATGTTCAAAAGTTAGGTTCACCAAAATGTGACATAGATTTTAGGAACCCGAAATGCTTAACTCTCTTCTTAGGGTTTTTCACCTAGAAAGAGAGATTTATGGTCCTAAAATGTGTAACACTGAAATTAGGATGTATGCAGTATGATGTTATGTAAATGAACTAATCTAAGTGCAATTGACTAATTAAAATGATCTAAAATGAATGCAAAGATGCAATTTATGCTATGTTTGAAAACACATTGTGATATGAAAACAACTATGAAAGATGAAGAAATAGAAAGAAATATGCAAAACATAAGGCACTGGGTCAAATATGAGTGCACTTGGAAGTTGTGTGAGCTTTCTGGAATGTCTGGAATGTTGATCAAAATTTCTAATTTTTCACAGTGGGACTCATTCGCCAATGGTGGCAAATCAGTCCTCTGACTGTTGAAAAAGTGTCGGGATCTAATTTCTGATAGTCGAGAGTTGATTTCTGACAAACTTCATATTTCCAAATTTTAGGTGGGACTCATTCGCCAAGGGTGGTGAATCAGTATCCTCAAGATTTTTGAAAAGTTAAGGGTCAATACTGCTACTCTAGATCTGGTAATGACTGAGTGTATGGTTGCCAGGGTCAATTCTGTAGAAAATGGGCTGAAAATGCTCAAAATGCTTGAATAGATGATGAATTGATTTGGAGAGCCTAGTTGACTTGAAATCTAATTTTCAACACCTTTAAACTTGTCAAATCTACAAAACAAAGGCTACAAAGACACATGCAAAGGGGAAAAATGTTGGAGGGTTAGTGAATAGGGGTTTGCCTTGGTCAAATCCCACTTTGGTAATCAAACCCAATAGAAATGAATAACATGAAGTATTACAAACTTACCACATCCTTGAATATAAAAATCTAAAGTGATGTCAATGGTTGCTCCAAAGTGCTTGAGTTGATGATAAAAGATGCTTGAGTGCTTGAAAATTGCTTGAATTATAAATGCTTGAATGAATGGGTGAATGGGGGTTGAAATGAGGTGAAAATCACTTATTTACACAAATATTGTTCCTTACTATCTAATCATACCTCATCATAGGTCGACATGAAGTGAATTTGAGTAAAATCCCGAAAGAATTTTTGATTTTTTTTGAATTTAGGGCCAAGAGGGACTCATTCTCCACCCTTGGCGAATGAGTCCCACTTGAGAACCACAACCAAGTGTAAAAAATTATGTCATTTTTAATGTTGTTTGTTGGGATATGACCCAAAAATACACTTAATATAAGCATATGAGGGCATAAAGGGATAAAATAAAGCATGACTAGAAAGATTTAAATAGTGAAAATATGCCTAGAAAAGCATGAAATCTTGTTACAATACTTTACAACACTTCAAAATAAGACTTGTTGATTTTTAAAATGGTGGTTTTTAGGTGAATTACATTAAATAGAGTCTAGAAGAATGTAGAAATTCCTTACAACACTTCACAACACCTTCACAAGACATCGTTCTTTGAATTTTAGCACCAAAATAAGCATGTTCAAGCCAAGATACATCATAAATCAAAGCAACATAGCTCCAACACTATGGAACAAGACGTAAAAGACCATTAAAATGACAAGGGACCATTTTTTGATGGCACAATGTTATAATTAAAAATTTGCAAGATGTTGAGCTTACTTACACTATTACAAAGAAGGAAATTTTAGAAGTAGTCTATGCAATTAAGAAATTTAGACACTATATCACTAGTTATCATGTCTCTATTCATACTGATCATACAATATTTCAATACTTGATAAAAAAAAAATGTTGGTAGACACCTTGTTAGGTGGTTATTATTGTTGCAGGAGTTCAATATAACTATTGTGGATAGATAAATTAAAGAAAACATGGTAGTTGATTTTATCTTAGGCTACATACCAAGACAAAAGACAAAATTGTGGATGAATTCTTCCTAGATGAACACTTATTTTCCTTCATAGTGCACACACCTTGGTATGCAGATATAGCTAACTAATTGGTTGTAGGAAAGACAACCCTAGTTTTTTCACTAAGAGAGAGGTGTCATTTAGTTGAATACAACTTCCCATATTCATGGGTGGCAAGCTATTTATTTTACACAAGACGTAATAATATTATGAAGAGGTGCATGAGGAAAGATGAAGTTTATATTTGATTAAAAACTTGGATCCCTAATTGTTACCATGCCAATTATATTTTTTAGGTTTATATTTCTTAGCCTCTAAGACTAATTTTGAGTCTTATATTAACATTCAAAGATTAAAGTAACTTTGATAAACATGATAAATGCATTAATTCCATAGAATATATAAAGATATTTATGTTTTAGGGAAATTTAAATAGATGCAAGGATAACAATTAGGTATGGAAATTACATGTAATCAAATTATACTTCTAAATCATTGTATAAGTGATACTAAAACCTAAGAAAAGGAGGCTTTAGCTCTTGAATAAGAAAATTAGTGAATAATCATTTACAAATAAGAAATATACCATCCTATAATTTTCTAAGTCACAAGTTACATAAGTGCTACTATAAGAAGTAGGGTAGTTGTACCCTATTGCTATTATTTTATAATGTACCATTTTGTGAGATTAAGAGTAATAAACATACAAAATTAGATACTAGAATCCAAGAAATAATATACTTACTTCTATAGAAGCACTTTCTTCTTTGTTAATATGACTAGATAGATTGAATTTCCTTGCAATAAATATTTTACTTTGATTTTGTCATGTACCTCATTATTCTTGACATCTTGATAAATTAGAGTATAAGGATTTTCTTGGATCTTGTGTTGACTATCAATCTTTGGTCATAAAAAGTGTAAATAACATCCCATACAACCTCTAAGATCCCATTACAAGAAATCACCCTAATTTAAATAGTAGGCACCAATTTAACCTCCTTCCTAGGTCCTAACCAAAGGGAAATTATAAAATTATGTATTCTCATTCACATTACTAACTTAGAGAAAATACCTAATTCTCTTTTCCTCAATGTTCAAACCTAATTTATGGATATTTAATAACATTCCACAAAGATGATTAATCAATTAAAAATATAGAAAGGATATTGATGTGACATGTCAAAAGATTGATCAATATAATTGGTAGTTTTAGGGATAGAAAACAATTATAAATAGACTTGAACATCTTTGAAACAATTAATTTGATGGATTTCATATAAATACAAAGAATAAAAATTTAACATATTTTTATATAATGCCCATGCTTATATATTGTAAATAATAACACATGGACCTGCTCTTTAAAGTTAGGATCCAATTAAAAGTTATTCACTTATCAAAACTCAAATGACAACATACCATCTATTGAACAGGAATCAATATAAAAACTATGTCTACCTTTCATAATTATAATTGATTTTACAATTAGAAGACACTAATCTATCATAATTCTGATCAAAAAGCTAAAAAATCTACAATTATCAAATATGTATAAAATTGTCAAATCTAATATAATAATAATATATTAAAAAAATCTTAAATCACCATACATTAATTTTTTGATTTTCTTAATTATCAAAATTATATTAAAAATAATTTATCCATAAATATTCTAATATTGTGAATTTAAACATATGATTGCCTTTTACTAAATGTAAATAAATAAATAAATTTAATTAAAAATAAAAAATAATAAATTTTTTAAAATAAATAAATCCATTTTCTCATTCAAAGACAACCGAATAAATCTAGGTAGAGATTACGTTAGAGTAACCCAATCAAATAAAATAAGCCACACTATTAAAATTTGATTATGTTTTCGATCACCCATAAGTGATCTACAGTTATTTAATGCAATATTTATTACAACTAAAAGTCTGTAAAAGAAGACACTCTTCTTATGGGGACAACTTTCCACAACTAAAGGATATCCATCATTTTATGGCTACCTAGCTTCTGGCATATCATCGAGTACATTTGACGATGCACACAGAGCATAACCAGATTCATTGTTGTCATGAAATACAAGTGCCTTGGCTTCTGCTAGCTCTTTCACAACACTATTCATTGTGGGTCTATTTATTGGTCTTGGTTCCACACAAGTGTATGCGATCTCTGCAACTTTCTAGGCAGATGGTAAATTATATTGGCCACCCAATGAAGGATCCATAAGGTCTGCTAGTCTCCCGCATGAAAGCAATTCTTTTGCCTGTATGATCAAGAATATGAGAACTGTATATTACTGATGAGAAAAAGAAAGTAGATTATTAATTAAATGGGTTACCGATTCGACTATTCCCTCCTTGGGTGGTACTCCAAAAATAATCTCCAACAAAACTACACCAAAACTGTAGACATCACTCTTTTCATTTAACGATGATGTTCTAAAATATCTACATCAAGTTTAAAATTTGTTGTACCGTTAACAATTTGGTGAATGTTAAGATGGTTGGTTGATAAAAAGACCAAATAATGGTGAAGTAGGAAAATACTCAGGATCAAGATAACCGAGGGTGCCCTTCACATTAGTTGTTATATAGCTTTTGGAATTGTCAAACAACTTTGATATACCAAAGTCAGTTATCTTGGAAAACATTCTTTTATCCAAAAGTATATTACTGCACTTGATATCTCTATGTATGATTGGAGGACTACAACCCTCATGCAGGTATAGAAAACCTGCAAAGCATGTAAGGCATCCATAATTTATACGAGCAGTTTTACTTTGTATAACCATAAAAATTAAAACAAATGACACAAAAAAATTACCCTCTGCTACTTCGTGAGCAATGTTGAGCCTGGTTTGCCAATCAAGCGGTTTCTCTTGCTTCACTGAGCCTATAAATATAATAGTAAGTCAATTTACTAAAACGTGTTTATTATAATTTTATTCACAATACTATGGAAAAAACAATACCATATAAATGGTCTATCAACGTTCCACATTCCATAAATTTGTATATCAAGGCCACAATAGGTTGTCTGCAGTACCCAATCAGGTTTACAATATTTTTATGGTGTACCCTTGAAAGGAGACTTACCTGGGCCAAGAACACAAGGACCATATGTTAATAGGCAATTTGGGTTGAGAGAGAAGTATGAGAAAAAATTTAAATTCGTCTTAAATGAAACATTCAATAGTTGTGAAGGAAGGAAAGACCTCATTTCGAAATTCTTGTTTTCCTTGAGATGAACTAGTTGAAAGTATCTTCACTGTGACATCATTTCCTGAAAGTTGACCATAAAACATAGATCCAAAGCCTCCCTTACCAATGAGTTTAGAATAGTTATTTGTAGCTGCTTTAATATCTTCTTCATTGTACTCTACCACTGAATTGTGGAATTTGTTTGGATCATCTCCATCTGATTCAAAAGAGAAAATAGAATAAAGGTCTCCAAAAAGATACATGAGCTAAAATAATAATTATTGGTTTTAAATAAACCATATTCAAGTCACAGGAATTCAGAAAACACCTGTACATGGTTGCATAATAGAACGATTTGTGGTGAGATTTCCTTGAGTGTATTTTTTCCTCCATAGATAAATCCTGAATATCACAATGATTATCAGAACCGAACAACCAATAGTGAGTCCTATAATCCAACTTTTTTCTTTATTTTTCTTTTCCTGTGGAGACTTACTTTGAGGATAAACTCTGCACGGTAAAGTGAACATTGAAGATTGCAAAGGTTAAAGTAAAAATTATATTAATATTTCTCCATCTGAAATGTAAGCCAATAATGGTTTCCCTTCAAAGAGATAAAGACAAGAAAGGATGTCCTCATACCGAAGGTCTAAACTAGCCTTAATTAAGCCAGGTGGCACAACTCCATCCAATTTATTATTCTGTAGAAAACTAATCAACATAAAAGCTACTAATTAAAAAAAAACCTGGTTGTGTAAACATTACCTTTAACTAAACTATCAAAACATAAATAAAATTGTTATGAGAAAAATAAGAAGTCTTTAGTAAACATACAGTTCATTTAACATGGGGAGCTTCTCCAATGAAGTCGGAATGTCTCCAGTCAGTTCATTATTTTGCAGGTGCCTTTGATATGTCCAGAAAATTAATGATTAACACAGAAAAATTAACTTTCTCATTCATGTATGTATATAAGAATAAGGATTTTGAAAGAAGATAGTCAAGTCAAGGATCTCTTACAATGTCGTAAGGTTCTTCAATGTGCTGAGGTCTGGAATAAAGCCTGAAAGATTATTGTTGCCTAATAGCTAAAACAAATAAAATAAACTTATAAATCACTTAATTAAACTAAGGGGAGCCACATCCAATGATTGCAAAATAGAATGTATAATTATTTTTGAATGTTTGCACTTCCCAATAACCAAGACAAGTGGAGGTGGGTGGATGTCTTACCAACTTATTCAATGCTGTTAAGTTGGGTATGGTTGGAGGTATGTTGCCAGTGAGACCCATGTTTGTCAAATTCCTGAAAAGAGTTGAAGTGATATGGCTTAACAACCTTTAGTGCTGAAATTACATCTAATGTATTCATTGTTCTAAGTTCTAATGAAATTCTATGATTTATAAGGAAATAATTTTACACAATAATCACTCGTGGGGGGTCTTCCTCATTGCACATAACATCGGTTAATGGTAAACCTGGAGGCAAACATGGATCTCCTGTTGTCCAATCATCTGGAACATTTAGTGTATTTGCTATTTTTCTAATAGCAAGTACTGTGTCACATGTGTATTAAAATATTAGATGACACTTATAGAATAAATCACTAGGAAACAATGTAGTATAAATATACGATAAAAACAATATAGTATATATGTTAAATAATATTTTTTCCATAATCCATATGAATAGTTCATATATTTTTTAAGGTGATTCTAAGAGTATATTATAATCATATCACATTTATCCGAAAAAAATGATATATAATATTTTGTATGTAAATAAATAGAAGTTTTATTATCATGTAAAAAAAAATACAAGATTTAAAATAATAAAAATAATATATAATATTTTTACTTGGAATGTTCAATATAATAACAAAAGCTCTTATTTTCCTCTAAAGCATATGTAGATATATAGACATATTGAAAATAATTTTAGGCATCAAATAAATCATGTACATGAATACTGTAAAAAACATAAATAAAACATAAATGAAAATTAAAAAACTCCACTCAAAATTTCAAAAAATACTGATATATTTTCTAAATAAGATTGTTCCTAAACTATTAAACATATAAATATAAAACAATTATCCAGCAGTTTGACCGCATCAATTATTTTTAAATATAAATACTTTCTTATGAATTAAGATTAAATAATTAATATATTTTAATTAAGGCACCGGTTAAAAGTGGATCTCACATGTAAACAAATCAGCAAGTTTACATAATTAACAAACCCAAAAATACTGGAATAGCATGCTACTGGAATAGAAACTAACCCATCCCTCTTAACAAGCGTACCATCTCCGGTGTGTTTCAAATTGGTGATGTTTATTATTTGATATGCTTCAGCTGCATTTATGAATGGCCCCAGGTCGGATCTTATGTCTGTAGAGTCATTTGTGCTAAGCTCTGTGCGATAATATTTTGACCAACAGACCATATATGAAGAAAAGTTTATTTCTGCAATTTGAACATTGCCAATGAAGACATGTAATGTGTTGTTCCCTGAAAGACTTGTCTTATTGATGTTACAGAAATAAAGAGCAAAATAGTAAGTGCCCGGGACAAAGTTAAGCCAGTTCGAAATAAGCAATTCTTCCCCTACTTGCGGTGTAATAGCAGTCCTTAATACTGATACAGGTGGTTGGTTTTGTATGCTCCCTGCAAAAGAGGAGTCATTTGTGCTGATATTTTTTGTTAACGGCACCTGAGAAGCTGCTGCCCAAATGCGATCATACTGGTCCTCGGGAAACCTGTACGACGACCACAACATTACATTAGATAATGTTAAAAGAACAGATTCAAAAGTAACTGCCACACAAAACCGTTATTAAGCTTACCTTATCTCACCAGAGTCGCCAAAATTCATACGAGACCAGCGTATTAAAGCGCTGTAGTTGAAGTCAGCGTAAGTATTATACATTGTAGATTGTAGCGGTCTCAACTCAATGGTTGAAATGTAAACATAATAATTTTCTTGTGTCTCTGAATTTCTAGCCAGGCATAAACTCAACCTATCGCTCTTGGGGGCCAGGATTACTTCGTAATAGGCAAGCAGATGTTTCGGGGAATCCTCCAGGTCGGCTTTTTCCCGCTTGATTCCCTCTATATATAAATCGAAAATGCTTGCTAAAGGAAGATTATCAAATCCTCCAATTAAAAACGTGGCCCTTACCAGGTATTGCATATGAGGCGTCACGGGCAGTAAGTAACAATATTTATTTGCTTCCAGATTTGTAAAATAGGCCACGGACTGATATTGATAGTTTGTGCCGTTAGTACTGAATGGAGGCTTAATGGAAGTATTTCTGAATTTGATGAACAGGGAATCTGTTATCCAGTCTAATCCTTCATGTGTTTCATTATGTGAAGCGCCACAGTTAATACTTAGAAATCCTTCATAAAAAGCAAGAGCAACCAGATCAGAGTGCAAAAATTACAGATCTCATTTTTTCAATCAAAGAAAAAATTAAATTGAAATAAATTACAACTTACCATCTGGATTTGAGAGTGTGCAGGGACTGAATAGCCCAATGAAAGCTGTGATCGCTAACAAGGATAAACTTGTGAATTTCATGACGATCAATGCAAGCAGGGAATCAATGGGAAAGAATGCCAGCAATGGCATTGGATATTTTGAGGTTTAATATAAAAGTTGTGTTTTTCAATGCTTAGATTGGGTCAATTGACTGTGTTGCAAATGAAATATTCTCCGAGGAACCATCCGTTATTCACACTCACTCGACAACGTCTATTCAGCAAACAGAATGTACATTTGACTCTATTTATTAATTAATTGAAAATAAAACTTCATGATATTTTGTATTTTCAATAAAATACATTAATAAATACAGTCAAATGTGCAGTTTAATAGCTGCATAAACAATACACACTCACTCATTCACAAACGAGTTAATTGAGCCATTTAATGTCATCTTTATATAATCTTATTAAGACAAATGCCTAAAGGAGGTGTTTTGTTTGGGACGGTATATGTGCACTCCAACCTTTCTTGAATGAATCTGCATGTTACGGTAAAATAAAACAATGAGTTTGTCTTATTTACTCAAAATGTCTTTTGTTTGTATTATCATTGGGGTGACGCAGTTGCCTTGAATGCGCAAGGGAGAAATTTATCATTTTCCAAGAAAGTATGTAGAATATATTTTAAATTTAATTCTTAATTATCTGATGTGGCTCCTTCGTGATTTTTTTTTACTTTGGCGAAGAAATGATTTTATGTTTGTCTCACAGGTTTTCAAAGCAAAAGATGTGAAAAGTAAGCTAAACATCAAAATTTAAACATCTAAGGTCAATCTTCATCTATGAGAAGAAATATTAATGTCTTGAGAGGTACTTGGTATTAATATGTTGGAAGTTTCGATTTAGGTAAATATGAGAAAATGGTCCATATCCATTACAAAATAGTTATAGAAGAAAGTATAATGAGTCTCACCAGCAAGGAAATCAGAAAAACTAAACAAAGATCAACAATGCTTTTGGATGGAACATAGATCGTAAAGAAGCAGGAAACAAGGGTCCTAACCCTATGCAATTGACTTATCCCTCATGACTCAAGAATGAGTATGGGGAGAGGTAGAAGAGCGACCTTTCTTCCTTCAACGAACAACAGTCCAAGCAATACTATCATACAAATTCTCATTACAAGGGGAAACAATAGAAGACTCCCCCATGGAAGATCTATCAACACACGAAGGGAGAACAAAAGGATGATGAGGGAAAAGGTAGTCATCATCCACTTGAGAAGTTTGGAGCTGAGATGAAGTCTAGTGAAATAGGATGTGGGCACAAAGTAGGAGGAACCCCAGTAAGGTCCTTATATTGAATTAGTTGACATTAAAGGTGAATGCTCATGCAGGGAAATAAATACCACATTAACTTGTTTGAAGGTATTTGATTGAATGATGATTATTTTCCACATTAACTTGTTAAAAGTTACTTAATAGAACAATGTGCATAAATGCAATGTCTGAATATAACTAGACACCAATTGCACACATTCATATAGGAAAATAAATACCACATTAACTACCGAATTTCTAAACACACTTAATCTATATGTGTGCAAAAATAAACTACTCAATGTTTTTATACTTTTTAAAATTTTAAATTTTATCTACTTAACTACTTGAAGAAAATTAATATTTCCCTAAATGGATGCAATTCAAAATAATTTTCCTAATGCAATTAATAAGTTTTTTATTTTAGTGTTTTATGTGTAACAATCTAGTAGGTTGTAGTTTTTTCCTTCTTTTTTGTCAATTAAACCAAAGTTTTAAAATGTTCTTTCACCAACACACTCAAACATTGATAATCAAACAATTATTCTATCTTTTCAAGATATGCATTCTTTTTTCCATATTGGATAAGTATTCATTTATCCATACATGACATATATTATTCTATCTGTATAGGATGTGCATTCATCTTTCTGTTCATATGGGATACACATTCATCTTTCCATATGAAACATGTATTCTTACTCTAGCCAAAGACTTTGATTTATTGATACAATCCATGTTAAAGTCTCCTTGATAGACTAATTTTATCTATTGAAAAAGCACTCTAAGGTTGCCATTTTTCAAGACTTAACAAAATTAAAAGTTAAAAATAATTCTATTTTATTTTGAAAAGATTCTAAATTAATATATATTTTTATAATAATATTACAAATCACTTATATTAATATAAAAAAATGATAACTATTATAAAAATGTCAAAAGTTTCTATATTCATATTAGTAAATATTCAAAAAAGCAATATTCTATTCTATATTAATTTATCTTTTTATAATAAAAAGTATAAAATGATATATATTATAAATTAAAATACTATATTATATTGCTTATAGTATTTTTTTACGGTTTAATAAAAATATAGCAAGTCAAACTATACGGTCTAATAAATTTTAAAAATGTAATATACGATCTAAAATTGAGAAAACGGTCAAATAAACAATCAAATTTCAGGCCTGCCCAGGAATCTTTACCATATTTTTCTTTATTATAACTTTGACTGAAACGATTGATGTTAGTTTATTGACTTGGTCTGCTGAAATGAGAAAGCAAAGTCATTTTAAATGCCGTTAAATAAACGTAAAAACATGATAGAAGACGATGATTAAGACAATGAAACAAATTAGATGCTACCAAACGCGGCAGTCAAGGAAGGAAAAGACATTTATTTTACGTATGTTTTGGTTTAAGAAGGAACTAAAATTCCAACATTAATTGACTTCCTCTCCTAAAATATCACCATTGATTTTCTCTCCTTAAATGTCCCCAAAATAAAATCATTTCAGATGCCAGCAAAGAAATGTAAAATTATTTGAATTGTAAGCAAAGAAAATTGAAGGCGGCGGGGGGAATACACGATGTCATAGTAAATGATTAAGAATAAAATTTGAAATACCTTTTCGGTGCTGTCGGGAAAATATAATTTATCCCTTACATATACAATCAACTGCATGTGATGATAATTGTAAACAAACTTTTGAATAAATAACACATCGAAACAAACACGAACGTGCAAGGTTTTGTTTTGTTGCCGCACAAAAGGTGCAGCTGTGCAAACTTTTCTAATTTTGGTTGTTGGTATTCGAAAAATATTAAAACACATCTTTTAATTTTTATTTATATTGATAATCGTTTACAAATATTCTGTGTATAAGAGTATCAACATGAAATCATTACAAGTTTTTGTGAGTATAATGAAACTAATATTAGTTCTTTTCGAACAATCACACTAGAAACCATCTATGGAAGATCAAGAATCACAACTTAAAAATTCACTTATTTAGAAACCATCTCCACACTAGAAGCCAACTATGGAAGACCAAGACTGGCAACTTAAAATTCCATATTAGATGTCCTTTTGGGATTTGAACTTTGAGAACTCAATGTTTTAGCCAATTAAACTCAATGCTTTGGACATTAATATTAATTTTATAAAATTATCCTTTAATTTATAAAAAGGAATATTTTAGGAAATGTGAATGTATGTGAGCAATAATGACATGGATATGTGGTTGATATGGTTATTCTAGTAGAATCCAAGTCCTCCTCATTTTGCTTTGAGTTAACGGAGTTGGCCTTAATAGAGATATTGTGAGGGATATAATCAAGCTTGATGGAATTCGTTGGTGAGGTGGTCAATATTTTGGTTTTCTTTAAAGGGTTAAACAGTTATTACATGTCCCAACTAGATTGACAAGTCTATGTGATCATGTCAATTTTTCATCCCCTCAGGAGTGGTTCATTTATGGTCCTTCTTTCATCAATACTAATAACATGTCTAGCTTATTTTGGGTTCCATTTGGCTTACGATTGTAGTGCTAGCATTCCTCTTAACCATAGGTTTTCTCTCATTAGTCTCTCGAGGTCATCTATATGTAGTGTATGTGTCCTTAGATATTTTAACTTTTATTATTTGTTTTGTTTATAGTAATTTACTATGTTATGTCATTTCAAGGCTTTTACTTTAAACCAATACTATTTGTTTGAGAGGCGGGGTTGATCCCTTCTTGGTCTTGGAAAGTATGCAATAGACAACTTTGGTGTCATTTATATGCCTAACAAACACATTTCTTTTATGATATATATAATATTGGAGAGGGTCCTTACTCCTAACTTGAATTAGAAAATTATAATACTACACTTGTAAAATGTTATGTAGCTATAAGAAATGATCCTTTGAATTTTTTTAAAGAGGAATACTAAGATATTTAAATTTTGTCACATGATTTTTATAATAGTGTAGTGTTGAAATTTGAATATTCATGTCAATTCTCATTTAGTCTTTAATTTATTTGAAGGAATGATTTAATATAATTAAATATTGATAAGTGGCACACTCTTATTCATTCTAATTTATTTTTTGGTCCATTACCAATTTACTATTAATTTTCATTTACATATATTTCTATACATTCATTCTTATCGTAGCCCTATTTACATCTTGAAACAACGGAAATAGGGTTTTCCACCTTTTAGGAGATGAAGCACAAGGGTAGGTTCCTATTTCATACTCTTGTTTCACTCAAGGAAACCCTAGAGATCTCAATCCAAGGATGGAATAAGAGAGAGATTTGCTAAAGGTTGTCCTAGGGTACGATTAATGACTAAAGAAGGGTTACCACCAAGCTAGGGCTTGGAAAGACATGCAACATGCAAGAGCTAATTATGAAACTTAATGATATGTAAGATTACAATAAATGACCTATAAATGAATACAAAATAGAATAGAAAATTGGAGAAGTACAAAGGGGAACCTAGAAACCTCTAGCAACTTGAATGAAGTCTTGAAATGTTGAAAATACTAAAATTAAAATGTAGATTTGGACTCATATGCTAGAAGTCGTGTATTAGTCTTTCTTCGCTTTTTTGAAGGATCGGGATTTGAATATGCTCTTCAATATCTCGTCTATCTTCTCAACTTGATTTCTAGATCTGAATTGTTGAATTCTACTTTGTAGATGTCTTTTAATGATCTTCTAAACAAGGTGACAACTTTGACAACTTTGCACACTTAACAACTTCTTTCTAATCTTGCTCCTTAGAGAGTCTTCAACCTAGATCTACAAATCACACACTAAAGAGAGGGAAAACTGTTGTTTTTTTAGTGGAAAGGGGTTTTCCTTAGTGAAACCCTGTTTTGGTAATCAAAGCTTGTAAAGAAATCAAATAGGAAAGAGGAATGATGAATGAACAAAATGTAATGTTGTAACTCACCAAACCCTAGAAATAAGTGTTGCAAACATATTATGAAATGGCTCCAATAGATGTAGATCTTGACTCTTGCTTGAATGTAATAGATCTTGTATTGAATGCTTTCTTGAATCATGAAACCCTACATCACAATTGTTAGCTCAAAAACAAACATGATGCACATGATGCTTGATACTTGAATAATTCTCCAAAGTGCTTGATAATCAACTCTTGAATGCTCTTGCAAACACTTGAATTCTCTTGTGAACTCTAATTTTCTATAATGCATGAATTCTCAAGTTGCTAGGTTACTTGTAAGCTTGCTAGGTGAAAAATGAGTGAAATAACCTTGTGTTTATATTTGTTTATGTCAAATTTCCTAAAAATTACAACTCTACAAGCCAACATTAGATCTAGGAGAATAAAATCCCACCAAGAATTTTAATTTAATTAATTTTAAGCCACATGAGACTCATACATTAGAAGTGGCATATGACTCTCATTAGGCTAGGCTATGGGACACATTTTTGAAGAAATTCCTAGATTAATGTGAAATCCAGATTGGGGCCCCAAAAATTAGGTGGCACCCATATGTCCAAGATGGTGTATGAGTCTCAAATCACTAAATCTAGGCCATACAATCCAAAAACACCTAAATTATTATTGGATGTTGGTTTATGTCAGTATTATCCTCAGAAAGATGCATTAATTAAGGCTTGTGGATGTAAAATAAGGCCAATTAAAGCATAAAGAAGCCCAATTAATAATGAAAACCCTAGGTTAGTGTGAAAGTGTGGTACAACACTTTACAACATCTTAGATAAGGCACAATGAGGTCCATTTAGTTTACAAGGGCCCAAGACCTAATGTGAATGTGTTAAATGCATTACAACACTAAATCAAGGAAACATTAAGCCAAAATCCACAAGGAGGACACAAACGAGTACGAAAAATGTCAAAGGATCATTTTTTTGACACTACAAAAAGGAAAAGCTTTTGGGTCAACATGGAAGAGACATGAATGTTTCGACGCCTTGCGTCATCCCCAAAAGGAAAACATAAGATAAAGGAAAAGATAAAAGATTTGCAACATAAAGAAGAATGTAGGTACAAATAGATGAATGTCACAAATATCTAGAGAAACATCAAATAGAACAACATAAAGGATCACATTACGCACATGCAATTGTGTCACTAAAAAGTGTATACCTTGGTTGATTTGGGCATAATTGATGACAGATTGGACTTAATGAGGCCTTGATTTAGTGTTGTGAGGTGTTTTACACATCCACATTAGGTCTTGGGACCTTGCAAATTGAATAAATGCATGTCTTTGAAAGGTGTTGTAAAGTTTTGTAAATAACTTTCACACTTTTCTACACTTTAATTAAGCATTTAAGTTCAATGATCCTTTCTTTTTTGACTTTTTAATTTTATTTTAATTCAAAAGTTATCTTTACCCTATTCTTCTATAATTAAATAATTATTTCAATTATTTAATTATTCATTATCCTTTTCTCTCTATAATTAAATAAATTTTATATTTAATTATTTGTCATTTCTTTATCTCCCTAATTAAATAATTAATTTTTAATTAATTATCTCATTATTTGTTCTCACCTTTCTTTCTAAATTTTTCTCCTATGTTGGCCACCTAATTAAATAATCTTTATTATTTAATTTCTCCTATCACCTCTTTTTATATGTCAATCTTATCTTCCATCTCAAGCCTTTATCTATCCATGGCTTTCTTCTCCCAATTAACCTCCACCCTTGATTAAATTATTTTCCAATTTAGTCTTGGCCCTTGATCATGATCCTTATTCTAACCATTCACTTAAATCTTCTATATAAAAGGAGACTTTTAAGCCCTAATTTAGAATTCATTCATTACTCATTTTTCATTCATTATCTCTATCATGTCAAGCAAGCTAGGGTTTTAACATCTTAAGTCATCAAGATAGCATTCAAGCTCACTTCTAAGGCATTCAAGAATAAGATTCTTCATCCATTGTTGTAGCAATTCAAGATTACTCATCATGGAAAGTTTCTAATTGAATTGTTTCATACTTCATGCTTCATTACCTTATTTCATCATTTTGGTTTAATTACCCAAACAGGGTTTGACCAAGGAAAACCCCCAATCCCTAACAATCAAAATTTCTTCTCTCTTCCTTTGTGTGATTACAGATTTAGGTGCTTGGATGGCTTGGAAATTATTGAAGATTAGGTTGCAAACTTTTTGAAGTAATGTCCCTATTGGAAATGTCAAAATATATGCAAACAGTCACGTATAGCCTCGAAAATCAAGGTTTCAAATTTAGACACCTGGAGGCACAAATTGAGAAGATCAGGAGCTTCAAATTCCATTTTTGAGTTTTCAAAAAGCCAAAATGGAATAATTCTGCTAGAGTGGTGAATGAGTCCCACTGTACTTTTTTTCTGGATATTTTTGTAGATTTGGATATCCATTTGGCTAAAATGGGCCCCGGTGTATTTTTCTAGAATTGGGACTGATTCGCCTAGAATGGCCAATGAGTCCCACTAGGCCTAAAAATCAACATTTTCAGGATTTTAGAATCCCATTTCATCCTCAACAAGTTTAAAGGTGCACACATTCAGTTTTACAACTTTCTATTTTGTTTTACTTGCATTTCTATTCATCTTTCTAAGTGTCTTTGCATACAACATTGTGTTTTCAAACACTTTGCATTTCTTAGTTTTCATTTAATTAATGATCTATTTCATCAATATTCTAAATTTAGAACATTAGATCTAGGCATATTTCATCCATACTTGCATTATTTTTGAGTGTTTACATTGTATTTTGGCCCATCTTTCTCCTTTTAGGTGAAAAACTCCAGAAGTACAAGAAAGCATTAGGGTGGCAAAATCTTTGTTTACATTTTGGTGAACCTGCATTTTGAATACCTTCTTTACTGATTTGGATTCCATCATTATTCTAGAATTAGCTTGCATTAATATTTCATTGCATTTTGCATTAGTTAAATTGCATTCAAGGGTTTCAAATTTTGCATCTTAAATCATAGTTTTTTTTGAAATTCTACATTTGCATCTTAGGTATGCATCATACAACATACAAAACATAAAAAACCAGCCAAAAAAATAAAAAAATATAGTTTGGTGTTAGAAGATATCCTCATTGAGACTCATGAGAATCTTATTCCTCCCTTTCCTAATAACCCTACCATTTGGGATGACTTATTTGAACAAAAAAGTCCAATCATTGGTAACCATGAAACTCCTAGTCATCCTTCCAATCTCTTTCCTAGCTATGAGATTTTCTTAGTGCAAGATAATGAAAATGTTGACACAGTCCCTAATCCCACACCTTCTAATATCTCTGAAATATTTGTGGGAATAAAGTGATAGAAGAATGTGAAAGCATAGACAATAATGATAATCATAGTTCCTCTTCTCCCAATATCTCTCCTACATATGACGAAGGTATTTTGGAGTAGAAGATACACCCATTGAGAATCATGAAAATGTTGAAAGCTCCTCTTCTATAACCTCTCCTACTTTGGAACATATTATGGTGCAAGAGAATGATATCATAAACACATCTCTTAACGTCCCTCTCCCTAGTCTACATTCATCTTCTAACTCCTCTCATATTTGTGAGAATGTTTTTGTGAGCAATCATGAAAATCACATTATTTGTGAGGAGGATATGTTGTCATTAGATGATCAAACCTTTAAAACCCATGAAAATTCTCTTTATTTTTCTTCCCCTATTTGGGAAGACATTATTGGTTGGACAAAGGGATATAATCACATATAATCATGATAATCATTCTTGGTCTTCTCCTAATGTCTCTTGTACTAGTGAAGAAGATATTATGGGATTAGATGAACTATTCATAAATGTCATTAGAATATTCTAGCTCCCTTTCCTAATCTTTCCCTCGTCCAAGAATACATAATTGAGCAAAAGGATCCAATCATCGAAAAACAAGAATGTGATACTTTTTCTTCTCTTGATTCCTCCTCTCCTTGTGATGATGTTACTCTAAAAAACCTATGAATGGAATGTGATCAACATATTTTTTTCTTCTCTCCTAAAAAATCTCCGACTAGGGAGAATATCATAGTACAAGCAAACATCAACACTATCGTGTGCAAACCAAAAAACAACCTCAATCTTAAGCATCCTAAATTGCTTGATATAGATTTACCACCATCATGGGACTACTTTGATAGTCATGACAAGTCACCTTCTACTCCTCCAAACAAAAAGGTTACATGTGTTATGATCAGTACCAAGTAAAATGATATAGGAAGACAAAAGTAAATTGAAGAAGCCACAAAGTTAGAGCAATAGAATATTAGAAGAAAGGAATAATCAGAATAGAGCAATAAAATATTAGAAGAAAGGAATAACTAGAATAGAGAAATAGTTTTCCCCATCTTTATATTATAGTTAAATTAAATTTTCTCAAGGAGGGGTTGTCCATTGTTTCCCCATATATCCTATTTTTCATAGAAAATTCTCAATATTTCTTTAGCAAAGGTGCATTAAAAAAATGTGATTAATTGTTTCGGGTATTCTACATATATTGCATACATCAATATCCTCTTTTTTCCTTTTAAATGAAAGTTTTTGTATAATAATAAGCCATCTAAAGCAATATTTTTTGGCTTCCATTTGTTTAGACCAGTTAAATTGAAAGATCTTTTGCCATTGATCCATATTCATTTATAGACTCCATATTTGGTTCAAATATCCAGTTAGATCAATGTGATTTGTTAGCATATTGTACATTTCTCTAACTTTATCCTTATTTATGTTAGTGCCACTTTTCCATTGAAATTATTTAAATTGAGCATTATCCATCTTGGATACCAAAGGGAATTTTAGCCAATTACAATCCTCCCTAAGAATTGTGTATGTTCTCCAATTAGTAAGGGAATATTGAATTCAGTGTTCAGATCATTCCAGTCCTTTAGTTTTCCATCTTTCAAAATATCTTTGAAGCATGTAATTCCTTTAAGGGCCCAACCCTTAGTAGAGAAGCCTTGAATTAGAGCCAAGGGCTTCCCTTTATGCTTTAGGTTCCACCAAACAGACCAACAAGCTTGTATAATTTCCCATAGCCCCCCTTAGTGAAGTGGTGATTATCTAGATGCTTTTTCATCACATCCTAGGCCTTCCAATGTTTTCTAAAAACCTTGGATCCTGTAGGTAACATATCCTCCTCACTACTAATAATATCATTGATAGGGAGAGATCTCCATGATTTTGCATGTTTGGGGACAACATTGAGCATTTTTTTTTTGACTAAGACTTTCTAGGGTTCTTCCCCTTCCAGTTCCCCTATCACCCATTTTGTAGCTAAGGAAATGCCGCACAACCTTATTTTAGCCTGAGCCCTCCTTTGGACTTATCAATGGTGCACCAATCCCATTTTACTACATATCTCTTTCTCTTCCCTTTCCCATCTAACCAAAGAAATTTCCTTATTCTTTTATGAATTTCATTGATTTGATAGGAATTAAAAAACCAAACAGAAGCAAAATAGACACTGTATGACGAGAGGATCTTCTAGAAAACCTATATTTGACCAGCAAGGGAGAGAAATTTCTTGTTCCATTTGGTGATTTTTCTTTCAATTTTGTTTGTAATCCAATGCCTCATCTCTTTTAAATTTAGCTCCACACCAAATGGTATCCCAAGATACGATACCAATTTCTAAGGTCCACCCCATTGGAGCCCAAACTTACTAACGCAATCAGGGGGTTTGTCCTTCTACCCTAAAAGCTAGGATTTTGAGGGGAAAAGCTTCGCCCTGGAGGCCAAGCAAAATATTTCCAATTTCCCCATCAGGTTTGTAAAATTTTCCTCTTCAAGGATTAGTAGAATATAGGTGTCATCCACAAACTAGAGGTTAAGGAGTTCATTTTCATTAGGAAACCTAATGCCTCTTACCTTTGGGACTAGTGTATTATCCCTCAAGACATAATGAAGAGAATTTGATGCTATAACAAAAAGAGACAGGGCAAGAGGGAAGCCTTGTCTTATAGACCTTTCAAGAAGGATCTCTAGAGTAAGAGCACCATTGATCTCAACCTAGGCAACAACATCCTGAAAGAGCATTTTGACCATTTGGAAAAAAGAATTAGGAAATCCAAAAGCATTCAACACTAGGAAAAAAAAAGTCCCATTTAATCCTATCATAAGCCTTTTCAAAATCCAAAAGCAACATTTCTGCATTCTGATTTGTTATGTTTGCCCAATTCATTGCTTCCCAACTGGTGATGAAGTTCTCAAGGATGTACCTTCCCTTTATAAAACCTACAGTCTGTGTGGAATTTATGATGGATGGAAGGATAAGGGCTACCCTATTAGCCAACACCTCAGCCAAAATATTATAGGAGACATTAAGCAAAGTGATGGGCCTCCAGTTTTAAATTAGAGATTTGCCACCTCCTTTGGTAAGTTTGACTATACCTTTATTGATCTTATTGCCGAGGGTTCCTTTTTCAAAGGCTTCCTTGTAAACCAAGAGTAGATCATCACACACCCACTCCAAGAATGTCTTGTAGAATTCAGTAGGGAGTCCATATGTCCCCAAGAATTTATCATCTTTGAGTGAAAGAATAGCCTTTTTATCTCTCCCTGTGTTATCTCCATCCTTAGGTCCCTTGCCATTTCATCACTAATCATTTTTAGAATAATTTTTTGAATGTATTCTCTATCCTGATTATTTTTCTCCCTCTCCCCTTTCGAGGAGAAAAGACCTTTATAAAAAAGGAAAAATTGGCCCCTTATCTCATCTTGGTTCACCACTAAGGATCCATTTACAAAGATTTGATCAATTTGTTCGCTAGCTTTTTTTTCGTTAATAAAATTAAAGAAATTTTTTGTGCCTTTTCACAATTCTCAAGCTAGCTCATCTTGGATCTTACTCTTAGACCTTGAATCTTGTGATTTTAGAGCTTCTTGAGCGAATCTTTGGCCATAATTAATCTATTTTTTAGGGTTGCATCCATAGGATTAGATTGCAAATTAGTCTTCGCTTGCAGGAGCATATCTTGGAGGAGAACCTCCTTCCTTTGACAGTCTTTAGCCCTCTTTTTCCCAATTTTCTAGAATAGATTTTTCCAACCCTCTCTGTTCATCAACCATCTATCAATGGGAGAGATATTCTTATTGATCTGTTTGATCTATCTGAGACACAATATGACATTTCTTTAGTCATTATCCTTCAAGAGGTTGATGTTTAGAAAAAATCCATTGTTGCAACCTACCAGCTTGCGGACACCATCCTTGAAGCATAATTTAGCTCTGATGGGGTGGTGATCTGAGGGGGAATAGGGACAAAATTCCACCATACAACCTTCACACACTGGGGAGATAGAGAAAAAGGCCTTACTATCATAGAATCTATCAAGTTTGTAGAAGATTCTTTGGCCCCCTTTTTGGAAGTTACACCATGTGAACCAGATTGAATGGGAAATTTTTATCTAGCCTCCAATAGGGTCCTTAATCCCTAGTTTGGATTTCATTCTCTTCCAATAGAATCTTTCATTACCTTTCCAGTCAAATCCAATTCCACCCCATTTATCCTCTTCTCTTTCTACAAAGTTGAAGTTCCCTCCAAAAATCCAAGGAACATCTTGCATTGAATAGAACTGGTTCTAGAATTGAATCCTATCCTTATAGTCATTGGGGGCATATACCAAGAAAACCCCAAAACAAATTGCATCCTTCTTTATGATCACCCATGCTGCCTTGTTGCAAGGGGAGATCTCGAAGCTATTCACATGTTCAGCCCACTTGCTTTCCATCAATATTGCAACACCTCCTTTACCCTTTTCATGATTTGTAACAAATTTAGTGGCTTCTTTCATATAACTATTAGGCTTGTTTCAAGGGTGAAACCATTTTCCTTAACTTCTTGCATCAAGACAAAATATTTCTCATTTTTCTGTGTAAGAAACCTTCTTACCACATGCTTCCTATCAGGGGTTTTAAGCCCCCTTACATTCCAGGAAATACAATTAACAAAGCATTTAGGAAGCTTATTTTCTGCTTCCACCCTCTTTGTATTAGGAGGTAGAATCCCACTGATATTTTTCCTCTTATCTTTCTACTTAAGGGTGGTTGAGATTTTTATCCATGGGGGACTTGCCCCCCTCTAAACCTTTCTTCTTTCTATATCTTCAGGTCCTTTTGACAACAACTTCCATGGGGGTTTCTTCTCCATCAGTGGTATCTCTAGTAGATAGCATATCCATATCATCTGTAGAATCCATACCTGATTGTGAGAAAAAAACCATTAGAGCTCATCACTTCACCAAGGGTGTTGGAAAGATTCACTGACATGTTAGGGATTATGATTTCATGCAATTTCTCATTCCTAATAACAAATGATATAGTTTTGAAGGTGGAATGCCTTTCTGTTATGTTCTCCATGTCCTTAGGGTGGAGAGACTCTAGGCCAACATTAGTTTCTTCATTAAGTCTTCCTTCCGTGCCACATCTAGGCCAAGGGGGCTCTCCCTATTATCCAGGGTTTTACCCTCCCCATTAGGGGTTTGTAATTTCTTTTCTTTACTTTCTTTCAGAGGGAAGCCTTCAATTTGAGTGCCCAACTTATTGTTCTCTTTAAAGTATTATGAGTTAAAATTATATATTTCTTTTCTTGGTTTAGGATTAGGATCATTAGGTTCTTTATGTTGGCTCAAATTTAGGAGAGGCAATTTCTATGCATTAAATTATAAATTACCATACATGTTGTACCTAACTTCCTTAGAGATTTATGCATGGGCCCCGTAATTTATTTTTGGTGTACATTATTCACTTCGTGAAGAAGAGAAGTCAGGTTCTCTTCTACAATCTCTACTAATGAATTAATTTTTTCCATGTCAAATTTCTCCCTAGTTAAAGCCACAATAGTGGTTTACAATTCAAGTGAGGAAGGAAAACTCACAAAAAATGACCCCAAGGAAAAAATTGTGATTTTGGGGGTTCATACGGACCTACTAGTTTGAGTGAACCCCTTTGAACCTTGGCCACAAAAAAAAAACAAAAAAATTCATTGGGAAGGGGTTTGAGTGAACCCCTTTGAATAGGTTCACTTGAACCCCTGGGGGTTCGTACGAACCTCGCTTATCCCTCACCCACCCTGAGACACAAAAAAAAAACTAAATTTTTGCACTTCAAAGCTCAGGTTGAGGATGACAATGGAGGAATCTTCACAAACCCAACTAGAATCAGGTAGTCCTTAGAACGAGCTATCCAACGATTATAATTTTAATATGTTTTGGTTTTATTATGTGTTTGGTTTTTAAGTTTTATTAAACATAGGTTTTTCATCAAAAATGAAGGTCTTTGTTCTGCACATGTAGAAAAATAGTAGATTATGATTTTTTTTAAAAAATATGAGTGCACCAAATATTGAAGTCCTTGATCCAACAAAAAAATAAATTGAATTTTGATATATACAAAAAAAGTTATGCATTATACGATCACGCTATGTCTAAATTATAATTGGTTTGACTTCAAAACTTGATTAAAGAAAAAATATTCAATAAGAAACTATCTAACCAGGTGGAAGCACTAAATATCAGAGTTACAAATTTAAACTCGAAAGAATTATAATTTTATCCTTTATGGAGAAAAATTTATACGTTATATGGTGTGCATCACTTTTAAAAAATGTGATTTTCTAAAAAAACCTATTTTTCATGGGAGATGGAAAAAGAAGTACAATTTGATTCCAAAATTTTCAAAAAAAATATATTTAGAATCTATAGAAAAAACGTGACGAGACTCTAGTTTACATCATCTTCTTATTCCTCACGATTTAGCCACTATAGGTGCTCGAATGTAAAGATTTAGTTAAAAATAATAATTTGAGTGTCTAGTTTGGCCAAAACCTGTAAACCACTATTGTGGGATCACCCCCCTGTGTGAGGAGTTATTCCTTGTTTTCTTGTTGAGGTTAGGGCTTGATGGGGAGAATCTCTCATCAAGTTGCTACTGAGTGGGGCCCAATTGAACAAAGTCCCCCTTATTAATTTCCTTCATTATCTGCACAACCCTCCATTGTAGAGGGCTATTTATTGCTTTTATTATTCTTATTCATTCCACTAGAGGCAGGTTTGGAGTTAGTTTTATTTCTTATTAATAGATAGTTCCCTCTAATATGGCCTTCACGTCTTCATAAATAGCACACATTCATCCCTCCTAGGGTTTCAATTCCACAACAAACTTTACTAGAATTCAATTGAGTCTCTATAACCCCTAACAATTCCGTACCCAGAGATAGGGAAATGAACAACTGTGCATCCAAGTGTGGTAGCGGGGTCTTTGTATCATCAATTTTTAGAGCATTCTCGTATGGCTCTAGGAGAAGTAAAACAAATTTTCGTAATCGAGGAGGAACTTGCTTAATTTTTAACCATCTAGGGCTAGAGAGAGCCAAGACCTCCTCCTCCATGGCTTCTAGATTCCAAGCGAGGGCTCAAAAGAAAACCATACCCACATTCCAAAATTGTTTCTTAATTGCCTTCATTGGGAGGTATGGTTATTAAAAAAGATAACATATAAACCCTTATAAACCATTCAACAATAATAAAAGTGCAACCCTATCTTTTTTCCCATACATTATGAAACCATTCTTCCATGTATTTTCTCATCAAGACCCTAACAGGGCCGATGAAAACAAAAAAAATGGTAGTTTTCAGCAATGTAGAATCTTCTTCTATGATTTCCTCATCTAGGGTAGTATTGGTAATCAAAATAGCTTTCAAAGATTGAGTCGGGGATTTCTTACCTTGCCCTCCTCCATTTTCCAAACCTTCATCAATTTCAGCAACTGTGATTTTGGCTCCCTTTGGCAAACGACCTCAGTCTTCCACAACAATGTCCCGAAAGGATTTGATGGCCACATTTTTGGCAGAAGAGACAAAGTCATCATTAATAGATTCACTCAGAAGATCTGTATCCTGGGCCATCACTTCAATGTCCTTTGTATAATCCACACATGCAGCCACACCCGAGAAGGGTCGTCGGCATGAAGGCCCCGTCCCACTCAAAGCAAGTATAGATACTAAAAAATACACCACGATAGAAAGAAGGATATGTCGTAAACAATAAATGATTAACAAATATGGAGGAGGGCTGAGCTTACTCCATAGAAAGGAGATTCGCATGCGCACACACCACCCTAGTTACAAATCCCTTCCGAGAAAACCAATCATTTTAGAAAAACTTGGGGTTGGAACTAGAAAAGAACATAATGCATCAAAAACTACATATAGGCATTTTCCATAGTTATGTGTGTTGTCAGTGTAATTAAATAAATTGCACAAAAGATGAAATATGTTGTAAAAAATCCATACAAGGTAATTATGACCTTGCATTAGGTAATTTCATTTAGAAATCTAATCAACTTAATTTATCATTGCAATGTAAAACACCTAAATATCATAATTTTTTATTTACCTTAAAGCATATTAAGATATTATTTAACATAACTAAACTATTCAACAAATGTAGTTTAATTATCAATCATGGTCTACCACTAAGCCAACCATCTAAATCACCATAAATAAGAAGTATCATAAGTTATCATCATATATGAAATCCAAATAATGTAAAAGGTAGGTCCATAAAAAGATGGGCCTCATAGTTACTAAAACATAATTCAAACTATTTTGTATGAGTAATTAATAATCGATCATGGTCTAATATTGATTGAAATTTCTAAATCACCATAATAATAAGCAATAGAGAAAAATGTAAAAATGATAAAAGTTAGAATAGCACAAATTCCTAAGAATATTAGAGTCACCACAAGTCACTAATTAAATATCTGAGGTCTAGATCCAACATATCATTTAAAATCATAATCAGTCCAATAGACCACATAGTCCTAAGACCCTAGGATGGCCCTCACAATAATGGATTTTACTTCTAGCATATTAGTCAAGTTATTGTATGGTTAATGAACATCTCCTATGTTATAATGTCAATTGTCCTTTTATCTTTCTCTATTATCCTCATTGACTTGGTGGGAATATTATCTCATTGATTACTCTAAATTTTTCAAATGTTCTCCTAAATTATTTCTAGGTACTCATGCCATAGCCTATTCAAATAACATACTACTATTTTCTCAACCTCTTTTTTCTATTGTATATTATTTGAATATATTATATTTTTCCATGTCAAAATTTATATCTTTCTCTTTTTTAGCTTCTAAGGCTAGTTTTGAGAATTTATGTGAATACTCAATGCCTAAGGGAATTTGAATTGGGAATGTATTAATTCCCAATAATTTCTAATGGTATGCAAGTGTTATGGGTGGGGATAAAAATCACATGTCATAAAATTTCTTATAAATCCTTATCGAAGTCATAAAATTTAACCTAAGAGAGGGTTGAACTTTCATAAGAAAATTAGTGAAAGATCCTATAAAAAAATATCTACCATCATATGATCCTAAACTATTGGTTTCACATGTTTTGTCATGAATAATAGGGTAAGTGTAACATGTTGTACCACCATCTTCTAATGTGCTATTATGTGAGATTGAAAGGAGTAAATAGGCACAATTATATAGTCACTACTATAGAAGAAATTTATTCTTCATTAATGATACTTAAGAGATCACATAAATGTTTGATGATGAATTTGATTCTAATAAATATTTTACTTTGAGTTTATCTTGTAGCTACAAATTATCCTTGACATGTTGATAAATTAGAGCATAATAATTTCCTTTGAGTCTATATTTAGTAGTCACCTTTGGCCATAATTATTATAAATGATATTTTAGATTAGATCTCCAAAATCCTATCAAAACAAATCACCCTTATTAAAATTGAAGGTATCAATTTAACTTCCATTATCTTTAATTGAAGAGAAATTGTAGAATATATATTCCAATTGATTATTAGTAACTTAGGACAAAATCCTAATTATTTCTCCTTCAATGTTCAAGGTTAATTTATGGAAATATAATAACATTCCTGTAAGATTATTCGCGTGTCAGAGGCTACCACATGGTTGGAATGTGAAGAATGATTATTCAGAGGTTTTGGAAAAAGAACCAGAGAAAAATATGTTGGTATGAGGATTTACAGACCAAATAAGGACTTTCTATGATAAGAAGACTACTTTTAACAGCTTTTTGGTGTCTACCACATTTAATATGTTTTAGGGTAAGTTCAGTGGTGTATAAGATGAAGTTTGCAATTATTTTTGGTTAAATCGTGCTTTTGAAGATCTTGAACAAAAGCCTAGGCATGTATAGAAACCACTTTTTAAAAGTCATTTTTTTAGGACCATGACATGCACATGTATGGAAACTATAATTTGACCTAAATTAAATTATTTTTCTAGTTTGTTTTGGGTAAATATGTATATTATATTGAAGATTGATGTGGATATTTTTTTAAAAAAAATTTCTAAATATATTTTTAATTAAATTTTTATTGGCCTAATTGATGCTTTTGAAAACCCTCATGTACTGACACCATAATTTGACCTAAACTCATCATTTTTTGGATATTATTTTTAATTGTGTAAATAATTTTTTGTAAATTTATGGCCTATAATATTTTTTACAAAACCATTTAACAAATTAAAGTTATTAAAAATATATGAAAACCTGAAATTTAAGTTTACAAACCATTTGCATCATTAATTAATAATAAAAAAATCCAATCATAAAACAAATCCCATATTTGAAAACTAGATATAATCATATATAATGGGTTTTAATTTCACAAAATAATTCTAAAAAACTCCATCAACCATATTGCCAAATTCATTTTTTTCTCTTGACATTGCCGTGACCTTGTACTTTCAAGTCCAAGGCCAAGGGTTGGGTTATCATGCCTTTTCTAAGCCTAAATCCAAATGGAAAACATGGATTATGAGTTTCAATTTTTTGGAACAAGTGCCCGCTTTAAAATGGGTACATATTCTAGAAAATGAATGGGTACCTATTTTAAAGCTAAAAAATGACACTTCCCCTAAAAGTGGACTCAAATTCTTGCACTTACCCATTCGTGTCATGAGGGAATTCACATTTACTCTTCATCGTACAATTAATTTTTTTTATAACAACAAGATCTATATGATTCTAGTGAATCTAAATCTTGTAAGATTTTTACAAGCCAAATCTAGACATAAATTCCCATTCTAAATTTCTTAGTACTATGATTCCATCTTCAAAAGTGGAACATTATATTACAAGGATAAGGATAGTGATGCTTGTAAATCACCAACAATTGTGCTCTTTGGAAATGATTGGGGTTCGTTAGATTTTACACCTTCCTTCACTGGGGAGTATGAAACATCACCATTAAAGCTTGAGGAGCCAAAGGATGTTTTGGTGACATCTACACAATCCTCTCTTCCTTCATCTCAAACATCTAATATTAACTTGTTACAACTCCTACTTTGATAGTTGATACTAGTAATACCTTTACTTTTGATGAGACCACTTATGCAGAGTTTCCATCTTCAAAGGAAATGTCATCCATTTATGGCAGATGTCTTAAGATATTTTGTCAATTTTTGTATTAAGGTAATGAAAGTGGTATAAATGAGCAAGGTATCAAGGTCCCCATATAACCTAAATCACAAGATTCAATGGTGGCTCTTGGTTATCACCCTTTAAAATCCACAAAAGCCTCTCATAGACCTTATCTTAATGTGAATATGACATCTCAAAATCAAATCCTTCTACATCATCACTTGACCTAATTCATCCTAAAATGATAGAAATGCATCTAACTTCAAATACACCCTCATTTGATGTCTTTTTGACTAATGAATCCTCGGTAGAGCTTTTGGGAGTTTATGAGCATGTACCTCGATATCATCATGATTGTGGATTCACTTATTGTTTAAATGTTGAGGCATATTTTGGGAAAGATTCTTGTATTTCATATGATGCATCAATTTCTCATAAAATACCCCAAGAATTCCTTCATCCTCTTGATGTCCCAAATTGTAATACTCTTATTGTTGGAGATATTGTTTATGTGTATCGATGGACCCATCTAATCCTAAGAAAGTTATCCTAATTGAACAATTCCTTGACTATAATGAACTACAAGAAAATTATTCTATTTTTCATTACTTTCTCAATCTCTTCACTTGGCCATACTCAAATATGCCTGCTATTGATCCTAAGTAGTGATGTGCATTATATTGTATTGCATTCCAATGCCAAGACTGTAAGATGAAAAATGAAAAATGAATCCCAAGGTGGCATGATTAGTTAAGGTTGAGACTGAGAATATTGTACAAGTTAGCTTTATCCATCCTATTGACTATTCACCTTGGATATTGAATATTGTGGCTATCACTAAACCCAATAATCATATTCGAATGTGCACTAATTTCATGATCTAAAAAATGCTTTTATGAAAGATGATTTTCCTCTTCCTAACATCGATATGATTGTTGATTCTAACATTGGACATTCTTTACTCTCCTTTATGGATGATTTCTTTGGATATAATCAAATTTCATCAATCTTCAAGATCAATATAAAATAAATTTTATTACACCCTAGGAAACATTTTTTTGGGTCATCATGTTGTTCAGACTAACAATGATGGTGCAACATACCAATGTGCTATGACACTAATTTTTCATGACTTCATTCATAATATCTTAGAGGAATATGTTGATGGTATCTTAGCTAAGTCAATCATAGGTCACGATCACTCCAAAATCCTTTGTCAAAGTTTTGAATGAATTCATAAATATGACATTCATCTATTCATCAATTTGTGTTTTTGGCATTGATAGTGGTAAATTATTAGGGTATGTTGTGTCACATTGTGCTATTGAGGTATAAACAAAGAAAAATTATGGTATAATTAATATTCCACCTCCAATTTTTTATCAACTTTATAGTTGAGAAGGGATGATTCAAGCTATTTGCTGATTTCTCTCATTACTAGCCTATTGTAAAAAATATTTAGAGGATTTAAAATGATACTTGGCTAATCCTCCATTTTACAACAAGCTATCCTATAACGACCTTTCCTTCTTTACCCTTTTGCTTCATCCAATGCTCTTGTAGCTTTATTGGCACAACATGACGATGACAATAAAGAGAATGTTTTATTTATATTAGTCACACTTTGCTTTATTATGGGGTGCTTGTGACATAGATTTTAGGACCCAATGAGCTCTCTTACTCTTATAGGTTTTTTCACCCACAATGAGAGTGATTAGACCCTAAAATGCTTATGTAACACTGAAATTAGGATGTATGTAGTATGATGTTATGTAAATGAACTAATATAAGTGCAATTGACTGATTAAAATGATCTAAAATGAATGCAAAGATGCAATTTATGCTATGTTTCAAAACACATTATGATATGCAAACAACTATGAAAGATGAAATAGAAAGAAATATGCAAAACATAAGGTACTGGGTCAAATCTAAGTGCACCTAGAAGTTGTGTGAGATTTCTAGAATGTCTGGAATGCTAATCAAATTTTTTGATTTTTCATAGTGGGACTCATTCGCTAAAGGTGGCGAATCAGTCCTCCAACTGCTGAAAATTTATCAGGATCTGATTTTTGACAATCAGGAGTTGATTTTTGACAAAATGGAGATTTCCAGATTTCAGGTGGGACTCATTTTCCAAGGGTGGCAAATTAGTCCTCCCCAAGATTTTTGAAAAGTCAAGGGTCAACACTACTACTCCAAATCTGGTAATGACTGAGTGTATGGTTGTCGGGGTCAATTCTGTAGAAAATGGGCTAAAAATGCTCAAAATGCTTGAATAGATGATGAATTGATTTGGAGAGCATAGTTGACTTGAAATCCACTTTTCAACACCTTTAAACCTATCAAAGCTACAAAAAAAAGCCTACAAAGACACATGCAAAGGGGAAAAATGTTGGGGGGTTAGTGAATAGGGGTTCGCCTTGGTCAAACCCCACTTTGGTAATAAAAAACAATAGAAATGAATGGAATGCAAAGGAAATGATAAAATAATAACATGAAGTATTACAAACTTACCACATCCTTGAATATGCAAATCTGAAGTGATGTCAATGGATGCTGCAAAGTGCTTGAGTTGATGATGCAAGATGCTTGAGTGCTTGAAAATTGCTTGAATTATGAATTCTTGAATGAATGGGTGAATGGGGGTTGAAATGAGGTGAAAATCACTTATTTATACAAATCTTGAGCCTTACTATTTGTTCATACCTCATCATAGGTTTACATGAAGTGAATTTGAGTAAAATCTTGAAAGAAATTTTTATTTTTTTTTAATTTAGGGCCAAGGGGGACTCATTCGCCACCCTTGGAGAATGAGTCCCACTTGGGACCCACAACTAAGTGTCAGAAATTATGTCATGTTTAATGTTGTTTGTTGGGATGACACAAAAATACACTTAATATAAGCATATGAGGGCATAAAGAGATAAAATAAAGCATGAGAAAGGTTTAAATAGTGAAAATATGCCTAGAAAAGTGTGAAATATTTTTACAAGACTTTACAACACTTGAAAATAGGACTTGTTGATGTGTACAAATGTGGTTTTTAGGTGAATTGCATTAAATAGAGTATAGAATAATGTATAAATGTCTTACAACACTTCACAACACCTTCACAAGACATTCTTTGAATTTTAGCACCGAAATAAGCATGTTCAAGCCAAGATACATCATAAAATCAAAGCAACATAGCTCCAACACTATGGAACAAGACCTAAAATACCATGAAAATGAACAGGGACCATTTTTCGATGGCACATTTAGTCCCCACTTTAGTGAGAGAAACTTTCTTTCTCACACTAAACTAGCCATGAACATCGAGAAGACGATTCAAATGCACTTACGTTAGCAAGATGGAATGCAACAAACAAGAGGGATGATCAATCCCCTAGGATGAAGATCCCATGACAAACTGAACATAAGGACAAAGGAACAAACAAGTGTTGAGAATAATTGAGTGAAGCTTCGATCATCAATCCAATTAGTTGTGAAAAGAGATCTAGGTTGATTGTTTGAAAAAGGAAAGAATGTGTACTCACTCTGGGGCCACAAAACTAGTTGTCCACAGGGTGAGAAATCCTGAAAAGAAAAGTAAGATACATATGCTAGTTGGTATGCACTCACAAAACAAAAAAGTGGCTATGGGGAAAAGTCATGCCGCTAGTTGGGCTTCTTGCTCAACCATGCCAAATCTATACTCATTCAATAACTTCAACAAGGTGCCACCAAACCAAAGAAAATGCAAATGTTTGTTTAAGTTTCAAAAATAGGATGGAAACATAGGCATGCAAGTTGTGTTATGCAAGGTGGAAAAACAAATAAGACAACTCCACATGCATGAAAGTTGTGTTATGCAAGGTGGCTGAATAAGAATGTTATGTGTAATATGTTCAAAGGAGTCTTGTTCAGTTTATGCAAGGTCAGTCACTTAAGGAACATTGTGTCTAATGTCTCCAAGAGAGGACCAATCAAAGAATAGTATATTCACAACTTAGGGGGATGCAGTGTGTTGCATCAAACCACCAAGAGGAATGCAATATGCTAAGAAATATCACATTTATGAAGGACATCACACCCAATGTCATCCACAAAGTGACAAACACATCATGTAAACGACAAGGCTTCACTAAGAATGCAAATGAAATAATGGTAATGTATTCCCACCACTTTAAAGGAATTGCTACACATCGTTTTGTGAGAAATTACTTGAAAGTAGAGAAGAAGAAGAAAGCAAGAAAGACAAATAAGACATGAGAGCCAACCTAGAAATCTCTAGACCAAGTCATATGTTTCAAAGTTAAGCTTCGTCATGTCAAGGAAAAAGGAAAAGAAAAGAAAGAAGGGAGTTGACCCCCAGAAAGAAAGAACATCAAATGCATAAGGGATATATGGATTTGGCATCAGTATGTTTGTTGTTGTAGTGTTTTGATTTAAAGAGCTCGAAACTATTATCATTTCCCAAAGTACATAGAACTAGAAGAATGACATAAAAATAGCGAAAGCAAATGAAAAAAAAAGTTCATTTTGAGTCAACGTGGAAGAGACATTGTGGTCTCAATGCTTTGCATCATCTCCAAAAGGAAAACACAAGCAAAAAGATGAAAAATAAAAGTGAAAAAGCTTTTGGGTCAACATGAAGGAGACATTGCGGTCTCAATGCCTTGCGTCATCCCCAAAAGGAAAACACAAAAAGAGAAACAAAAATAAAAAGACCTTATGGGTCAACATGGAAGAGACATAGGGCATCTCTACACTTTGCGTCATCCCCAAAAGGAAAACACAAAACAAAAATGAAAAGTAAAAGGCACGGAAAATAGAAGAATAGAGATACATATAGAAGAAGTTTACAAAGAGAAGGAAACATTAAATGCACGATACAAGGGAACACAATATGCACACAAAAAGAAAAAGAAAGCAAAGATGAGAGACTAGTTAGGAAAATGCAAGTCATCCATCAAGTCATCTGCCTCTCAATCATGTTCAGTGCAATTCAAAGGAGGTTGACTATCCAAAGGAGGAATTGCAAGTGCCGAACTAGGGGTTGTACTAGGTTCTTCAATTGGTGGAGAGGATTTATTGTTTAAGCTCATTGTAGGTGAAAATAAAGAATTTAAATCCTTGTGTATTTCTTTGTCTATTTTAACACTCGTGTCACCATCATCATCATCGTCAAGATTAATAATGATGGGAGGATAAAGGGTGATTTCTAAGGATGGATGTATCAGAAGTATTGGTTGTTGAATATGCTCATTTTTTTGTGATGATGGTATAGGACTGTCATGTGGTTGCTCAGGAAGGTGATCATCTATTACTTCGGTCAAAGGTATAGGTTGATTTTCTTTATTGTTTGTTAGGCAAGATTGATGAGCATGGAGACAACGACGACATCTTCCTTCCCTAGCACCACTGTTGTGTTTAATTTGGTTTTGCAATTGTTTAGGTGCAAGAGTGGATTGATTCAATATAGGTTTATCTTCCTTTGAAGGGAGAAGAATAGACAAAACCAAAGAAGAGGAATCAACCACTTTCTCTTTTTCTTTATATACTTGTTTGGTTCGAGGAGGCTGAGTAGGATTTGTGTCAAGTTCCCTTTGACATTTGAATGGTGGTGGGGAAGGGTTAAGAGGAATTTGTTCTGAAGTTGTATTATTTTGTTGAATGTCTTGCTCAGGTGTAATCATGGTTTCATCTAAGACAAGAGGAGTGGAAGTGGGCAGAGATGCGTTATAGAGAGATAATTCAACAATCCTTTTAGCTTTAAACTTTTGATAAGCAATGTAAAAGAATTCCTTTTGAGGAGTGATTGGTTCGATGGGTGTAGGAAAAAAGGTTTCTAATGAAAAGTTACCTTTGGACGATAAAGGATTAAAGCCACTATGGTGTATGGTGACTACCTCATTTCCATGTGGAAACTTTAAGCACTTGTGAATGACTGATGGGACTGCTTTCATTGAGCGAAGCCAAGGAAGGCCTAGCCACAAATGAAATGGGTTGGATTGTGGAATAATAGAAAATTTTACCTCCAAAGTCTTAGGCCCTATGTGTAAAGTCAGTACGATCAATCCAATTGTAGGGCATGCAAAACCATGATGTGTTTTGATCCATACAGTCGGTGGATTATAGTTATCTTGATATAGATCATGTAATACTATATTTTTTTCTATGATCACATTCTCACCACAAGCGAGATCTATTAATATCCCATTAGTAGGTTTATCATAGATTTTGTTGGCTATGTAGAGAGGACCATTAGTAAGTTTTTGTAGTATGTCTCTAGCAAAAAAATTAATATCAAGAGATTTAGTGGTTTGGCCCTTATGAGGGATAATGTCTATCACACCCACAAGTTCATCCATAGGATTAACTTGGGTAATAGGAGGAGGTGTATCAAGTTGCTCATTGTGTGTATCAATAGTCATTACGTCAAGCTTGGAAGGTTCACTAGCCTTGACAAATGAGGTAGTATGCTTAGGCATAGGGAGGGTGAAGATTTGGAGATTTTGGTTAGGGGGTGCAATAGACTTATTGCCTTGATCATTAACACCCATAATGGTCATTTCACCCGAATCAATGAGGTCTTGAACTAGATGTCTAAGACGCTTGCAATTTTTAGTGTCGTGGCCATTTTGGCAATGAAAATGACAATAAGCATTAGGTTTGAAGGTAGGGGGTAAGGGTTGATTAGGGTCCAGTGGTCAAATAGGTGGTAAGGTAAGCATGTGTTTTTGGATGAGTTGGTTCATTGTCTAATGGATGGTGTTAGGTAAAGTGGTGAAATGTCTGTTTGGAGCACCATATTGATAAGGCACAACTATTTTAGAAGTGTCCATTGAGTTTTAAAATTGTGAAGTTGGTTGTGGTTGGGATGGAGGAGGTGTAAGAAACATCGGTTAAATTTACAAGAATTTTGTGTGTTATTTTGGTGTTGATTGTTATTTTTTAGTTTTGTCCATTTGGTTAGAAGTGGATTTTAATTCACTACTTGAAACCAAATTTTGATACTCACATAAGGTTGTGCACAAATGCATGAATAAAGGAAATTTAATCATCGTAAGCTTATCTTGAAGGTTAATGTGAAAATTCTCAATAAACATCTTCTGCAAATGTGCATATAGAATTTTGACTCAACTTGAGCGTATAAGGATTAGTAACAAGAGATAAAATTAGTTGCTTTTTTGTCAAGGTTTTGTCTACATCACATAAGGTTATCCATTGTCTTTTTAGGTGTCGTGCACTTGAAAGTGATTAATGAAAGCTTCCACTAATTCATTAAATGAGCAAATGGAATGATTGGGAAAGTTGGAAAACCATTCTAAGGCAGTACCTTTCAAGGTCCTTGGAAAGAGTTTTGCTAAAAGTTTATCATCAAGGACAAAGTCACAACACAAGGTAGTAAAAGCATTGACATGGTTGATAGAATCTCCTTTTCCTCCATATTTCTCAAACCTCGACATTTCTATCCCTTGTGGCATCAGGGTACATAAGATTTCTAATGATAAGGGGTTGCTACGAACAAGATATGTGGGTGAAGTGGATCGAGCTTGAGTAATGGTGACAAGTTGGTGTTGCATGGATGAAACAGTGCTAAGGAGTTGTGTCATAAAGGGATCAGGATAATGGGGTTGAGGCAGAAGGGAAAATGGTGATGGAGTGTAAGTAATATTAGGGGAAGTGGAAGGAATAGTAAGGGGTGTGAAGGTGGTGGAAGGAGGTTGTGATGCCATAGAAGTAGGAATGCTAGTGGAAATTGGGAATGAAGGATCTACATAACTAGGTTGATGTAGAGTTGTATGGACTTGCAGATTTGTATAGGTTGGTATGGACGCTATGGTTGAAGGAGGAGGAACTTGAGATGCTCCTTGGGTGACATGAATGTTTGTTGATGAAGTGTTAGAAGAGGCCCGCATGTTTGTTGTAAATATCGACTATTTGATTGAACACTTGCAAGCCATATCACTTTTGATTAAGCGAAGAAGGTTCTCAATAACAGGTATGGTAGTGGTGGAAATGTTTTCAAGTGACAAATCTTGTTGTAAATGGGAAAAATCCTCATGAATGTTAATAACCTTTTCTTGTGGGAGGGATTTTTTTTTATTGTCAACATGCATACGATGGAAAGGGGAAGACATGGAGGTGGTATTGTCAAGGCCTAATGCACCATTGTCCATACAAGGAGTAGGAGCTTATGAGATCCCAAGGTTCACAATGAAAGTGCTATCGCGAGATGTCATGAGTCTAGAACTTCTTCTCACTAAAGTATTATCAATGGGGCACCAAACACTCATGCAAGTACCACAAAGGAATAGTGAATGGAAATGCAAGCTAATCTAAGAATGTAAAATGCTAATAAAAAAAATATACTAACTGCAAAAGAGGTGCAAATACAAAAAAAAAAATGCAGGAAAATGCTAGAAACAATGCAAGATTACTATCTAAAATGTGTGTTGGTTGTTTTTACTATAACTAGGTTGGTTTTCTAATCTACCTATGGAATTTCCAATTCCAATCAAGAGCAACTCGAAGGACATGGATGAACTGATGAGGATTTTAAAGACCTCCTACACTTTGGGCTCTTCAAGACTCAGGAGGGTGATCCATTAATGGGTTTACAACCTTTGCACCATTATCATAAACAACATTAACAACAACAAATAATCTCATTTAATAGCTCAACATAATAGAATAATACTGAATAGAACTGGTTGTTCATCAATAATATCAACTATTTGGAGCATGAGATAACTACAACACATAGGGATTTAAAATGATTTTGAATCTATAAAACATTTGTGAGATGCACTAAGCTGCAAGATAAACCAGTGCCTAATTTTAGGTCATGGAGTCAAACACATAAAAAGAATTCATCAGCAAATGACATTCAACCAGTGGATTTAAATTGTTAATGCCTTGCATCAACTGTTAGTGTCTTACACCAACAATCCCACTCTTGTTATCAGTCAAACTCTCCTTACCAAATCCAACCTGCACACTTGAAATCACTGTTATTTGCTCAAAGTATTTAACCATTTCTTTGAAATAGACCCATAAACAAAGAACACAATCTCATGAAATTTGAGATGACAAACTCAAATATACTTTGTAATATTGAATTCATATGATTAAATTGTACAAGTATGGAGAGAATTTGAAGATATTCATGAATGTGCACACACTTTCATGATTTATTTGCATAAACTGGTTGTATTTGCTCATGAAATCAAAAATTACAACTTATAGACTCAAGAAATGACTCAAACTTAGCGTTTTCTATCTACCCAGCCCCATACAAAACCTCAGAACCTTGAATAATGAGAAGAGAAGAGAAGAAATAGAAGAAAAGAGAAATCCACAGAAGCAACCCTAAAACTTATTGGGAAGTGCCATCTAGAATCCTCTTCACCATTGATCCACAATAGAAAAGCCTCTCTCCTCTCTTTGCAACAAAATGAATTTTCCTCCAATCTGCCTTTGTTTCAAGTTGCCAAGCAACAAAAAACTTACCCATGTGGAGAGTATTCTCACCATTTTACCTATTGTGGGAGAAAAGATCTCTTCCCCATGAAAAAAATATTTTTTGCTCATTTGTTTGCTGTAGTAAATTCCCTAGTAGTTGAGAAAATAATTTCTCCTCCCGTGAAAGCATTTCACATTGTCCTTTATCTCTATTCACTTTATAATATTGCGCTTATATTTACCCCTTTTCCTTATGATGAAATAAAAACATGGAACTGTTTGACCAGTTATAGGAAATTTTTTAAATTTTTCCAATATCCTCTTTCAATGCTTTATCTCCCACCAGCATGGGAAATTAGATTGATTTGGGTCAAATAAAATTACCCCCTGTTCTTTTCATTTAAAACTTGCCTCAAATAATGACCTTTTCGGACATCACCTTAAAACATTAGAACTTTAATGCTTATGCCTTTAATTTTATCTTCGGGCCCACTTTATATTTAGCACTCGTGCCTTTAATTTTCATTTTGAAAGATTAGCTCCTCCTTTATTCAAAACCATAGAGCGATTAAATGTTTTACCTTTTAGTTCATTGATCTCTATTTAAAATTTCATCCACTTCAAACTCTAGTTGGGCCCACTGTGCCATGTGGCGAAATCTCACTATTTCGTAGAATTTAACCATCGTGCATCTTGAGATCACAATTTGGCGGGGGATGGTGAGGATGAGGCTGCATGTTTCTTCTCTTTCCTAAGATGTTGATTTCTTTTAAACCTTCAATGTTGCACTAACTTTCTTCATGCTCGAGCTATGTTTTGGTTCTTTCAGCTGTTTCTTCATGGTGATGGCGGCAAACTCCCTATACAGATCGATGTCCATTCTAGTTGGTGATGGAATTGTTATCTTTTCTTTCCATCGTTGGAACCTCCCTTCATGTGTTGATGGTTGTTCTATCCTTGCATTTTTCCTAAAAGTCACTGAAGCTATTTCAATATTCCATTCTTTGCTCATACTGGCGCATGGTGTTTCATGTTTCTTCAGCCTTTTCAATAGCATTTGTTATGCACACTTTGCAGTGGCTATGGCATCCTTGTTCTTTCCTTCAATTTGAATACCCTCCATCGACCTCATCACCGGGGTCTCCTTCTATAACAAGCATTGCCTTGTCACCATACTTTGATGGGTGTCCACATGCTGCGTTTAATTCCTTCATGTGTGCCATTCTTTTCTTCATTTTTTATGGCTTTAATGGCAGTCCAAATGTTTTAGTCCCACATACACATCGCATTTCACTTACATTTATTTTGCAAGCTGCTAAAACACTTTTATCAAATCTATGGTGTCCCCAAGTGGGCCTGGTTAATTTTCTTTTCATTTTCAAACAACTTTAGTATGAAAATGATCTAACACAACTTTTGAATGCTCTGGAAGAAAAATGATAAACTGGGTTATCATTAAATTCTACTTCATGACCCCTTTGGAAAATGGTGAAAACTAGCCAAGTAGGCTTTGGAATCATCTTTGAAAACTAGGCAAATGACCTTTTGGAGACATAAAACTTGCAGAAATGTAGCCATTCATCCCAAGAATGTAATGCAAAAGATGGCTCAGAGAAATAGATAATGAGGCAAAATTTATTAACTGTCAAAGTTGCTCATTTGAACTTTCTGCAACAAACAGCTGTTCTGAACCAATTGAAACTGAAGAGATCACCTTGTTGCAAAAATACCAAATCAACTCCTAGCGAGCTACCACTGGACACAAAGATCATTTTGGTGCAGTGAACAAGTGTGCAAAAGGAATTAGCTTGAAACATATTCCATTAAAAGTTATTGATGCTCGAATTTGGCCTCTCAGAAAGACTGCCAGCAATGCAAATGCAAAACTGAATAAATTGCACTTGGTTTTGATTTGCTAAAAATAACAAATAAACTCATGAGGCTCTGAAAGTTGAAATGTGAGATCATCTTGGAATGGAGAATGCAGAATAACATTCTTTTTGACTTGACAATCAACTGGTTGCAAAATCCAAGCTCAAACGGGAGGCTACTTTGCAAAACTAAATGTTTGCAAACAATAGAAAGGTGCCAAAACCCTCCAGCTTCACTTTTTAAAACCCTGACAAAACTTATTGTGGGAAGCTGAAAATTGACATGTATACTCACATAGGACACATGAGTGAGCTTCCAAATGGGTTTTGCTTGGAAATCAAATGACTTCAAATCATGACCCTCCAAAGTAGGTCATTCAAGCAAGTTCATCAGGTGCACTTTTGAAAGTGCAGAGGCAATATTTTTGATAAAATCATCTCAAATTTGCAAAATTTGAGAGTGCCATCAGTGGCTCCAACTGGGGATGTATGCCCCCTATGGGCATAGCAAGATTCCAAATCTCTGGGGAGTAGACCAAAAACTGATTGTATCAGGTGTTCTAAAACTGCTCCTTTATTCATTCTTTCTTTTTCAAATTCATCTGGTGACCCCAGGCCACCAAATGAAAAAGGGGGTCAACATTTACCTCTGTCAAACACCTTGTTCTACACTTTCTACCATAGAAAAAATCTAAGAACATTATCACGGATTGCCCACAAACTAGTTTGGTCATTGACATGTCCCACTATATCACTTTGCTTTCCAATGTCACCGACTGTTCTATCAAACTACAACATGCAATCAGACACTGAGTGAAAATCATCATCATTGTGACATTTTACCTTGGCCATCTTATCATCATGGTCCACTAAATGCTTACTCTCTTCAATTGAGAAATAGAAGCATTCATAGTCCATTTGATCTTTGACATCACAAACTTTGACATCAAAATCAGTTTGCACATCAAAATCAGTTTGCATATCAAATTGAAAGCTCTCATAAACAACTTTTTCAGTATCATGCAAATCATCTTGGCATATGTCAAAGAAAAAATATGCATATTATGGAGCATCCTTATATTGATCACTGCAACAGAGGCACATCTTTTGACACTTCAGTTCAGGTATATCAGAACATACCTTGGCATCATGGAGACATGGATCAAATGCAACATTAACTTCTAAAGAATGAGTAAATGCACTCATCTCAAGTTTGAGAACATATTCTAATGCATTCTTCTCATCATCATCCAACTCAATGTAAAATACCTCAAGAGTAGGCTCAAGCAAGTCACAATCAACAGGGACAATAGAAAGACATCTGTGTGCATTGGTATCTTCATGTTCAACATTATGTTTTGAGTCAACCTACTGATCACAGACATGTTTGTCTTCAAACTCTAAATCACTCTCACAATGAACATGCTCCATTGATTGTGAATCTGAATTACATTCCATGTATTCATCTTTTCATTCTTTAGGTGAAGAATATGCTTCCATATCATCATTAGAAAAGCAATCACAATCTGAGGCTGCACTTTTAGGATTATAATAATTGGTTTGTAATGGAAAATCAGCAACACATGCATTGTAATTGCTGATCACATCATAACATGGAGTAACACCCAGTGTCTCACTCATTTCTCCATCATCTGAGACATTACAAGAGAAGCATTCTTGCATATCTACTATGTTATCATCCCATGTGTCAACATCTTCCTTACTACTACAAAAACATGCACATGTTCTGATTATAAGTTGATTACACTATTCATCTTCATCCATACAGCATGGAACTTCATTTTCTGCCATATCCTTTTCACTTGTTTGCATTGTTGTCTGATTTTCTTCAAGAAGACAACAACTGTTTGCATTTTGAGAATCTATATTTTGTGCATAACCACACTTGGCTGATTCTATGATCTTTATCCAATTAGGAACTTGATCAAAGTTATGGGGCTTCAATTCCTCTAGCAAAGTACTTAGCCCAGGTTCATAAATCTCACAAAAAAAATCAATGCACATAGATTCCTCATGTCTAAAATTTTTGGGGACTCCTATCAAAGCATCCAAAAATATTAGAAACAACTTATATGGCGATTCTCCCTCTTGTCTCTTCATTTCATACAATTCGTGCACAAAAGACTTTTGATCAACAATGCTCAAATTTTGTTGATATTCAACTTGGAACTCACTATGATCTTCATACTTTGATGATGGAGGAATCACAACAAAAAGATCATTGTCATCTTGACAATCATTTCCATTATCTGATCCTTGAATTCTATCTATATGAGGTGTATTAGGGTAATTAACACTTGCAGCTAAATACCCTTTAATCATTGAGTACTTCAAATTGTTCTCAATGTTCATAGCATCTTGATATACTTGACGTAATGTTGGAGGCTCCTTATCTCTCAACAAGAAACTCATCCTTTTTTCAAATGCACCAAGATAACAACCAAGCATTCAAGATCATTTGGTCACATATTTTCTAGAATTTCCCTGATTGCCTTTGCAAATCGAAGATTGAAAATAGGGACCGACTCAATTTCTAGAATTCGATTTTCATCAATAATATCAACTATTTGGAGCATGAGATAACTACAAAACATGGAGATTTAAAATGATTTTGAATTTATAAAAAATTTCTGAGATGCACTAAGCTGCAAGATAAATCAGTGCCTAATTTTGGGCCATGGAGCCAAACTCAAAAATAACTCATCAGCAAATGACATTCAACTAGTGGATTTAAATTGTTAATGCCTTGCATCAACTATTAGTGTCTTACAACAACAATCCCACTCCTGTTATCAATCAAACTCTCCTTACCAAATCCAACCAGCACACTTGAAATCACTGTTATCTGCTCAAAGTATTTAACCATTTCTTTGAAATAGACCCATAAAAAAAGAACACAATCTCATGAAATTTGAGATGACAAACTCAAAGATACTTTGTAATATTGAATTCATATGATTAAATTGTACAAGTATGAAGACAATTTTAAGATATTCATGAATGTGCACACACTTTAATGATTTATTTGCATAAACTAGTTGTATTTGCTCATGAAATCAATAATCACAACTTATAGACTCAAGAAATGACTTAGACTTAGTATTTTCTATCTACCCAGCCCCATACAAAACCTCAGAACCCTGAATAATGAGAAGAGAAGAGAAGAAATAGAAGAAAAGAGAAATCCCCAGAAGCAGCCCTAAAACTGATCAGGAAGTGCCATCTGGAATCCTCTTCACCATTGATCCACATTAGAAAAGCTTCTCTCCTCTCTTTGCAACAAACTGAATTTGACTCCAATCTACCTTTGTTTCAAGTTGCCAAGCAACAAAAAACTTTCCTATGTGGAGAGTATTCTCACCATTTTACTTGTTGTTGGAGAAAAGATCTCTTCCCATGAAAACTTTATTTTCTGCTCTTTTGTTTGCTGTAGTAAATTCCCCAGTAGTTGAGAAAATAGTTTCTCTTCCCATGAAAGCATTTCACATTTCCCTTTATCTCTATTCACTTTTTAATGTTGCACTTATATTTACCCATTTTCCTTATGATGAAAACAAAATGTGGAACTGTTTGACCACTTACATGATTTTTTTTTTTTTTTCCAATATCCTCTTTCAATGCTTTATCTCTCACTAGCATGGGAAATTAAATTGATTTGGGTAAAATAAAATTACCCCCCTGTGCTTTTCATATTAAAACTTGCCTCAAATAATGACCTTTTCAGACAACACCTTAAAACATTAAAACTTTAATGTTTATGCCTTTAATTTTATCTTCGGGCCCACTTTATTTTTAGCACTTGTGCCTTTAATTTTCATTTTGAAATATTAGCTCCTCCTTTATTCAAAAACATGGAGCGATTAAATGTTTTACCTTTTAGTGCATCAAGCTCTATTTAAAATTTCATCCGCTTCAAACTCTAGCTGGGCCCACTGTGCCATGTGGCAAAATCTCGCTATTTCGCAAAATTTAACCGTCGTGCACCTTGAGATCACGATTTTGCGGGGAATGGTGAGGATGAGGTTGCATTTTTCTCCTCTTTCTTGAGATGTTGATTTCTTTTCAACCTTCAATGTTTCCCTAACTTTCTTCACACTCGAGCTATGTTTTGGTTCTTTCAGCTGTTTCTTCATGGTGATGGCGGCAACCTCCCTATATAGATCGAGGTCTATTCCAGTTGGTGATGGCATTGTTAGCTTTTCTTTCCATTTTTGGAGCCTCCCTTCATGTGTTGATGGTTGTTCTATCCTTGCATTTTTCCTTAAAGTTACTGAAGCTATTTCAATATTCCATTCTTTTCTCATACTGGTGCGTGGAGTTTCATGTTTCTTCAGCCTTTTCAATAACATTTGTTATGCATGCTTTTCTGTGGCTATGGTGTCCTTGTTCTTTCCTTCATTTTTAATACCTTCCATTAGCCTCATCACTGAGGTCTCCTTCTGTAACAAGCATTGCCTTGTCACCATACTTTAATGGATGTCCACATGTTGCATTTGATTCCTTCATGTGTCCCATTCTTTTCTCCATTTTTTATGGCTTTAATGGCTATCCAAATATTTTACTCCCACATACACATCTCATTCCACTTACATTTATTTTGCAAGCTACTAAAACCTTTTTATCAAATTTGTGATGTCCCCATGTGGGCCTGGCTAAAAAAAATTTTCATTTTCAAACAACTTTAGGCTCAAACTGATGTAACACAACTTCTAAATGCTCTGGAAGGAAAATGATAAACTGGGTTATCATTAAATTCTGCTTCATGACCCCTTTGGAAAATGGTGAAAAATGGCCAAGTAGGCTTTGGAATTAGCTTTGAAAACTAGGAAAATGACCTTCTAGAGACAAAAACTTTTAGACATGTAGCCATTCATCCCAAGAATGCAATGGAAAAGATGGCTCAGAGAAATAGATAACGAGGAAAAAGTTGTTAATTGTCAAAGTTGCAGAATTGAATTAGCTTGAAAAATCTCCCATCAAAAGTTATTGACGCTCGAAGTTGGCCTCTCAGAAAGATTGTTAGCAATGCAAATGCAAAACTGAATAAATTGCACTTGGTTTTGATTTTCTAAAAATAACAAATCAACTCATGATTCTCTGAAAGCTGACATGTGAGATCATATTGGTATGGAGAATGAAGAATAACATTTGTTTTGACTTGACAGTAGACTGGTTGCAAAATCCAAGCTCAAACGGGAGGCTACTTTGCAAAACTGAACGTTTGCAAACAATAAAAAGGTGCCAAAACCCTCCAGCTTCACTTTTCAAAACCATAGCAAAACTTATCATGGGAAGCTGAAAATTGACATGTATACTTATATAGGACACATGAGTGAGCTTGCAAATGGGTTTTGCTTGGAAATCAATGGGCTTCAAATCATGACCCTCCAAAGTAGGTCATTCAGTCAAGTTCATCAGGTGCACTTTTGAAAGTGCAGAGGCAAATTTTTTGACATAAGCATCTCAAATTTGCAAAATTGGAGGGTGCCATCAATTTGCAAAGGGACCGATTCACCTTGAGTAGCGAATGAGTCCCAGGATGCAATTCTTTTGTATTTTTTTGAATTTTAAAAATGATTTAAATGCTTTTTAGAATGTAAAAATAGGCACAGAATGTAGAATTTCATTTTTTTCAATGAAATTAAATACAAGAATGAAAAATAAATGAGTTTTTCACTAATGCAAAAATGAAAGATCCTAGAATGTAATTACCAATCTACTATCCTAATTGAATGTCAATGCAGATGTAAACTAGGATGCAAGATATGAATGCAATTAGAAGTTTAAAGATGTTCAAAAGTCAGGTTCACCAAAATGTGACATTGATTTTAGGAAGCCGAAATGCTTAACTCTCTTCCTAGGGTTTTTCACCTAGAAAGAGAGATTTATGGTCCTAAAATGTGTATGTAACACTAAAATTAGGATGCATGCAATATGATGTTATGTAAATGAACTAATCTAAGTGCAATTGACTAATTAAAATGATCTAAAATGAATGTAAAGATGCAATTTATGCTATGTTCGAAAACACATTGTGATATGCAAACAACTATGAAAGATGAAGAAATAGAAAGAAATATGCAAAACATAAGGTACTGGGTCAAATATGAGTGCACCTGGAAGTTGTGTGAGATTTTTGGGATTTCTAGAATGCTGATATAACTTTGAAACAATTAATTTGATGGATTTCATATAAATACAAAGAATAAAAATTTAACATATTTTTATATAATGCCCATGCTTATATATTGTAAATAATAACACATGGACCAGGTTCTCTTTAAAGTTAGGATCCAATTGAAAGTTAGTCACTTATCAAAACTCAAATGGCAACATACCATCTATTGAATAGGAATCAATAGAAAAATTATGTCTACCTTTTCATAATTATAACTGCTTTTACAATTAGAAGACACTAATCTATCATAATGCTGATCAAAAGGCTAAAAAATCTACAATTATCAAATATGTATAAAAGTGTCAAATCTAATATAATAATGATATATTAAAAAAATCTTAATCACCATACATTAATTTTTTTATTTTCTTAATTAAATCAAAATTATATTTAAAAATAATTTATCCATAAATATTCTAATATTGTGAATTTAAACATATGATTTCCTTTTACTAAATGTAAATAAATAAATAAATTTAATCAAAAATAAAAAATAACAAAAAATATAAAATAAATAAATCCATTTTCTCATTCAAAGACAACCTAAGAAATCTAGGTAGAGATTATGTTAGAGTAACCCAATCAAATAAAATAAGCCACACTATTCAAATTTGATTATGTATGTGATCGCCCATAAGTGATCTACAGTTATTTAATGTAATATTTATTACAACTAAAAGTTTGTAAAAGAAGACATTGTTATAGGGACAACTTTCCACAACTAAAGGATATCCATCATTTTATGGCTACCTAGCTTCTAGCATATCATCGAGTACATTTGACAATGCACATAGAGCATAACCAGATTCACTCTTGTCATCAAATACAAGTGCCTTTGCTTCTGCTAGCTCTTTCACAACACTATTCATTGTGGGTCTATTTATTGGTCTTGGTTCCACACAAGTGTATGCGATCTCTACAACTTTCTAGGTAGATGGTAAATTATATTTGCCACCCAATGAGGGATCCATCAAGTCTGCTAGTCTCCCGCATGAAAGCAATTCTTTTGCCTGCATGATCAAGAATATGAGAACTGTATATTACTAGTGAGAAAAAGAAAGTAGATTATCAATTAAATGGGTTACCAATTCGACTATTCCCTCCTTGGGTGGTACTCCAAAAATAATCTCCAACAAAACTAAACCAAAATTGTAGACATCACTCTTTTCATTTAACGATGATGTTCCAAAATATCTGCATCAAGTTTAAAATTTGTTGTATTGTTAACAATTTGGTGAATGTTAAGATGGTTGGTTGATAAAAACACCAAATAATGGTGAAGTATGAAAATACTTTGGATCAAGATAACCGAGGGTGCCCTTCACATTAGTTGTTATATAGCTTTTGGAATTGTCAAACAACTTCAATATACCAAAGTCAGTTATCTTGGAAAACATTCTTTTATCCAAAAGTATATTACTGCACTTGATATCTCTATGTATGATTGGAGGACTACAACCCTCATGCAGGTATAGAAAACCTACAAAGCATGTAAGGCATTCATAATTTATACGAGCAATTTTACATTGTATAACGATAAAAAAATGAAACAAATGACACAAACAAATTACCCTCTCCTGCTTGGTGAGCAATGCTAAGCTTAGTTTTCCAATCAAATGGTTTCTCTTGCTTTGCTGAGCCTATAAATAGAATAGTAAGTAAATTTACTAAAACGTGTTTGCTATAATTTAATTCACAATACTATGGAAAAAACAATACCGTATAAATGGTCCATCAACGTTCCACATTCCATAAATTCATATACCAAGGCCACAATAGGTTGTTTGTAGTACCCAATTAGTTTTACAAGATTTTTATGGTGTACCCTTGAAAGGAGACTCACCTAGGCCAAGAACAAAAGGACCATATGTTAATAGGTAATTTGGGCTGAGAGAGAAGTATGAGAGAAAAATTAAATTCGTCTTAAATGAAACATTCAATAGTTGTGAAGGAAAGAAAAACCTCATTTCGAAATTCTTGATTTCCTTGAGACAAACCACTTGAAAGTATCTTCATTGCAACATCATTTCTTGAAAGTTGACCATAAAACACAGATCCAAAGCCTCCTTTACCAATGAGTTTAGAATAGTTATTTGTAGCTGCTTTAATATCTTCTTCATTGTATTCTACCACTGAATTATGGAATTCATTTGGATCATCTCCATTTGATTCAAAAGAGAAAATAGAATAAAGGTATCCAAAAGGATACACGAGCTAAAATAATAATTATTGGTTTTAAATAAACCATTTTCAATTCACAGGAATTCAGAAAACACCTGTACATGGTTGCATAATAGAACTATTTGTGGTGATATTTCTTTGATTTTATTTTTTCCTCCATAGATAAATCCCGAATATCACAATGATTAACAAAACCGAACAACCAATAGTGAGTCCTATAATCCAACTTTTTTCTTTGTTTTTCTTTTCTTGTGGAGACTTACTTTGAGGATAAACTCTGCACGGTAAAGTGAACATTGAAGATTGCAAAGGTTAAAATAAAAATTATATTAATATTTTTCCATTTGAAATGTAAGCCAATAATGGTTTCCCTTCAAAGAGACAAAGACAAGAAAGGATTTCCTCATACTGAAGGTCTAAACTAGCCTTAATTAAGCTAGGTGGCACAACTCCATCCAATTTATTATTCTGTAGAAAACTAATCAACATAAAAGCTACTAATTAAAAGAAAACCTGGTTGAGAAAACATTACCTTTAACTAAACTATCAAAATGTAAATAAAATTGTTATGAGAAAAACAAGAAGTCTTTAGTAAACATATAGTTCATTTAACACGGGGAGCTTCTCTAATGAACTCGAAATGTCTCCAGCCAGCTCATTATTTTGCAGGTGCCTTTGATATGTCAAGAAAATTAATGATTAACACAGAAAAGTTGACTTTCTCATTCATGTATGTATATAAGAATAAGGCTTTTGACAAAAGATAGTCAAGTCAAGGATATCTTACAATGTCGTAAGGTTCTCCAATGTGCCAAGGTCTGGAATAACGCCCGAAAGATTATTGTTGCCTAACAGCTAAAACAAATAAAATAAACTTATAAATTACTTAATTAAACTAAGGGGAGCCGCATCCAATGATTTCAAAATAGAATGTATAATTATTTTTGAATGTTTGCACTTCCCAATAACAAAGACCAGTGGAGGTGGGTGGATGTCTTACTAACTTATTCAATGCTGTTAAGTTGGCTATGGTTGGAGGTATGTTGCCAGTGAGACCCATGTTTGTCAAATTCCTGAAAAGAGTTGAAGTGATATGGCTTAACAACCTTCAGTGCTGAAATTACATCTAATATATATTCATTGTTGTAAGTTCTAATGAAATTCTATGATTTTTAAGGAAATAATTTTACACAATAATCACTCGTGGGGGGTTTTCCTCTTTGCACATAACACCAGTTAATGGTAAACTTGGAGGCAAACATGGATCTCCCATTGTCCAATCATCTGGAACATTTAGTGTATTTGCTATTTTTCTAATAGCAAGTACTGTGTCACATGTGTATTAAAATATTAGATGATACTTATAGAATAAATCACTAGGAAACAATGTAGTATAAATATATGATAAAAAAAATATAGTATATATGTTAAATAATATGTTTTCCATAATTCATATGAAGGAGTTCATATATTTTTTAAGGTAATTCTAAGAGTATATTATAGTCAGATCACATTTATCAGAAAAAAATAATATATATAATATTTTGTATGTAAATAGAGAGAAGTTTTATTATCATGTAAAGAATAAATATAAGATTGAAAATAATAAAAAATAATATATAATATTTTTACTTGGAATGTTCAATACAGTAAATAAAGCTCTTATTTTACTGTAAAGCATATGTAGATATATAGACATATTGAAAATAATTTTACGCATCAAATAAATCATGTACATGAATACTATTAAAAACATAAATGAAAATTAAGAAACTCCACTCAAAATTTCAAAAAATACTGATATATTTTCCAAATAAGATTGTTCCTAAACTATTAAACATATAAATATAAAACAATTATCCAGCAGTTTGACCGCATCAATTATTTTTAAATATAAATATTTTCTTATGAATTAAGATTAAATAATTAATATATTTTAATTAAGGCACCGGTTAGATGTGGATCTCACATGTAAACAAATCAGCAAGTTTACATAATTAACAAACCCAAAAATACTGGAATAGCATGCTACTGGATTTGAAAAATGTTTGAACATTTGATCTTTTTAAGTAAATGCCAATTAATTTAATGAAACAGGCAGAAATTAACACATCCCTCTTAATAAGCTGAATATAATGAAGCAGATGGAGAAACAAGCGTACCATCTCCGGTGTGTGTCAAATTGGTGATGTTTACTATTTGATATGCTTCAGCTGCATTTATGAATGGCCCCAGGTCGGATCCTGCTTGTGAACGTATTCTTATGTCTGTAGAGTCATTTGTGCTAAGCTCTGTGCGATAATATTTTGACCAACAGACCATATATGAAGAAAAGCTTATTTCTGCAATTTGAACATTGCCAATGAAGACATGCAATGTGTTGTTCCCTGAAAGACGTGTCTTATTGATGTTACAGAAATAAAGAGCAAAATAGTAAGTGCCCGGGACAAAATATTCAAGCCAGTTCGAAATGAGCAATTCTTCCCCTACTTGCTGTGTAATAGCAGTCTTTAATACTGATACAGGTGGTTGGTTTTGTATGCTCCCTGCAAAAGAGGAGTCATTTGTGCTGATATTTTTTGTTAACGGCACCTGAAAAGGTGACCAAATGCGATCATACTGGTCCTCGGGAAACCTGTACCACGACCACAACATTGCATTAGATAATGTGAACAGAACATATTCAAAAGTAACTGCCAAACAAAACCGTTATTAAGCTTACTTTATATCACCAGAGCTGCCAAAATTCCTACGAGATACGTGTTTTAAAGCGCTGTAGTTGAAATCAGTGTAAGTATTATACATTGCAGATTGTAGCGGCCTCAACTCAATGGTTGAAATGAAAACATAATAACTTTCTTGTGTCTCTGAATTTCTAGCCAGGCATAAACTCAGGCTATCGCTTTTGGGGGCCAGGATTACTTCGTAATAGGCATTCAGATATTTCTGTGCATTCCCCAGGTTCACTTTTGCCGTCTTGATTCCCTCTATATATAAATCGAAGATGCTTGCTAGAAGAAGATTATCAAATCCTCCAATTAAAAACCTGGCCCTTACCAGGTATTGTATATGAGGCGTCACGGGCAGTAAGTAACAATATTTATTTGCTTCCAGATTTGTAAAATAGGCCACGGACTGATATTGATAGTCTACCTCGTTAGAACTGAATGGAGGCATAATGGAAGTGTTTCTGAATTTGATGAACAGGGAATCTGTTATCCAGTATAATCCTCCATGTGTTTCATTATTTGAAGCGCCACAGTTAATACTTAGAAATCCTTCATAAAAAGCAAGAGTAGCCAGATCAGAGTGCAAAAATTACAGACCTCGTTTTTCATACAAAGTAAAATTAAATTGGAAGAAAATACAACCTACCAGCTGGATTTGCGAGTGGGCAGGGGCATAGTAATCCAAGGAAGGCTGTGATCGCTAACAAGGTTAAACTTGCAAATTTCATGATGCTCAATGCAAGCAGGGAATCAATGAGAAAGAATGCTGGCAACTCTTATGGATATTTTGAGTTATAATATAAATGTTGTGTTTTTCCGTGCTTAGACTGGGTCAATTGAGTGTGGTCGAAAGGAAATATTCTTGGAAGAAACATCCGTTGTTCACACTTTCTCATTCACAAACGAGTTAATTGAGCAACTTTAATGTCGCCTTTATATGATCTAATTAACATAATTGACTAAAGAAGGTATTTTGTTTGGGACGGTATACATGCACCCCAACCTCTCTGGAATGAATCTGCACGTTACACGTTGGGTAAAATGATGGGTTTTAAGGGAGAAATATATCGTTTTAAAAGAAATTACGTAGAATATATTTTAAATTTTATTCTTAATTATTCAACCTGACTCCTTCATGATTTTTCTTTTCTTTGAAAAATAAAATGATTTTTAAAACAAAAGATGTGAAAAGTAATGTGGAAAGTAAGGTAAACATCAAACTTTAATTGAACATCAAAGGTCTATATGAAAAGAAAAAAGTAAGATAAGCATCAAACAAAAGATGTGAAAAGTAATGTGGAAAGTAAGGTAAACAT
>VDFB02271358.1:900167871-900224235 GCA_007258455.2 Sequoia sempervirens
TCATGCACATAAATGGTTAGTTGTTTATGCAAATGATGCATATATGTTAACTTGATAGTGTTGTTATTACGATAGTTTGACTATGACAACCAGCCATTAGGCCATTACATTGTGGGAGCACATTTATGTTTAGTTAGCTTTTGGGGATAGCTCTACTTGAGGTGTTGGACATTTCCATTTATATTTTGAATGTTAAAAGTCTAGTATTACTGCAGCTTCTTTATGTTGTCGAGGAAACGGGTTGTAGGCTTTTCTTTGTTGATTTCTTTATTTATGGAGTTTTCTTAACTTGGAAGATAGGAATTTATTGCCTTTTTCTAAATTAGATGGACAAATTAAGTGGATGGTTAGCTATGCCAAGTGATGTAGAGTAGATGGATGTGTTAGATCTATAGGATGCCTACCAAGATGCATCAAAACATTCTTACATGTTAAAAGAATGGCAACATGAATTCAAGGAAGCACTCCTTGAGATACCATGTTTGAGAGAAAAGAAGATAAATCAAATCAACATGGGACTAAGTCACTCAAATGATACAACTCATAACTTTAATGAGGATACTTAAGAGATATTAAAAGACAATGGTCATTAATTAAAAGATGTGATGAAAATAAGGCATGAATGTCACCCACTACCCTTTAAGGCAAACAATATTATTTTCCTCAACATGAAATAATGGGATAATTGAGTGGGATCTAGGGCCAACAAAGAAGCACTTTAGAACTCATCCTACGCATCAATAAACAAATCAACACAAGAAATGAAAATTGAAATATTAACACAACAATATCCAACTAAGTTATTGAAAGTCAACTATTGATAGCTCATTCTCCATCCAGATTAAAAAATCAGCCCACTTTTTGCTTTGTAACCTTTCCTTTTCAAATTGCTTTGGATGTCGGCCATATTTCTCCTCCTGTCAAAACATGGCACATGGACTAGTTAAACTAATTAATATGCAATCATTTACTTTTTCCTAAGGAATTAAAAAAATATATCATTTAACATATTAAATATACTTACAAAATTACAGATCAAGGCCTGTAAACCTTTTTGGCCACTGTGATGCATGGCACGAAGATTTTGAAGCCTAGCCTTGGAGGCCTTGTCCTGAAACATATACTAATTCAATTTAACTATGCACAAATAAAATTTAAAAAATCGTTTAATAAATTTGATATAATCTTATGAGAAAATTCAAATACCTGCGTACTCTCCTCACCAAACTTCCTCTGTGCTTTAGACTTCTCATATGCTTTTACAAGCTCTTTCCATACTTTGACACTTACGAGTAAAAGCACAAAGTTGTGTCACACTTTCAGCCAACTTATCAGCACAACTCAATTTAAGTATTTCTAACTAAAAAACAATTTTGGTCAAACATATGATCTAGTAAGATTCATTCTAGCTAAGTTAGATGCTTCCACAACTTTTTCAACTAAAATTGTTGGCTAAAAATGTATGGAGCACCACTTTTAGTCCAATTTACCAAAAATATTAAATTATTTGAAAAACTTGAAGTTTCAATAACTCCTGCTAATGTAAACAACATTTTTTTAAAAATATAAAAAATACCCTTTTGTAGATCCGTAAGTGTAGTTTTAAAAAATATATTTATTTTAATATTTTAATTATTTTTTATATTTTATATTTTATTTTTACTAAAAGTATGTTTTCAACACAAAATATTAGGTTGATTACTATGCCAAGGAAGAATACTTAAACTTATTAAAAAAAATTGAAAAAAATATGATGCACTAGATAAAAGAATCTATTTTAAGATGGCATAATTTTCTTTCCTTTTTAGATAAATAATTAATATGAAAGTTGACGTCCAATGAAAACAGTTTTTTTTATTCACGCACATTTTAATATTTATTTAAAAATATATATTTATCAAAATTGGAAAAATATATATCCATGCACTAAAATTTCAAGTTATAAATACACAAAAAAAAATTGGAAGAAAAAAAATGAAATTTACTATAAAAAGTTTGATGTCCCATGCAACTTCATTTTTTAGCATTTTATCAGCAACAAAATTATAGTTTTAATTTACTAAAAACTAGTTTAAAATAATTTTTTATATTTAAAAAAAAAATACAAACATAAAATATACTAAAAAAATACATATTTTACTGTTTACTCATTTCAAAATTCAAAACATATATGCTACTTTTTAGTGATTCAAGTTTAAAAATTGGATCAGCGTTGGTCGTTTCCTTTATAAAGTGTGACAACTTTGTGCTTTTACCCTTACATCAATTGGCCTTTATTTAAGCCTTAGCTCGAGACAGATTTTTTTTATCTTCTTTGTTTGGTTGCACCAAAATCTCTTACAATTTTTAGACATTTGTAGCTTTACCTTCTTCATAGACCAACCTTTGCCAAATTCAGTCTCCATTTCATTGATAACTTCTTTTTGCAGGTGTATGGGTATCTTTGAGAATGGAAAATGTAGATGGTCTTTGAACCATTGAAAGAATGATTCCTTCAACCTATTCACAAACCCTTTTCCAACATCTGTCATTCAAAGTTCCCCTAAAACCACATCATAGTCTATCTTCTTATTGTAGGTACCAATGCAAGAATGAAAACTTGTCGTGGTGGAAGAAGTTTGTGCCCTAGGAGTGGGTGGGACAGTGGAAGCCTCTACTCCCTGTTCTACACTCCTAGAGTTTACTGTTACTAATTTCCTCCTGGATCTTTTGCTCAATCTAGGACTACTTGGGGAACCAATTGATTCACTTTGACATAGTTGATTTGGTTGCAATGTTTGAGGGGATCCACTAGATCAGTTTTATATGTATCTGGCAAGCATTGTCTAGCGCACATCATCCAAATTGTTCACTACCTCTACCCCCAATATGGAAGCCAATGCCTCTTTATCTTTGTTAGTCACATGTCCCTATATATATAAAATAAATTTCTTCTTTTAAATTTAAAAATAAAAAGGTAAAAAGTAAAAATGAAAGAAACAAGGGAAACATTTACAAATCTATAAATTGACAATGAATTACCTCATTGTGGCTAGAGTTTGTTCCCTTTGTTCTCTTCCCTCTATTGGTTGACATTTTCAGGCAAATTATTTTCGTCCAGTATGTGGAGGCAAACGAAGTACACACTATCAAGTATGAAAGTTTTCATCCAATTTGTGGTATGAAAGTTTTACCTTGAATGACTCTCTTTCTGGATTTAAATGCCTATGAATCAATTGCTTGCACACCTATATAGAATATAAATATATTTGAAAGGATATAAATATATGCAAAATGAAACATATGTATTGTAAAAATATCAACGCTTGCACACCTATATAGAATGGTAATCTTTTGGGGGATAAAAAGGGCACAGAGTGTGGTTTTATTTAGAGTTAACATAGATAGGTCCCATGATCGAGTCGCATCCGCTGATTAGAAAGAAAATGAATGTGCGCGCATAATCAATTCGAAACCACGAGCTCATTGTTCTGTAAAAGAATAAGTGAAAATTAGTAATAGATAATTTAATCCCGAAGGTCTCCCCAATTTGAGGAAATGATCTATTATTCAACCATCATCTCAAAATCCCTATCTCCTCATATTGTCTCGACCAACCTCTATTCCCATGGGACCTGGCTGCAGTGGGGCAGATGCAGTTTAACAACTTGTCTTGAAAGCTCTCAACTACTTTTTTTATAGAAGGGCAGTCTGAGAAACCGAACCAGAAACCAAAAGCTTGGGATGGGAATGATAAGTGAACCGGGGCATTGGGGTTTCAAAAACGCGTTCACTGCTCTCGGATGCAGACGAAATAATGCAATGTCTATAATTTTACTACCCTCCTTTGCAACCACATGAGACTTGAATGATTCGAGTGTAAACAAAACAATATTCACAACCCTTTCTTCACAATCTCTCCATTTAATCCAAACAAAAGTATTTGTGGGAACAAAAAAATAAAATTGTAACCTTACCTATGGTGTCACAGACTAAATTGAATTTCTAATCTACTTGCTTATAGCCCTCCTTCACATTGTTTTTCCATTTTTTCTCCTCTCTTCCTTCGTGCAAGTTTTTTCTCCTAACACCTCTTCCTTCTTGACACGGGAAGTTTTAAATTTTTGTTCTTGATTCAGTAGTCGACACAAGAGTCAGTGTAGCAAAGTGCGCCTAATTTAGCGTCACCTTCCAACCAAAAAAAAGTAATCTATTTGGGATGCAAAAGGCGATGCAAACTGCGCCTAATTCAACACCACCTTCCAGCCAAAAAATGTTATCTATTTGGGATGAAAAAGGAGGTGCAAAATGATATATTTTTCTTGGAAGTTGATAAATAAATTGATCCTAAATTGACTTCATCTTCATATATGTACCAAGGGAGCAATCATGGTTCCCTATTTTATCTATTCCTTATCCCATGTCAATTTTTTGGGTACAAAACTAATAGCTCGGTTAGATTTATGAACTCATAAATGACCCCTATACAACTAGATGAGTCATCTAAAGTGTGAAATATATGTCAAATATATGTCTAAAGTGATTTTTTGTGTTGGATAGCATATTTGTTGAAATGATATAATTGGTGTACTAAACATTATTTACTATGCTGTGTATTATAGGGGCAAGACAAGGCCATGTCAACAGATCATGTCATGTCAAATGAGGACACAACGACTGAAGCAAGACATCGGGTACTCAAATTTTGACTTAACTTCAGAAAAAATAATCTAATAAATTTTGTGATACATCCATCTTTTTTCACAGTATTATTGAAATTTATAATGTATTATCCAATCTTGACATAAATTAATACATGTTGATTATTTTAGATGGAGATTGTAGCAAATGTAGATCCCGAGCTTTCAACTAGTAAAATAGGCGCTACTTAAGGTGCTAATATGGGTGCTAAGGCAAATGTTAATCTGGTTGCTAATTTAGGTGCTAATCTGGGTGTTAAAGTAGGCGTAGTTTTTTGGTGCTAATCTTGGCATTAATCTAGGTGTTAGTAAGGGCGTTACAGTGGGTGTTAATGGTGGTGCTAAATTAGGTGCTACATCAGGTGCTAAATGAGGCACTAAAAAGGCTCTAAAGCAGGTGCTAAAATAGGTACTACTTAAGGCGTTAATATGGGTGCTAAGGTAGACGTTAATCTGGTTGCTAATTTTGGCGCTAATCTTGGCACTAATCTAGGCATTAAGAAGGGCGTTACAGTGGGTGTTAATGGCGGCGCTAATCTTGGTGCTAATTACAACACTAATGTCAGCGCAATTGTGTGCCAGATTTAGCGTTAGCTTATTCTAGTCAACATAAAAAATGCCAAAAATAGCACCATCCCGAAAAATAGTGCCGACTTTCCCCAAAAAAATGGAGAAAATACATTAAAATAGTGGGTGGAAGCAAAAAAGGGAGCTTATCACAAGGATTTGTTGTAGTGATTGTTGCAATAAAGCCTTGATAATCTACCCTTGAATGTCTTCTCAAATGCTCTTGACTACTCTAAAATTCTCTTGTGAACTCTTAGGTTGCTTGCATAATAATTCTTAGGTGAAACTATGTGAATTAACCGCTTATTTATACTAAATTTAGAGATTAACCCTGAAATTCAAACAATTCAGGCCGACACTAGATCTGGCGATGAAAATTATTGAAATCCAGCTAGAATGAAATTCAAAATGGAGGTCCTCATTGAGGGAGAACCCATTCGCCACCTAGGGTGAATGCATCATGGCATTGTTTTCCAAGACCTTGCCTTTGGGGAATGGTAGATTACTAAAAACCCATGTGAAATATGTTGATAAAGGCGGGTCCTATAGAGAGAGGACCCATTCGTCACCTAGGGCAAATGGATCCTAACACCAATTTCTAGGACCCTGAATTTTCCCCATTAAATGTTATGTAATTTGAATTGTGGGTGTCGAGATAGATCTTCAGGAGGTGTCACAAATAAGGCTTAAATTTGAATTAAAGGGGCTAATTAACTCCAATTAACCACAATTAATTAAGGAGACCCTAGATAAATGTAAAAGTGTGTTACAACACTTAAATAAAGTACAAATTAATTACATTTTATTAAAAGGGGGCCCAAGATCAATGTGAATGTGTTACAACACGTTACAACATTAAACCAAGGGAAAATTAGGTTAATTCAATGACAATAATTCCCAAATCAAGGAAAAAGGATACTTTTTCATTACTACAATTACATATTTGAAAACTAGACTCAAAATACTAATTTTCATATTACTGGAGTTTTTTAAGATTCAATGTGCAAGTGCTTCAAAATTTCAGTCCAACTCTGACAAATTCTTCACTTCCACTTTTGAATATTTTGTGGACCCAACTTCTTGCACTTACCTGAATCCATGATCTACCAAGAAAAAGTTATATGAATGAGAATCAGGCATGACATGGATAATGGTAGGAAAGGTCATAGGTCCAATCTTAATTGGTAATGTTATTGTACCTATGATTGTCTACCAATATTATCAGAGCCATGAATATAAAGAGTATCGAGTTTGATGAGAGACGTATCTACACCAATCATACGTAACAAGTCAATGCTACGAACATTAAAACATGATCCATTATCAATTAGAGTACTGTTTATTCCATTTTGGTTAATAATGATAAGAATCATGATAGGATCATGTTACTTTTTAATCTTAGAAGGTAATTCATTTTGATGAAATACAATATCTGGGTTTGTTGCATGCATACAATCTAACAATGTTGCTACATAATTTGATCTAACAAAAGGTGGTACAACTATCTCCTTTAAGGCCTTTTGGAGCATATTGTGGTATGTAGGTGAATTTTGTATCAATTCCCACAGTGATATCTTAGATAGTGTAGCACAAAGTTTCGCAACAAGATCACATTCTTTACCAATATGTTGGGGAAGACAAGGTGTAGGAGGAAGAAAATATTGAGGAAGCAGGATTGAGATGGGAACAATTGTTGTTTGTTTAGCTTTTTTATTATTTATAGTATTGTATGTGTGAGAAACTACTTGATAGTCGGGTTGTTGCAACATATTTTGGTTAATATTATTGTTTTGATTGAGTTTCTTTAAAAAGTTTAAAATGTGACCAAGAGGTTTAGGTTGACTTAGAACACCTATAATAGTGAGAATAGGTTTAATTTGTGGTTGAGGGACAACATAATGGAGATAGGAAAACTATTTGGTTTCACAAATTCAATTGAATTAATTAACCTTTGATAAATAGAGGGTTTGGGAGTCTTAGAGGATGAGTTTGTTGAGATGAAATCATCAAGGGCTTCATCTAGCATATCAAAATAATCACTACTAAATGGCTCATGGAATGCATGAAAGTCTTGTAGAAAGAGATCAGATAGTCTTACTTTCCCCAAGATGCTTAAGAGATAACAAGAAAGACAGGAACATAAAATTGTTGAAAATGTAGCAAAATGTTGATTTAGGATAAAGAGATTGTTGTTTATGTTTTAGTTTTTAGAGACAAGTAGCAAACATTCAAGTAGGATATGCAGAGAAGTAATTGTCACTGAAATCTAAGGAAAAGTTGGCAAGATAGGGGCATTGGGCATCCTACTCCAAAACTACAAAAATTAAGGTTGCTAGATCCTGCACAAGTGTGGTAGTATCTACAAGTCTCAAACTATGAAAACCTAGATTTGAAGTCTAATAGAACTTAGGAAACTAGTATACCCTAATTTGTTTATGAGAAGAATATAAATACATTAATTAGGGTTTTTAAGCTTTAAAAGGTGTTGACAGGTCAAATCCAATTCACATATGAATTTTCCCAAAAGTAGAATATGGAAGGAGGTGATGACAATACACATGCGTTGATGAAATGCTAAAAGAAGGTGTTTTAAATTTATGTTTTTGCAAAGAACAAAGGTCAAGGCTAGAAAGTGGTCCTAAGGGAGTGGGCAATAAAGTGAGCATCAAATAGAGCGTGAAATTGTGCTTTCACCCTCAGGGAGCACAATTTATGATGCTACTCATGGTGATTGGATATATCACTAGTATAAGTGTATGGAAGGTATTGACAACACTAGAAGGATGAAAAGTAGTCTTAATAGTAGTGAGGCAAGTAGTGGTCATGGCACTCATGGGATGAAGCATAGGAAGCATGATAAACAAAAGTCGAAGGCAAGAGGTGAGAACTAGGGACAAGAAGGGGTTAAATATTAGGAGGAACAATTGGCATACCATAATAAGAATCTTTGAGGGAGAGAGAAACACACCACTTAACAAGCTTCAAGAAATTATCTTGATATTTATAGCTTTAGCACTTCTAATCCAGATGGCTTAGTAATCAAAAAATCATATAAACCATCAACCAATGGATTGTGATTGGCATTACTAGACAAATGTGCAAGATTTGAAGATAATATAAAATATTGTTTGTCTGTTTTCTCTAAGTGGGTATCATGATCAAATCATTCTTGCTCTTCTACACAGCTAGGTAAACATATTATTTAGAATTTTATTCATACTAATTTCAACTTGATTCATTGTAATTGTGAGATTTAATCTAGGACTTCTTAATGGGAGATTACAAGGATGATGAAACTTTGGCATGGAAAAAAAAATCATAATTTGTAAAAGGTAATAAGCATCAAAGAAGATTTAGATCTAATTTGAAAATTAAAAAATCAATAAGCACTTAGATCTAAAAACAAAATAATAAAATAAACCCTAAGCACCACAACCTAAGGGTGTACAATCAGCCAAGTTCACAAAATCGTGTGGAATGAAACCACACAACATTAGTGTTTAGGATGAGGCAATGAATCAAACAATGGTATCAAATGACCCTAAATAAAGAGTTGTGATAGTAACACTACACAAACACGCTTTTCTAAAATTAAAAAGAGGTACAAGTACTTTCCTTTATGTGTGATTTAAATATTTTATTATAAGTTGCGGTCAATGATCCAATCGAGTATTTTTTTTATCATATTTAAGACCATGACTAACAAATTGCTAGTTGGTTCACTCTTTACTGTTGTTCAATCCCAAAATTGAAAAATTGATCTTGACAAATGTAGCTTTGATCCCAAATATGTAATAATGATCCTCTACTACAAAAATGGTATGCACTCTTTATCCTCAAAAATTGTGTTTTCCCCAAATATCTAGACTTGGTGATAGCTAAAGACAACCTTAGGGATTGTTGTGCTAGGAGTTTTGCCTTAGTCAAACCCTTGGAATTAATTTTAAAATGTGAACAAGTTCAATGAAAAGTCAAGCAATGATGCAAGATGCCTAATTTATCATTATTGGTGTAAATTTTGATGTTAGTCAATGCTCCAATGCTTAAAAGGTGATCTAATAATGCAATGCAAGCTTAAGTGGATTAGATTGGCATTTGGATCGGATGTGTAAAATGGATTAGGATTTGACTTTTTATACAACACACTAGCAAGAAAAATGAGCATTTCACTCTCAAGTTGATAAGCAACATCCAATTGATAGGGGGGGTCAACTTGGGCCTATAATTAAATTTAAATTTAAAAATTCAAGGGTCAAAATCGCAACTATAGATTTAAACCAAGTTCAAAACCATACCTACAAATTTGGCCCACATGAGGGAATGGGGAGTGTATAGATTAGATCCAAATACTTGTAATTTATAGAGACAAGTTAAATCAAAGCTCTAATTAATTGCTATTTTTAGCTAAAAACAAGCCACTTGTACACTATTCATTGTGTATGGGACAAATAAGTATCCAAAATAAATGAAAACTAAAAGATATGTATTTTCATAATTACAATATTATATGTTAATATCATATTATTTGATTTTATAATCTTGACATTAAATCAATTATATTTATAGACTCTAATACTTTGCTTTTTAAACTACTCACCCTTACCATCTCACCCCAAAATGGTGATCTACGTATTCTAAATTTTTCATAACTACTCATCTACTAGCCATCAAAAAATGCAAATCCAATATAAGTTTTCACCTTTTGTGTTCTTTGCTACCTAACTAGTAAATAATTGCTTATATTTTTGGATCATTTCATCCTCCATTAGTGCATCATGCTCAAATGGTCTATATGACTGATATCAAAGCATAGGCTACACTTATACAATCCCTTAATTAAAAGTAGCACATAAGGAATATTATGCATATACTACAAATGCATATGTAACTAGAATTGCCCAAAGATGATCAAATTTCATGATAGTTATTTTGTTTATGACATTGTACATTCCCTACAATGCACTGCAAATTCCCTATGGAGAATTGCACATCTAGATATTTGAGCTCCTTTAGTGTACATCAATTGATATAATTTAAAAGTAATGATTACTTTTTTCATGATAGAATCTTTTTTTGAATAATCATATAGTCAAAAACTCATTTGGTGTATATAACTCTGTAATTAAATAATCACATCTTTAACAAGTTGGTTCTACATCACTATTTATCTAGGATTGTTGTTTGGTTTCATGTAAATTTTAAACTAAGCATAAAGACCATTTGAAATATTCTCTTATATTAGTGAAGCTATTCTAGTTCAAGGATTAAGAATAAACTATCAAAAAAATATAGAAGGCTAAAATTATGCAACCATTGCTGATGAAAACTATGTCACATCATCTCCTTCCCTCCTTTTACATTTCCCTCCATATTTTACCTTCAAAATCTATGTTCTTTACACAAATAATTACACATATCCATCATTCATATAATTCATCTTCTACATACAAATGTTTATTTTCTTTTTAAATATTGTTTTACTACATTTTTTTGTTGTTGGAATTATTGGTGAAGTCATTTTTGTTGTGGGTGGTACCCAAACTTGCTTCTTGTTCACTATGAAGATGGTTTGATAAGAGGCATATTATATTGATGCAGAGTTATTAACTATAAAAACCACACGACATAGGATATTTTCTTCCTTAGCAGCGAAGTTCCCTACAAACTTGTTTTTGTATTCATCTAAAAGCTTTGAAATTAGTAAAATGTGCAACTATTGATTCATATCTGAAGAGTTTATTGTTTAAGGTTCGTATCTGCAAAAATAATTCTTCAACTTCAAAGTTTTTAGCTGCCGCAAAATCCTTTCCAGTGCTAATTTTATCACACTTTAAAGAAACATTTATCCACAAAGTCCTCAAGTATCTGGATCCAATCTATACAGTCCCCAAGGATAATTGGTGCTCTATCCTATCACAGCCTATTACCCTATTAAATGGTAGCAGGTGCCACTGTGGAATCAAATAGTCATATTTTAAGGTTATTCCAATATCGGGAGCTCTTAGATGCGAATGATCATCTCATTTAGAGTCAAGTACAAAGAATTGCGATGCCCAATTGAAGCAACTGAATAGGAAACATGACCCAGTGAGATGTTGAGATAACCCTAAATTGCATGCACTTAGAGACACGTCTGCTGCGCTACAGTATTTAATAAATGATTCGACACCATTACACTTTCATGTAGCTTAAATAGGCTTTAATATCAACCAATGATATGACTATTTCATTTCTTTATGTGTTGTAATTTCAAGAGCAAAAAGGAAGTACACTATGTTATTCAAGATTAAAAAATAACCAGCGAGTGCTGCACCCAGTCCTAGCTGCATTCCAATCAAAACCTGTGAATGCATATAAAGATAACAAGTACCGCACCCAAACCAAGCTCAAAATAAAAAGTTCCTTTTACAAGACATTTAACCAAACATTTTATCCAGTTTGTGCCACCGACATGATGGTAGGACTTTGATTTGCAAGTGTCACCAAGTATTCAATTGTAATTAACTTTGGGCAATATTCTATTAAATAGTACATCTCTATTTTACGAAATTTTCAATCTATTTCCTCATTTGTTCTCCAATTGCCTAATCACCAAAATTATTCACAACTTCCTTCTGGTGGCAACTACACTCGAGGATGTTTGCAACTACTTTTATCCAGGTTCCATTGTGTGATCAAAGTTAGCTTTCAACAATATCTCTCACCATGCGTTGAACAGATGCAAATCTAAGTAAAATGCACAAATATTGAAGGAAACACAGATATCCTTGCATGACACGGTAAGAAGGGAATGGATGGGTCAAAATTTTCAGATAACATCTGAGCATAGAGGAAAATGCTCTAACCATCATAGATTAGATTATTTATTCCCATCTTGGAAATTTCACCTTGACACATTCTTTTCGATGGACGCTTTTCAGGAATACATGATAACTGGTATAAAAGCTTTGGATAGCCTGTGTTTCATTTAGAGAATAAAGGGCAATTCATTCCTCAGCTCCAGCACTAGACCTCTAGTTCATCAAGCCTTGAGATTTTTACTTTTTACACCTAAACAATATTAAGGATTATGCTGAAATGAGGCCTACATAAGCTGCAAACAAGGACAAGACAGAAGAGATCGCATAAGCACTTGCAATTATGTAAGGTTCTTTCACTCCACAAAGCTCGAAGTGGTGATGCATAGGTGCCATGCGAAACAATCGAGAGCCTACACCATTAAGCCGTTTTGTGATCTTGAAGTAAAATACCTGTTGAAGAATATACCATGATTTTAGTATTCAAACATATATCTAAGTGAGAGTCGAGACCATAAACAAATACAAAACATAATTCATATATAAGAAGATTCTGGCTAGCCTTAAGTCGATCTTAGATGGCTTTCATCCATGGGCTTAGAAATGGGTCCAATCCAGTTTTGTAATTAACATATTAATTATTTGCTTTTTCACTTTTTTGGACTTGCCTAAAGTGTATTCCCATACATGAAATTTACTATTGTCTGGACCTAGGTATGTGATTAATTATTGAATTAAATCTTCTGTTTTGATTAGATCCACAAGACATTATGCACTTTTAATGAATTATCGATAGAAGGGGCTCAGATTTGCTATATGAATGCTTTTTTTCATCCCAATGCTTGATCATGAAGGGTGACCAAAAATGTCACTCTTCAAAAAGTGCCCTTCATAGTTTTTTCCAGTCTTTTTCTCTAATTTATGTACTGGAAGATTGAACTCTTTAAACCTTATAATGTCTCTTATCATGCTATTGTTTCCTTGGATCAGGGGATCTAAATAAGAGTTAGATTTTGGGGGAAATACAAATCAGCAATTTCAAAGAAAGAGACCCAAGGGGCCAATTTGAAAGAGGTCACAAATTTTTGTACTTATTGTGAACTTTTGCTTCTGAATATTGTTAAGGATTCTTCCTGTGAGTTTAGGTGACGTGTTCAGATCTTTTAACACAAATGATTTATTTTTTCTTGGGAAAATCTAAGGTGGGTTGTTGCAAGATTAAGACCATTATATGCTGCTGAATAATCAGCTTGAGTTTAGCAATGCTAAATAGCAAAACTATTTGCATGTTTGAAATTCAAACTAATTCTGGTTGCAGTTTAGGGTCTTAATCAGAGATACATTCCCAAAGCCCTGAACCCTAATTCCCACTCCTTAGATATTAAATATTAAGGGAACATTTGAAATTTTGATATCAGAATTGTTCAATGGGATGAGCTCAAATGATAAAGAAAATGGGTTTCTAAAACAGAGCCCTAGATTCAAACCCCAGGAGCCATGAAAAAGTATCCATATTGGGTAAAATATCACATATAGCATGCTGGGTGTGGCTTAGCCCAACAGATGAGGCCGGATAAAATCCCTAAGTGGCTTTTTTAGACGAGCTACTCCCTTGGTCTGGGTATCTAAGCAGAAGGTTGCCCCGAAAATAGGGAATTTACCAAATCAAAAAAATGCATCATAGAATCTCTAATTTGAAACACTATGGAAAAACCTAAGTCAAGCCTTTAGGCTTACAAATTACACGAAACAGGAAATGGGCACATGTTTCTTGAATACCTGCAACATAACAGACACAGTTTCAGCAACAAAGACTCCAGATCCAATGAAAAGTGGAAGGAACATTCCAGAACAAGAAGCCATGGCAGCCAGAGCTCCACCCAGTGCCATAGATCCAGTGTCTCCCATGAAGATAGATGCTTTATACCTATTATGCATGAGAAAACCAATACAAGCTCCTGCCATTGATGCTCCAAATACAGAAAGACCTGCAATTAAAGATAAAGTTTTACAAAAACAGCAAGCAACTGTACAATGCCTTTATCATGAACTCTGAAATGAAATCCCAGTTTTGCATATAATTATCAAAAACTCAAAAAAAAAAGTAGTTCTGTAAGAAATTCTCATCTCACTCTAAATAAGAGGAAGATGGCTCTGAGTTCCTTACTAAATTGCAAGCAAAGTTTACTACTACCTACCCATTACATGAAGAGAATAGGAGGAATCAGGACACAGTAGGTGACAATAGATAGAAACAAAATTGCCTATAGTGAAATGCATAAATAGCAAAAGATAGTATCTGTAGAGTTGCAAACAGGAAGACTTGCTTCTCAATATTTCAACGTATTAAATCTGACAGTATTTGGATGTGGTAAGTTTTGCAGAGACATTGTGAGGATCATGTTTAAGCCTGCATTCCAAGTCCAAGGAAGTAACAAAGATTACCATGTACAGTAACACATTGTAAGGGCTAGTAGTAAGGATGTTAAAAAAAATATAATTATGACCATACATTATATTTCAAGCTTTGTTACGAAGTTTGCAAACTTCTAACACAAATTTCAATTTTTGGTACCAAAAAAAAGGAAGAATTGAGGTAGCCATATAGGATATAGGAAGAGCAAATATTTATATTTGTCAGTCAAAAGCATGCTTTGACTGAGCATAAATTAACTCCAATCTTCCTCCATCAACCTGGCAACAACAATCTGTTCTTCAAAACTGACTATTGAATTGGGTTCCATCAAAGCAAGGGCATCCCAATGCTAGTTTTAGATTATTCTTCTGCAGCGATGGAGCCATTGGTTTCTACCTGTTGCTTTTCTAATAGTTTTTGATGAAATCCTCATCAGAAAATCTTATAACCGTTGTTTGTTAAACTAGTACACTAAACACCAGTGGTAACAATGCTATGTTTCAAAGTGAACAAGGATTTCATCTATGAACAGTCAGATCATACTCAAAGTATACATGATTTCTCCATGAGGAAATTCACACACTGTCCTCTATTTGAGTCTAAATTTACTGCTAATGCTCAGACCTAACAAACTGATATTTTTAAGGAATTTAAAGGCAATGCTCAGAATTGAAGCAATTGTTTGAAATGGATAAGGACCTTTGAGTATTCTTTAAAATAAGAAAGAAGTTTGGAATTGTTTAAAATGACTTCTGACTCTTTCTTCACCACCTAATTTCTACTTTTTGCTGAATATTATAAAATCTCTTCTATTTTAAGACATTGGTTAGTCTGATAATAATATTTGTCTGTTTCTATATTGCTGAATTATAATGTTGTGTTGCTCAACACAACATATTTTGCCATAACTACCCAAATACCCAATTAATAGTCTTTGACTAAGTAGACAGTTCCCTCAATGTAGACCCTAGATCCAGGTCTGGTTTGAACGCAGTCCATGATCCAAGTTGATCCAGCCAGGGATTCAAACTGGGTGTTTTTGACTGTGGGTTCGTCCTGGATGAACCCAGGAAAACCTAGAAAAAACATGCATTGATATGGACGATTTTCATTTTTCTTCCTATTTTAATTATTTTTTACCTTAATCTTTGACTATGATTGACAAAAACGCGATCACTAACCCTATAAGTGAATTTTAAAGCATTTGAAAGACAAACTAGTTTTACCATTGTGAATGCAAAACAGAATAGCCATTCATTTTTGTTGGACTTTCATTCTTGCTTGCAACCACGCAAATACAACTGAAGATTGATCAATGAAGGTTTCAAGGTGGTTGGATTGTTGTTCTTATGCATATGCAAAAGCCCATTCACTACTAAGGAGATTGTAGAGCAAGGATTTGGAAAAGAGGTAAGTTTTTTGGTTTCCTTTCCTACACTTATGTTTTACAAATGAACTCTTTTGTTTAATTGTATGCTTATTTTGTTTTCATTCTTCTATGAATTCATGCATAAAATATTAAATGAGTTAGGTTATATGCTATGTTCCCAGAGGATGCATCCCCTACCCATTTAAATGTGTACCCATACCAAGGATGTTCCAAGGACACTGGGCTGCCTTTGAAACATCCCCCCCACCGCCCCCTGACTCTCAACATCAATCAGAAATGTCTCGAAACAGGCAAGAAACTCTATCAGCCAATTCAAAAAAGTCAAACAAAAAAAATCACCTAAGATAAATTAAAATTAAAATCGTGTCTTGTGTTGTGGGGCCCCATGCCACACTCAGCCCTAAATACACAAAAGATAGCTCCCTAGTCCATTCCAAACCATATTTAAATTCCCAAAATAAACCGCAGCAGAAAAGTTTGAGGGACAAAACATTGTGGAGACCAAGCACCTTGAGGTATAAAAATGAGGGCAGCAGGGTGCAGGATTAGTGAGCAGTGAGCACTAAGGAGAAGTAGGGCAATAACAGAGGTAAGTATAATGTTTCTTTTTCTTTGTTTCTATTTTTAAATTTTCAAGAAATAACTTTGTTTTTTCTATTTTCAATTTGCAAACGCATTCCTTTTTTTTTCACAAACCAACATGGGCAGTACCAATGACAGTAATGAACATAAAATTTAAAAAAATATATGTTTCAGGCTCAACTAGGAATTCATCAAGATGTGAGAGTGGTGTGGGTCAAATAGAACAGCCACATTAACCCATTTGAGTCCCATTTTTCCCTCTTCAAACCTTATGCAAAAGGCCCTGTTGAACCCTGTAAACCTCTTCTCCAATTTGTAAAAACTCTAGGCAAAGATTTTGAAGAAAATTGGAGGGGGGTTGGGGCTGGACAGGGGGTGTAGAGTGTGAGGGAGCTACACTAAGGTATATAGTCACCTCTTGGGCATTACAAGATAGGGGGTTAAGATTTGTCCAAAAATAAAGGCAACTGAGAAGGCAGTGATTTGGAGATTGTTTATGGAAGGCAAAACTAAGTCTATGGGTATGCCAATGCCAATAGGATCTACACAATCAATTATGCCATCCATGGTTGCTAGTGGTATCAGCGATGTTCTACAATAGAAAAGAGAAAGACTAGTAGCAGTGGAAGGGTGGGGGCAGTTGTAGGTATGTTCAATATGCAAGCACAAGAAGTAGTAAAGTCTTCCATTGCCGAAAAATATTTTGCCCACACCATCCCATTTCATGTGGCACATTCTCCTTATTTCAAACAAATGTTCAAAGATGTAATTTCTATTGGTCCTTCATTTACCCCTTCTAAAGAGCATGAACTATGCACTACCCTCCTTGATAAAAGATATTCCAAGAATCTAAAGTGAATTTGGCAATAGAGGAAATGAGGCTATGGTCTCAAGAATTAAACCAAGCACAATGCAATTTTGTCAAACTCTAGACAGCACATGAGCTTCACCCATGCTAAGGCATCCACCAAATCACTCTTGCTCTTCTAGAAGAAGCTAGCCAAGCAGCAAAGAATCCAGTTAATTACTCTCTTCTTGTGGAAGAAGGGTGTGGCAAATGGAAGAAAATTGATCAATTTGAGTGGGAGTTGCACTAGGAGATTCACTCACTTCTCCAGGGAGGAGGAACTGATAGTAGACTAGTGTGTTTATGTGTTGAGGTAGCAGATGTCGATGAGTGAATTGTTTAAGTGGGGTGGTGGTTATGATCCTTATATGACTAGGAGAACCATTTTCCCTTATTCTATTTAATTTGTTGGTTGTGAGGAGGCAAAATGTATTCATCCTTTGCTATTCAAGAAGTGCAAGTTCCCTAGCACGAAACTCTTCTCTTTGGTGTTTCCATTCATTTTCTTTGTGAGTTTAAGATTTCATCTTGTTCCTAGACTATCTCTTCAACGAGATTTTCTTGAATTAGCAGATTCTCTCAGATTTTATATAACACTACTTCAATTCAGTCTTCTCTTACTCTAGAACACATCGAGCACGAACACTGAGTGAGGAGTTACGAAGACTAAGAAAGATGCAACTAGCATTTTGTTTAATCATTTATCGGATTGTTTGAAATGTTGATCTTGTTTGACATTTGATTGTTGAGATGATCTAGTTTCACATTTGAACATTTGAGTTTGTTGTTGATTTTCTCATGCCTCGTGTTGTAATTGAGGATAGTGCCATCCAAGCATACTTTAGGGTTATAGACCCTTTGCTAGGTTTGTTCCTAAGGACTTACCAACCAGCTGATATTGATTCTCTATCCAAAGTCTATCATCTAGCTATCAAGCTGTAGCAACAAATCAGTTCTCAACAAGGAAGTTTGGGAAGAGGTTTCCCTTCAATAGGATATCAAATGCATAGCCCAACTCCTCTACTCAATACTGTCCTGGGAATTTCTCCTTCCCATTATGGGCCTATGTTTGAATTGCAAACTCAACCACCAGTCCCATTCTTTGCTACTGGAACTTCTGATCCCTTCCAGCAATTGCAGCTTCCTCAAAATTCCCATGGTCATCCTAATCAAAGTGGAACACCAAATCATGGTGGTCAGCCACCTGTTGCTAAGAATGTGGAAAGTGAAAAGACAACTTAGCTTACAAATGAGGTAGATACCTTGAAGAAAACACTGTCTCAAGTTACCAATGACATGGCTCAGCTTCGGTTGAACCCCTCTCAAATCCAAGGCCACTAACCTAATCAAAACAACAACAATCATGGTACTTATCAGAATCATAACAATTACAACCAAAGGTGTTATTAGGGCCAAAACTCCTCTAACCAAGGGTACGAGAACCAGAATAGAGGATATAACCAAAGGCCAAATAATAGTAGACAATGGAATGCAGGGCCCAATAATGGGGGAGTTTCTCATGACTATCAAGCAAATCAGGAGAGGTCACATACTGCAAATGTGGCCGACCTTAATTTCATGACTAACTAGTGTAGGCTGCATGATACTGCAACCCATTCTGAGATAAACTGCCCTCAGATGGAGAAAGTTGTCAAGACGGCACACGAAGATTCCCACACATTCCAGGGGAATTCAAACAACGGAGGTGACTCAGTGGATACTGCAATGACTTATGACCTCTTTGAAGAAGAGCCCTCATTCCCAATGCAAAGCGAGAATGAACTAGAGGAAGATTCATATGATTCCCAAGCCTTTCAGTCAAAAGGAGGACACTTCCTGAGAAATCAAAGTAAGGGGCCATTCACTACATCAGCACCCCCTAATCACATGGTGCTTCCAAATCAAGGTGCTGATAATAATCCTCCTCCACCAAAAGTCCCGCCTGACTTCCACAACAAGGGTAATTCCTTTGGTGTTTTCAAAGGTACTGCTAGTTATAATACATAATTTGACATTGTTTCTGAGATGCAGAAACAGAAAACTTCTTTGTCATATTTTGATATTTTAAAGTGGTGCCCTGCTCAAAGAGAGATAGTGTTGAAAGCCTTGGAGCAAGCTAAAAAATAAAAAGCAAAGGGCAACGTGGCACCTGCTGGGGACGTGAATGCATCCTTATACAGAAACAAGGTAGGTACTCCACCATTCCTTTTGAGTTTAAGAATTTCTGGGAAGAACCTACACAATTGTCTGTTGGATTCAAGGGCTTCTAGCAATGTTATGCCCTTTTCCATATGCAAGAAGTTGGGATTAAACCCCATTCAGACAAATAAAAAGGTCATTCAGCTTGACAAGATAGAAGTTAATGTGGTAGGGGAATTAAGAAACATACATGTGCAAGTAGGGTCAAACTCTAGGATCCTAACCAACATAGACATTCAAGTGGCAGACATTCCTGAGACCTATGGTATGCTGCTAAGCAGAGATTTGATAAAAAATCTAGGGGGATATCTTTCCCTTAACTTTTCACATATGTGGCTATCATGGAAAAGAATTCCTAATCAGATTAGGATTCAAAGTGAGCCTTACCTCAAGCATATCATCATGGAATATGATTTTCCCAATGAGGTAGCTTACTTTGAAACTGAGATGGGGGTTTATAAAAGAGAAGAAATTCTAACCTTCTCGGTTCTCAATTCCAAAGACATGTCAATACATAAACTCCCTATACCCACGATTGATGAAAATCAACAGGCCCTTATTAGAAAGCTGCAACAAGATCAGCTGGTCTTGGGAGAAGGTGTAGATTTGCAAAGTCTCCTGCTCCCTAATTGGTGCAAGGTACACTACCAAAGCCACTCTGAATTGACTTGCCAACCCTACCTTGATATTTTAAATCATGTTTCCCAAGCTGAGGAGGCTAGCTCAAGTCACCTTGAGACCACTGCAGGATGCTTCTCATTTGAAGCCAAAGAAGCAACCATGTTAACCAAGGATAGGATACCTTCAACTGAGGTTCCTTCTCAAATTAAACCCACCCCAGATACACTTCCAAATCAGCATATTTTTGAACAAAAACCCCAAGATGCAAGTGTATGTCGAGAGGATGATTGTGGGTCACATAATACATCTGTACAGGAATTGGAAATTATACCTGAGGAACCGGTTGAACGCCTCTTCCCTATATCTGATATAAAAGATCAAGCAGTCCCACCCCTAGTTCATGCTACCCAACTGTCCACAATGACTTCAAAAGGACCAACTCCAGCTCACGATCAGTTGTGGACCCTCACATTCGATGGATCCAAATCTAAGACAGGCAATGGTGTTGGAATTGTACTAACCATCCCTAAAGGAAAAACCTTTTTTGCTTCTTACAAGTTGCAATTTGGGTGCACAAACATCATGGCAGAGTATGAATCTATAGCACGGGGATTGATGTTTGCACATAAGAAGAAGGTCACTACCTTGATGGTCAAGGGAGATTCATAAATAGTAATCAGGCAAGTGTGCAGCCAATATACATGTCACAACAAAAGGTTGGCAGCATATAGGAACAGGGTATGGAACCTGATCGAAGACTTTGATGCCTTTGGGATCAACTTAATCCCTAGGGAAGACAATCAGGTAGCTAATCCATTGGCTATTGTTGCAAGCACCCTAGAACCTATGCAAGGCTCTAACCTCAAAAAATTCTTAGTGGAATTAATTTCCACCCCTGCAGTTCCTGACAACATCATGAACTTTCAAGTCTTTGATGATGATCGACATATTATGGCTTTCTTAGTAAGCTCAGATATTTTTGAGGGTCAAATTATTGATGAGTCCAGCAGAGATCAAGGGGATTGGGGCCCTGAAGAAGGTAATACAGAAGGAGTCCTTAATCTAAAAGGTAATAACATTCCCAAGGGAATGGTGTCCTTGGAAAGAATTTTTGATTCAAACCCAAGGGCTCGAGAGAAGATACTAGCTGACGACAAAGGAGGCGAATATGAAATGCTTAACCTCGCTGATTCTGGTCCTGAAAAGAATGTCTACATAGGGAAAGCCTACCCTGAACCAATCACAAAGGATATACTAAAGGCACTGAAGAAATATATTTTTGCAATCGCTTGGGGATATGAAGACTTAAAGACATTTGATGCCTCTGTTATGACACACTATTCCCTTGAAGCCCGAAGCTAAACCCTTCCAACAGAAGCAGCGCCCTGTCAATGTCCTAATTGAACCATTAATCTATAAAGAAGTTCAGAAATTACTCTCGGCAAGGATAATTTTCCCTGTACGCCATTCAATATGGGTGGCTAACTTAGTCCCAGTTCATAAGAAAAATGGGGAGATCAGGCTGTGTGTCGACTTCAGAAATTTGAATAGAGCCTCAGAAAAGGATAACTACCCACTTCCCTCTCTACATGAAGTCCTGTAGACTGTCAATGGATCTCAAATGATATCATTCCTGGATGGTTACTCTAGATATAATCAGGAAATGGTCGACTCTGAAGACAAAATGAAGACATCCTTCACTACAAAGCGGGGAACATTCACGTACAGAAGGATGCCATTCAGTCTGATAAATGTCGGGGCAAGTTTTCAACGCACAATGGACATAGCATTCAAGGATCTGATTGGAAAATGCATCATTGTATACATGGATGACCTCACAGTGTTCTCTAGGGATCGACTAAATCATGCTGCGGACTTAGCCAAATTTCTTGAGAGATGCATCCGGTATGGAGTCTCATTGAATCCAAAAAAATGCGTGTTCGGGGTTTTTGAAGGGAAGCTGCTGGGACACATAATTTCTAAAAGAGGGATTTCAATCAATCTAGACTGAGTCGAGTCCATTCTGAAGATCACCAAGCCAGGAAGCAAGAAAGAGATGAGGTCTTTCTTCAAGAAGATCAATTTCGTGAGAAAATTCATTACAAGCTTTGCAGAGATTGTAAAGCCACTAAACGAAATGATGAAAAAGGATGCCAAAATAGAGTGGAATGAGGAAGCAAAGGCCACATTTGTGCAAGTCAAGCGATCCATTTTAGAAGCACCCATTCTCACTAGCCTAGACTACCTGATACCATTTTACATCTACTCCTTTGCTTCTGAACATTCTTGCGCAGCAATATTAACTCAATGAAGAGGCGAGGCAGAGGAGAGACCGATTGCGTTTATGAGCTCTCCATTCAAAAACGCGGAAATCAAATACCCACTTCTTGAGAAGCAGGCTTTCGCACTGGTCAAAGTTGTCAAAAAGTTCTAGCATTACATTCTCCAGAGCCAAATCATCGCTGTAGTTCCTGATACGGCTGTGAAGTCTTTATTAATGCAGAGTGAGCTGGGAGAAAGTAGAGGGAAGTGGATGGCCATCTTGCAAGAGTTCAACCTAGAGATACACCTGATGAGACTAGTCAAGGGTAGAGGCTTGTCTTAGTCCATGGCGAACGCTAGTGACAACATCATATGTCAACAATACACAACCCAGTCCTTCTCCAGTGACCCCTGGTATGCTGATATCGTCTATTTTATGCTCAACAATCGATGTCTAGAGGGGATGAATGCAACTCAAAGGAGAGCCCTGAGACTCAAGAGTTCTCATTACATGCTCAAAGGAGGGTTGCTATACAGGAGGAATTTTGAAGGAGTATACCTGAGATTCCTAGATCATCAAGAGGCTAAATATGTGATCTCTGAGTTTCATGGGAAACATGGCACAGGTCATGGGTCTGTAGATTCTTTGGCACACTAGATCCTCTGATCTAGTTATTATTGGCCCTATGTATTCAAAGATACCCATTAGCATGTGAGGACATGTCACATATGTCAAATTTTTGCACCAAGAGAACGCCATTCAACCATGCCTTTGCAACCCGTCTACGAGGTAAGGCCATTTTCCCAGTGGGCTTTAGATTTTATTGGGGTGATTAACCCAAATTATTTTGTAGGACACAACTTTATATTGACTGCTACTGACTACTGCACGAGGTGGACAGAGGCTATACCCTGCAAGAACAGCACCACAGAGGTAGTGATCAAGTTCCTCACCGAGTGCATCACTACAAGGTTTGGGGTACCCTTCGCTCTGGTATGTGACAATGGCTCTGCATTTTCTTCTGCTGAGTTTATTTCCTGGGCATATGATCACAAAATTGTTTTGAAATATTCTTCAAATTATTACCCACAAGGCAATGGAGTTGGAGAGTCAACCAATAAGAATCTCTTAGGGGTAATTAAGAAACTGTTAGAGCATAACCCTAGAAACTAGCATACCCAGCTGAGATTCGTGTTATGGATGGATAGGACTAGGATTAAGGCTGCTTTAAACACCTCACCATTCAAGCTGGTATATGGCCAAGACCCTGTGTTCCCCATCCATCTACAAATACCTATCCTTGAGTTCATGCAGAAATTCTACTCTAGTGACAGTAGGATAGAAGTAAGGTTGGATGCCTTATTGAAATTAGAAGAATAGGGAGATGACGCCTTGCAACAGTTCTTTAGGCACTAGGTTGTTGTCAAACATTGGTTTGAAAAAAGAGCCAAAATCAAAGTTTTTAGGATATTTGACCTTGTATTGTTATGGGATAAAGCTAGTGAAAAGAAGGGCAGTCACCAAAAATTTGACAAACTTTGGCTAGGTCCTTATCAGATTGCTGAGATCCTGGGGGAAAATTCTTTCAAACTGAGTAGCTTAACTGGAAAACTTGTTCCCTTGCCTATCAATGGGTAGTTTCTCAAGCACTATTTTGAGTCATAAATCTTATTAATTTATGTTTTGTATGTAAGTAATTCGTTGTTCTTTATGTAAATATTTTTTTTGTCTCCTGTTTGTAAATAATTTCTTCTTGTAAATAATTTCTGTGTGTAAATAATTATGTTCTTTATGTAAATAATCTGCTGGTCTTTGTGTAAGTAATTCGCTCTTTTTTTGTGAATGATTTGCTGACTGTTTGTTTGTCTTTCCTTTCTGTATTTTTGTTTCCCTTGTTTTGTGGTTTTTGTTTTTCTTTGTTCTTTGGGGTTGATTTGTCCTTTCCATCTGAAACTGTGGGTTGTTATCTAAAGTATACTATGGTCACAACGAGAAAAATGGTTTAGGTATTTTCAGGCTTTCTGATTGGAAGATTTTGTCCTAAACTCTTTGTTTCATGTCTATTGTCAATAAAGGTTGTGGAAGGTCTTGAAAACAAGGTACAAAGTAAATAACCTTCATTAGCTCCCTCTGAATCTGTCACAAATCATTAAGACCATCTCCTTTGTAGCGGTATATTTGTCCTAGGGTGATAGTGTTGTAAGATTTGAATGAAAAATATGATCTCCCAAGTGCTATTATGAGGTCCATGGTAGTTTTCAACCTAGATCAAATATTAAACATCTGACATATTGAAAAAAGAATTATATGAAAGATCTGAAACTCTGAGAAAAAAAAAAGAAGAAGAAAAGAATTATCTAAAGAGAAAAGAAGACTCAATATGAATGGGTGATTCCAATATCTCTACTGGGGCTATGGACGCCTAGCTGGCAGTAGAGAAATGCTGTGAGAAAACTAGAGGTATCTCCATCGGGGCTATGGATGCCTGACTGGCAGCAGAGCAATGCCCAGGATATCATTACACAACAACTAAAGGGGATCAACTCATGTAGCTTAAATCTTACACATTATTGTCCAAAAGATGAGGAAAACTTTATGAAAGGATGATGCACAATCAAGCACACACATAGATTTAGTGGTGGCTAGTTTTGATTTACATTTGAGATTCTCGCTCAACTAAGTGCTTGTTAAAACTGACCCAACTGGAGTTGTCATGATCATGAACCAGGAATTCTGGGTAGTTGAATCCTTCAGATTCTTGAAAATGGTTAAACCATTTTCCCAGTCGAGTCACCATTTGTTATGCCTTGCATAACCACCCCATTTTTATTTTGAACAAAATGGGTCCCCCTTTCTTTTTTTGGTTTCTTTTGCTTTTGGTTACTTCCTTTCCTCTTGGGGGTGCTCTTGTTTTCTGCCCTAGCTTGTCTTCTATTGTGCCTGATTTAAATCTTGGTTATATTTCAACTCGAATTGGTTTCCTTCTAGCCAAGTATTCATTGAAATAATCATAAGCAACAGGATAGTTTATTTCAATATATTTAATATCCTTTGGGGACTAATGGAAAGATTTGTTTTGCAAGATTAAATCCTACACTTGATGATATTTTCCAAGGGAGCTCAGCTGGAATGCATTCCCCAATTTAGTTGGTCATAAAAATCAGCTAAGGCAAAGATCGGCAAGACCCCAGAGATGTCACAATGATCGGGATTCACATGCAGTTGCCTATCTGCAACACATTAACCATTGTCCTAGTGACTAGGAATTTTTCCTTCAGCGGGAGGTTTTCTCTTCGCCAAAAATTCTCGGCGAATTCATGGTGTCTCACCAACTAGCAGGGACCAGGCTGACATTTGGAAAGAGTTGTATCTTCAGTATGTGATCTTGCCGAAAGCCTCATGTCTCACCGACCATCGATTAAGATATACATCTCGGTGATACTTTCGTGGTAGGAAGATGTCTTGGCGAGCGCATCGGGTCTCACCAACATAGCGCAAGGGGATTCTATCGATGGTCTTCGGTGAGAGAATCAAGAAGTCTTGGCGACAGGGAAGGGCTATCGCCATAGGTCTTGCTGAAAAAGGCTCCCCAAGGGTTTTCAGGGAAGATTTAGACTCTCGTCGAGAGGTCTTGGTGGCTAAGAAGTGTCACATCGACAGGGTGTATTCACTAGAGAAAGGAAGGCTCGCCAAGATGTCTTAGCGAGGGGACTAGTCTCGCCGACATAAAGTGACATGGCTCCGGTATAAGGTTTCGGCGAAGGATGGTAACGTCGCCAAAAGGTCTCCTCAACCACAGGAAGTCTCACCGACATGAAGGAGCCCGCCGAAGAGTAAGCACCATCGGTGTAGCAATTTGAGCTCGCTAAGAAGTCTCAGTGACTCAGGAAGGTCTTAGCGATGGAATCAAGTGAGCTCGACGGAATAAAAGGATCTCGGGGAGACTCTGAGTGGATGGAATGGGTTTGGTAAGATGTCTTGCCGACCTAATGGTGTCTCAGCGAAAGTGAAGAGGATTTCGCCGAGAGGTGTTTCCTTTGGCAAAAATTTTCACTGAAGGAGAAGGGTCACACTGAAGCAAAAAGTGGGCTTGACATGAATGAAAGGGAGTTTGCTGAAGGTCACACCAAAAATGATGGATTTCCTAGTGAAGGGGTCATCAGTATTACTGAAGGGAGCTCACCAAAGCCTTTGGCTGACAGTAGGGAGTCTTGTCGACAACAGGGTGAGCCCGGTAAGAAACAAGGAATTCGGGGTAAGGTCTCCCAGGAACGAAGAAGTCTCCCCAAAGTAGAAGAAGCTTGAGCCTAGGGAGAAAAAGAGAAGACCTCGCTATGATGACCCACTGACGAAGTGAAGTTTGAGTGATAGGAAAAGGAGCTTGATGTGACTTCTATGGCTCGCCAAAATGTCTCATCGACTGGTCCGTACTACGCCGATAGTTGTTATAAGATAAAATCGCATCGGGGAGACACAATTAGTGTCTCACCGACATGCGATTCAAGGTTGATCACTTTTTACCACATGATGAAGCTCGCGTGGCATATGCCTAATCAATCAGAGGAAGCTAAAGGAATTCTACATGGCCTCTGTTCCTCCAATAAGAAGAAGATGACCTATTGATTGATTGACCATCCCTATGTAAGAAGACCAACAGAGTTCAAGCAAGATGGATCCATTCTGAGATCAGGGAGGCGATGGATCAGCTCAGGTCTAACGTTCAGATCTATAAGGAGGCCCAATGATGTTCTAGAAGACAGTCAACCTGCAACAGAAGTCTGGAGCATGAAGGAAGCCGAAGGAAGGAAGGATCTGTGACTCATAGGGACAGCTATAGTAACCACTGGCAAAGGCAGATTGGTATTAATGGTGATATTCTAGGGCATTCAAGGAGACCCCGATGGAGTTCAAAGATCGAGATGAAGACAAAGAGTAAATGTTGCAACTGCAAAAAGATCTAAAGGCTTCTCCTGAGGTCAAGCCATCACCGACCCAGACAGCAAGGCTTCTCATTGAATATAGCATTAACTCTTCTCAGAAAGATCTAAGAGTTGACCTTCCCACAACGAAGAAGATATTTGGTAAGCCCTAATACAGGGGGACAGAGCATTCTTTTGGTACATTCTGTATATATATGGCATTCTTGCCTCTTTGTAAGGGTTAGAAATTTTAAGAGATAGTTAGAAGTAGAGAGAACCAAAGGGAGAAAATAGAAGATACAGTGTTAGAACATGTAGTTAGAAGAAAATCTAGGAGTTGGTCAGTTAACAGAAGGAGATAGAGTTGCATCTTGATTCTTAGTAATGATAGCTTCTTTTGTCTTCTTGTCTAGTAAAAAGGGTTCAGTATTGGTTGTAATGTATTTTTCCAAGTTCTCTTAGTGTAGTTGGAAACAATCTGGAGACACAAATTCTCTGTACACTGGTGATTGTGCCAGCTTTATAAATATTGCTTATCTATTTCACTAACAGTAGAAGCAATCAAAGTTTAATCTACTTCATGTTGTGTTCCTGAATGATATTTGTCTTATGTTAATCATTTTATTTGTGAAGCCTTTGAGGAATGAAACATCATTTTGTGGTTTTATTTAAATAGTAAATTCAAACTTGTTATTTGAATTAGCACTGTGAATGAAAGAGGTTGTGTGTCAATCACAAGTTTACTTTATTCTACAGTTTTAGTTTACAATTCCTTGAAGAAGAAAAAGTCTGATTAAGGTAGATGAATTATCATTCTTTATGTTCCAAAGCTTTGATCTATCTTTTATGTGTCTTTAAAAACCCCTAGTTAGAGTAGGTTTAAATTCATGTTTGATCTTAGAATGATCCAGAAGCTCACACCAGTAGGCCCCTTGAATATTACTGTTACATTGTCCAGTGAGGGACATCAGCACAGTTGAGAACCAACTACAAAGACCTTGGGAGCTAAGACATCCATGTGTTGTCTTTCTCTTTCAGGAGAAGCAAAGTAGCAATATTTTGTTTGCATGTTGTTGTGCTAAAAGGACAGTCAACAAGTAGGTGATGGGAAAGGTCATGTAATAGTGAGGATAGAATATTCTACAACTATTCCATGACAAGGGGAGAAGCAATATTAAACTACGAAATCACACGATGACAATCATTTCCATCAAAGTGAAAGTTTTGCAATATTACCTAGAATGCACAACACTCATCTGTACTATGTCTAAGAATTCGATGATATGCACAATGTGGAACTTTTGCATCTTTTGGATATAGCACCAACTTATTCATAGGTGGTAATGTTATTAGTTCTTTGTTTAAAAGTATTTATAATTTCCTTTCACTTTCAGGTGGTGGACGAGGGGATTTTAGTTTCTCTTATTTGTAAGGTATTTTGTGTTTGCTATATTCACCCTTTTCTTTAGTTGAATATGAAGGAGGAGGACCCAAGGGGATCCTTTCATCCTTGCCATTGTTATTAGTCAAGGTTTTCTCTCTAGGAAGAAGGACATTCAGATCGGGAGGGGAATCAAAGATTATTGTACCATCATCTGAAATCCTTAGATATTCTCTAGGAGGCATTTTGTTATGAGAGGGATCTTGATAGCCTATCCCCTTTGTGTTTCCATCAATTGGTATTTTCTCTAGGAGTTGATGAATTTCATGTTCACTTGATGTGTCACATCCTTGTTTACTCAAGATTGTGAAGCCTTTTCCATATATGTTTCTTCAAGGTTGATGGGATTGCTTATTACTTTGTTATCAGATAATGGAAACCTTGAGTGTTTTCTTGTCTAGAGGAACTAGGTTTTCCTGTTGTAGGGAAATTAGGTTCAACTTTCGTTTCAAGATGTAAGTGACCAAACATCTCAAGAGGCAATATGGTAGGAAGATCTTGTTGTTTCATGGATGGATAGAAGGATGCATTAGCTTCAAGGTTGTCAAGGAAATCATTTAGGAACTTATTCATGCTATCATCATTTTCTCCAATATTGTCAACATCACGAGGAGGACATGCATTAGGAGTTGAGTGAGCATGAGTGAGTTTAATGTCATTAGGGTCATTTCCAAAAGCACAACTTGACACATCCACTAAGGACTTTAATGGCATCCAAAGCTTGTTAAAGCACATGTCCATGATGCAAATTTCATATTCTAAGCTATGCAACAATGTTGTAAATGCAATTTTGATTTTAAGCAATGCACAGGATGAATTTAAGCTAAATGCAATGAATTGAATGAAGCAAAAAGTCTACAAATAGAAATAGAAAGATTATCATAGTAGACAGAAACTCAAAAATTGAAGACTGAATGCCAAAAAACATAGTGAAAATTATGCAGAGGGATTGATTCACCCTAAGTGGTGAATGAGTCCAAGTACTAGTTTTTTTGAAAATTTTCAAAAATTTTGAATTGGATTTTATGATGTTTATATTTTCTGATGCAAATTTGAGATGCAAGTGCAAAAATTTATTGATTTTCAATTAAATTAAGATGCAATAATGCAAGCTAAATGAACTTTTAACTAATGCAAATTTTGAAATCCTAGAATGCAATTTAACCAATGCAAAGTGCAATGCAATGTTAATGCAAGCTAAATCTAGGATGCAAATTCACTCCAAATCAGAATTATGATGTCCTAAACATAGGTTCACCAAGATGGAATCTCCAAAAATGGAATAAGGTGGGAAGAGATGGGTTTTTTCTTTATGCTTTAGAGTTATTCCCACTTCACAAAGGTTCCACCCAAGGATAACCCTCAATATTTCAATGCAAAAGAGATTGAAATCTAACAATAGGGTTGGCCTAGGGACTGAATATAACAACAGGGGTTCACCACCAAGTGTAAACTTGGAAACATAAAATGTTGGAAAACATAGTGTGATATGCAAAATGACCGAGAAATGCAAATAAAATGTAACAGAAAATAATGAAACTAGAAATGTGCACCTGGAAAACTGAAGAAGGAAAAATGGGGTTCTAGAATCTCAAAAAAATTACTACTAATTCTGACTGGGACTCATATGCCAAGCTAGGAAAATCAATCTAGTTTTGGGTAAAGTATGCCAGGATAGGTTTCAGAAAAATGGGTACTCAAATCTACAAAAATCCCTAATAGACAGGTACATTGGGACTCATTCGCCATTAGTGGTGAATCAATCCACTTCTAAATTTCTAGAAATTCAAAACTAGATTTTGTAGCTCTCAGTCTACTTTTATGTTCCTGATTCATATCCAGGTCTGAAACTACAAAATTCAGCCAATAGACCTTCTCTAAGCTTCTCCAAGGCTTGTTTACAACTTTGAAAACTTTGACACTTTGACAACCTTTCTCCACTTTTTCTTCTTGATAAATCTACAACCTAGCCCTACAAATCACACACAAGAAGAGCAAAAAATATTGTGAGGTTAGTGAATAAGGGTTTGACTTGGTTAAACCCTTTTTTGGTAATTAAACCCTTAAGATAGAATGAAATAGAATAGAGTTATGAATGAACAAGAAATAATGTTGCAACTCACCAAACCCTAGCAATAAGATGGTGCAAACATGTAAGTAATGGCTCCAATGGATGTGGACTTGGAATCTAGATTGATGTTGATAGATCTTGAATGCAATTCTTGCTAGAATCAAACAATCCCTACACCAAAATTTTTATCTCTAAAACAACATGATGCAAATAATCTTTGACATGATGAAAGACACTTGAAAATTCTCTTGAATGCTTGATAATCTGCCCTTCAAATGCCTTGAATGCTCTTGTGAATGCTCAAATTCTCTTGTGAACTTGCTAAGTGATCTCTTGAATGCTAGGTATGAAAATGAGAGAAAGAACCTTCTATTTACACTCAATTATGCAATAATTCCCAAAATTGCAACACTATAGGATGACCTTAGATCTTGGAGAATAAAAACTCACCATAAATTTAAATTAAATTTGAATTTTGAGCTAAAGGAGACACATTCACCACCCTAGAGAATGGGTCCCAAAGAAGGGTCATTCGCCCAAAATGGAAAATGAGACCCACCTTAGGAATTTGAGGTGGGTTTTAGGATTTTGATGTCTTAAATGATATTTATCGAGATTATTCTCAAAAATACGCATAAGGCATGTGGATGAAAAATGGGGCCAATTAAAGCATAAGAAAGCCCAATTACTAATGACAAACCTAGAAAAGTCTGAAAGTTTGTTACAACACTTTGAAATAAGGCTTGGTAAATGATGAAAAGTGGTTATTTAGGTGAAATACATTAACAAGACCTTAGAAAAGTATGAAAGTGTGTTACAAAAAAATACAACACTTAGGTAAGGTACCATTTGAATCCTTTTAGTTCACAAGGTCCCTAAACCTAAAGTGAATGTGTTATCCACATTGCAACATTAAATCAAGGCAACATTAAGCCAAAATCACAAGGAGGGCCCGAACAAGTCAGAAAAATTAGAAGGGTTACTTTTTCGGTGACTCTAGCTTCCTTTTGAGGATTCTAGTACTTCTAGTTATTGGTGGATGACTTCTCATGCAAGACATGGATATTTTTTCTCAAGAAGAAGAGTGAAGCCTTTGGAAACATTCAAGACTTTTACTAGTGATTTGTTTAACAAACTGGCAAGCCTCTTCTTCTTCTTCACTCAAATCCAAGTGGAATTTATGTCAAATATTTTTTTGGCATTCTTGATGTATCTCAATATCAAAGAGAACTTTCTGGTCTTTTTGGTTTGGTTGCTGCTGATCTTTTCTCAAGCAGCTGGTCTTTTTGGTTGGAATTTTGTGTCCTCTTTTCTGTTTTGTAAACGTTGTGGTTTCGGGTCCCTGTAAAACCCGTTTTACCCCTTTTATCAAAAACATCAAAGAGAACTTGACTACCCCTATACACCCTAATAATATGGAATTATATAATATTGCAATTGAACTATCATGGAGTACTCATTGCATGTTCGTGTAGTAAAAAATAGATTCTTGTGTGGACATTCTACCTTGTGTTCATCATCTACATCATATCCTTCTTTGATCTTGGCACATATATTTTTTTTTGAATCGCACATCAAATAGGAAGTACTCCAATAACCCTTGCCAAAAAAATTCATCAATTTGTAGATTTTCAATATTTTGGAGAGCATCTTACAAAGAAAAATATAATTCAATGCTCTATGTGACTTCAACTTGGCCTCTTAGTTGCTACTCATCTTCATGATTTCTTGCAATTCTGTTGGCATAGGTTGACAAAATAGACATCCATGAGAGATTTAAAATATAACATTCCTAGGGAATGCACAAGCCAAATCACAAGCTTCAAATCCACATGCCACCTCATCTACCAATCTACAACATCACATTTTTATCTCATAGATGAAATATTCGAAGACACTCTTAGAAAAGTATGGGATGCCCAATTGTAAATTTGTGTCCACTCTAGTGGATAAAGGTTTGAAACTCTCTTAATTCCAAGGATTCACCTCAAGTAGATGCAACTCTCTACAAGTAGCTTGTTGGGAGTGTCATTTACTTGACTTATACCATAACAAACTTATGTTTGTTGTCAGTTATCTTTCAATATTTATGCATGATCCAAAGAAATGTAATTGGGTTTCAGCTAAGCATGTTTTTTGATATATCTAAGGAGTGGTTGGTTTTGGTTTGGAATACAAGAACCCTCGATTCTTCTTGCAAGGTTATACCAACTTAGAGTATGTTGGATGTTTTTGATAGGAATTCAAATATAGGATTTGTTTTTCATCTAAAATGTGGACCTATATCATGCATTACTAAGAAGCAAAAAAAAAATGCTCTCATCCACCAAGGCTAAATATCATGTCGCATGAGGAGTTGCATGCAAAGCTATTTGGTTACATTGCATTTTGGCTGACATGGGAATTCCTATAGAAAATTCGCCTATTCTTTATTCTAATAATCAAGGCATGTTGAAGCTTTTGAAGAGTCCCATTTTCCATGAAAGAAAAAAGAACATTAAGGTAAAACATCATTACATCCAAGAACAAGTCTTGAACCACCACATTCAACTCTAGTACTACCCAGAATATTCTCAAATATTTGATATAATCACCAAGTCTCTTGGCAAGGTGAAATTTGAGTTGTTTCAGGGGTACATTTGCAAGAACAATGTAATATGGGAGGGAATGCTAGTGTAGCATATTACATTGTTTAAGATGGTGATTATGCAATCACAGAGGTAATGCAATTACACTTAGTTGTATCTCTCTTGTATAAATACCTTTACAATTCTTTAAATAAAACATCAAGCTTTATATATTTTTAGTTTCTTAGAAAATGATGATTTTCCCCTTGCACATTCAAGGAAATTATGTCACCCAAATGATAATATAGACAATTTTTTTTGAGTAAATAAGAAAATTTTGTTATTTTATTAGATGTGTAATGTGTAGATTCATTTAAGGGATGTGTCATCCCAAATAAAATACCTTATGGTTATTACTTTATCCTTCTTGAAGTAGGAGAAGATATAATAGTGAGATGATAAAAAAAATTAGGTTGAAAATATTTAAGTGTTATTGATTACTCTCATAAGTGCAATGCTTGGTTTGATTTAAATTCTTTTCCATAATATGTTTATGAATGGATGAGGGCATTAGATATGTGTTGCATGTGCATATATGTACGTAACTTGACAATTACCTTAAATTCCATCATGCATGTTGGTCGCATACTACTAGATCCTTTATGATGGTTCAAGCTCTACTAGTGGAGTAGCATAGAGAAGCTTGATGTTACATGGCGGGGTGGATATCACCTTGATGATGCTCTCTCTCTCTTTCTTTTGCTTCAAGTTACAAAAATAGAATGGTGAAGGTTTTATAATATAAATGATAATATATTTCTTATCTTGTTTTTTATTGATTGTGATGAGTAGATGACTTACTTATTTTCTTATATTTTCCATTTACAATACTATAGCTTTGGATTGTGATGAAAGAGCATGGCTGCTATAATTATATTTGTTGCATATGTCATCAATATGGTTTCATGTTGCGTGTACTTGCATTTGAACATATAATGATTTGAACCTTATAGTTATGCCAAAGTATTGTATATGGACTTGTGTTAATGGTAATGGTTGTAAAATCATTTTATATGTTAGAAAGGAAAAAAATAGTCTAATGTTTGACTCCTGTGACTCTAGATTACATTTACTTTACTCATTAATTACCATATTTTGTTAGTGATTATTGGGTAGATGTTACAGTGTGGGCTGCAATCCCCTATAAGGATTGTAACTCACATAAGTGCTATGGCCCATATGGGTTCACCTCAATATAAATTTGTTGTGTATTAAAAGTAAAACTTTGTAAATTGTTTTATTTTGGCCTCTAATGTATAGATTTTTGTTAAATAAATAAATAAAAACATTCATGACCACCATCATTTCTATTTCAACTTGTAAATATCTTTAAATGTAAAAATAAAAAATAAAAAATAAAGTACTCATCTTATAACGTACATTTAAAAGAAATCCAATTATAATCTTAAACTCCTTCCATTTAAATTAATTAATCTAAAATTCTAAGCTTTACTATATATCATATAAGATATAATAAATTCATTTAAGAGCATTAGTCTTTCCTCTAAACCTACTTAATGGCCCTTGAAATACAAAATCCCTGACTAACAAATTTAGAACAACTACAATCCTCATTTTATCTTTACTCTAATTTATTTTGAGATAAGCTGAGTAGAACAAGCAGAGAAAATAGAGAGTAGAACTCTCTTTTGTTTGGTTGAGTTTTTCCAAGTTTTTCCTTCATCCACTCATTTATCTTGTTATTGATATACATCCATATAGATTTTAAAGTGCAGTAATTTGTTTAATAACCTTGATTTTCCTACCTGATTAAGTCATATTCACATATTTAATGAACATATTTAATGAACATGACAATTATTGTTCTTATGCATTCACATTTTGTTAAATATTCTTTAATAGATTAAAAGATAATTTTATAAAAGTAAATTAAAGATGCCTTTTAATATTTTCCAAATACCAATGGAAAAAACTTGGTAGAGAAAATGGAAAAGTTTTGCACTGTTTCACTTTTTGTGAGACAATAAATCAAAACATTGTACATTCTATTCTAAATCAGGTACTGTGACATCGTGTATTTCCACAACCTTTTTCATTCATTTTTCTTGTGTTTGCTTATAATTCAAATGATTTTACGTTTCTTGCCGGCATTTGAAGTGACTTTTTTTGGGCAACATTTCAGCAGGGAAAAGCAATGCTATTCTAGGACCGAAATTTAGAAACTTAGCTTCGTTAAACAAAAACATGTAAAATTGATGGAAAAAATATGTAAAATTGATAGGGAAGAAAAAAAGGTTGAAGATTGGAATTTTGGGTATGCCTTGTATCATTTTACTGTTTAGATAACGGCATTTAAAATGACTTTTACTTTCTCATTTCAATTATTCTATCAATCATTTTAGTCAAGTCGACGTAAAGAAAAACATGGTAAAGATTCGTGGCAATTGTGTTTGTATCATTGTTTTAAACTTTTTTCAATGGGTCCTGATCTTTCTAGATCATTTTTTTTCTTTTTTAAAGTATGTTCCTTTTAAACTTATTCAGACATTGCACTTGGTTTTATGGTTTTATAAACTAGCTTTGCGTATGTTAATTTAAAAAATTATTAATATTTTATTCAGTATTTTTACACAAGTTAATCTAGTGTATTTTATCTAAATATTTTCCAACAATTTAAAATGTAAGGAAAACAATTCTGATTTAATGAAGTATTTTTTTTAAATGAATATAAGAAAAAATTTATATTTTATCAAACATTTTTAAATAAATTTGAACAAGTTAATGTGAAAATGAAGTATCATTCTATCAACTACCTTTGAACAAGTTAATGTGAAAAAGAATCAAAATTCTATCAAATAACTTTGAACAAGTTAATATAGAAAAAAATGACATTCTATCAAATATCTAGCAAACAAGTTAATGTGATGGTTATCTAACATCCACTCTACCCTATGATTTAGCATTAATATATTTTTTCCAACTTGTGTGAAGGTCTTTCTAAACTCAATCCTCCTATCATTTTGATAATTTATTTTTACAATCCAATTCCCCACATCTCCTCCACGCCCTACAAATCCTAAACACCATTTATGTGTGCATTTCAATCTTTGTTGTTGATCATTCCTCATCTTTTTTACACCTAAATGTTTCAAGGAAGTAGATTCTCATTCTTTCAAACCAATCTAGGTTTCATTTATTTGATTTTCATTGTGCATCTCAAATCATTGTTTCTAGCTCCAAGTATTCTTAAAGGCCCATGTGTATTAGTTGTTTGTTCTTTCAACTTGTAAGTACAACACTAGAAAGTGTTGCTTAAACATTCAAATAATTTTTTGAAACCCTCATTTTATTTTACAATTGTCCATTTTTGTGCTTTTAGTATAAACCTTGTAGTTTATTTCTTTCTTTGATGTGTTAATGTATTTGATTCCTACCTTATGGAATTTTTATGTGTTTTCCCATTTATTTTGTTGAACGGCATATATATTCTAGAAATTTTGATTTTATTTTATTTAATGCAACCCAATCTTCAATCTCCACCATTTGTGTATTGTAGGACTTTCAAAGCCAATAATTAATTGATAGTTTTTTTGTAAGATACAACCTCACCTTTAATCCCTACATACAACATGAGATTTAATATTTTTCTAGCATGGGAACATAAATTTCATGATGTAACTTAACTTATTATATCTATGTATAATGGTGTAGTATGAAAATATCAAATTTTAATTCTACTTCAACCCTCAAATTTTACTTACTACAAAAGTATTGGAGTTTTAGAGTTTCACAACATAATAGAAAAACTTACAAAATATATTTAGAACTTTGAACCTCTTTGAGAACTGCATTGTGAGAATTTTATGAGTCCAAAACATATTTACACAAGTTAAAACTAATATTTCATACACCAAATCCTACCACCTTGGTAGGACTTCAAAAAAAATTGACACAAAAGAAAACTTGCATGTTACTTCTAAAACCTTGATTCCCACCAACTTTATATGGGCTATTAGAAAAATTTCAAACTATCCAAACTTATTTTTAATTTACTTCTTCATAACAAAATATTTCATTTTAAAATTATTTGAATTGAAGGTTAGCTTACTTTATTTCACCTTTTCCTAATTAACTTACAATTTTCTCATTTTTCTTGTAGATTTTATGGCATCATCAAAAGGCTAAACTAAAGAAATGAGAGTACAAGGATATTTCACTCCATAAAATTTCCACCTCATCATTTAGATTATAGGACATAGACCTTGACAAGTGAATGTAAAATATTTTCATAAAAATATCAACAAAATAGATGGCATAATATTTTTGAGCTCATTTTACAATTGATAATATGATTATACAAGTAGTAATATTCTCAATTTCATTTCAATAACATGAATTGGTTAGGGTTTATATTTGACATTGATTCTATTTTTTCAAGTATTTTATTATAATATTTATTTATTTAAAGATTATCTTTCAAATGTTAAGGTGGGTGTGTATAATTCAATATAATTTCTTAAATTGTTTGTTCAAAATGATCTATTTTATGTGATACAATATTTTAAATAATTCAATTATATTTTTATAGTAAAATTGTCAAATATAAAATCTAAGGTAAATTTTAAGTTCATATATACTCAAAAAGTTTCAAATAAAAAATTTTAATCCTCCAAAATTTAGGTTGAATTATGAGGGTGAGAGTGCAATTTGATATTGAAGTCTTGATAAATGATGACCTTAGTGCTCTTTTAGTAGGGAAAATTAGTCTATCAAGAGATTCAAGAAATGGATTGTCCTAGAATGTGTCAAAGTCTTTGACCAAAGAAATAATGCATGTCTCATGGAAGATGAATGGAGTCAACTCATAATAGTGTGTCCCACTTTTTGACTAAAGTAGTAGAATTAAAATTAACATTTTAAACCTAATTTTACTTTCTTGCACCCTAAAGAACTAAACCATTGAAATTTGAAGATGATGTGAACAAGTGATTTTTGAGATTTGTATGTAGAAATATATAGAGAGAGACAAATGGAGGCAGAGAGGCAGAGAGCAGGACAAAGAAAGAGAGAAATAGTTTATAACTTTTTTTATATAAATTTAAATAAATTATTTTTTTAGAGGTTAATATTATTTTTTAAAATGATGCTTATACCATATAACATAAATTTTTTAATGAAAAAAATAATTTAATTTTTAAATAATAGATTCATAATTTTTGTTGCATTATTTTTTTAGTTAATTTTTAAAGTATTAAATTAATTTAGATATAGGTTTATATCATACAACATAATTGTTCTTGTATGTATCCAAATTAACTATTTTCTTTTCTATTGAAAGAAGGAGATCAATATTTAGTACATAGATATTTTTTAGAATTTTTTCTCAATTTTTTATTTTTTCACATGTGTGGAATAGAGACATTAATGTTTGGTGAAAAATATTCACTAGAAAATAGAATAAAAATATAATAATTTAATGAAATATATTAAAAATCATACTTTGTAGAAAGCTTATACTAAGGGCTACATACTTACAAAATATAATTTCTAAATGACTTCATTTGATCCCTCAAAAGGCGAAGTAATTTTTTTTTTCCAATATTTTGATAGGTGTGGAGAATACTTTATTGAGGGTTTGATTTAAGACTAGGTGATTCTTTCCAAGTGTGTTTGATCTAACCCACTTCTATTAAACCCCTTTAGATGGAACTCCTCAAGACTTATATTATTATTTTTTCTATAAGATATGTGATTTCAAACAAAAATTAGGATGTCCATTAGTGGGATGAATTATTGTGGCAACACTCAATGTTAGTCCCATATGGATAGAAGATGAATGCATATCTTATATGGAAAAAAGAATACTTGTCCTATATGGATAGACGAATACTTATATTATATGGATAGAAGAATGCATGTCTCTTAAAGTGTAATTATTTGAGTATCATTGTTTAAGTGTGTAGATGAAAGAATGTGTAAAAAGTTGGTTTAATTGATAAAAGGGAAGGATAAAAATGACAATCTATTAGGATATTATACATAAAATATTAAAAACAAAATAATTAATTACATTAAGATAGTCATTAAAAATTGCATCCATATAGGGGGAAAATATATTTTTTCAAGTAGTCTTGATTAGGTTAAAGTCTAGCCGGACCAATAATTATTGATAAAGCAGCCATAGAGGCAAAAGATAGGTGACTCATAAAAAATGGGGTAGCCAAAAAAGAAGAGCAAGACTCACCAATAGTGAGCCTAAAAGAATAATAAATAAGCCATGCTTTTGATCAAAGCATGAAACTAGATAATAGAGACTGACTACAAAGAAACAAGGACAGGAAAAACAAAGGAAACCGGCTCAGAAAACACCACCCTATAGAAATAGGGAAAAGCCAGTGAAAGCCATCAGCTTAAAACACTGAACAAAGGGTTGCAACCCCCATGCAACAACTCCAAATTTCTCGACACTTAATGCAAAATAAACCACAGGGAGAAAGGAATCCCTTTTCACAAAGAACCCACCTTGCTAGCAAACCTAAGCTCCACCTCCATAGGAGCACACTCCACCTCAATAGGAGTTGCAAAGGAGAGAGCCACCAAGAGGGAAGAGAGCCTCCCAACACGCCCTCATAACAAATCTCCACCTCAATAGGAGAATCAGACAAAGCGAGCTACATAGGAGAAAATAAACTAGCAGAAGGGATAGGAGCAACTCAGAATCTAAGTTTTCAAGATAAGCATGGGTAATAACCCAACAAAAAGTAACAAAACAGGTAGTAAATTAGATAATTTTCTTCAAATAGTTAATTAGATAAAATTTAAAATTTAATTTAATTTACTTTTGCATACATATAGATTAATTGTATTTACAAATTAAATAACTAATGTGGTGTTTCTTTTCCTATATGAATGTGCACCTTTGATTTCAAGTTATTCAAACATTGTATTTATTCTCATTATTATATTAAATAACTTCTAACAAGTTAATGTGAAAAATAATTATGATTTCATCAAATACTTATAAACTTAATTATTTTTCTACATGTATAAACATTCACTTTAATGTCAACTCATTCAAATACTATACTCATTCCCATCATTTTAACAAATAACTTGAAAAAGAATAGTATTCCATTGAATACCTCTCAACAAATTAATATAATATTTCTTTTCATAGATGAACATGGATCTTTGATGTTCGATTAATATTTTGATACGTACCTTACTTTTTTATTTTAGTAAATGAACATGGACCCTTGATGTTCAATTAAAGTTTGATGCTTACCTTATTTTTTTCTTTTCATAAATGAACATGGACCCTTGATGTTCAATTAAAGTTTGATGCTTATCTTACTTTTTTCTTTTCATATAGACCTTTGATGTTCAATTAAAGTTTGATGCTTATCTTACTTTTTTCTTTTCATATAGACCTTTGATGTTCAATTAAAGTTTGATGTTTACCTTACTTTCCACACTACTTTTCACATCTTTTGTTTTAAAAATCATTTTATTTTCAAAGAAAAGAAAAATCATGAAGGAGACAGGTTGAATAATTAAGAATAAAATTTAAAATATATTCTACGTAATTTCTTTTAAAACGATATATTTCTCCCTTGAAACCCATCATTTTACCCGACGTGTAACGTGCAGATTCATTCCAGAGAGGTTGGGGTGCATGTATACCGTCCCAAACAAAATACCTTCTTTAGTCAATTATGTTAATTAGATCATATAAAGGCGACAAAGTTGCTCAATTAACTCGTTTGTGAATGAGAGAGTGTGAACAAAAGGATGTTTTTTCCAAGAATATTTCCTTTCGACCACAGTCAATTGACCCACTCTAAGCACGGAAAAACACAACATTTATATTATAACTCAAAATATCCATAAGAGTTGCCAGCATTCTTTCTCATTAATTCCCTGCTTGCATTGAGCATCATGAAATTCGCAAGTTTAACCTTGTTAGCGATCACAGCATTCGTTGGATTACTATGCCCCTGCCCACTCGCAAATCCAGCTGGTAAGTTGTATTTTCTTCCAATTTAATTTTACTTTGAGTGAAAAAAGAGGTCTGTAATTTTTGCACTCTGATTTGGCTGCTCTTGCTTTTTATGAAGGATTTCTAAGTATTAACTGTGGCGCTTCACATAATGAAACACATGAAGGATTAGACTGGATAACAGATTCCCTGTTCATCAAATTCAGAAACACTTCCATTATGCCTCCATTCAGATATAACGATTTAGCCTATCAATATCAGTCCGTGGCCTATTTTACAAATCTGGAAGCAAATAAATATTGTTACTTACTGCCTGTGACGCCTCATATACAATACCTGGTAAGGGTCAGGTTTTTAATTGGAGGATTTGATAATCTTCCTCTAGCAAGCATCTTCGATTTATATATAGAGGGAATCAAGTTGGTTAAAGTCAACCTGTGGAATTTCCGGCAATATGTGACTGTCTATTACGAAATAATCCTGGCCCCCAAAAGCGATAGCCTGAGTTTATGCCTGGCTAGAAATTCAGAGACAGAAGAAAATTATTATGTTTTCATTTCAACCATTGAGTTGAGGCCGCTACAATCTACAATGTATAATACTTACGCTGACTTCAACTACAGCGCTTTAAAACGCTACTCTCGTGTGAATTTTGGCAACTCTGGTAACATAAGGTAAGCTTAATAACGGTTTTGTTAGGCAGTTACTTTTGAATATGTTCTGTTCACAATATCTAATGCAATGTTGTGGTCGTGGTACAGTTTTCCCAAGGACCAGTATGATCGCATTTGGTCAACTTTTCAGGTGCCGTTAACAAAAAATATCAGCACAAATGACTCCTCTTTTGCAGGGAGCATACAAAACCAACTACCTGTATCAGTATTAAAGAATGCTATTACACCGCAAGTAGGAGAAGAATTGCTTATTTCGAACTGGCTTAACTTTGACCCGGGCACTTACTATTTTGCTCTTTACTTCTGTAACATCAAGAAGACAAGTCTTTCAGGGAACAACACATTACATGTCTTCATTGGCAATGTTCAAATTGCAGAAATAAGCTTTTCTTCATATATGGTCTGTTGGTCAAAATATTATCGCACAGAGCTTAGCAGAAATGACTCTACAGACATAAGAATACGTTCACAAGCAGGATCCGACCTGGGGCCATTCATAAATGCAGCTGAAGCATATCAAATATTAAACATCACCAATTTGACACACACCGGAGATGGTACGCTTGTTTCTCCATCTGCTTCATTATATTCAGCTTATTAAGAGGGATGGGTTAGTTTCTCCTTGCTTCATTAAATTAATTGGCATTTACTTAAAAAGATCAAATGTTCAAACATTTTTCAAATCCAGTAGCATGCTATTCCAGTATTTTTGGGTTTGTTAATTATGTAAACTTGCTGATTTGTGTACATGTGAGATCCACTTCTAACCGGTGCCTTAATTAAAATATATTAATTATTTAATCTTAATTCATAAGAAAGTATTTGTATTTAAAAATAATTGATGCGGTCAAACTGCTGGATAATTGTTTTATATTTATATGTTTAATAGTTTAGGAACAATCTTATTTGGAAAATATATCAGTATTTTTTGAAATTTTGAGTGGAGTTTTTTAATTTTCATTTATGTTTTTTACAGTATTTATGTACATGATTTATTTGATGCGTAAAATTATTTTCAATATGTCTATATATCTACATATGCTTTAGAGTAAAATAAGAGCTTTCGTTATTATATTGAACATTCCAAGTAAAAATATTATATATTATTTTTTATTATTTTAAATCTTATATTTTTTTTTACATGATAATAAAACTTCTCTTTATTTACATACAAAATATTATATATCATTTTTTTTCTGATAAATGTGATCTGATTATAATATACTCTTAGAATTACTTTAAAAAATATATGAACTCCTTCATATGGATTATGGAAAAAATATTATTTAACATATATACTATATTGTTTTTATCATATATTTATACTACATTGTTTCCTAGTGATTTATTCTATAAGTATCATCTAATATTTTAATACACATGTGACACAGTACTTGCTATTAGAAAAATAGCAAATACACTAAATGTTCCAGATGATTGGACAACAGGAGATCCATGTTTGCCTCCAGGTTTACCATTAACCGGTGTTATGTGCAATGAGGAAGACCCCCGACGAGTGATTATTGTGTAAAATCCTTTCCTTAAAAATCATAGAATTTCATTAGAACTTAGAACAATGAATACATTAGATGTAATTTCAGCACTGAAGGTTGTTAAGCCATATCACTTCAACTCTTTTCAGGAATTTGACAAACATGGGTCTCACTGGCAACATACCTCCAACCATAGCCAACTTAACAGCATTGAATAAGTTGGTAAGACATCCACCCACCTCCACTTGTCTTGGTTATTGGGAAGTGCAAACATTCAAAAATAATTATACATTCTATTTTGCAATCATTGGATGTGGCTCCCCTTAGTTTAATTAAGTGATTTATAAGTTTATTTTATTTGTTTTAGCTATTAGGCAACAATAATCTTTCAGGCTTTATTCCAGACCTCAGCACATTGAAGAACCTTACGACATTGTAAGAGATCCTTGACTTGACTATCTTCTTTCAAAATCCTTATTCTTATATACATACATGAATGAGAAAGTTAATTTGTCTGTGTTAATCATTAATTTTCTTGACATACCAAAGGCACCTGCAAAATAATGAATTGACTGGAGACATTTCAAGTTCATTAGAGAAGATCCCCATGTTAAATGAACTGTATGTTTACTAAAGACTTCTTATTTTTCTCATAACAATTTTATTTATGTTTTGATAGTTTAGTTAAAGGTAATGTTTACTCAACCAGGTTTTTTTTTAATTAGTAGCTTTTATGTTGATTAGTTTTCTATAGAATAATAAATTGGATGGAGTTGTGCCACATGGCTTAATTAAGGCTGGTTTAGACCTTCGGTATGAGGACATCCTTTCTTGTCTTTGTCTCTTTAAAGGGAAACCATTATTGGCTTACATTTCAAATGGAGAAATATTAATATAATTTTTACTTTAACCTTTGCAATCTTCAATGTTCACTTTACCGTGCAGAGTTTATCCTCAAAGTAAGTCTCCACAGGAAAAGAAAAATAAAGAAAAAAGTTGGATTATAGGACTCACTATTGGTTGTTCGGTTCTGATAATCATTGTGATATTCGGGATTTATGTATGGAGGAAAAAATACAATCAAGGAAATCTCACCACAAATAGTTCTATTATGCAACCATGTACAGGTGTTTTCTGAATTCCTGTGACTTGAATATGGTTTATTTAAAACCAATAATTATTATTTTAGCTCATGTATCTTTTTGGAGACCTTTATTCTATTTTCTCTTTTGAATCAGATGGAGATGATCCAAAAGAATTCCACAATTCAGTGGTAGAGTACAATGAAGAAGATATTAAAGCAGCTACTAATAACTATTCTAAACTCATTGGTAAGGGAGGCTTTGGATCTGTGTTTTATGGTCAACTTTCAGGAAATGATGCCGCAGTGAAGATACTTTCAACTAGTTCATCTCAAGGAAATCAAGAATTTCGAAATGAGGTCTTTCCTTCCTTCACAACTATTGAATGTTTCATTTAAGACGAATTTAATTTTTCTCTCATACTTCTCTCTCAGCCCAAATTGCCTATTAACATATGGTCCTTGTGTTCTTGGCCCAGGTAAGTCTCCTTTCAAGGATATACCATAAAAATCTTGTAAACCTGATTGGGTACTGTAGACAACCTATTGTGGCCTTGGTATACGAATTTATGGAATGTGGAACGTTGATGGACCATTTATATGGTATTGTTTTTTCCATAGTATTGTGAATAAAATTATAATAAACACGTTTTAGTAAATTGACTTACTATTCTATTTATAGGCTCAGTGAAGCAAGAGAAACGACTTGATTGGCAAACCAGGCTCAACATTGCTCACCAAGCAGCAGAGGGTAATTTTTTTGTGTCATTTGTTTCATTTTTTATGGTTATACAAAGTAAAACTGCTCGTATAAATTATGGATGCCTTACATGCTTTGCAGGTTTGCTATACCTACATGAGGGTTGTAGTCCTCCAATCATACATAGAGATATCAAGTGCAGTAATATACTTTTGGATAAAAGAATGTTTGCCAAGATAACTGACTTTGGTATATCAAAGTTGTTTGACAATTCCAAAAGCTATATAACAACTAATGTGAAGGGCACCCTCGGTTATCTTGATCCTGAGTATTTTCCTACTTCACCATTATTTGGTCTTTTTATCAACCAACCATCTTAACATTCACCAAATTGTTAACGATACAAAAAATTTGAAACTTGATGCAGATATTTTGGAACATCATCGTTAAATGAAAAGAGTGATGTCTACAGTTTTGGTGTAGTTTTGTTGGAGATTATTTCTGGAGTACCACCCAAGGAGGGAATAGTCGAATCGGTAACCCATTTAATTGATAATCTACTTTCTTTTTCTCATTAGTAATATACAGTTCTCATATTCTTGATCATACAGGCAAAAGAATTGCTTTCATGCGGGAGACTAACAGACCTGATGGATCCTTCATTGGGTGGCCAATATAATTTACCATCTGCCTGGAAAGTTGCAGAGATCGCATACACTTGTGTGGAACCAAGACCAATAAATAGACCCACAATGAATAGTGTTGTGAAAGAGCTAGAAGAAGCCAAGGCACTTGTATTTCATGACAACAGTGAATCTGGTTATGCTCTGTGTGCATCATCAAATGTACTCGATGATATGCCAGAAGCTAGGTAGCCATAAAATGATGGATATCCTTTAGTTGTGGAAAGTTGTCCCCGTAAGAAGAGTGTCTTCTTTTGTAGACATTTAGTCATAATAAATATTACATCAAATGACTTTAGATCACTTATGGATGATCGCGAACATAATCAAATTTTAATAGTGTGACTTATTTTATTTGATTGGGTTACTCTAATGTAATCTCTTCCTAGATTTCTTCGTTTGTCTTTGAACGAGAAAATGGATTTATTTATTTTACATTTTTAATTAAATAGTTTTATTTATCTATATTTAGTAAAAGGAAATTATATGTTTAAATTCACAATATTAGAATAGTTATGGATAAATTATTTTTAAATATAATTTTGATAATTAAGAAAATAAAAAAATTAATGTATGGTGATTAAGATTTTTTTAATATATCATTATTATATTAGATTTTATACTTTTATACATATTTGATAATTGTGGATCTTTTAGCTTTTTTATCAGCATCATGAGAGATTAGTGTCTTCTAATTGTAAAATCAATTATAATCATGAAAATGTACACAAATTTTTTTTAGGTTCATATTCAATAGATTGTATAATTTGTTGTTATTTGAGTTTTGATAAGTAACTAATTTTTTAATTGGATCCTAACTTCAAAGAGCATGTTCATGTTTTACTATTTATAATATATAAGCATAGGCACTACTTAGAAATATGTGAAATTTGTATTCCTGGTATTTATATAAAATCCATCAAATTAATTGTTTCAAAATTATATAAAAAATGTTCAAAACTATTTATAATTGTTTTCTAACCATACGAAACACTAATTATATTGATGGATCTTTTGACATGTCACATCAATATCTGTTCTATATTTTTAATTGATTAATCATTTTGAGGAATGTTATTAAATATCCATAGATTAGGCTTAGGCATTGAAGAAAATAAAATGAGGTATTTTCTCTAAGTTACTAATGTGAATGAGAATATATAATTCTATAATTTCCCTTTGATTAAGGACCAAGGAAGGAAGTTAAATTGGTACCTACTATTTAAATTAGGGTGACTTTTTGTAATGGGATCTTAATTGTTGCTTTCTATTTAAATTAGGATGATTTCTTGTAATGGGATCTTAGAGGTTATATGGGATGCCATTTACAATTTTTATGACCAAAGGTTGATATTCAATAAAAGCTCCAAGGAAATCCTTATACTCTAATTTATCAAGGCATCAAGAATAATGAGGTACATGACAAACTCAAAGTAAAATGTGTATTGCAAGGATATTCATAATCAAGAACTTATGTAGATCTATCTAATCACATTAATAAAGAAGAAAGAGCTTCTACAAAAGTAACAATAATATTTCTTGGATTCTAGATAGATCTAATTTTGTATGTTTATTACTCTTAATCTCACATAGAAAATTATAGGATGGTAGATTTCTTATTTGTAAATAATCATGTTCACTAATTTTCTTATGAAAGAGCTAAAGCCTCATTTTCTTAGGTTTTAGTATGACTTCTACAAGATTTAGAAGTATAATTTGATTACAACATAATTTCCATCCTACTTGTCCTCCTTGCATCTATAAATTTTCCTCAAACATAAATATCATTGGATATTCTATGGAATTAATGCATTTATCATGTTTATCAAAATCACTTTAATTTGTGAATGCTCATATCAAGACATAAAATCATTCTTAGAGGCTAAGAAATATAAACCTAAAAAATATAATTAACATGGTAATAATTAGGGATCCAAGTCTTGAAATCAAATATAAACTTCATCTTCCCTCATGTGCCTCTTCATAATATTATTAGGTCTTGTGTAAAATAAATAGTTAGCCACACATGAATATGAGAAGCTACATTTAACTAAATGACACCTTTCTCTTGGTGAAAATGGGGGGGGTTAGGTTCCTGCAACCAATAGTTAGTTATATCTACATACCAAGGTCTGTGCATTGTTAAGGAAAATAAATGTTCATCTGGGAAAGAGTGTTAAATAGGCACAAGAAAATTGAGAGGGGGGGTGAATCAGTTGTTACACCAATTCAAACTTAAAACTTTATCACTTATCAATTCTCCAACCACACTATTATGTTATTAGATATGAGCATGAAACATAAATAATAGAAAGTAAATCAACACAATGAACACCGGATTCTTACATGGAAGATCTAATAAGGGAAAAACCATGGTGAGGGTTAACTCACACTATATAGTATTTTTGAAAGAGGCTCACTATACAAGTACAAAGGCTCACTGCCTACAAAAAGGACTCACTATCCAACAAGGAGGCTCACTCCCTACATAGGATTATACAAAATAGAATAAGGCTTTATATCCAAAATTGAACTAGAAAGATGCACCTATCATGTGTTGATACAGTTCCAAAGATGCTCAGTATTTAGACTTTACACCCTTCATTCTTCACTCATTTTCACATCAATTGCTGCATTTTTTATCACACCTTCACATTCATTACTCACTCAGTATTTCATCTATCTCTTCTTTGTTGTCTACACATACACTCTTACCTTCAAAAAAATTGTTCACCATATATTTATATCTGATCTTCATCGCAAGCATCAATTAGGTTAGCCTAATTAGATGCAATTCTTATTTAAAAAGATATCAACTTTCAGCTCCAATAGATCACAAAAATATTTTCAAAATGCAATTTAACTGTTAGCACGTTCAATTATGTCAGCTCAAACCAAGAAATGGATCACACATAAGTTTTAGTATCATATCAAAATTAACATAAAAAGTCAGCCAAGAATAGTCTTCAACACAACCAACAGAATAATGGCATTTCATCGTACGAGCACTAGAATACGAAATAACCTAATCATGCATGCCTTTAACATCCATAAGTAGTTTCCCAAAACCATAATCAGAAATTGTCAACTATGGAGAAATGCATACTAGAATATCAGAGAGGCACCAAAAATACCAGATCAACCACCAGAGAAGATAAGTCAGTTATACACACCGGTTTAGAGTACCAAACCAAGGTACCAACATGGTGATATCAATGAAAACATACAAATAGCCTACTCATTCTTCCAACAATCTCTCCCTTTGTCATTAATGGAAACATGTAAACAAAATTCTCCTTCTTTCCTCAAAAACTTTCTCCACTATCTCCAACACTCTCCCCCTTTGACATCAATGGAAAAGGGTGCCAAAAATGTGTGTAAACATGGTGACATCAAAATTTCAAAATATTTCCAAAAACTTCAAAAACTTCCAAAAATATAGAACATTTAAGCAAACAGAAATTAAGTGAAGATGGCATTCTTCACCTTGAATACCTTCTTATACCTTTCTTTGAGAACTGGATACAACTTCTTCCAGTTGAATATAGCAAACTCTATTTTTGTGCATGTGTACTTTCCAATAATCCTAATAGAGTAAAAGAGGGTGACCAAGCTATAACAGAACATCGTTTCTCAACATCTTCTACATCAATAAGAATTCAAGAAAGATGCTCTAACTAGACTTCAACAATTTCTTTAAGAATCCAGAAGTTCTTTGTCACATCATCTCTCTATCTCTGTGTAATGATTAGTTCAACCTATAGTTCACCAACTCTTATTCTTTGCTTCCCTTATTTATCTTCGATATATCAAAATTCATTCCAATCTTGTTCACCTTAGCTTCAATTGCTTTAATTTTGCTTCTAAAATTATCGATAGCTACAAGCCACCAAAGACAATACTTGTAAGCATCTAAAATGTATTTAATACACTTCTTTGTTTCCACAATCAATCTAGACAATCTTTGCTTAGCCTTTTCACATATCCTTTCAACCAAGATTCCCATCTTACATCCTTTCGGACCTTCAACTAAAATCCTTTCTTCAACAATCTCAATCAGATTTTGTGGCAAGAAATCAGAAACAACAAATACTTCAATACCCTTCTAAAGTAGATAATCTACCAAAGCATCATCAATTTTTAGCTTGTCAATAGGTGAGGCAACATTCCATAGTTCACCAATATTCTTCATTTTTCCTTCAACTATCATAGACTGGATGTCATTAGGATCAGTAGATTCAGTGTCAATCAGTGATTATTTCTCCTTCTCATAAGAAATGTCAATGATATCTTCAGTTATTTATTTTCTCTTTTTCGATTCTAGAGGGGAATCACTGAGTACTTGAAACTTCTTCATATTCTCTCAATATCCATAAGAGTCTACTTGAATCCTAAATCTCACAGATATGCTGAGTAAGGGTTTCAAGTTTCTTCTCAGAAAGATGAGAAATGGCATTTATTCCGGGATGATAGTCACATTATCTCTAAAGTTATCTCCTCTGAGTTATATAGTCTCCTTCATCCCTGTTGAGGGTTTCAATCTGACTGTTATTTATCTTCTCGTAGAAGAATTCTGTAAGTGTTACAAGACACACCTGGCTGATCCAAAGCCTAGGGTGGGATAAATTTCACCAGGTCTTAAAAAAACAAAATTCTACAAGAAGGTGCACATAAACAAACTCCTGTTTATTCTCTTAATCTATGTGGGCAAAGCATGGCCAGTGTATGGCTGGGTTGAAATTTCCACTTGTGCAATTTGTATGAAATACCATATATAACATTGTCTAACATCAATGACCAAGAGTATCAATCAACAAAGGCTTTTAAGATCTCTTAACATTCAACTAGTTCCCTCTGGCTCTCCTTATACTTCTTATAGTTTTTTCTTAGTAGAAGCCTTAATGCCTGTGATAATGCAGTGATCGCTTCAATTGCTCCCTTCAAGATCAAATAGGGTTTTTCCAAAACAATGCTTTCATCCTTAAAATGATTCAATAGGAACAAAATAACCTCTTTATCTGTAATCCATGGGAACTCACTCCATAAATCCATCCCTAGGGGTTTTATGTTTTGTAATTCGACTTCGCTCAACCCTAATTCAATTCCTTTCATTTCCCTATGATCGTATTCTTCTAATTCGATTCTTTTCAACTTCAAAGGGGTAGCACCACATGATCCACTTTCCATTGCTATGCTTTCTTGAAAATTACCTAAAATTCTTTTATTTTCTTCTTTCCTTTTGCAATCAAGGAAAAGGTTTCCCGATTACTTGATATAATCTCTTTGAATTCCTTTCAGAAATGCTTCAAACTTGCTCCAAGATCATTCTAGGCTTTTGTTCAAGCTTTTCAAAAGCATGATTTAACCAAAAATACTTGCAAACTTCATCTTATACACCATTGAACTTACCCTAAAACACATTAAATGTGGTAGACACCAAAAAATTGTTAAAAGTAGTCTTCTTATCATAGAAAGTCCTTATTCGGTCCACAAATCCTCATACCAACATATTTTTCTCTTGTTCTTTTTCCAAAACCTTTGAATAATCATTCTTCACACTCTAGCCACGTGCCAACCTTTGGCACACCATTCTTCCAAGAGGCTTCGAGTAATCTTGTATACATTCTAAGACTATGCTAGGTCTAAATTCTGAATAAATCATCAGTACTAGATAAGGGCACATACACATCAGGAGTCTCAGGTTTTCCTTCTTCTTCTTTCTTCTTCCATACCTTATCCATCTCTTACTTCATCTCTTCTTTGCCAATCTTCTTTACCGGTTCACTCTTCTCTTCTGTCCCGGAGTAGGCTTCTTTCCTTTCTTATTCTTCCAAACTTTAGATACATGTCCAGGTTTGTTGTAGTTATAACATATCACACTTTTCTAATTAATCTATCCTCCATTATTCCTTGATTTACACTAATTTTCTTTGTGTCCAAATTTATTACAGGTATAGTAGTAGCCATTAAAGAATTGATTCATTCTACCTTCACTAAACCTATTCCTCATTACCCAACTGATCATTCTCACTTGAGATCTGTATCTTGTAGCCTTATGTCCAATCTTCCCACATTCAAAACATTTTTTAGAAAGGGAACCATAAAACTGGTTCACCCTACTCTTGCATTCAGTTGCTCTATGACCATATTTGTTACAAGAAAAAAAAACTCCATCAAAAGAGGGGTACCTTTGTGCATTAGGCTATCTCATAGGTAGTCTTCTTGCAAAATTCCTTCTCTGCTTCCTCTTTCCTTGATTCTTCTTCACATATTTATAACTTTCACCAATATCAACTCCTAAGCCACCTTTATCCTTACATGGTTTTTGTCCTACAAGAAGTTCTACAAGTTTACCAGAGCTAGATCTAAAATTATTTTCATAGAGTTTAGCCTTCTCTAGTTCCACTCTTAAGGTTACTATCTCCTACTCGAGTCTAGAACATTCATCAGACTTGTTTTGTATTGTTGTATTCAGACATTATTCAATCCTCTTCTTCTCTTCTACTATCACTTTCAATCTAATTATCTCTTGTTTCAGCTGTTCACTTACTTCTCTATGTCTTTCCTTAAATTTCTTCAATTGTTCCTTTAGTTCCTGAACACATTCATTTGCTTCATCAAGATTCTCTTTCAGATCTCTATTTTCTCTTTCTACTTTATCAAGATCTTCAAAAGCAGTCTCCAAGATTCTCTTTCAGCTCTCCTCTATCATCCATTCAACCACCCTTTAGGATCCTCCTCAAGTAGTTAAGTTCTACACAAGGAACCAAAAGCTCTGATACCAATTGTTAAATAGGTGCAGGACAACTAAGAGGGGGGTGAATCAGTTCTCACACAAATTCAAACTTAAAACTTTATCACTTATCAATTCTTCAACCACATTATTCTATTATTAAATATTAGCATAAAACATAAATAATAGAAAGTAAATCAACACAATGAACACCATATTTTTACATAGAAAACCCAATAAAGGAAAAACCATAGTGAGGGTTAACTTGCACTATATAGTATTTTCAAAAGAGGCTCATTGTCCAAGTACAAAGGCTCACTACCTACAGAAAGGACTCACTTTCCAACAAGGAGGCTCACTGCCTACAAAGGATTATACAAAATAGAATAAGGCTTTATAGCCAAAAATAAACTAGAAAGATGCACCTATCATGTGTTGATACAGTTCTAGAGATGCTCAGTATTTAGACTTTAAACCCTTCATTCTTCGCTCATTTTCACATCAACTATTGCCTTTCCGATCACACCTTCACATTCATTACTCGCTCACTATTTCATTTATCTCTTCTCTGTTGTCTACACACACACACACTCTCTCTTACCTTCTTCAAAAAAATTGTTCACCATATATTTATATTCAATCTTCATCGCAAGCATCAATTAGGTTGGCCTAATTAGATGCAATTCTTATTTAGAAAGAGGAACAAAATCCAGTAGGGTATGTGCACCATGATGGGCCAAAAGTGGCTATATATGATGGTGGCATATGTAGTCAGATTTGAATGCTTTCACCCAAAATCACTGAAACCAAAGGCTTTTAAAGGAGATTCTTAGCTTTCCACCAATATATAAATTGAGTGAGATTTAATTTTGAATTTAATAAATAATTTATGATGTTCATTTTCTATTTTAATTTTAGAATAAAGTCCAATTGATAGGTTGATTGAAAAACATCTATAGCTTCCAAGAAAACTACATTTTTAACTTAAAACATTTGTCATATTCTATGCTTCAGAGAATAGTAGATCAAATCAAAAAAATGTGAATTTTTATGAAGTTTGACTAAGTTAAGGTGGTCAGACATAATAGGAGTTTTAATATCTTTTGAAAAATTTGTAGTCAAAAAAATTCAGCAACAATGTCATTTGGAAAAAAAATACAAAAAAATATGCATCACATCGGTGACATGAGTACTTCATTTATAGCCTAAAATATTATAAAAAATATTATCATTCACACTATACATAGGGGTGGTCAAAACGACACCTACTTTTATGTTTTCCTAAAATTTAAGCAGTGTTGTAAATGTGATTGAAATTTCAAATTTTCTAAATTAAATAGAATTTTTCTAATATAAACCTAGTAGTTTTAGAAACTACATCTGGTCTTTCTGTATATGTTCTGTATCTTTTGCATTAGCTTAAATAATATAGATAACCTAATCAATTTTTTATGTCAAATTTCCTAACTCTGATTTTTCTAACTTTTTTGCCACTTAAGGGCCTGTTTTTTCCATGATGATCCTGCACATTCCCAACTATCAGCTCCAATAGATCACAAAAAAAATTTAAAATGCAATTTAACAGTTAGCATGTTACATTATGTCGGCTCAAACTAAGAAATAGATCACAAATAAGTTTCCATATCATATCAAAATTAACAAAACAAGTCGAACAGGAATAGTCTTCAACACAACCAACAAAATAATGTCACTTCATCGTACGAGCACCAGAAAATGAAATAACTTGATCATGTATTCCTTTAACATCCATACGTAGTTTCCCAAAACCGCAATTAGAAATTGTCAACTACAGAGAAATGTGGACTAGAATACCAGAGAGGCACCAAAAATACTGGATCAACCACAAAGAAGATAAGTCAGTTATACACACCAGTTTAGAGTATCGGACCAAGGTACCAACATGGTGACATCAATGACAACATACAAATAACCTACTCATTCTTCCAACAAAGACTCATCCACATTTTTTCTTTTTTCTTGATATGTAGCCTAGAGAGAAAATCAACTACCATGTTTTCATTAACTAATTTATCCACAATAGTTATATTGATCTCCTACAATAATAATAACCACCTAACAAGGCATCTGCTAACCACTGGTTTTTTCATCAAGTATTAAATTATTGTATGATTAGTATGAAAAAATACATGATAACCAATGATATAGTGTCTAAATGTGTTAATTGCATAGATTATTGCTAACATTTCCTTCTTTATAATAGTGTATTTGAGCTCAATAGCTTGCAGATTTTTACTTATGTAATAAATAGAATACTCCAAATTGCCTTCCTTTTTTCCTAAAAACAACACCTATTCCAAAGTTAGGAGCATCTGTATGTTTATGGAAAGGAACTTGTCATTTAGGTCCTCTCAAAATAGGTTTCCTTGTGAGAGATATTTTAAGATCTTCAAAAAAAAATTGAAAGACAATGATCCATTCAAACTCAATGTCCTTGGATAGGAGGACAAATAAGGGAGCTACTAGTTTACTATAATCCTTAATGAATCTCATGTGGTATCTTGCATGGATAGGAAAACTTTTCACATATTTTTTCTTCTAGGGATAGGTAGAGTGGAGATTACTTCTATTTTATTAGGATCCACTTGAATCCCCTTTCTTGACAAAAAGTGTCCCAAAACTATTCCTTCGGTCACCATCATGAAACACTTCTCATGATTGAAAGAAAGATTGTGATTGATCTTCGCACCTTTGAAGGACCTCCTCCAATTTTTATAGTACTTCATAATAATTCCCATAGGTGGTGATGGCACCTTCAAATTTTGCAAATTTTAAGTGCCTATATCTCTTCAATGTGTTGACAAAGCCTAGTCTTGCATCCTACCAAATCTGCCCCAGAGGCCCACTTTGCCAATTAAAATTTTGCAACTCAGAGGTCATCTTACAAATCCCTTTGGTGGAATTTTTTTGACACATATGGTAACATGCCTTCTCAATTTCAAGCCCCCTAGATGAGTTATGATGTGTTATCTAATTGTTTTTTGACTGTGACTGGGTCAAAATTGGTGTTCCAGAAAGTTTCAAATTTTGCAATTCTAAAAGAAACCCATTTCTCATTTTGGTCTAAAACATCTCCAGCTCCATTTTCATCAAAATCATTTTCATCAAAATGGAGGCCATTTGATGCATTATTTTAATGTTTTTAGTTACATTGAGCATGTCCTACAGATCAATTTACAAAGGAGGTACCTAAATTCTAATGGATGGGAGAAATCCAATTACAAACCCATTTTTTAAATATTTTTTTGTGATTGCTTACAAAAATCACGGCTTTAGGTATCCTGATTTGCATGCAGTGAATTTCCTCCAATTGGGCAGTAGGCAAAATTAAATTTTGCACAATTTCTATTGTTTTATAAGGAAATATTTAAAATACTCTGAGTATTTTAAATGTTATAAAAATGGCAAAGTGCATGTGAATTGAAGGAAATTAGGGCATATTTAAATGTTTAATTTTTTATAAAGTTCAAAATTTATAATCCTTTTTATTCATGGGATGCTTCCATAACAACTCTTGTTGCCCTTAGAGCAAGCTCACGAGGAAGTGGAGATTAGTAAGGCAGCTTCCAGGGATTATTTTAT
>VDFB02271358.1:900224335-900282916 GCA_007258455.2 Sequoia sempervirens
TTGTCTGCACACATCTTCTCTATTGCAATCATCCTATCCAGGTTAGTCGTTGTTTCTTTTTTTTGCAAGTCCGTTTTCATGCTTATCATATTAGGGAATCGATGCTTTCATTATATGTTCGCTTCCCATCATGTGATGATGAGCCTTCACTTTAATCTGTTCGAATGCATAGATTAACGCTTGGTCATAGTCCTTCCTAGGTGCCTTCCTAGATTTGTGAGGTCTTGATATTAAATCTGCAATAAAATGTAATGTTTTGTCTTTACTTCGATCTCTAGATACACCATGATATTTAGAATTTCAGTCTTTCTTTTTTCTTGGCCTCACTACCATATCAGAGCATGAAATCCCCATCAAACCCAATGTACTCATGGAAGTACCAACGTAGCATTTCAGAAACAACCTCCTGCAGTGCTTTGGGCAAGTCATGCCTCTTGCGTATGTCTTTCCTTCTAGCCACAGGCACGACTAGTGGAAGCTGATTTAATGGCATTCAGCATAGCAGCCGTTTCCTTGCAGCCCTTATTCCAATCCAGATTGTTTTTTATTCCTTGTATGATCGCTGCTTTGCTTAGTGCGCATGGTGTTGGGTAGCCACATGCTTAAATATATGTACAATCCTTTCGCTGCCTTGCTCTTTCCATTGATCTCATTGTCACAGGTGTTGCATTTTGGTTTATAGACATTTGGCCTCCTACTCCAATGCGAGAGCAAACCAAGCTTAGGAGGTATTATCGGATTCTAGGTTGTTTTACTAATCCCCTACAAAATTCTTAAACTTGTCAAGGTGGTCGTTGAGGTCTACAGGTTGCGAATTGGCTGAGTCGCTTTGTTTTTTGTTTAAGTAATCCTAGGCTTTCGTTTTTGGTTTATCCTTGATTTCTCAACCAGCCAGTTGATTCTTAGATGTTCACGTCTTCCAAGATTATGTGTAGCTTATCTCTGATATGGTCAGACTTGATGGAGCCGCAGCCTTGCCGGGGAAATTTGATTTGTAGTTATTATGCCACTTAGTATCATTTGCTGGTATGTTGTTTTTTATGAAATAGGTATTGGAATTTCAGTGGGGAAATCGATTTGATTCATGGCATAATCATTGTTTTATTTTATTTGTATGATATTTTCTTAATTAAGTTGTCTTATATTAGTGCATCCAGTTTCAACCAGCCGATTTTTCACTTATAAATAAATTCTTGATTTGATTTTATTTGAGACGACTTCTTATGTCTCAAGCCCCGCTGAATTCATGTTAATTGGTGGAAGTATTTTGTTAAAGTTTGTGGCAGCTAACCATTGGCTTCGGCCTGTAGGGAGTTAGTGATATCACTGGAGCTAAGTCTAAGCCAGTGTTTTGGAGAGAACTCGTATCATGTTGAAGAAACTCGATTTTCAATTGTAAAACATATAGCATGTAATGAGCATTGTGACCAATGCGAATAGTAAAGATGAGCCATTTGGTTTGGGTTGTCAGCTGTTATGCTTCTATGTAGGGTGTCAGATTTGTGTCTGTCCCTCATCCTTTGTTGAAAGCTTGAATCTTATACTGATGTTACAGATTGATTTTGGGGTAATTCATGGCCTCCTTCCTTTGTTCGATCCACACATAGAGTAATCCCTGTGGAGCTGGTCTGGCCGCAGCTGGCTACCCCCTTGCTCATTGTTCATATTCAATCTTGGTGCATAGCGCATGAGTCTTGGTGAGATTTTGACATATTGGTTTGAATAATATTTATGCTGTGTGTTGTGGTCTCTTGTTTCGGCAGTTTGGCTGTAGGCGTGTATGTAAAGAGATTGACCTTGTGCAGATTTAATGATTTCTTTTTTTAACCTCCCTGCATGCTGTTGGTTATTTTGCGCTTTGATTTAGCTTGATTTCCAGTATCCGGCTGCGAAATTAGTTTTAGTCTTGCCTTGATATATGGCATCTACCTAGGTAGGAGAATTCAACTTTTATCTATTTAAATTCTGTAGTGGATCTTATGTGTACGATTGGAGGTTTGTATGATTAAGGCGTCCTGTTTTCTAGAGGTTCGATCCCTGTGCTGGGGCAATAAAAACAAATATATATATATATATATATGAGAACGGATTGTATGCTGCTTTCTTTGTATTCGATATGTGTAGGAGCAGCCAAAATTATTTAAAAATATATATATAAAACAATTTACTTTACTATGTAAACAGCCACCTTGTCTGTGGATATCTGTAGATTGTAGGGGAGGAAGAAATATTGTCTTCAGATGATTGCTCGATATATCTTTAGATATTTGTATGTCCATATCTAGCAGTAACATTATCCTGTTTTTTCCCTTATGTGGAATTCTACAATAAATAGATATATGCAAAATTATACATATATAATTAGGTATATTGATATATACATGTATATATATGTGAGTATATATATATGTGTGTGTGTGTGTGTGTCTAATAATCTTTATATAGATAATGTTAGAAGGGTGATGTTTAAGTCGATAAATTTATTAAATGGGTAAATAAATTTAATTTAAATATGAAATTGATTAAAGTAATCAAGGTTGAATGTTTCTTAGTAAATGAGGTTCATAATACTTAGGATGGTTAAGTTTAATGTAATTGATTGATTTAATGATTTTGCGTAAGAAGTACTTATTAGTATTAAATTGGTAGATTACAGAATTTGATATAATTGTGAATTGTATGTTTGAACTAGATCATGGTTTATGGAGTATATAATTCCTTGTAATCCTATATATATGTTATTTGGTCAGAGTGACTGTTAAGATGGAAATTGTTTATTTGAAAAATATTTCATGATTTCCTTGCACTGCTTTATGTTCTCATAGTATTTGAATATGTTCTTTAAATTTCATCATTTGGAGTGTGTTAGAGAGGTTAAGGTTTGAGTATTATGTTTCCATGCTTGATTGCATTATTTCCATTTGATGAGATTATGTGTTTAGTCATGTTGTAAGTTCATGTTGGGAAGGATAGCATTGAGCTACTCTCTCTATATGAGTTAAAGGTAGTTTGTTTATTTGACTTCTAGAGGCAGTGGGAAATACTGTTATATCAGAATTTTATGGTTAGACCATTATGTTGCATTTGATTTCCTTTCTATTTTGAGATCTTGTTGGTGCCACCATGTTCTATTGTTTTTCCTTTGTTGTGGCTTTGGGGCAAGATGGTTCATGCCTCACACATGCACTTGTTATGTAGCTTTTGTACTTTATGTGTTCTGGTACACCCCTTGATGTTGTGGGAATTGTTTCGGTGTTATTAGGGAGAGTGGCTCTTCATGGGGGCCGAGGCACAAAAGGGTAGTCTGGGTAACCCATGGAAGAGTTTGTGTAATAAGTGATAACCTAATAAAAAATAACTAGTAGGTTTGGGTAGGTACACACTAAATAAGATAAGTAAGATGTCTCACCCATGTCATTAGTGCTTCGACAAACTAAGGGTGGGATGAGAAGGCCTAGTCCGCAAGATCACTACCTTGTCCTCACGAAAGGTAAGTGATTCCACTTGTGTCACCCTATGGGGCCGGTGCCTAGTGAGAGGTAGTTAGGGTAACCATAGATGGGAGTTGGCGTCTAGACTGTTAGGGTAACTCACGAATGGGGGCCGACATCTGGACTGTTAGGGTAACCCATGATTGGACCATGTGATGACACTCTTCCCTTTAGTTACTATGTATGTTATTGTTCCCTCTCATTTTTCTTGAGCCGCTGGAAGTGGTCATTTGATGTTGTTGTTATTATTGTTGCTTGATACTCTTGTTATTATGTTGTTTAGCCTTTCGCTTAATAGATCTTTGTCGTGGGACTTTCTTGTCATCTCCTAGCACGTCGGGTGGGCTTTCGAGTCCACGTGGTTGGGTGGAATGTGCTATGCACCCCTTTGGGTTCCCAGTTAGAGTCCGTGTTGGTTGGAGTGCTACTTAATGCAGAGCTTTCAGAGTTCCAACAAAGTTTGGAGATGCCCTTAATGTGCAATATCAAGTACTCCCACTTGTACCACTTAAATTGTACTTGTTGTATCATATTGATGTAATGATGTATTCTTCCCTTGGATTTACGAGAAGCCTGAGGTATCTTGTATATCAGTGTACTTGTATATTCTTGTAATTGGTTTGGAAAATGATTAACTTGATGATATTTATGGATTTATTAAGTTTTGTATCTGTGGAAACAGGGTTTGCTCATGATATGTTATGGATGACTACTTGATATTTCATGTTGTCTATCATTGGCATTATGTAATAATTTGGATGCATGTACTTGTGGCTCATCTTTTGTCATGGTTAGAGATGTTGTCTCATAGTTGATTAATCTTCATTATGGATGTGAGTGTTGTTGGATATGTTAGCATGTAATGCAGTCATGCACGCCAAAGAATTAGTAGATGTGTTTGCATAATAATATCATTCCATTGTATGTTAGGCATATTATGCATAGGTTTAGTTACCTTAAAATAAAAAAAGTGCAGATGTTGTTTATCTTTACTTGTCCTTTGGGGTTGCATGGCAGGGCATTACAATATGGTATCAAAGTCTAGGTTCATACATTGGGTACTCTTGGGAGTTTGAGCCCATTAGGATAACCCTTTCACTTACTCTTGAGCTTACATGTTCCCCTCTTATGTTGCCCAGGAACATGCCTAGAGGTAGGGGTCGAGGCAGTGGAAGAGGCCGAGGTGGTGACCGCAGAACCAACTACCAAAGCCCGTCGTCTCTGAACACCTATAATGCAGAACATGAGGAATGTTAGAGTTCCCAAAACAATCCAAGAGGTGAAGGCCCAAATCCGGAGTACTCGAGGCTTGAAGGAATGTAGTTATGACAGTTGTTAGAGGAGTCTCTTGGTTGTTTAGGCCCTAGGAAGTAAGGGGAACAATGAGTAGAGAGAGAAAGCGAGAGATCACCGAGGTGGAAAAAATTAGCAACAGAGCAGGATGCCATAGTAGCGGGCCACATGAGAGACTTGTTGAGAGCACGACCTCCCACATTTGATGGTACTGGTGGAGGGATGGAGGCATAAACATGGTTGATTTATCTAGATCGGTGCTTTGCTATGCATCCCTATGGTAGCAATACTAAGGCTAAGTGCACCATCATGCAACTCAGAGGCTTTGCATCCACTTGGTGGTGACTAGAAGAGCATAAATTGCACCTAGACATCAGTGTTGTGACTTGGGAGCTATTTATGGAGAGATTTAGGGCCCATTTTCTTTCAGACCACTGGAGACAATGCCAGGTAGATGAATTTCATGAGTTGAGGCAAATGGAAATGTCTGTAGAGCAGTATGAGCGCTGGCTCTATGAGCTCAAGCAGTACACAAGAATCAACAACAATGAAGCAATGTTACTACAACATGTTTTCAAGGGCTTGAATGCCTGAACTAGTGGCAAAGTATGGGTCTTCGAGCCAAAGACGATGGAGGTAGCTGTGGAAAAGGCTCATCTTGTGGAGGAAAATTTGGCAATGGCTTTAGGAGGCCACAACGGTGTTCAGATTAGCAGTGCACCTTCATCAGGTTTTGGATCTCAAAGAGGTTTGGCTCAAGCTACAGGCTCTTCTAAGGGTCATCAAGCACCCTCTAAGGGTAAGCAGCTGCAACAACACTCCCAGTTGAGATCTTAGAACTCTTAGGCTCAATATGTTAGTAGGTCTCAAGGAAGGAGAGATTGGAGTCAATTGTGTAACAAGCGTAATCGTCTAGATTAGCCAACTCAAAGTTCTCAATTAGTGGCTAGTGGAGATAGTATTCTACAATCCAACATCCCCTCCTTAGGGGGTTGGGGGTATGGAAGAGGCACAGGTTGCTTCTCTTGTGGTTAGCAAGGTCATATTGCTAGACTATGTCCATAGAAGAACTCTACAGGTTTTAGTCAAGGCCTGTCACTTCTGAGCCAATGGTGGGTGATGTGGGCAGGTCACATCGAGTTTTTGTGGTGGTTGATAATCGTCAAGCTAGGCATCAGGATGTAGTTGTTGAGGATATTGGTAGAGGTCGTGCAGCTAACTCAAGAGCACATGGTTGAGCTTGTGATGATCTAATAGGGTCTTAGCATTTTCGTTGTGTCTCTTATGTTGCTTTCTCCTGTATTGACTCTTTTATGCTATGTTGTGGACCTTGAGACTATGTTGGTAGTTGTTTACCATTTTGGTTTGGGTTTATACAATAGTATTGGATTTGGATGATTATGACTATCCTTACTAATGCTTATGATATGAAGAATTATGGAACTAGATGTATATTTGAATTAAATTGGTTATGATATCATGTGAATTTAGTACTATGCCTATCATGTAGTGAATTGTGATTCCTATGTGATGTTGTGTTAGATTTAATTGGTTATGTTTATCATCTGGATGTAGTACTATGTTATTATGCATTTGATTAGAAACTACTTATGATGTTGATTATGATGTACTTGATGATATTATGATTGTACTCAATGTTGTAGTTATTTTTTGAGGTCTTGGTGAGGAGAACGATCTAGCATCACTCATTTGTGAGTGCCCTGCTACACTGCGACTTCCTCTCATGGTGTGTTTGTATTATATATATACATATTTGTACGCAACGTTTGCTTTCATATAGGATTGCAGGTACGAAGCCTCAACTCCACCTGCACTGTCAGGATTGGGCGAGCATCATAAATCCCAATGGCTATGATGTGGAAACTGGAGTTGACAAGAAAGTTGCACCACTTTAGTCTCTCACCTCGTCACTGTGTTTGACAATGTGGTCTGTATGCAACCCTATTTTCCATCTTGGTATCATTTTGTTTTGAGTTGGTTATTTTAATTGGCTAAATGAGGTGTTTAATTGGTCGGTTTTTCTTATATTTGTGTACATTTACTTAACCTTGTGACTTCAAAGAGTAAGTCAAAGTTTAGGGGGGGAGGATGTAGTGCTCCTCCATAGTGACCATCCGATGTGATTTCATTGTTTATTGTGGTAAAAGTATCATTTTGTATGATTTTGTTTAAATTGGATAATTAAATTTATAAAAACGGGTACATTGTAACATAAATGAACTAGGAATAAAAATAATAATTTGATAAATTAATTTATGGACTATAAAGGAAGTAGTTACGATTATATAAATAAATTAAATTGTCCTGTAAGGTGTAAATTGTTTTAATAATTATTGATAAATTATTATCATGAAAGAATAATAATTTAATATGGAAAGTAATGTGAATTTTAGTTAAATTAAGAAGTCTAGTCTTGTGGTAAAAGCAGTAAAAATACAAAAAAATTGGGAATATTCTTGGAAGCATTCACACCTACCGTTACAAAATTTAATGCAGCACAGTGTATGCAATTGTAGAACATGCAAAATAAATAATAAAATAATTTTAGCTTATGTAATAGAAATGTAATAACATTTGGTGAAAGTTAATTTTCAGGAGAATTCAACGGGAATTGGCTCTGCAAATTATTTATATTTCTCAGTCATTTGGAGAAAAGGGATATTTTCAGTGTTATTGGAAATTGGCCTGTTTAGGAAAAAATGAATGGGAGGTCTGTGAAGGAGAGATTGTCTGCACACATCTTCTCTACTGTAAGCGTCGTAGCCAGGTTAGTCAATTTGTTTTTTGCAAGTCCGTTTTCATGCTTATCATTTTTGAGCATCAATTCATTCGTTATATGTTCGCTTCCCATCATGCAATGATGAGCCTTCACTTTAATCTGTTTAAATGCGTAGATTAACGCCTGGTCATAGTCCTTCCTGGACGCCTTCCTGCATTTGTGAGGTCTTGATATTAAATCTGCAATAAAATGTAATGTTTTGTCTTTACTTTGATCTCTAGATACTCCATGATATTTAGACTTTCAATCTGCCTTTTTTCTTGCCGCCTCATTACCATATCAGAGCATGAAATGCCCATCAAACCCGATGTACTCTTCATAAGTACCAACGTAGCATTTCAAAAACAACCTCCTGCAGTGCTTTGGGAAAGTCATGTCTCTTGCGTATGTCTTTCCATCCAACCATAGGCACAACTAGTGGAAGCTGATTTAATGGCGTTCAACATAGCAACCGTTTCCTTGCAGCCCTTATTCAAACCCAGATCATTTCTTATTCCTTGTATGATCATCGCCTTGCTTAGTGTACATGGTTTTGGGTAGCCACATGCTTAAATATATGTATAATCCTTTCGCTGCCTTGCTCTTTCCATTGACCTCATTGTCATAGGCACTGCATTTCGGTTTATAGACATTTGGCCTCCTCCTCCAATGCGAGAGCAAACGAAGCTTAGCAGCTATTATTGTATTCTAGGTTTTTTTACTAATCCCCTACAAAATTCTTAAACTTGTCAAGGCAGTGGCTGAGGTCTACAGAATGCGAATTGGATGAGTCGCTTTGTTTTTTGTTTAAGTAATCCTAGGCTTTTTGTTTGGGTTTATCCTTGATTTCCCAACTAGCAAGTTGATTCTTAGATGTTCATCTCTTCCAAGATTATGTGTAGCTTATCTCTGATATGGTCAGACTTGATGGAGCCACAGCCTTGTTGAGGAAATTTGATTTGTAGTTATTATGCTACTTAGTATCATTCATTGGTATGTTGTCTTTTATGAAATACATATTGGAATTTCATTGGGGAGATCAATTTGATTCATGGTATAATCGTTGTTTTATGTTATTTGCATGGTATTTGCTTGTTTAAGCTATCTTATATTCGTGCATCCAGTTTCAACCAGCCGATTTTTCACTTATAAATAAATTCTTGATTTGATTTAAGTTGAGACGAATTCTAATTTCTCAAGCCCCGCTGAATTCATGTTGATTGGTGGAAGTATTTAGTTAAAGTTTGGGGATTCCGACCATTGGCTTCAGCCTGTAGGGAGTTAGTGATATCGTTGGAGGTAAGTCTAAGCCAGTGTTTTGGAGAGAATTCATATCATGCTGAAGAAACACAATTTTCAATTGTAAAACATATAGCATGTAATGATCATTGTGACCAACGTGAATAGTAAAGATGAGCCATTTGCTTTGGGGTGTCGGCTGGTATACTTCTATATAGGGCATCAGCTTTGTTTCTGTCGCTCATCCTTTGTTGAAAGCTTGATTTTTATACTGATGTTACAGATTGATTTTGGGGCAATTCGTGGCCTCCTTCCTTTCTTCGATCCACACATAGAGTAATCCATGTGGAGCTGGTCTAGTCACGGCTGGCTACCCCCTTGCTCCTTGTTCATGTATGTATGTATGTATATATATATATATATGTGAGTATATATATAGATATCTATATATTTGAATATACATTCTTATGTACGTGTATATATATATATATATATAATATGTTAGAAGGGTGATGTTTAAGTTGATAAATTTATTAAATGGGTAAATAAATTTAATTTAAATATGAAATTGATTAAAGTAATCAAGGTTGAATGTTTCTTGTTAAATTAGGTTCATAATACTTAGGATTGTTAAGTTTAATGTAATTGATTGATTTAATGATTTTGTGTAAGAAGTACTTATTAGTATAAGATTGGTAGATTATGGAATTTGATATAATTGTGAATTGTATGTTTGAACTAGATCATGGTTTGTGGAGTAAATAATTCCTTGTAATCCTCTATATATGTTATTTGGTCAGAGTGACTATGAAGCGGGGAGTGGTTCATTTGAAAAATATTTCATGATTGCCTTGGCCTACTTTATGTTCTCGTAGTATTTGAATATGCTCTTTAAATTTCATCACTTGGAGTGTGTTAGAGAGGTTAAAGTTTGAGTATTATGTTACCATGGTTGATTGCATTATTTCCATTTGATGAGATTCTATGTTTAGTCATGTTGTAAGTTCATGTTGGGAACTGTAGCATTGAGCTATTCTCTCTATGGGAGTTAAAGGTAGTTTGTTTAGTTGACTTCCAGAGGCAGTGGGAAATATTGTTATGTCAGAATTTTATGGTTACACCATTATGTTGCATTTGATAGCCTTTCTATTTTGAGCTCTTGTGGATGCTACCGTGTTCTATTATTTTTCCTTCATTGTGGCTTTGGGGTGAGATGGTTCATGCCTCACACATGCACTTGTTATGTGGCTTTTGTAATTTATGTGTTCTGGTACACCCCTTGATGTTGTGGGAATTGTTTCAGTTTTGTTAGGGAGAGTGGCTCTTCATGGGGGTCGAGGAACAAAGGGGTAGTCTAGTTAACCCATGGAAGAGTTTGTGTAATAAGTGATAACCTAATAAAAAATAACTAGTGGGTTTGGGTAGGTACACACTAAATAAGATAAGTAAGATGCCACACCCATGTTGTTAGTGCTTTCATAGACTAAGCGTGGGCTGATAAGGCCTAGTCAGGAAGATTGATACCTTGTCCTGATGAAAGGTAAGTGATTCCACATATGTCACCCTATGGGCATGGCGTCTAGTGAGAGGCAATCAGGGTAACCATAGATGGGGGCTAACATCTAGACTGTCAGGGCAACTCAACGATGGGGGTCGACGTATGGACTATCAGGGTAACCCATGATTGGACCATGCGATGACACTCTTCCCTTTAGTTACTATTTATGTTATTTTTCCTCCTGTTGTTCTTGAGCTGCTAGAAGTGGTCATTTGATGTTGTTATTCTTGTTCCTTGTTACTCTTGTTGTTGTGTCATTTAGCCTTCCGGTTGATGGAACTTTTTCATGGGACTCTATTGTCATCTCCTAGCATAGGGCGTGGGCCTTCGGGTCCACGTGGTCAGGTTGAGCGTGCTATGCACCCCTTTGGGTTCCTAGTTAGAGTTTGTGTTGATTGGAGTGCTACATAATGCAGAGCTTTCAAAGTTCCAATAGAGTTTGGAGATACCCTTAATGTGCAATATCAAGTACTTCTAGTTGTACCACTTAAATTGTACTTGTTGTATCATATCAATGTATTGATGTATTCTTCACATGGATTTACGAGAAGCCTAAGGTATCTTGTCTATCAGTGTACTTGTATATTCTTGTAATTGGTTTGGTAGATGATTAACTTGATATTTATAGATTTATGAAGTGTTGTATCTGGGGAAATAGGCTTTTCTCATGATGTTATGTTATGGATGATTACTTGATATTTCATGTTGTCTATCATTGGCATTATGTAATAATTTAGATGCATGTACTTGTTATTCATCTTTTATCATGGTTAGAGATGTTGGCTCATAGTTGTTTAATCTTCACTATGGATGTGAGTGTTGTTGGATATGTTAGCACGTAACACAGCCATGCACCCCAAAGGATTAGTAGATGTGTTTGCATATTAATATCATTGTATTGTATGTTAGGTACATTATGCATAGGTTTACTTACCTTCAAAAAAAAAATTGTGCAGATGTTGTTTATCTTTACTTGTCCTTTGGGGTTGTGTGTCGGGGCATTACAGTATGTATATATGTATATATATAGATGTATATATACATATATATGTATATGTATATATGTAAAGCCTAAATAGGGTTAGCAATGTAATTCCTTTGCAGACATGGCTACAAAGGCTAAGGAGTAGAGAGAATCCCACACCAAAAAAATTGTAGTGTGAAGTTCATGTGAAGATATACTATTTTTTTCTGAACAAAACCTGATTGAAAATTGTAACAATATGGGCTTCCTAGCAGTATCTTTTTGAAAATAAGATAGCATAGCCTAAGGTAGAGAATAGTGATCAACAATATCTAATGTAATGAAACGTAAAATGTATAACATTAACTATTTTACTCCATTACGACCATAGCCACAAAACGGATGGAATAAATGAAACAATATTTGTTTCAACAGTGAGCCAGACAGACAAAGCCATTAAAGAAAAAGATTCACAATAACATATCCTTGCAAAATGATAGGCATAAGATGTCAACCATAGATTAAACAATATTTCTTCTTACAAAAAAATATAGTCTTTTCTCAGCAACACCTTATCAAAATTTGGAACAATCAACAGTGCGTTAATAGAGATCAAGCAATATAGCCTGCAACAACCTGTGAACCACAAGTGAAACAATATTTAAAAGCGTTCTCCCTATATGTACACCTCTGTTGTTCCTTTGCATACATAGCTATTTGTACATATGGAACATACATTGTGCATCACTCTGATTATTAGTGCCATTTCCAACACTTTTGTATTACTTTTGGACTCATTGGCCCATGCAAAAAATGGAAAATATGTTGCAACCAGCTTTAGAAAAATCTTCACAGCAGGAAGTTGGACTTGCACCTTCACAGAAGCTCGTCCTCTTGGCATCAACATTTACTGTTGTATGGTGTCCATGTAGTGGAAATGGTTGTGGAAATATCTGTTATTCAAAAAAATGAGTAGAAATAGCGAAATCCTTTGCAAATTTCAATAAGGCATTGTTGGGTGTTCTTCTTCGACTTTAGCTCCTTTGATAGCTGTGAGCCAAGATTGCAAGCTTCTTTGAAGGTTGAAGCCCAACCACCCTTTCTAATAGATGTGTTACTATGTATCTATATCTATGAGTTCTCATTCATCTATATATCTATATTGTCTACATCTAAAGCCATGCACATACATTTCTACCTGTACTTCCTTAGTATGCATATTTCCAAATAGCAAATTCCTCTATATGCATCCAATCGATGACATTAGATTGTATTTGTTGGAATATTTGTTAAGCATACCTTTTAGGTTCTTATATCTTATAGCCTCAAAAAGGGAGTTGATTCAATGATAGGATGTATGGTACATGTGATGAGAAAGATTGTTTCCACCATTGATAAAAGTGATGGAAAATCTATGTTCTTGCTCAGGGGTTTGGTGAGAGCCCATGGGGCTTCATAACCCAATATGGTAGGGTGGAGAGCAGGCCTTTTTTTTTTTCATTTCATATTTTTTGTTTGTTGTTCATTATTTCTTAAAACCTCACGAAAGGAGTTGTTGATGTTATCTCTAAAAAACGCAGGCTAAATGCCTCACGAGGCTGCCAATCTCTTGATACGTTTTAGGGTAACAGACAAGGTCAAGAAAACTCAACCTTCTACTCTTTAGGTGCTACAAACCTGGGTGGGTGTACCTTTCTGAATAATGCAGACTTAACTTGTGATTATCCTTCTGAAATGCTTTGTCCACAATGGCAGATAACAGTGAACAAATGAAACCAAACTTGATAGCTACCTTCTGATCTAAATCCTAGAATGCTTAATTGATAGATATAAAGAAACTAAAATTGATTCAAATAGTGAAATGTAGAGACTAGTGCCTTGTTGGGTAGGCAGAGTCAAATGAGATCAAGATGAACAACACTCTTTAGATGGGATACAAATTATCTGGCATATGATTTATTCATAACTTGTACGAACATGCAATATTGTGACTACTAAGTTCTACTTTAATGATCCAAAATGAATCTCTCTTATTACTGTGATCAATAAAAGGAATTAATATTTACTTGAAAGAACCAATTGATTAATCACACGAATACAACAAATGGGTATTGATAAGTTGAACATAAACTTGTTATGTCAACTTAAATAACCAGGAAAATTAATCATGGAGACAACTTAGCAGTATTTTTCATTTAATTCAACACATAATTGACACCAAAAAAATGCAGCAACATCAACTGAATCTCATAAATACCTCCATTGTGAAAATCATGCAATAATAGCCTCTAGTCTCATAATTTTATTCTAATGTATCTACTTGCATTCTATCAGAAAATCTAATCTCTCCTCTAACCAATTAACAACTACATCATGCTTATATATACACCAGCATGAGAAAAATATCAAAATAAAACATCATGTCGGCCCAACACCAAATTCGGGCTCCAATCAGGTCAGCCAACAACAGTCACCAATTCAAATTCATGTCGGCCACAACAATGAATTTCTGTTTTTACTAGCAAGAAAGTCGGCAGGACACATCACAACCTATGCCGAAGGCAATTCAAATGTTTCATTCATAGTCGCCGTAGCAGTCTATTTGTCATACCGAAGCCCCATAGTGTTCCTTTGTTTCGTTATAGCCCGCCACTGTTGATGAGATGTCATATAGATTCATCGAGCTACACCGAAGATCTTTTATCACTCATAGGTCACCAATACTCCTGCCGAAATACAATTCCAATACACCTTCGCTAAGACAACATCCATTCGGGGAGAAATCACATAGAACATTTTGAGTTTCACCGAAAGCCACCCTCTAAACTTCATATCACTGAGACCAGGCTATTGTTATGCCGAAAACAAGAAGTGTCACCATAGGTTATCGCCTTCGGGGAGACGTCTCAAACACTAGACCAAGCTTCACCAAAGACATCACTTATATTCAAGTCGCTGTGACAAATGACTTCCCCCGCCAACGGGCCCACTTAGATATGTATGTCGCTAAAACATTTTGAACTCGGCAAGACATCCCAAAGAGTATATCAGGTTACACTGAAAGCCTTAGAATCATGTCGCCAAGAGTATACTGATCTCACACCAATATCTGTTAGTTTTGTTCATAGTCGCTATAGCTTATTGCTCTTGGGGAGACCTTATGTAGACAATACAATATTACACTGAAGGCCTCGAAGTCAACCTGAGAACAAATGTGTTCGCCAAGACAAATAGGTTTTCACGCCGACAGAGTCCACCTATCGCTATAACTTGAAATCCTCGGTGAGACGCTATGTAGAATGAATAGTTATAACGAAAGCTGCGAAGGCAACTCGTTCGTAAAAACACCACCAATCTCACTGAGACACTATAATGATGCCCTAAACCTTCATCGATATAACTCCTCAGATGCTGATATGAAACTTACTGTCGCCGAAACAATATGCAAGTTATGTCGAAAACTACCTGCAAGAAAATTTAGTCGCTATAACAAAAGATAAGTCTTGCCGATAGGCAATATAGACTTATGCAAGCATAAAACAATCAATGGGTCGATGAGACAATAGTATTGTCATGCCGAAATGAGCCATAATGCAAAAATGCATGATACAACAGACTCAAAGGGGAAATATGGAAAAATATGAGTGGAATATGCACACAGTAGGGCCAAATCAGGAAGTATATGAGTAAAATCAACATTTAAAAACATCAGATTTTTGCAATTCTAATAGTGGCTCCGTCTGGGGATGAATGATAGTCAGATCATTGCAAGGATCCAGAATCTTTGGGAGAGTAGACCAGACAGAGAAAGAACCAATGAACAGTAATGGAATGAATGGTAATGGAAATGAATGCAGAAAATGCAAGATGGAAGTGAAAATGGATGCAAATTGAATGCAAAATGGAGGTGAATGAAAAGTGGAAGCGAAATGGAAATGAATGAAAACCTAAACTATTGTGCAGGAAAGCAATTTTAGAGAGGATACACAAGAGTTGTCCATGCACTGGCAACCCTTAATCCTCTATGATGCTCAAGAGAAGAAAAGCTTCAAGAATTTCCCATGAACAGGCAATTCTTGATCTTCACCAACCATGTTCTGCAGATAGTACGAATATTCACCCCCTTTTCTGACAACAACAAATGGTTCCAGCTAGAGAGCTTCAAATTTACCATGCTTTCCTTTCTCCCGACACCTTGCATTCCACATTAACACCAAGTCATTTTCTTCAAACTTTCTATCCCTTGCCTTCTTATCATATAGATATTTCATCTGTGCCTATAACTTCATGTTTTGACTTTGGGCCTCTCTCCTTACTTCATCAAGTTCAACAAGTTGTTCCATTTTGTCTTCCATAGGCTCAGGAACTTCCAAATCTTCTTGTAAAACAAACTTATAGACTGGCAACAAGTTCTGCAGAGGCATCCTAGCCTGTGCTCCATATACTAATTCAAATGGTGATTTTCCAATTGCCTTCTTCACAATGATCCTATCAGCCCACACAGTCAGTTTTAGCTTTGAATCCCAAGCTTTCTTGTTATATTCCAGCATCCTTTTGATAATCTTTAAAAGACTTTTATTGCTAGACTCTGCTTGACCATTGGCTTGTAGATGATAAGGAGCTACATATGAAATAGTAATGCCATACTTATCACAAAAGCATTTGAATTCATTTGACCTAGAACACATCCCATTGTCTGTGATTATCTTTAATGGAGCACCAAATCTAGTGATAATGTTGTCCATCATGAAATCAGTTACTACTTTACTTGTAGCCTGCTTGGTTGGAACCGCCTCCACCCATTTTGTAAAATAATCAGTGGCAACTAGTATCCATCTATGTCCTCCACTTGACCTCTCTTGTATCTCTCCAATAAAATCAATTCCCCATTGACATGAAAAGGGGCATCTGCTTGTAAAGGTCAAAGTGGCAAAGCACCCTTGATATTTTAACTTTCCAGAAATTTTTTGGCAAGCCTCGCATTTTCTCACATGTGTAAAAGAATCACAAAAAACCTTTGGGCAATAATACCCCATCCTGAGAATCTTGTGTGTAGTTGTCTTTGTTGATTAGTGACCTCCACAAACTCCTTCATGCATTTCACTTAGAACATGCTTGGCCTGTGATGGCAACTAGTATCCATCTATGTCCTCCACTTGACCTCTCTTGTATCTCTCCAATAAAATCAATTCCCCATTGACATGAAAAGGGGCATCTGCTTGTAAAGGTCAAAGTGGCAAAGCACCCTTGATATTTTAACTTTCCAGAAATTTTTTGGCAAGCCTCGCATTTTCTCACATGTGTAAAAGAATCACAAAAAACCTTTGGGCAATAATACCCCATCCTGAGAATCTTGTGTGTAGTTGTCTTTGTTGATTAGTGACCTCCACAAACTCCTTCATGCATTTCACTTAGAACATGCTTGGCCTGTGATTCATCCAGACATAATAATACGCCATCTCTATTTTTCCAAAACAAATCTCAATCAATGAAAACATACTTTGATGCATGTAACTTCAAAGTTCTCTTTTGGCTGTCACTTAGCCCATTTGGACACTTCATGTATTTAAGATTGATCTGTATAGGATCTAGACTACTTGCAGAATTTGAATGCTTAACTTTTACAATGATTATTCCAAGTTAATTAGAACAGAATTAACTCATTGAAATAATTACAATAATTAAAATGACGAGGTGATAACAACAGAATGAAAGAAAGTGAGAAAGAAAGAGAGATGCAAACATAGTTTGATTTTGGAGTTCGCCACAATCGTGACTACGTCTCCGGGTCCGCTCCAATGGAGTAAGACCGATCCAATTAATCTCCAAAATCAAGTACAATGAGTTACAAAATCACCCCTATCCACACAATGCCACTTTTCGAAGTGTAGGAGTGAAGAACAAAATCTCCAGCATAACCTCCTCTCGCTTCACCAGAAATTCCTTCCAAAATGCTTGGACAAAACACCTAGCCAAAACACTTCAAATCACCTTTTCAAATTGAGTCTTCTAGCATGGACACTCACCTACACTCCCCTTTAAATACAAAAAAATTAACTCAATATGGTATAAAACCATATGATTTACAAAATATTCCCATATCACCTAAAATCAACTTAATCTCCCAATTTTACATAATATCCTCCATTATTAACATATAAATCCCTATTAAATCCCCTAAAAACAACCTAATCTCCCATATAATCTTTAATAATATTTTAGCCCTTATTTTATTGACTCGGGCATTACAATTTTGGGAGAGTATTTTTTTAATAAAAGGTTGTTTGTTTTATTTTAGAGGAGTTTGTTGTTAATTTTTAGGCATTCGGCATTCATCAATTAACAAATAAAACCGAAGCTACATATAGGCTAAAGCAAACGGATGGCATATCGGTGATTATTCTTTCTGTTAGGGCGGCGGTTGGAGGTTCCAACCCGACCGCTGCCGTTTTAACCACAAATCTCCAAATTTAACTCAACAAAACAAAATGGTCACTATACTTTGTTAATGGCCAACACTTTGCCGGAATGGCCACCCGATAATTTCGCCTGTGGGTGGTTACGAGGTCGAGTCCCATACCAGCCGATGCCAACCATTTTGCTCAACAATATAACAAATTTCATAACAAACAAACATACTATGAAACCGTCGATGCAACAGACCTGGGCCACGTGGCATGCTGAGGAGGTGCCACGTGGCGGAATACAATTCGCTGAAAATGCTGATGTGGATGCCAACGAGAATACTGACTCATATGCTGACTGTACTGCCACGCATCGCTGACTGTACGTTGACTGTGCAAACTGATGACGTGTCTGCCAACTCGGATGATGACGTGGCATACAGAGAGATGACATGGTAGATCCTGATTCATCCGTACAGTGCTGACATGGATGCCACGTGTCGAATACTGGTTTTCCGATTTCACTGTCCGTACAGTACGGAATGCTGATGTCAGCAGCCGTACAGTCCATCTCACAAAGTCAACTGAAAACTTTGACCGCGGATAAGTTGAGCATACGATGTCGAATTTCGACGAAATGAACGCTGTCAGAATTGTCTCAACGAGCTCTTCGCGATGATGCCAACTTCAACAACTTTTGACGACATCATTTTTTCCTTTCCTAGACGCCCCTGATTCCAGTTTGACCCAAGGTTTGACTGGCCATAACTTGCACAAACAGACTCCTTTTCGCTTCGTTCAAGTTGCGTTGGAATCAAAATGTTGAGCTCTTTCTAATGGTACAGATTCTGGAGAGAAATGAGACACTTCAATTTCTACTGAAAATATCCACCGGATCAAAGATAATGCATAACATTAGTATACCATGGAGTGTGCTCAATTCTTGCAATTGTAGCCTCTTCTTCAACATTGAAAATCTGATTTTCCTCAATATTGGTTTCCACCATCAGTCTTTCCAATCCTTGGCCTCTAACTAGCTTAGTGATTTGTATTTCCATGTCGAACTCTTGAATCTTGTTGATCCATCTACACCTTTTCCCTGTGACTTCAGATTGTGTTAAAATATCTTTGACAGCAGCATGAGGGACATAAGTAATTACTCTTGCTCCAACAAGATATGGTCTGAATGCTTTTACAGCTTTTACCAACGCAAATGCTTGTTTTTCCATAATGTCATACTTCAATTTAGACCCTTGTAATGATTTACTAAAGAAAGACATAGGTTGTTCATAACCATCATCATTTTTTTGTAACATAACAGCAACAATAGTATGCATTGAGGCAAAAGAAAAAATCTGAAAAGGCTTTGCAAAATCTAGAGACTTAAGCACATGAGCCTCTTTGATAGCCTTCTTGATGGACATAAAAGCATCCAAAGCTTCAGCAGTCCAGTCCATTTTTTGTCCTTTCTTCAACATTTTAGATATGGGCTTAATGATCTCAGCAAAACTAGAAACAAATCTCCTGACAAAATTAATTTGACCAAAGAACAATTGTATTGCCTTGACAGTTTTAGGAATAGGGATTTTATCAATAGCTTCAACTCTCTCAGGATCTATTTTAATTCCTTCTTTTGAAACAATATGACCCAAAAGTTTACCTTCTGTAACTGCAAAATGACACTTCTTTGGATTTAAACTAATACCATATTCAAGAGCTTTAATGAATACCTTTTCAAGATGTTGCACATGATCTTCATCCTTCTTCGAGTAAGCAGTCAAGTCATCCTGGTACACCACCATGATAATATTAATCAAATCAGCAAATGCTACATCCATAGCCCTTTGGAAAGTTGTTCCAGCATTGGTGAGACCAAATGGCATTCTTATGTATACATATGTTCCCCAAGGGGTTGTAAATGTTGTCTTATATTGTTCAGATTCCTTGACTTTGACCTAATTGTATCTAGAAAATCCATCCATCATAGAAAATGACTCACACCCTGTCACTTTATGCAGTATGGCTTCCATATTTGGTAGAGGATAATTATCCTTAAGAGACGCTATGTTCAGATTTCTTAAGTCAACACACAATTTGATGTCACCATTCTTCTTTCTTATAGGAACTAGATTTGAAACCTAGGTTGAATGTCTAATTGGTTTAATGATTCCTCCCTCCTTGATCTTAGTTAATTCCTCTTGCATCTTAGGCTCTAGTATTGGATTTATTGGTCTTTGCTTTTGACTAAAAGGCTTAGCGTCTGGCTTCAATGGTATTTCATGTTGAAATAAATCTTCCCTGTATGCTTTCAACTCTTCATATGACTAAGAAAAAACATGTTTGTGCTTTCTCAGCAATTCTATCAGCATTCTTCTAATTGCAGGGCTAATCTTCTTTCCAATGTAAACCTTTCTTGGTGCTATGTCAATCCCCAAGTTAATTTCTTCAACATCTTCCTTTCTGACTAGTGTTTGCTTCATTAGAGATCTATCATTTCCATCATATACACTTTCCAATGCCACTAGACCCTTGGGCAATTTATTTGTTTTGAGCTGTGAGATTTCCTTCCCAAGCACAGTTTGTTTGCCCTCTACTTCTTCAACAAAAGCATTGAAATTAATCTCCCGAGCTTCATACTGACCCACACAATGAAGAAATTTCAAAAGATCATCATCATCATTGAAAACTTGCCAGCTATAAATGTTATCAGGAACATCAGGCCTCATCTTGAACTCAATCTATGATACACCAGCCAGTGTGATATCATTTCTTTTTAGTGCTACATTTGCTAAAAAATCAGCAATTATGTATTTTGACCTGTCAATCCACTCAATCGAAAAAGTATCAAATAATTCAATTGTGTCCCATACAACATTCCTATATTTTTTTAATTTTGTGCTTTGCTACATATTTTGATTTAATTTGTGAAACAACCAACTCATAATCGCCCAAAACAACCAGCAACTTAATCTTGTGTTTCACAACTATGTTCAAACCTATTAGTAAAGCTTCATATTCTGCCATATTGTTTGTACATTTGAATGCTAACAGGAAAGAGTATTTAAAAGTAATACCTCCAGGTGAAACAAATACAATCCCAGCTCCATTACCATCTTGGCTGTAGGCTCCATCAAAATACATCTTCCAGACACCATTGCAATTAAGTGCAGCATATTTCTCAATTGGGTCACTATTCATTAATTTTGGCTGAGCTGGTTCAATCTTAAAACTCCCCAGGTCAACATCACAGAAAAAATTAATCTAATCTTGCGGCACACTTTCAACAAGTTGGTTCATTCTTGGCTCTCTGTATAGCTTGACCTCCTAACCATTCATTGGTATAGTAGCATAAGATAAATCAAATTGAACATTCCCACCTATAGCTGTAGTCCACTGTCTTGACAAAAGCATCCCGAATTGAGGAGTATCAATAATTGTTATGTCTATATTATATGTTACCTGCGGATATGTAGCCAATTTGACCTCAACATCTTTTATAATACCAACTACAGGAACAGGTTGATTATCCATAGCATAGCATTTGCCTCCAATGATATCAACACATACGCCAAGCTGTCTCATTACTCCGACTGGCATAATGTTTATAGTAGCACTAGAATCTATCATACAATTCCTCAGCAACTTATTATTTATTAGCAATTTGGTAAAGATGGGACCCACTTGTGGGGAGGTTGTTAAAACATCACCTAGACAGACCTCTAAATTATTTATCTTTTCCTGCCTATTGACTTCTTCAGAATTCATATGATTTTCATTCCCATTTGTAATCAACTGAACAACATCATCTCTGTACTCTTTAATTTTCATTAATTCAAGAAGTGGAACAGATAGTTTTACCTGGGACAATGTCTGAGTGAAATCAAAAGAAGAGCCCTCCACCTTGACAGTCTTCTTTAATTCTGGCACTTCTCTTTTGCTTTCCTCTTTTTCTTTTTTACTAGGCTGATCAGACTTTTGCATTTCCTTGTGTAATTCTGCAACTTTCTGCTCTTGGTTAGACTTCTTTTCAATTTTATCATGCTGCTTGTCCTCTAGCTTTTCTACAGTTTTTTGTGTTATCTTTTGATCTTTTACAAAAATTCCCCTAGGAACTCCATCTAGCTCATTCACTTTTCTGTTTCTCAACCAATATTTACTCCTTGCATCCTCAACTACTGCAACAGTTATTTTCTCCATTTCATCTTTAGTGAGTCTCCTTACATTGCACTGAACAGTCATTTCAGCAAGATGTGGCTCTGTGTAATCCTCATCAGAATCACAAAAGATCTGCTGTTCAACCATATGGACATTGTACTTCTGATTGGAAACGTCATACTCATAGCCCTCATCCTCCAAAGATGAATATCCTTCCTTAGTATAGTAAAAGGTATCTGAAGTCAAATAGATCTTGTGATCTTCCCCACTATCCTCTATTAGCATTCCCTCTTCTTGCATCTTTTGAGCTACAACACAATAGTCTGGAGAATGTGGCTGATTGCAAACTTCACAAAAGTAACTATTACTCACCATGTAAGTTCCCTTCTTACTCAATGGATCAGGGGTCTCTTTGCCTCTTGGCCTAGCTCTAATAGGCTTCCCATCTTTCCAATCTGTATTGTAAGGTATATCATGCAACCTTGGCCTTTCACCTCTATTCTCATTTCTGTAAGTATTCTCTTGTCTGTACTGATAATTATTGCTTTGTTGAGGAGGCCAAGGGTTGTCTCTCTTATTAACTATACCAGCAGCCTTTCTGTTATTTTCAATTGTCAATGCAATTTTCTGTGCTTCAGCCAAATCTCTTGGGGATTTACTTCTCAGTTCATACCCTATCTTAGGATCAAATGCACTTAAATAAATAATCAATGCAACAGAATCTAACAACCTCAATCTAGGAGGGACTTTAGTATGCAACTTGTTGAATTTGTGGTTGAAATCAAAAATTGAATCATTTTGATTTTTTTGAATTCTTACTAATTCATGAAGAGCCACATCAAGAGAATTTTGATTCCCATATTGATCTAAGAATTTGTCTTGAAATGCTTGGAGAGAATTAATTGAACATGTTGGCAAGCTGTTGAACCAATCCCTAGCATCTTCAAGAAGTGACATCATGAATAACTTCATGTGTAAATCTTCATAATGCATATCTATGTCTTGAATGAAAACATTAAAACTCTTTAGATGCTCTTCAATTGTGATTATATTGGTTCCTGTAAATTTGGGCACCATGTTTCTCCAACTACCATCCATAGAGTAAGGATATAGCTCGAAGCTAGCTAAATCAAATTGTCTGATCATGGTTGTTTGCTAACGAGGAGGAGGAATGGGTGGATTCTGATATTGATGCACATAATTATTGTACTGTGCATTTTGTTGTGGGATATATTGCTGACCAGGAGGTGGATACGTACCTACATGTGTGGGAATATGAGGTGAACGGTTTGGTTGCCTGTAATGATTTCCACTCTGATGGTGAGGAGATACAGGTGGACCAGAAGGCTCTATGCCATGGCTGCCCTGCGCCATGGCTGCCCTGCTTATGAGGTGGGACATACTTTGGGCCACCAGATGTATGATCATTAAGTTGGGTCTTCTCTAATTTAGCCTCCAACTCCTCTGCCCTCTTCCTGTATAATTCAAGCTGAGCCCTTAACTTATTTGGAGTCTCATGATCAACAAACACATTTTGGTTATCTTGCACATTCTGGTTATCATACTCCTGCTTTTTTCTAGCTTCAAACTCAGCCAGTTCCTGAGGATTGTAAAATGGATTTACTTGCTCTTCAGGGGTATAGGGATCTATACCTGAATTATCTCTCCATGTGTCATAACGATCACAAGTCTCAAGATGTGCATTAAATGTTTTATCTTTATCTGTCATGCACATATCTTCATTTATTCCTTTTCCCTTATCAGCTCTATCATCTTTATGTGTCCACTTACTGCTGCCAGCAGGAGCTCTAGTATGACCTCCCCTGTACTGAGATCTTCTTCCATTCATGATGAATAGCTGCAAAAATTATGTCAGAGTCGCCACTCACTTTTATCAAAATGAGAAAAATGTTAGATACTTCTAATTCCCAGCAGAGTCTGTGTAATAATTCTGACTCTATAAGCAAGGCTTTGATTCTGATTGTCTCCCTAGTAGAGTCTCCAATTTGTTAGCTCTCAAAAATGCAGGATGAATGCCTCAAGAGACTGCCAATCTCTTGATATGCTTTAGGGTAATAGACAAGGTCAAGAGAACTCAACCTTCTACTCTTTAGGTGTTGCAAACCTGCGTGGGTATACCTTTCTGAATAGTGCAGACTTAACTTGTGATTATCCTTCTGAAATGCTTTGTCCACAATGGTAGATAACAGTGAACAAATGAAACCAAACTTGATAGCTACCTTCTGATCTAAATCCTAGAATGCTTAATTGATAGATATAAATAAACTGAAATGGATTCAAATAGTGAAATGCAGAGACTAGTGCCTTGTTGGGTAGGTAGAGTCAAATGAGATCAAGATGAACATCACTCTTTAGATGGGATACAAATTATCTGGCATATGATTTATTCATAACTTGTACGAACATGCAATATTGTGACTACTAAGTTCTACTTTAATGATCCAAAATGAATCTATCTGATTACTGTGATCAATAAAAGGAATTAATCTTTACTTGAAAGAACCAATTGATTAATCACACTAATACAACAAATGTGTATTGATAAGTCAAACATAAACTTGTTATGTCAACTTAAATAACCAGAAAAATCAATCATGGAGACAACTTAGCAGTATTTTTCATTTAATTCAATAGATAACTGACACCAAAAAAATGCAGCAACATCAACTGAATCTCATAAATACCTCCATTGTGAATATCATGCAATAATAGCCTCTGGTCTGATAATTTTATTCTAATGTATCTACTTGCAGTGTATCAAAAATCTAATCTCTCCTCTCCCCAATTAACAACTACATTGCGCTTATATATACACTAGCATGACAAAAATATCAAAATAAAACATCATGTCAGCCCAACACCAAATTTGGGCTCCAATCAGGTCGGCCAACAACAGTCACCAATTAAAATTCATATCAGCCACAACAATGAATTTATGTTTTTACCAGCAAGAAATTCGGCAGGACACATCGCAATCTATGCCGAAGGAAATTCAAATGTTTCATTCACAGTTGTTGTAGCAGTCCGTTTGTCATACTGAAGCCCCATAGTGTTCCTTTGTTTCGTTATAGCCTGCCACTGTCGTTGAGATGTCATATAGATTCATCGGGGTACATCGAAGATCTTTTATCACTCACAGGTCACCAACACTCCTGCCGAAATACAATTCCAATACACCTTCGCTAAGACAACATCCATTTGGGGAGAAATCACATAGACTATTTTGAGTTTCACCGAAAGCCACCCTCTGAACTTCATATCACTGAGACCAGGCTATCGTTATGCCAAAAACAAGAAGTGTCGCCATAGGTTATCGCCTTCGGGGAGATGTCTCAAAGACTAGACCAAGCTTCACCGAAGACATCACTTATATTCAAGTCGCTGTGACAAATGACTTCCCCTGTCGACGGGCCCACCTAGATATGTATGTCACTGAAACATTTTGAACTCGGCAAGACATCCCAAAGAGTATATCGGGTTACACCAAAAGCCTTAGAATCATGTCGCCAAAAGTATACTGATCTCACACCGATATCCGTTAGTTTTGTTCATAGTCGCTATAGCTTATTGCTCTCAGGGAGAACTTATGTAGACAATACAATATTACACTGAAGGCCTCGAAGTCAACCCAAGAACAAATGTGTTCACTAAGACAAATAGGTTTTCATGGCGACAGAGTCCACCTATTGCTATAACTTGAAATCCTCGGTGAGACGCTATGCAGAATGAATAGTTATACAGAAAGATTTGAAGGCAACCCGTTCATCAAAACACCACCAATCTCGCTAAGACACTATGACAATGCCCTAAACCTTCACCGATATAACTCCTCAGATGTCGATATGAAACTTATTGTCGCCAAAAAAATATGCAAGTTATGCCAAAAACTGCCTGCAAGAAAATCCATTCGCTATATCAAAAGATAAGTCTTGTCGATAGGCAATATAGACTTATGCAAGCATAAAACAATCAATGGGTCGGTGAGACAATAGTATTGTCATCCCGAAATGAACCAGAATGCAAAAATTCATGATACAACAAACTCAAAGGGGAAATATGGAAAAATATGAGTGGAATATGCACACAGTAGGGCCAAATCAGGAAGTATATGAGTAAAATCAACATGTAAAAACATTAGATTTTTGTAGTTCTAATAGTTGCAATGATAGGATGTATGGTATGTATGATCAGAAAGATTGCTTCCACCATTGATAAAACTGATGGACAATCTATATTCTTGCTCAAGGATTTGGTGAGAGCCCATGGGGCTTCATGACCCAATATGGTAGGGTGGAGAGCACGCCTTGTTTTGTTGTTTTTCATTTCATATTTGTCATTTTTTTGTTTAGTTGTGTTGTGTGTAGTTGTGGACATGGTTGTATGCATGTATACATTTACGTAGGTATATATGTAAATCAAAAACAACTCCATGACCCTCTCCCTAGCTTTGGAGGGCTCAAAAAACTAGTAATGCTAACAAAAATCCTGACCAAACTTCACCAAAACCAAATAGCACCTCACCACCTTTCCCCTACTACGAAAAGAGCTCTAAAACTGGTGTATCTATATATGTGTATGTATATATGAATGTTCACTCAAAATATTGTGTTCCCAATATAGTAGGGTGGATATTAAATCTTTTCTTTTGTTAGGTTGTTTGCAAGAATGTTTTATCTTCATTGTTGAACCGTAAATTTTTAGGTATCTTAGTCTCCCTAACTCTTCTAGGGTCTTTCCCCTAAAAGGAGAGAGAAAAGAAGCTAAAAATCTAACAAGTTCATTCAAACATGTAATTAATGATGATGTAATTCCTAAATGATCTTGACTAAGTGTAATTGATTGATTGAAACTATTCTAAATGAATGCAAAGCTATGATTTATGCAATGTTTTAAAACACAGTGTGATATGAAAAACATAAAGTAAATGGTTAAATCTGAGTGCACCTAGGCTAAAACTGATGAAGTTGAGATGTCTAGAAGATAGAATGAAATCACTAAAAATCCATAGTGGGACTCATTTTCCAAGGGTGGCAAATAAATCCACCTACTCGTAAAAATCTGTCGGGAATAGGCTTCTATCTATCGAGATCCAAAATCTAACAAAATCCTGATTTCTGATCTGAAGTGGGACTCATTCACCAAGGGTGGAAAATCAGTCCACTCCTGGATTTTTGGAAAATTAGACAACTCTGCAATACCAGATTTGGTAAAGTCTGAATGTTAGGTTGCCAAAGTCAATTATGTAGGAATGCAAGCATAAATCACTCAAAAAGCATGAAAAGATGACAAAATGACTTGAAGAGCCTAGTTGACTTGATTCCACTTTTCAACACCTTTTAAACCTATTAAATCTGCAAAACAAAGGTTGCAAAAACATGCAAAAAGGGGAAAAGTGTTGTAGGGTTAGAAAATAGGTGTTTTCCTTGGTCAAACCCCACTTTGGTAATCAAACCCTACAATGATAATTGAAGTGCAAGAAAGATGATAAATGAACAACATAAAGATGTTACAACTTACCAAGATCCTTGAGGATGCAAGTTTCAATCAATGTCAATGGCTGCTCCAAGATACTTCAATAATTGCTTAATGATCTATTGCAAAATGCTTGATTAAATGCTAAAATGGTTGAATGAATAAGTGAGTGAATAGATGCTTGGAGATGTTAAAATGAGGTGAAATTAGATTATTTATATCAATCTTGTGTCTTAGTACCCATTCATACATCATCACAGGCCAACATCAAGCATAATTTTGAATAAATCCTAAAAGAAATTTAAATTATTTTGAAGTTTGAGCCAAGGTGGAATCATTCACCACCCATGGTGAATGGGTCCCACCTAGGACATGTGTTTAGGTGTTAGGAATTACATTCCATTTAATGTTATGTGTTAGGTTTATATTAAAAAATACACTTAATTAAAGCTTAGGAGTGTATAAAGAGGTCCAATAAGACACGAGAAAGGTGTAAATATGGGGAAAATTCCTAGAAAAGTGTGAATCTTGATTACAAGACTTAACAATAGTTAAAAATAAGACTTTTTGATGTGTCAAATGATGATTTTTAGGTGAATTATATGAAATAGAGTCTAGAATAATGTAGAAATGCTTTACAACACTTCACAACACATTCACAAGACTTCAATATTTAATTTTAATACTTAAAATAAGCATATTCAAGCCATGTTGCAATATAAAATTAAAGAAAAATATGTAAAACATATTGAAAAAAAACCTAAAAGGCCATGAAAATGACAAGGGGCCATTTTTCTATGGCACATTTAGCCCCACATTTAGCCCCAAATTTAGTGAGAGGAAGAACTTGCTTCGAACTCACACTAAAGTAGCCATGAACATCGAAAAGAGAAGGGTTCAAATGTGCTTACGTTAGCAAGATGGAATAACAATAAGCAAGAGGGATGATCAGGCCCCTAGGATGAAGATCCCATGGCAAACCAACATAAGAACAAAGTAACACACAAGTGTTGAAATGAAGCTTCAATCATTGATCCAACTAGTTGTGAATCGGATCTAGGAAAAAAGAGAAAATATGTATTCACTCTGGGCCCACAAACTTAATCTCGTCCATGGGGTGAGAAGGGCCAAAAAGAGATGCATAAAATAGTTGGCATGCACTTAAAACAAAAAGTGACTACAGGGAAAATTCATGCCGCTAGTTGGGCTTCCCACTTAACCATGCCAAAGTTATACCTCCTAATAACTTTAACAAGGAACCACAAAGAGGAAATGGTTGTTTGTTCGAGCTTCATGATACAAGCAAAACTTTGTATGCTTAGAACTCATGAACAAAGATGATGGGACCATAGGAATGCAAGTTGTATTATGCAAGGTGGAAAAACAAGTAAGACGACTCCACAGGAATGCAAGTTGTGTTATGAAAGGTGGCCAAATGAAAATGCAACATGAAAAATGCAAAAACTGTAATGTCACAGATTTTTCAAAGGAGTATTGTTCATTTTATGTAAGGTCAATCACCTAGGGAAAATTGTGTCTAATGTATCCAAGAGAGGACCAATCAAAGGATAGTAAATTCACAACTTAGGTGATGCATTTTGTCACATCAAACCACCAAGAGGGATGTAATATGCCAAGAAAGATGACACTTATGAAGGACATCACACCCAATGTCATCCAAAAAGTAATGAATGCATCATATAAACGACAAGGCTACTATAGGAACAAAATGGAAATGATTTATGGTATTGTATGCCAAACACTTTAAAGGAATTGGTACACATTGTTTGTGAGAATTTTCTTTAAAGTAGAAGAAGAAAAAGAAATGCAAAAAGAAAAACAAGACATGAGAGCCAACTAGGAAAGTCCTATGCCAAGTCATATGTTTCAAAGGTAAGCTATGTCATGTCAAGGAAAACGAAAAGAAAAGAAAGGAAAGGGAGTTTCCCCCTAGAAAAGAAAGCACACCAAACACATAAGGGATCTATGGATTTGGGGTCAATATGTTCTTTGCTGAAATGCTTTTATGAAAGAGCATGGAACTGCCATCATTCCCCAAATACATAGAACGAGGAGAATGACACAGAGAGATTGAAAAAAAAGAAAAACAAAGATTCATTTTGGGTCAACATGGAAGATACATTGTGGTCTCGATGCTTTGCATCATCCCCAAAAGGAAAATACAAGGGAAGACAAAAGAAAAATGAAAAATCTTTTGGGTCAACATGAAGGAGACATTTCTATCTCAATTCCTTTTGTCATTCCCAAAAGGAAGAACACAAGAAAATTCAAAGAAAAAGAAAAGAAAAGAGACCTTGTGGGTCAAAATGGAAGAGAGTAAGGGAATCTCTATGATTTGTGTCATCCCCAAAGAACAAACACAAAACAAAAGAAAAAGACAAGGACCATTTGGGTCAACATGGAAGAGACTTAGAGTGTCTCTATGCTTTGTGTCATCCTCAAAGGAAAAACACAAAATAAAAAGAAAAGGAAAAATTAATGTACAACATAGAGAAGAATAGAGATACAAATAGAAGTGTACAAAGAGAGATATAACATCAAACACATAATACAAGGGAACACGATATGCACATAAAAAAGTATATACAAGAGAACAATAATACAAATGCAAGTCAACCATTGACTAAGTTATTGGTTTCTCAATCTGAAGTGGAAATAAATAACATAGTTAAGAGACAAAGAAAAGTGCATTACAAGGAGAAAGGCTAACAATGTCTTGTATGCACAAGAGCAAGAGAAGCATGAGCCTGAGGGTGAAGATAAAAAATAATCATGTAATAGTGAGAATACAAGGATTCTACAACCATTGGCATGAAAGAACAAGGATGCTTAAGGAATGAGAGGAAAGTAGTCAGTATCAGTGAAGTGATACTTTTGTAGTATTTCATTCAATGTCTGACATGCTTCCATTTTATGTCCAAGAATATGATGATATTTGCAATAAAGCACATTAGAATCAGGAGGGTGAATAACCAACCTATTAGAAGGTGGTAAAAGTATAAGACCTTTGTTTAAAAGTAATTGCAGTCTTCATTCACATTTAGTTGGAGGATGTGTGGGAAACTTTATCTTCTTCCTTTTGTAAGGTATTTTTCTCTTGCTAGACTCTCCTTTTTCATGAATAGGAGGAGCAGCCCTAGGGGTCCTACCATCCTTAGAATTAGAAGGAGAATGTTCAAATTAGGAGAAACATTCAAGATCACTGTACTAGAATCTCGAGGTATCTGAGGTTGCAAAGGATGTTATTAGGATGAGAGGGATCTTGATATCCCAATCTTGTTGTCTGTGCTTCGGTTGGATTTTGATCAAGAAGTTGATGAATGTTATGCTCAATGTTTCTACCACAACCTTGTTTACTCAAAATGGTAAAACCTCTACCATATGTTTCTTCGAGGTTGATTGGAGTGTTGGTAACTTGATGGTTGTAAAAGGGGTATGGTTGTGGTTGAGTAAAGGAGCTAGGTTCATTTGAAGGAGGAATCCTAGATCCATCAGTGGTTTCAGGATGTAAATAGGAAAAATGATTAGGAGTTGCAAAAGGAGGAAGGTCTTGTAATTTCATGGAAGGATAAAAGTGTGCATTGTTTTCTAAGTTGTCAAAGCAATCATTGTAGAACTTATTCATGCTAACATCATCATCTCCAATGATGTCTACATCATGAGGAGGACAATCATTAGGAGTTGAGAGAGCATGTGGAAGTTCAATGTCATTAGGGTCACAACTAAAGGTGCAATTAGACATATCAACCAAGGACTTCAAGGAATTCCAAAAATTATTGAAAGAGAATGCCATGATAAATATTAAATGAAAATGCAATAAAGAAATGAAAATAGAATGCAGAAATAGTGAAGTCAAATGCAAAACAAATGTCAGAAAATGTTGTAAATGAATGTTGAAAAACTACATAAGGACTATTTTTCCCTAGGTGGCGAATGTGTCTCAGTATGCAATTTTTTTATGATTTTTAGAATTTTTAGATGTATGCAATGCAAAAACAAAATCCAATGAAAAATACAGAATGTAGAAGTTTTAATTTTTTAATTATATAAGATGCAAGAATGAAATCTAATCTAGGTTTCACTAAGGCAAAAGAATATGTAGAATGCAAAATCAAAACAATGTCCTAATTGAATTGTAATGCAAAATGAAATCTAATATGCAATATGCTAAATAATTCAGAAAGTGAAAAGTGCTCAAGAGTCGGGTTCACCAAAATGAACCGTGGATTTTTAGGTATCTTAGTCTCCCTAACTCTTCTAGGGTCTTTCACCTAAAAGGACAGAGAAAAGAAGCTAAAAATATAACAAGTTCATTCAAATATGTAATGAATGATGATGTAATGCCTAAATGATCTTGACTAAGTGAAATTGATTGATTGAAACTATTCTAAATGAATGTAAAGCTATGATTTATGCAATGTTTGAAAACATGGTGTGATATGCAAACAACATGAAAACTAAAGAAAATATGCAAAACAAAAAGTACAAGGTTAAATCTGAGTGCACATGGGTTGAAACTGATCAAGTTGAGATGTCTAGAAGGTAGAATGAAATCACTAAAAATCTACAGTGGGACTCATTCACCAAGGGTGGTGAATCAGTCCACCTATTGGTAAAAATCTGTTGGGAACAGGTTTCTGTCTATCAGGATCCAAAATCTGACAAAATCCTAATTTTTGATCTCAAGTGGGACTCATTTTCCAAGGGTGGTGAATCAGTCCACTGCTGGATTTTTGGAAAATCAGGTAGCAACTCTGCAACACTAGATTTGGTAAAGTCTGAATGTCAGGTTACTGAAGTCAATTTTGCAGGAATACGAACATAAATCACTCAAAAAGCATGAAAAGATGACAAAATGACTTGAAGGTCTTAGTTGACATGATTCCAATTTTCAACACCTTTTAAACATGTTAAATCTGCAAAACAAAGGCTACAAACACATGCAAAAATAGGAAAAATGTTGGAGGCTTACCAAATAGGGGTTTGCCTTGGTCAAACCCCACTTTGGTGATAAAACCCTATAAAGATAATTGAAATGCAAGAAAGATGATAAATGAAAAACATAAAGATGTTACAACTTACCAAGATCCTTGAAGATGCATGTATGAATCAATGTCAATGGCTGCTCCAAGATGCTTCATTAATTGATTAATGATCTATTGCGAAATGCTTGATTAAATTGTAAAATGATTGAATGAATAAGTGAGTGAATAGATGCTTGGAGATGTTAAAATGAGGTGAAATTAGCTTCTTTATATCAACTTGTGTCTTAATACCCATTCATACATCATCACAGGCTGACATCAAGCATAATTTTGAATAAATCCCAAAAGAAATTTAAGATATTTTGAATTTTGAGCCAAGGTGGACTCATTCGCCACGTATGGCGAATGGGTCCCACCTAGGACATGTGTTTAGGTGTTGGGAATTAAATGCCATTTAATGTTATGTGTCGGGGTTATATTCAAAAATACACTTAATTAAAGCTTAGGAGTGTATAAAGAGGTTCAATAAGACATGAGAAAGGTGTAAATAAGGGGAAAATACCTAGAAAAGTGTGAATCTTGATTACAAGACTTAACAACACTTTAAAATAAGACTTTTTGATGTGTCAAATGATGATTTTTAGGTGAATTATATTAAATAGTGTCTAGAATAATGTAGAAATTCTTTACAACACTTCACAACATGTTCACAAGACTTCAATATTTCATTTTAATACTTAAAATAAGCATATTCAAGCCATGTTGCAATATAAAATTAAGGAAAAATATTTAAAACATATTAAAACAAGATCTAAAAGGCCATGAAAATGATAAGGGGGCATTTTTCTATGACACAATTGTAATATATGTATATGTACATGTACATCTATATGTATATGTGTATGTATGTATGCATGTGCAATGGAAAACGTAAACATTTTATAGATGGAGATTGGAACGAATGAAGGTATGATGCACAACTATAGGAGCAGTAGCGTAACACTTTTCTTTAAAGTTCACATTGTACTTTCCATTCATTGCATTCTCCATTGAAAAAATTTCATATGTATAGCTACATTTGCAAATACATTTACATATGCATATGCGTTGGTTGTTGTTGATGGATCACTATTGCAGAAAGTATTTGTGAATGTACATGTTCGTAATTTTCAATTTTCTAAAATTTTGCACCATGTTTTATATTTACAGCTAACAAATCACTAGATATGCATCCAATGCATATTGTTGATTGTGATGTCTTTGTAATAACTATTAGTATGAAAGGTTTTATATTGTACATAGTAAGTAGCATTGGTTTCACTATTGATCATTCTGTTGGGCAATGTATGTTCTTGCTTGGGGGTTTTGTGAGACCCCATGGTGCTCCATGGCCCACTATAGTACGGTGGAGAGTAAGTATTTCTTTGATCTGTTTCATTTTACATTGCCTGATTGTTGTTTAATTGCATTGTTGTTTTTTTAGTTGGCATACACATCCTTTTATATTTCCAAGTAGCAAGACCCATAAATTTTTGACCTGGTGTTTGCAAACACATTCGTGTCTTCATTGTAATATATGTATATCTATATCTATATGTATATATGCATGTGCAATGAAAAATGTGAAGATATTTTGGATGGAGAGTGTGATGAAAGAAAGGATGATGCACAACCATAGGCAGCAACAACAATACAATCTTCTTTAAAGAGTGCATCGTACCTTCCATTCATGACACTCTCCATTGGAAAAAAATTGCATATGCATATATACATTTGCAGAGACATTTCCATATATGTTTACTTTGCTTATTGTCAATAAGTGACTATAGGGAATAGTTTTTCCCTACATGCAGGTTCTATATTTTCTAAATTTTCCCTCCCTTATGCCATGGTTTTGCATTTGCAAGTAGGAAATCTATATATATTCATGTAATGTATAATGCCAATTCTCATGCCTTGGGTATTATTCCTTCTAGTCTCAAAAAGTAACTGTTAGAATGAAAGGTGCTATATTGGCAGTAATGAGCAAGACTCATTTCACATTTAATCGCAGGGCAGAAATTTGTGGACATAGTTGACCTAATACCATTGACGAGACTTCTTTTTCAGAAGAATATTTAAGTATTAAACTGTGTATCATTATACTTGACAAATTACTAGTATATGTGACATGGTTTAACACTAATAATGCTCTCTTGAAATGAAGTCTCATCAATGCATAGTGTTACCATTAATTCTTGTGCATACGTAAATTTAGTATTGCAATTGATGCATTTGATTTTGAATTACCCACTTATCCAATGAGATTGTTGTCACAGGGCTTCGTGACCTAGTATGTTGCGATGGAGACCAGGCGTTCCTTTTGTCTGTTTCATTTTGTATTAGCTATTTTTTGATTGCTTGCATTCTTGTTTTTTTAGTTGGAGTTTGAAAGAAATTTTAAATACAACGCATATGTAATCATATATTTATGTATACATATACATATATGTATGCTTTGGTTTTTTTCCATAAAGCATTGTTGAAAAAAAAATTGTGCGACGTGTGCATTTTCATTTCTTTGTGCATGGCTTTATTGCTATGGATTGTTGTATTTTATGAGTCTTCCATCTAGGGCACTGTTCAAACCAATATTGTTTCCTTTATGGATTGCATATTGTGTTAATGGTTGGGACATAGTAAACTAGTTCATGTTATATAGTTTATATTATTTTCCATAGGGTATTATTGATTGTTGCTATATGCCTTTGGTTACTTTCTTGCATACTCAATTAGCTTGATCACTTTAGTTATGTCATTGCCCTTTAAGTTGGTGTTTGCAACCATTTTATTGTTTTCTTAATATTATTACTGTAGGCATCGTAGACTTATTCAAGTTTCAACACTTCATCGAGTGTGGATCATAAAAAGGAAGCAAAGCACCAAAGAAACCAGCTTTATTATGCATGCCACAAATACCAAATTTGCATAGGTCAGTGAGCCAAGTACTTGCAACAAAGATGTGCTCTAGACTCAGCTAGCTTGCCGCCCCATGCCCAGATAGGCACAACACCATTTCAAGCAAGCTCGCCAATAACACTTGCTCACTGTTGCACCCCATCAACTTCCACCTCTTCATAATTGCATCCCACCCATCGCTATGAATTTTCCTCCACAATACCTAGTTGTACACTAAAGTACACCCTTTTTGGGCATGCCTTTCCACCCACATAATCGGTAACCAAACCCTCAAGCAACATGTTTGGTGAAACTTTCCATATAGCAATGCAATCCTTCTGCCAGCGCATTGATGCTTTGTTTGAATTGAAAATTTTCTCTATTTGCAATGAGAGCTATGCCGCCATGAGAGTCTAATCATCCAGTATGGCATTGCCTGTTTATGTTGTGCTTCAAAAAAAGTTGTCCATAGATATCTAGCCTGGAAAACAAAATGGATCCAAGGCCATAACTAGTCGTCCTTGAAAAGCTTACTCAAGTTGAAGAAATGCTTATAGCCAGAGTTGCTCTCATTTTACAAGTAACCCATGTTAGAGGAGGCCAATACAAATATAGTGGTCATACTATAAGCTTCCCACAAGACATCACGACCATTGTAACTTTGTTTCCTCGTTGGCTACATGATCTTGAAGTTGTGACTATGCGAAGAATTGGTGTTTAGGGCACAAACTATGATTGCTATGTTGGAAAACATAATGTCATGGTTGTATTAATATAAAAATTTGAGAATGAACCATACTATAGTGATGTTGCAATAGATTGTGATGCTTTAATTTTTTTTCCTTCTACAAGTACTGACATATTTGATCTCTTGCACATAATGGAAGAACCGAGGCATGACCCAAATGAACCAATGGCAACTGAAAAAAGTGTTGTTGATGAGGAAGCTGACCTTCAGGACTCATCATCATTTATTTCATTGATGCACAAGTCTCCTTGAGAATCATAGGAAATTAGAGATTCCTTACAAATTAAAGAAACTAGTCAAAATACCTTGCCTTGGCCTGAAATAAATTCTAGCCCTATCAATGAATATAATACAAAAGGTTTATTAAGTATGGATTTCCCAATGTTGTTCCCCACTGACATGGCAATGCCCCTACAATCGAGAACCATACAAATTCGCTTACATGAATATGCCTTACACTTGATGAGATACTGTGATAATAGAATTGGGAGACATGTTAGATTTAGATATTACATTTATAATTTGATAATGAGACATTAAAGCCAACAATCAGCATCAATTTTTATGAAAACAAACTTGGAGGAAAGAATCCCAAAGTCAATTCTTGCTTTGCAAAAATTGCTTTGGGAGGCACCAGATACCCTGATAGCAAACCAATTTTTTTTCTTTGGTGCATCCTTGCAAGGAACATGGTCATACTAGGCCAAGTGTTGACAAGAGCTTGCAACAATGATCCACCAAATTGCTACACTGAATCTTTTCTTCACTTTGAGCTCTACAAATACAAAATGGCCTGATTTGCATAGGGTGATTGAATCTCATACCCAATTTGATTTTCCATACTCCCAGAGACACTTCACAGAGAAAATTGTGTGGAACCCACACATAACAACCTTGTACATGCACCTGCAATTCACTATTTTCCGTGAAGAGGTTATTGAGAGACTCTTCCACACAAAGGACTATTGGTATAGGTATGATTGGAAACATCACGAGTCAGCACATGTACATTGTTTCTTGTGGCTCCCAAATGCCCCAAACATGGACATGCTTGATTGGTACAATCCACATGAGCTTCAACAAGCAAAAACAATCTTTGATCGCTATGTTTTGGCATGGAACCCTTGTGCCCCAAAGTAACTAATACCAAGGATCCACCACTCAACTTTGGATGACCCATGCTTGCTTAATACTACACAAATTTCTTCTATGGATCCAATGGTGGACTATGAACAGTTGTTGAACACGGTTCAAAGGCATACCAAATGCACTCAATACACTTGCCTGAGGAAAAAAGGACAACAATTACAATGTCGCTACAAAGCTCCATGGAATACACAACCATCTTCAACATTGACAATTGATAGTGAATTGAAAAAATTATACAAACCAACAAGAAATGACGTGTGTTAATATCCACAACCCTGAGATGCTTGCAATTTGTTGAGAAAATGTTGATTTCCAGCCAGTATTGTCCAGACACATTGTGTTAAACTACATTTCCAAATATGCATCAAATTCTGAGAAAAAATCTAAAAGCTACATTGATATCTTGTAGAGGCTTGCATATAAAAATTCATCTGGGGATAAAGCATTGCTTGCATACCAAAAATTCATAATGAATTTGGTTGTTGATCATGACATTGGTGGACAAGAAACATGCCATATGTTGTAGAAGTTTCCCCTTGTCATCTCAAGTAAACATTTCTTGTCTTTGAATGTTAGTAGGCAGTTGTTTCATCATTTAAAAATAGTTGACAACGGTGATGAGCTTTCCAGTGGCTATATTCATTCCTATATGAAAAGACCAACTGAAATAGAGACAATATCTCTTATTCATTCTACACAACTCCATACATATCAGAAAAATCACAAAGGTGTAGCTTAGTGTGTTTGGCCAGAACCTACAATCATCATTGTTTACCCACTTTTCAAGACCATCCTGCCAGAAAAAAGTGATGCCTATGAAAAATTTTGTCGGTCAGAATTATTACTATACAAACCTTTTTGAAATGTTGAGGCTGACATAGGCCTTACAAGAGAAACCATAACACAAAATTGGTGGCTATTTTATATTGCTTGCTATGATGCTTGGCATGTGAATAGACTTACTAACCCCCCTACTGATGGGGAGGGTAGTGATAGTGACACCGATAATGCACAGTCTCCACTGCATACAAATGAATATGAATGGGAGTTGATCTCTTGACTTGCTACCACAAACAATGTTTGCTTTGACCAGCTACAACATTGTTTCTTACAATATTTGTGCCTCCACAGTGCATACTACTCTCCAGATTCCAATAAAAGATATGAATACATTGAAAGAACAACCATTGAGCATGTTTCAAATGGACTTCAAACATATTGAGTACATATTAATTGATGAAATGAGTTTATTGGGTCCCAAATTGTTGCTTAAAATAGATAGTCGATTGCAGCAAGCATTCCCTATTAGACATATGCAACTATTTGGTGGTGTTTCTATTATACTCGTGGGTGACTTGGAACAACTACCCCTATTATGGACATGCCTATCTATAGTTCTTGGTCCATAGCATTGGCACTTTGCAACACTTTTAGTATTGTTGTCATGCTTGACACTATCTTTCGCCAACATGGGCAATCTGATTCATAACAACAGTTTTGTATGCTCCTTATGAATATTAGAAATTGCTAGGAATCCCTAGTTGATTGGAAAATTCTTATGAATCAAACAAAATCCATGCTTGCGTCGAAGAAAAACCAAGAGTTTTATGAGGCTATCCACTTATTCCCAACAACTAGGTTGCTTGTTTTGCACAATAGGAAAATGCTACAACAATTAAATGTTCCAATTGCAATTAGTGTTGTTGAATGTTCCCAACAAAAACACACTTGATTATGGAAATGATGAACAACTTCAAGTAGAATTCTTTCTTGCAATTGGTCAACAAGTAATGTTGACAACAAATCTTTGGGTGGTAGCTGGCCTGGACAATTGATCATTGGGTTTAGTGAAGGCTATTGTATATGCTAGGGGTTCTAAACCACCTCAACTACCTAAATATGTTGTTGTTGAATTTTAGAACTTCATTGGACCAACATGGGATCAGGACAATCCAAGATTCATCCTGATTATCCCAATCACACGAGGTAACCGAAGATAACTCTCGTTGATAATGGTCTAGGCTATAACAATCCATAAATCTCAAGCCTTAACACTAGAGAAAGCTACAATAGATATTGGAACTAAAGAAAGGAAAGGACTAACATTCATAGCTCTCTCTCATGTTAAATCAATAGCAGGAATACACATAGATCCACCTTTCTCTTTTGAAAGGTATTCTAGGCTACATTCCAACAAATACAATGCAGTTGGAATCAAAGAAGAGGATCATCTCCAACAATTTTTTGCAGACCTAAAAAAAAAGACTTCCCTTAATTGGTTGGAATCTGGTTTGTAGACCTAAAAAGGCCGGAGGACTTGGTTTAAGAAGAATCAGAACAATTAACAAAATTCTCCTTGCTAAACAAATTTGGAGAATCTCCTCTTCTTCTGGGGAGTGGATTGATATCCTGGCTAGCAAATACTTAGAAAACAACTGTTCCTCCATAATTAAGAAGGACCTCCACCTTCTTCCAAGAGGGTCAACATGCTAGAATAATATAATCAATGGAAAAAAGATTGTGGATGAAGGTATTGGTTGGAAAGTTAGAAATGGTCATCATACTAGATTTTGGGAGGATAAATGGCTTTTAAAGGAACCCATTATAAAAATCAACTCCTTTAGCGAATGGGTAGAGACCTACAAGGAATGGTTTGGAAATTATGTGAAAGATTACAAAGTGAATGGTAAGTGGGTGGACTTGTGCAGTGTTAGTCAGGATTTGGCTCCTATCTAGTCTTCTCTGATGGCTATTAGACTTAATTCAAAGCAGTTGAATGATCATGTGGTTTGGATTGATGATCCCTCTGGCAATTTTTTCGTGTCCTCTGCTTTTGCCAGGATTACTTCTCCTCTAGATCATCCTCTCTTCTGGTCTAAAACCTGGTTCAAACTTTTGATACCTAAAATCAATATATTTTTCTAGATCCTTCTCCAAAACAAAGTGCTTACGATTGATAACCTGTGTAAACGTGGATTTAAAATTCCTAATAGATGCTTTCTTTGTAAGATGGAGGTTGAATCTATGCGTCACTTATTTCTTCATTGTTCTTTTGTTGCTTCTATCTGGGGAAAAATCATCAGGTTATGGCACCTCCCTTGGGTCTTCCCTTCGTCCATTGAAGACTTCTTCTCCCAATGGAAAGCTCCGACAAGAAATCCTATGCTTAGATCTTTTTGGGACTTAACATTCCCTCATGTTGCTTGGGGCCTCTGGAAAGAACGCAACAATAGAATTTATAGAGGTAAAGAAACCTCTGAGGATATTGTCTTTGATCAAATTGTCAAATTTCTGAACAAAAATTTCAATGCTTTGGTTCAAAGGGATGGCATGTCCTTGAAAGCGGAGCACTCGCTCTATGAACTCACTGTTGCTAAGGAGTGGAACATAAATCTTGTCCCATCTAGAATCTCTTTGATAGCCAAAAAGGACAGAGAGGGTGTTTTCTAGTCTTTTCTGCCAAATGGTTGGATCAAAGCTAACTTTGATGGAGAGGCAAAAGGTAATATGGGAGCGGCGGGCTGTGGTGGAGTCATAAGGGACTCCTTTGGCAATTTCATTAGAGCGACGACTTCTCCTCTCGACTCCCAAACTAACCATTTGGTGGAGGCTACTGGAGCTTTTCACATCATAAATTTAGCCCAAAATCTTAACACTAAACATCTGTGGCTTGAAGGAGACTCCAAAAACATAATTGACTGCATTAAGGACAAGTCTCCTCCTTCGTGGACCATCAAGTCTTGGATCGAGGAAGCCAAGTTGACTTTGGCTAAATTTGATAAAGTTAAAATATCACATGCTTACAGAGAAGCCAATGTTGTAGCGGATTTTTTCGTGAATGAAGGAGTTAAGAGTAAAGATGTGTGTACCTGGCTTAATACTAAAGATCTAAACTCTAATGTTTGTGCCTTATTAAATTATGATAAATCACATGGAAAAGCGACGTGTTATCCCTTTAATGAAGATAGATAAGACCTGTCACATCATAATCATTAGATTGTATGGGACCGATCCCAGTGGCTTAATTTGCAAGAAAGGCCCGCACGCTTTGTGGGTGCTAAGTTGTGGCGGGGCCAATTTTAGTAAAGCTTTCATTTGGATCTACCCCACTGTGTTAGCTAAAATGGGAGGAGACAGAAAGCGAATTGAGTTGGATAGCTATGAAATTCACATGAAAAATGAGAAGGCTTGGGAAAAAGTTAAAAGTGGAGGGTTGCTTCCTTTCCTGGAGAAGCTCCATGGCTCAAGCCAGGAGGCTACAGACCTCTTTGTTAAAAATTGGAATAATGACAATTTGACTCTATTTGACAGGAATGTTGAGCTCAGCAAAAATTTAATTGTAGAAGTTACGGGCTTATCTAATGAAGGGAAGAAGTTTTTCAGGGATAGGGATTTTTCTGATAAAGCTGTGGTTAGATTTCCTAAAAAAGACAAAGAAAGTTTAAGTCTGACCAAAATTGCTAGTAGCTACTTTGATGTTGACTGTATAAAGACCATCTGGAGGAAGGTTCTGCAGGTCATCATGGAGTACATCACGGTGGATGGGCGCTTTACCAGAGTTTATGGCTACCACTTCCGCCACAAGGTTAGGATATCTCTTCCCTATTATCTTTTCTGTTCCTTGAAGAAAATCTTGGAGGATAATAAGCAAAACCCCAATAGATTTCATATCTTTCATATGGGGTTAATTAGATTGATTGTAGAGCATTTCCAAAACATGCCTACCCCCAAAATCTTGGATACCACTCCCGAATCTGAGAGTGACGACACGGAGCCCAGTGGCTTGGAGTATCTTCCTAACCCTAGTTCGGCTAGAAAAGTCTTTAGCTTGCATGCTGGCCCTTTTGGGAAAAATAACCCCACTCCCCTTTCTGGTAAAGCCTGAGCTGAGCCTGAGCTTGATAGCCCCTCCCTTTTGAATAGCCCCATTCATAAGAAACCCTAGGCTAAAATTCTTGTTTCCTATTTGGAAGAATCCTCTGATTCAGAGGAGTCTGATGTCAACAAAATTATGGTTAATTCTAAACCTCTGTCAGACAAACATGCTAAAGTTGATTCCTCTGCTAATCCTAACACTAAGAAAACTGTTCCTAATATCGGTGATGAGCCCTCTCTGGATTTTTTGAACCTAGCCAAAGCCAATTCTAAGTCCCACTCCAAACTCCTGGATTGGACTTTCACTAAAATCAATGAGTTGAAAATCAAAAACTGGGCCCTTCAAAGAAAAATCGAAGAGCTGGTTGCTAAAATTGTTGAGATTGAAAAGAAAGATGTGGACAGGGGGGTCCAAGGTAATAGTAATAGAGACATTGAATCCAAGGTTGATTTTATTTTGAACACCATCAAGACTGTCGCTGAGTAAAACAACATAATGGCTAGACATAATGCCATTATCATTAACGTGATGGGTGAGAAGCTCGATAAAACCTAGTAGGGTTCTCTGGTGGTGGATCTGGAGGAAACAGAGGACAAAAACTAGGACACGGATGCGGGCATTTTCAAAAGAACAAGAGCTAACCTGAAGCGAAAGGTCCCCCCTACTTCTAAGATGATTCAAACTTTTAAAAAGGGTGTCAATCATATGCAGAAGCTGGAAGAGGAGACATAGTCTATCCTCAAGACTCTGAAGTAATGGCTGGGGTTTTTGTGTCCTCTATTTCATCCTTTCTGGTTTAGTTCAGTTGGTTGCTATTGATTTTTTCTTGGGCGGCTGGTTTTTGTGGTTGGACTTTTTTGTCCTCTCCTCTGTTTTGTAAACTTTGTGGTTTCGGGTCCCTGTAAAACCTATTTTACCCTATTATCAAAAACTGTATTAGATATTATTTGTTACTAACTATATAGCTGTTTATATTTGTTCATTTAAATATTGTCTAGTAATGACACATGTTTTTTTTACTAAACTTCTAATTTCCCTTGTGTCTAATCATATTTCCTTGACAAAATTTTAGATTGCAAATGTATGTACTGAAATATAGATTAAACTCATGGACAATAAATTTTCCTGCTTAGGGGTTTGGTGAGAGTCCATGATGCTCGATGCCATAATGTGGAAGGGTACAAAGCAGGCCTCCATTTTTCTCTCAATCTTCCAATTGATTCCCTGCACAAGGTATTCCTACATTTTATTTCCTTACACTCTTCTACTACAGCTTCATTGCATATTATTTGTTATGAATTGTATAAGTCTTTGTATTTTCTGATTGATTTATCATCTACCAATGGTATGTGTTTAGTACACTAAATTTACATTATTCTTTCATGTTTGCAACCATACTCAACCCAAACAATCATCATACATGGACCTTTCAACGCCTTTAGAGCTTGTATTAAGTCAACAGTGGCCTAAACATTTCTTTCACCATTAATGCCAATGGTGGGCAATCTATTTTTCTTGCTTGGGGGTTTGGTGAGAGTGCATGGCACTCCCTGAGCTAATATGGTAGGATGGACATCGGGTGCTACTTTCTTATGTTGAGAGTGCATTCTATGACATGCACCAGGTATGCCTAAGTTTTATTTACTTCATTCCTCCCATTACAAGTACATAAAAAATTATGTTTTATAAAATATAGAACTTTGATATCTCTTGGTTTACGTGTTGTCTATGAACTAGAGATGACCAGTGCACTAATATTCACACTTTGTTCTTATTCTTCCAGAGCATACTCCAGCCATAATGTGGATTCCAATGATTTTCTTTATAGTCATTAGTGGCCAAAACATTGCTTCTACCATTGATCACAATGGTGGTTAGTTTATTTTCCTACTCAGAGGTTTGGTGAGAGCTTGTGGCACTCTATGAGTCAATATGGTAGGGTGCACATCAACCCTAGTTTTCTTGTCTACCTACTGTAATTTAGCACATGCACAAGTGTGATTAAATTTTACTTATTTGATGCCTTGCATTACATTTGTATTGCATATTTGGTACTATACATTTTAGAGCTCTTTAAATCTGTTGATTTACATATTCTCTGTCAAATACAAATGTTCACCACACTAAAATTCACATTTTTTTGTTATTTTTCCATAGCATGTACTCTAGCTATAATGGAAAATTTGATGAACTAATTACAAAATTAGTCACAATGGTCAAATTATAGACAATTAGATCTTGTATACATCCAAAATTGATCTGGAGGATATTAATTAAATATTAGTTATTTAATTAATAAAAATCTTTAATTCTTCTATTGTATAAATAAAATTAAAAAAGTTTATTTATATAATTCGTACTTCTTAGTTCCTCTTATCTAAATCACTTTCTTCATGATTTAATTAAATAAACAAATTTAACTAATTTGTCTTATTTGATTAATTCCCTTTTCATTAAATTTGAATTTTTAAATTTGAATTTTGTCACATTTCTCCATATTCTTCTAACCTCCTTCCACATCATCTTCCATCTCACCATTTGTCACATGAAAATAATTATTCCTAATTTCTAAAATGGGTATTTTCTCTCAACAATCTCAACAAACTCAGAGACACGTGGCTCTCTCTTTCCATTTATTCTTTTCTACACTTATCAAGTTTGTTCTAAATTAAAGGGAACAACTTCCTTATTTCTCTCTAACCTCCTCATTTCTCACCGTTGATTTCTTTAGACTTGATCTAGATTGTCCATTGCTGCCAACTCACCTTATTCTTTGGTGAAATCTATAAATAGAAGCTCCATTTACAACTTCTACATAAGAGAGCATTTCATACAATTACTCTACAAAAATCATCTTAGCATTTGAGAGCTTAGTTTGCATTCTAGCTTAGTATTTAGATTAGTTTAGCAAGCAGATTTAGAATCATGGCTCTTTTGTTAAATGTTTCTTAGTTTGATTACAGTATTTAGAATCATTTTAGAGCATCTCCATTAGTCTAATTTAGCATTTCATTGTTCTATTAGCATTTTGTATACAACAATTTAGCATCCAACACATCATTTAGTTCTTTCATCCAACCAAATCATCATATCATGTAGGTGTAGATATAGTTCTAAATTCTAGTTTAATGGCTACTCATTTCTTAAGTGTCATCCGAGTGATTTAGTGTGCAATTAAGGTCTGAGAGCACTAATACATGATCCTTAAGAATAGAGGAAGATGGAATGTCTTTGAGGAATCATTTTATCAAATTGTGTTTGTTAATTTAGATTTCCTTAATGTAATACATTGCATCTATTGTGTGTTATTGATTAGTATAATTCACATATTTTCTCACACACATAAATTGGTGCCCACCATGGGGCCAAGCCCCTATTATTTTAATATTTTTCTCAAAAGTGTACTTTGTAGGTTTAGACAAGAATTTATCTGGTGCAACCGCTGATTCTTATGGCGCATACAAAAGATTCTCTAGCATATTCACTGACTATTTCGGTGCAACAACAAGTTTCTCCAGTGCATCCATGCCATTTTATGGTGCATAAGGGGGTTCCTATAGTGCATCTACCATTTTCTATCACACATTTACTATTTTCTATAGTGTGTTCACCTTTTAGGTGTATCAGCTTACTATAATGGCACATGTGTTTTTGTTTCCATATTTCTTTTGAGTTTGAAAACTGATAATGCTTTTCTATTTTGCAACCTTTATAAATGTTGTCAAAGGCTCTATTGACACCCTTGAACGCTGTCAAAGAAGCATTTATTGCAAACTAATGATAAATTTGATGCAAGGGATAGAGTGATTTATTTCATTTTTTCTTAATTTAGGAATCTAGACTAATTAGGAAAGGAAAGAACACCATTTCTATTTTTTTTGAATGGAAGGCATATGTTCTCCCCTTAGCTAGGTGACCAAAAAACCAGACCCATTCGTATTTATCTATGAGTGTGAGTGGAGTATGTAGCATTTGTTCTCTCTTTATTCATGTGGGATAAAGATCAATTGAACTACGGATATAATTGCTCGCTTTTGTTTATCTTAGAGGGCCTGCCTTGTGGGAAAAAGTAATCACCCAAGGGAATGACCCAACCGGTAACACGCTAAAGCCAAGAGACTTCCAGCCGGTATATAAGAATGGGTATTTGTTGAAAGGAAAGTATCACGCGGATGGTTCTGATGAGAAGGGTAGAAATGGTCTCTCGTTGTATGGATCATCCCCCATGAACGAAATTCCCAAATTAGAACCCTTGTTGTAGATCAAGGCCAAAAACCTTTATCTATTCTTTGGTGTAACAATGATCATTGCAAAGGCATCCACATTCTCACAGTTTTTAGTAAAGATGGTCAGCCTTCCATGGGATTTTTATGGGAGCTAGAAGCTTGGTTGACCTGAGAAGTGAGTGCATTGTAAGGGGGAGCCCATGTAGCCAAGATTCTGAATTCATCCGCTAAGAATAAGTGCGGTTGGAGTAAAATCCGTGTGGAATCCAAAAGAATACAATATTACACAGCCTTAGGAATGTGCATTGTTTCATTGTGTTTGTCAAAGTGTCTTCAAAAAAAAATTCAAACAAAACCTTACACACTAGAAATATAAAACTGTGATTTAGAAAAACATCATTTGAAACAAGCCCTTCTCTGATTGAAAACTAGAAAAACCAAGTAAACTGGTAGAAAAATGTTACATCTCCCTGGTTCAACACATACGCTATTTTTTCCAGCTCATTCACTACTTTTTCTAGTGCATATACCCTCTATTACGGTGCATTCACTACTTTTTTTGATGCATTCACTACTTTTTACAATGCATTCACCTATCGTTATAACACATTCGCCACTTTTTCCAGCACATCCCTTGAATTTTGTAGTGTATTTTCCAAATTTTGTAGCCCATAAACCTGAAACTTTGGTGCATCTGAGCTATCTTGTAGTGCATAAACCTAATTCTATAGCACATCCAAACATTTCCCTGGTGCATCAAATCCATGCTATAGCGCATATGCCTTTTAGCGCATACACTGATTGTTAAGACGCATCCACCAAAATTCATAACTAGAGAGATAAATTTGACTCCCATGTGACATTTTGAAACCAAAATTCAGAATCCTTTCCAATCTAGAATAATTCTTCAAGTCTGACAGAGCCTAAACATGTTCCTTATCAAATGATTTCACGAAAAATTAGAATTTGAAAACGTAAGTCCATAGTTCTTAGCCCAAAATCTCAACAAAAACATCTCTCTACACTCTACTAATTTAGAGACAAACTCCTCTTCAATTTTTATAGAAAGGCTTCAAAGAACAACTCCAACTTGTATTTTTTTTACTATAGTAAAAATCCAAGACTTTTCCAAAGATTTGAGCATCTTGTCTAAGAGAGAAATTTTTCTTCCATTTCATAATTGGAACCAAAAATTTGAGGATCTTCTCAAGTTCAAAATTATTCCTTAGAATCCAAACTTGTTAAAATCGACATCTACAAGTGAAATCCTTCATCTAAACTTTGATCAAACATCTAAAAGTTCCTAATCATCATCAAAATACAAATTTGATCATCGAGTTGAGTTTCCCCGTCAAGATTTATCATCCTTCATCTAGAAACAACACACTTTACATCAAATTTTATTACCTTAGTCCCATCAATAGGATTCACTGTCCTATTTGACTTAGGTATTCCTTTGGCACTCCCAAATAATGATCAAAATTTAGTAAACCTTCATCATTTACATGCCCATTTTAACAAGGTCCCAAAAGTAGAAACTTAAATATAAGGAACTTGAACCTCAAAATACCATGGGTGACAAAGAAGAAAATCCTTTTCACAACATTCCTTAAAATGAAGTATAAGAAGTAACAAAGGAGGAAATAAAACAAGTAAACCAAGATCCCAAATTTCACAAATTCCTAGAAAGAATCTTTGAAAAGGATGGAGAGAAATGCCTTCTAATGTTGGAAAACCGAGGGGTCAAATTACCAAGTGATTTTGATGTCAATAAATTGAAGAGAACCCCAAAGAAAATTGAAATTGAATACCATTGAAACCAATGAAAATCAAGACATTATTGCAACCAATAGTCTAAACTATGACACTCCAATTGAACAAGAACAAGACATCACTATCCTTGAAAATCAAATTAATGGCATCAAACCAGATATAGCTGCAAATGATACTCAAGTTAATGTCATAAAAATCAATGGGAAACAAGACATCATACTAGTAAATGTAACCATGAGAGCATAGGAAAAATATGTCTTAAAAGGAAATTCATCTAAAACATGTGTTGCCTCATCCAATCAATACAACATATTGGACTAGTTACAAAAGATCCCTGCACAAATATTGATATTGGATTTACTCAAGATTTCACCTGCCCACAAAAATATTTTGGAAAAATACCTATTGGATGACGAGACCATAAATTGTCTCATATTTTATCAAAAAAAATCATCTATATCTTCTAAATGCATTAGTGTTAAAGTGAATTTGAGTAATGATTGAAAGTTCTTTAGCTTGTTTAGAGTAAAATATAAAGTAAATGTTTGATTTATTTTTAGTAATTAAATGTGATCCAAATTTCCTCTGATATGCCTCCATGAAGTGTTTAAGATGATAGAATGCAGATAAATGAGTTATTAAATAACTCATGGGAAGAAGAAGTTTCATAGACACTTGCAGCTGAGAGCTCCAGACACTTGAAGCAGTTAACTCCTGAAAGCTTTAGAAGGATTTGAAGAAGTAATGAAAAGATAGAGAAGACTCCCAACACACTCCTACATTCATGCAAAATCATGGAGCATCAATCATTCCAAAATTAATGGGATGAGTATTTGTTTCATGTCCAACAAGATTTTCATTTCCAGCAAGTGTCAATTATTTTAGCCTTTTCAATTCATGCAAGTTTTTCTTAGATTAGTTCCGTTTCATGCAAATAGGATTTAAGATTAGTTCCCTTTCATGCAACTTTACTTTCATGCAAATAGGATTTATTTTTGAAAGTAGAATTGAATGTCAAGAAATTTTTCTACTTTCTCTCTTGCATACAACCATGGACACCGCCTTGGATTGATAAATTAAATGATGAGGATTACAATGACCCCATCAATGGACACAATAGTACCAATGAATTTGGAATTTTGTAGATTTGAAGCCATGGTGGGGAATTTGATCACCCCACATTGCTTATCCTTCTTAGAAAATGATGACACATATATTTCTCATCCCCACAATTTGTCTCTCCATATCAAAGTCCTAATTCATAAACATCATGTCAAATGTGTCCTAATAGATGGAGCGACCCGCTTGAATATATGTACTTTAAATATTTTTCGTTCCTTGGGATTCTTTGAGAATGAAATCGATTCAAAGAAAAATATCACAATAAAAGCATATGATGATGAGGAAAGACCTTCACATGGATTGATTATATTGCCTATTCAGGTAGGACCAATTCAGAAAGATGTAGTTTGCTAGGTCCTAGACAAGGATTTGACCTACAACATACTATTGGGTTGCCCATGGATCCATGAAATGCAAGCGGTCTCGTCAACATACCACCAATGTCTGAAATTCCCTTGTGGTGGCCAAGAAATCACCATCTCAGTGGATTCAAATAGTCCTTAGTACTGCAACACCCTAAAATCTATCCAAGATGTCTTTGTACCTCATAATAGAGAAGCTACCACTTCCATCCCTTCTAATGATCAGAGCCAGTCAAGTTCTTCATCCAAACCATTGGTCATTTCCTCAAATCATGAAATTCTATCTAGTTCCATGTCTAAATACTCTGGGAAGAAAGGAGAAGTTACTCCTTCCACATCCCCAGATCCTGAAGCCCGACAAAGTGATCTGTCAAAACTATTTGAGAAAAAATTCCAAGTCAAAGATAAAGGTGTGGGTGAATATTTCATTGAGCTATACTTATGTCTTTCACAATTATCTTCTCCAAAGTCATATGGGAAACCCTCAACATCAACACAATAGACATCATGACCAATTCCTTGGTTTGATGGTCGATTTATAAAAAAAGGCACTAGGGTTGATGAAGTAGAAGACAAAGATATTTTAAACTGGCTCTATAAAGATGAAGAGGAATCTCAAGCAACAACTGCAAATGTACAAACAACACAATATGGAAAAGGCTTCACTATCTTACAAAAGATGGAATACAAGGGAAAGGTCCCTATAGGAAAAAGAAAGGAAGGAATTGTAGAACCAATTCAACCAATTTTAATCAATCTAAATGACAAGAATGGGTTGGGTTATAAAGAGGAGAAAAAATAAAAGATGACCCAAAAGGTGGTTGAAAGAATCTTGTAGTTACAAGCTAGTGATGATCATGAAACTGATTCTAATGAGTATGAGTGGGATTCTCTATCAAAAGATTCTTGTCATGAAAAAGAAATTGATGTAGTACACAAGTATTCACCCCTACTCGAGGAGGGAAAAGGGTCAGGTTCTAGACCACTGGAATTAGGATCACAACACATTGATGATTCTAGCGAAGACAGTTCCACTAGGAGTGAAGCAGATAATTCGAAGGAAAGTTACCTTATAGACCTCGATTTTGCATGGTACAAATTGAAGATACCACCATCAAGACTCTTACCATCTTTGACCTTAACCAATCAAGTGACTTTTTACCCTTGGTACACTCTAAACTCATTGACTAGGACCAAACTGAGCCATTTCCCTACATTCCCTAATGATGAGGCCATCATTAATTTCCTCTATGCTACCAATCCTGAAATAGACTCCACCACTGAACATCATAACAGAGCTTCCAAATAGGGGAGTATCAAATCTTCCAGCTGCAAAATGAATAATACAAAAAAAAGATCTAATGGTGAAAATCATTCAATAATAGTATTAGATCCAGAAAAAGTAAAAACAAAGAGTGCATCCAATGGAAAAAACCCTTATGAGGCATCAAATGATGGAATGTTTGATACTCTCCTAGATCAATTTTAGGAAAGATCAAAGGTATTGATTGAACCCACACAGTCTGTCAATATTAGTAGTGAAGAGATAGTGAAGACTATACATCTAGCAATATCTTTGACAGACCAAGAAAAACAAAACTTCCTCAAATTTTTCACAAAAAAACAAGTCAACTTTTCTTGGTCATATGCCGATATGCTAGGGATTGATCTAGAACTCATCATGTATCATCTCTCCTTACCATCTTGAGTAAAACTAGTCAAGCAGAAACTAAGAAAAATGCATCCACATATTACTATATTAGTAAAATTAGAGTTGAAGAAGTTGTTAGATGTTGGATTCATCAGAATCATTGACTATGTCGAGTGGATCTCCAATATAGTACCAGTCTCAAAGCTTGATAGCAACATTCATATTTGCATAGATTTATAAGATCTCAATAAGGCTTGTCCTAAAGATGACTTTCCTCTACCTAACATAGATATCATTATGGACTTAACAACATGACATGGTATGTTGTCACTTATGGATTGTTTTCCTAGTTATAATCAAATCAAGATAGCTCCCGAGGATCAAGATAAGACATACTTTACATGTTTGTGGGGAACATTTTTTTGGAACATCATGCCATTTAGATTGAAGAAAGTAGGAGCTACTTATCAACATGCCATGACAACATTTTTTTATGACATGATGCATACTTTCATGGAAGACTATGGATGATCTATTAGCTAATTCATATACCAGAGAGGGACACTTAGAGATCTTAGACAAAATCTTCACCAGACTGGAGAAGTTTAATGTACGACTGAATCCAAAGAAATGTGTGTTTGGGGTGACTTCGGCCAAACTCCTGGGATACATAGTCTTAGAAAAATGAATTGAGGTAGATCTGGAAAAAGTTAAAGCTATCATGGAAATGCCCCCACCCAAAAAAATCAATTAGCTATGATCTTTGCAAGGAAAGTTCCAATCCATCTGAAGATTCATTTCACAACTAGCAGACAAGACCCATCCTTTTACTCACTTTCTACACAAAAATGTCTCTTTCTAATGGGATGAGAAATGTGAAGGATCCTTCAACCAATTGAAACAATATCTAATGATTCTAGTTGTCTTAGTACCACTAGAAAAAGGAAAACCACTCTTGTTATGCATTGCAACAACCGAGGTATCATTAGGAGCCTTGTTAGCACAAGAGGATTCAATAGGAAAAAAGAGGGAAATTTACTACATCAGCAAGATGTTGAACTTCTATGACATCAATTATACATCCATTGAAAAGTATTTCTTAGTAGTAGTGTTCACCACCCAACAGTTATGACACTACATGCTAACCCACACCATCAAGTTAATAGCCAAAATAGATCCACTCAAATACCTCCTCAACAAGGCTAACCTAACTGGAAGACTGGCCAAGTGGGTTATGATACTCAGTGAATTTTACATCCAATATGTGGATAGGAAAGCAATAAATGGACAAGAAATCACTGGTCAGCTAGTTCAAGCACCTCTGCCAAATCATCGCCCTTTACACATTGAATTTTTGGATGTTGTTGTCCTTACCTTGGCTGCAAAATAGTGGAAATTATACTTTGATGGATCACACACCCAACATGGATCAGGGGTTGGAATCCTATTTTTCATTCCACAAGGACATACCATACCAAAATCATACAGATTGATGTTCCCTTGTACCAATAACATGGTAGAATATGAAGCATTAATCATCGACATCAAAACAGTTGTAGAATGGAAAATTCCAAAATTGCAAGTATATGGAGATTCTCAATTGGTTATTAATGAGGTCGATGATGATTATCAAATTAAGGATGAAAAACTGATGCCCTACAAAAGGATGATTGATGAATTCAAGAAATACTTTATGGAAATCAAATTTGAACAGATTTCAAGAATGGACAATAAAGTTGTTGACGCCATGGCTACTATTGCTTCCTTGTTGCAAATTCTAGAGAAGAGAAGCCATTACGAGTTCTTGGTGGAACAAATGCTTTCCCCTACTTATGATGATACCAAGTCCCAAGTTATATGTCACCTAGTTGATACCAATTCCTAAATCTATGGAGAAATTTATACCTACCTAAAAAATAACACCCTTCCACCCGACCTATCTAGAAATCAAAAACAAAATTTCATTCGCCAGGCCACCTGACATACTCTTATTTCAGATGTACTATACTTACAAGGTTTTGACTGAACTCTCCTCTGATGTCTAGAATGTGATGATTCTAAAACCTCTTTACAGGAAGTACATGAGGGTGTTTGTGAAACTCATTCAAGTGGTTTAACCTTCGCCAAGAAACTCCTTCATTTAGGATATTACTAGCCAAACATGGAGGAGTCTTTCTAGTTCATCAAGAAATTTCAAAAGTGTCAGATTCATGGCAATCTCATCCATGCACCAGCACAAGAACTTCATCCTTTTGCATCAACCTGGCCCTTTTTCCAATGGGGACTAGATCTTGTTGGTAAAATCCATCCACCTTCGTCAAATGGACACACATTTATCATCACAGCTACATAATACTTCATGAAGTGGATTGAATCCACCCCTCTAATCACCATCATAGGAATGAAAATTTCATCATTCATCCTCAATTACATAATTTGTTGGTACAACATCCCCCAATCCATTGTCACTGACAATGGAAGACCAGTCAAAAATCAAGATGTGCAAGAATTATGTGAGAAGTTCAACATCCAGCATCACTTCTCTACACCATACTATCCTCAAGGAAGTGGTGAAGCAGAAGCTTCCAACAAGACCATTCTAAAAATCTTGAAGAAAATAGTCAATGATGTTGGATGTGATTGGGGCATCCAATTCAACCCTACTTTGTGGGAATACCGCACTAGTATTCGCACACCAATAGGAGCCACACCATATGCTCTGGTCTATGGATTTGAGGCCATTGTACCCATTGAAGTGGAATTACCATCACTCAGGGTTTCATTGAAGGATATCATCTTTGATGAGGACTATAGGGTATCTAGATTGCAAGAACTAGAACTATTAGATGAACAATTCCAACATGTAGTGAACCACCTGAAATCCTACCAAAAATGAATGTCTAGAAGATACAATCATAAAGTGAAACCCAAAACATTTCAAGTTGGTGACCTAGTATTGAAAGAGAACCCATGCAACCAACATGGCAGGGAGAAGAAAGGGAAGTTTGAGCCAAACTGGTTGGGCCCTTTTTTTATTGTGTCCATCTATGGATCAAGAGCATACCAGTTATCCACACCAGAAGGAGACCTATTTGAAAAGCCCATGAACAGTCTCCATCTCAAGAAATTCTACACTTGATTCATCTGTTGCATGGTAAAAGTCCTGAAAAAATCTAAAAACATCAGAAAATGTCCTAAAAAAATGGTCACCTTGGTGAAAACCTGGCAAATAGGCATCTTGGTGACAACAAAAAAAATTTAAAAAAGAAAAAGAAAAAATACAAAAAAATCATATAATCTGAAAAAAGTGCAATAAAATAAAGTAGTGAAAACCTGGCAATGGGTGCTATTTGTGACTGGTTGGATTCTTCCTCTATTGGAACATGTGTCGATCAAATTGGTCTCTGATATCACTATCCATATCCTTCATTTGAGCCTCATGTACATATTATGTTGTGTCGATCATGTCTCACTTTGGCTTATCAATCATTGTACATATCCATAATAAAATTGGTTTGATTCCACTGGGGGAAAGATCCTGAACTCATTGGGGGCAATCCATATTTGGTCTTAAAAACAATAGAAAAAAAATAGTACGATGACATGGTAAAAAACACAACAGTCAAACAAGCTACAACTTTGAACATCAATCAGACTCACCAAAACAATCCTCTGAACCAACAACAATAAGATCTATTGAAAAAAAAAATCATTTGGTGAAAATCCTCTAAATCACGGTTTAATCATTTTAACAAAAATGTTCAAACTATTTACATTGTGATTGTTGTTATCATTTCTCAGGAATAACTCAAGGATGTCAAGAACTAGAGAAGCTATGATCGAGAATGATATTTTTCTTTGCCTATTGTTTGTCACTTGATCATTAATACTCTGTGAATCATCGTAGGATGTGCTCTACAAAGTATCACTGATGACATTCTGGATTCGCATAGGAAAATAGTTAACTCTTGTTTGTTTACGCAAGAAATGTTCAAGTCATCTCGGTCCAATTATACCTAGATGCTTGTGTTAACTTGCACTATCAAACATCATGGAAGTAGTACTTAGGTCATCATGGTCTAAAATATGCCATTGATGCTTGTACTCACTTTTAACAATTTTAAAAGCTCAATTATGATACCAAGCACAATAAATTAGTTACTGGGATGACAACATTGCATTATTAGGCTTGCATGTTTAGGCTGTATTCATATAAGGTGCTATGGTGATATTTATAGATTTCTCCAAGGATAATACAATATTATGAGTGATGTTATTTCTATCATTAAAAAATTGAGTACATTTTACATTACCAAAAAGATCATTCACATTTTAGTTGTATAGGCATTAGGACAATATTCATACATTATCATATCATTTCAGCCTTCATTTTCATTAGGTCATATAATTGCATTATGAAAATCCAAAAACAAAGCATTAATCATATCATTTTCATCCATCTGCATCATAAATCACCAACATATAAATTTCCATTCATCCATTTCATACATGCATTCATATATTTGCATCAAAAAATAGAAAAAACACAGAGCATCATACAGATCGTACATCATGATAGAACACAATCCATAAAAAGCATGAAGAATTATCCTTCATTATTTAATCATTCCCTTCATCCATTTTTGCATTAACATTATCATCCATCTCATACATTTATTCCATCAATTGCATTCATACATATTTGCATAAGAAAAGTAAAAAAAACATAGCGTTCACATAATTAGATTCATCATATAAGGCAGATAGATATCATTCATAAAAGCATCATAGTATCATAACACAGGTTGCATCCATGACATATCATATCAACATCATATAGAAAATCACATAGCATAACAGAATAGGAAATTAAATGCATCCATCATGATCAACACATAGGCACATAAATCAATCATTACCATCGCTGCATATATATCTCAAAATGATGTCAAGTATACAAGGAGATCAGAATATGAAGAGATAAATCATCAAAAATGGTAGCAACTCATCAAGTAGAGAATGTATACATGTCAGAATCATAATAAAGCATCGAATATCTGAGCTATGTGGTGCTCCTCCTAGATGGTGTTGGCATCCCTGAACCAATACCTCCCCCTTCACCTGACAGACCAACGCCAAGATCTATGTGATCTCCAAGCAATGGCTATGTAACACCCATACTAACTGTCTGTGACTGTGACCTGCTAGACCAAGACTGAGCAAAGCTCTCCCGTACTCTAGAGGGACCAACTCATGATATCTCCCTCTGAAGAACTCATCCTCCTAAATAGTACGACGTATCTCTCTGTAGTAGTTAGCTGAACTAGTAGCCTTTGCCGCCTATTGTAATCTCTTGGCCACACCCTCAGCCTGCTCTGCCCACCATCTCAAGACATCTCTATCTTCATTCAATGCAACAACCTGACCCTACACCTATCCCTAGCCTTGCACCTATGCTAGCTGCTACCTAGAAGCATCTTTATCAGTCGTCAAACTCTATATCTATCCCTGGCCCTATGAGAGTTGTGCCTATAACTTTCCCTGAACTTGTGTCAATTATCCTTGAACTATCTAAACCTGGGCATGTAACGTTGTAATCTGAGACTATTGTTGTTGAGAAGGAAAGCATATTTGGACACTCTATTGTGCTACCACCACTAGGGATCACCTCCTACAAGGCACTCTAACATCCATTATGGGATGGTAACCCCCTCCTCTACCATCATGTCCTCCATCATCATTGCCATCATCCCCACCATCATCACCACCACCACCATCACTATCCCCACCACCTCCCCCCTCCTCATCCCCACCACCTCTGGCCCTCCTCCATCTAGGTGGTTTTTCCTCATCATCCTCTAATGTTGGCTCTAGCTCATCATGCCTTGAAATCCTCAAAAATGGGTGATCAGTCAAGTATTGTGATTACTCCTCAGTCATGTACCCCTCAATGATCTCTAGGTGATAATCCCAAATCACTCCTTGTAAACCATGGTACTCCTCACATGTAGTATCATAAGATAATTTGGGCCCCCACTCAGTCGCATCATGCTATCTCTGAGCATACATGGATAATCCCTATGGTATCCCCTAAACTCTTCCATACTGTCTGAGCACCCTCAACAATAGGAATCTCTCAATAATGTAGCATTTCCATCCAATGAGATACATGGTTGTCATCAAATGAGGAATCTCCAAATGATCCTCGGGCCACTACTCAGTCTACATATGGCCACCATGTAACAGAATCCAAGTCATCCAATACTCGCCTCCAATACTCCAATTTTTCCAACTTATGCTGGAGAATTGGACCTGCATAACCATAAATGTAGGGTCTCCCAAATGGCCAGAATATATCTGTCTCTAGATGTGTTGTCACTATATGCTCCCAATCCCACGTCTATAATAAGGTCACACCAGCAGATAGACTAGCTCCTCTGAGATAAACTACCTGATGCAAATCATGATATAACTGAGCAAGCATGCATGAACACTACTGGATTTGACACCATTTTCTGACGGACGTTCATCGGTCGTTTGACAAATCTTTGTTGGAAGAGCGACGCAATGGAAAAAATATTTTCGTCGCTATTTTTTTGTCGCAAGGCCGATGAAAAATTAAACGTCGAAATAACAGCGAAGAAACGTCAGTCGACGACATCGTGAAATGCCTCGGGATTTCGTCGGAATATCGATGAAAACTTTGTTTATCCATCGACAAATTGCACCAGAAGTTCATCGCCGGTTCGACGAAATGGGAAAGTAGAAGCATCGAAACAACAGAAGACGTTCGACGAAATTGTGATGAAATAGGCAAGTAGTAGCGTCAAAACAACACCAAAAGTTCGTCGAATGTGCGACGAAATAGGCAAGTAGTACCATCGAAACAACACTAAGAGTTTGTCAACTTTGCGATGAAATAGGCAAGTAGTAGTGTCAAAACAACACCAAGATTTCATCGACTTTGCGACAAAATTAGCATGGAGTGGCATCGGAAGAACAACAAAAGTTTGTCGAAAGTGTGACAAAATGGGTAGGGAGTAGCGTGGTAACAACGCCAAAATATCGTCGGAAGGGCAAAAAAATGGGCAGGGAGTTACGACAAAATCGTCATTGCAGCTATAGCAACTTCATCGAGTTTTTCTGTTGATTCGTCGGTGGTTGTCATCGAAATTGCGACGAATGTAAATTTTTAAAAATAAAAATCGCGGAAATGTACCCACTATGAGACTCACCCACTAATCATACACACGACCGCGATATTGGTTTGATAAGCTCAAAACCATGTATTTCTTATATTAAAAAAGTGCATTACCTTATTGAGCTTTTGTTTTTGTGAGTATAGTTTAATATTC
>VDFB02271358.1:900283016-900297564 GCA_007258455.2 Sequoia sempervirens
ACACATCAACAATCACCATCAATAATTTGCATTTCATCGATTGTTGTTTGGTTTAAATCATAGAAAAGGGAAATCGAGATCCTCGATTATTCTCTTGATCATCCAAACCTACAATGACATATTCTTAATATGTGATGTAAGAGCAATAATTATTGCAATGCAAAATACTAAAATAGTTTTGTATAAACTTACTCACTTTGTTGTTTCCTGATAATAACCCTTTCTTCTTGTATTGCTATGCCTGAATTATTGGAGACCTTTCTCTTATTTTGTTTCCTACAACCTATGGAGGGGAACTAAAATTCGTCATGCTCCTCAACTCTTTCATTCAACTCTTGATGAATGGCATTGCCTCTTTGATGAATAAAATGGTGTTTGCACATTTTGCTTGGACTAAACCATGGTGATATTTATTTCATAGGCATATCCTCTGAGCCAGGGATTGGTGTAAGTTTTGAAGAAGCAAGAGATGTTTGGAGATCTTTTCTCAATCTCTTAACACATTGACTAAAAATATGCTTTTGATCTACTCTAGTTCTTAAATCTTGGAGTACTAACTTCAAATAATCAACATCTTCTTGGAAGTTATCATCAAAAGCATCAAATGATTTACAACTATTTGTAATAAAACTAATAAAGATTAAGTCCAAAAAATAAAAAATAAAATCTTTTCATATTTATTAATAAAATAGTGATATTGAAATTTACCAATTCTTTGGTCTTCACCAATGACAACACCAATCACATCTTTATCTTCTTGCAGAATACAAACATCTATAATAAAAATAAAACATTAAATAAGTTTTAAGAACCATAAAAATCAATTAATATTTTATTATAAATATCATATCAACATTACCAGTGGTATTATTCTCATGACCAAAACTTCCTCTGACGTCATCATCATCATCATCAACCAATGGAGTAACACCATCTGTAATTCAATAATATTATTTTAGTTAGTTTCGAGAAAAAATAATAAGTTAGTAAACACATAAATATAATACTTAAATGTTAAATGACTCTTACTACCAACTTGATCTTGCTCATTTGTTATGTTTCTCTTTAGGAGATCTAAAATCTTCAACACATGTTTGCATGTGTTTCCCCTTTTTGCCCACTGACAGTCACATACATGTAAATCTAGTCCAAATTTTTGAATAAGATACCATTTCACTGGAACAGATTGACTTCTTGTCTTGTATGTGTTAGGGAGGAGATCATATGGATAACAATCCATATCAGGTATTTTTTTAGACCTCTCTAGTGCAGTAAGGTAATATCTTACTTTTTAAAGCTGGTTAAAAATATAGATAACTGCAAATATCTTTTATTTTTGTAAAATGGCTCTACTCTATGAAGAAGTATATGGATGAGCCAATCCATTCTCCTTGTACATTTCTTAGAATGATTACTTAGATAGTGACTCTTGATGTGGAAGTCGTATGACTCTATGGAAGCATTAGTTTCTTGCTTTGCATGAGAGAAGTTTTGAAAGTTTTTTGCCCACATTTCTATAAAAAAAAAGCATATTAATGTCTTAGTAAACATAAAAAATAACTTAAATGATGTAAATGCATACAAAAAAATGAATTCTCTGACAAACTTACCAATACGACCTTCATCATGACACCAAATTTTCTAGAAGTAATCAATAAATTTCTTCTCATCTTTGAATTACTTCATGAAATTTTTTATTAGGTGAGTAGTGATGTCTACATTATCACTCATCGCATACATGATCTCACCCAATCGATTAAACATGTTTGTACCAACATCCTTATTGTTGGCATGCCTAGATTGTAAAAGATAATATCAATCTATGGGGTTCAAACACATAATTTTACATATAACTTACTTAAATATTTACTTACCTATATACATTTTTCAACCATGCTCTACGTACATGCCAAATACATAAAAGTACTCAACATTTAAAGGATAATCTACAAGTTACATTATAAAACTTGATAAGTAACATTATAAAAAAAAAATGTTAAATTCAAACTAGTTTAAGCTATAAATTATGAAATATATATTTGTATAAACGAAATATTAATCAGTTGTAATGAATTGATTGAAGTTTAAATATAGAAACCAAGGCTAATAAAAACCCGATGGCTCCAATCTCTACACTAGCATCATCTGTCATGAATGGATTGACATTCCAATCTTCTCAACATTGTTTCTCTCGTTTAGAAACTTTTGTAAGCCATTCATTTAGATCCTCAACTTTATTTCTTGAGGATATGGACCATGCAATAGGTACTCTGGCCTCTTGTTCATAAAAAACAAGCAAGGTATATAATTGATATTGTACATGAATAAACCATTGATAAATTAATATTTTCAAATAATAAGTCAATGATAAGATAAAATCCATAAATTTATAAATTAATGTTGTTTTACTTACACCATATTTACTTGTTGAAAATGATGTGTCCATTCCAATGATTGAGTTATGTGAATGTTTGACCATCATTTCTCGCATCCATGGTGTTTGGATGCCTATCATAAATGGAACATTTTTTATGGTGTTTGGTCTTTTATAGTAGAAGTTCTCTTTCTCCTCTACATACCACAAACTAACACTTTTTGCATCATCTTCATTCTTTTGGGATCGAATGGAGCACACTCTTTTTCATGCATTCAACACATCTTTCCTCAATAAACATGTGTCCCTCTATTCATCAACTTAGTCAAACCATCATCTAGGTAGTGTTTTTCACATATTGTGTTGATCCCCACACCCATTAACAATAAAGACTCAATATATGATTTGCACTCATTTGATAACCTCGGTGTAAAACTGCTCCTTAGATCACTAGAAGGGTCATCCTTTCCATGGAAAAATTCACCATTTGCATCACAATGGCTCCAATCATTATATCTAATTAACACAACTTGTGGTCTACCATACATGACCTTAACATGAAAGTGGGTTTGACAACCCCTTTTTTGGATAAACCTTTGTTTCCTTTTCATGCTTTCAGGTTTATTTCTCTCATCCTCAGGACCAAAAGCACACCAATATCTATTTATACATAGAAATAAAATATATATATCAATTCATATAAAAATATATATATACAAAAGGACATGCTTATTAATTATATTTAATCTAGACAAACCTTGAGTATATCTTGATAGTGTGGTCAGTAGGTTTTGTTGTGTTGTTCTCTTTATGATATTTATGTATAAATGTTGTTTTTGTACTATCTAGTAAACCTTCACCTTTGACAAAGTGAGGGAGTCTTTCAAGAGGAATTGCAGCATATAAGTCCATATTGTCATCATCTCCAATAGGTGTCCATTCAAGGCCCTCACTCAAGAAATGATTTCCTTGGTTGGGAATGTCTTGTACATCCAGTTTAATGAGTGATTTCCATTTACTCTTTCTACCCATTCTGAATAAAATTAAGATGGTTAGTATTCCTCTATCTTGTTAAAAAATTGTATGAATAAATATCGAGTTTTCTATTCACTGCTTGATATAATTATAATTCATGTATATATAGGTAAGCTCTATGATTTTGTTAAATATGGTAGCACTAGAGATAATAGAAAATTTTATATATTACCTAAGGAGTCCCAAAAATGGTTCATTCAATTATAGAAGTTAAGTTTTGTATGAACTATATGCACACTACCAACTATGAAGATAACTAAAAATAATACAATAAGTATGCCACATTTGAGAATCACATATGACTATTGTACTTGGGTGTCCAAAAAATAATAAAAGTAATAATTATTGAAGCATGAATAGAAACCAAGGACAAAGGATCATGGGAATCTCATTTGTAAATTGTACTAATATAGATCTATGAAAGGATGGGTGGTATAGGTTTCACAAAACTATGTAAATTTTAATGGTTGCCTTAAATCCTAATTATCTAGAAGAAAAAAGGTGTAAGAATGATGTGTAATTTTTTATAGATAGATTATTGGTAAGAAAATAGATTTAAGATAAAACACTAAAAGGTTTCCAAGGGTGAGTATAGTGAGCAAAAGTAATGACACAATAATTTATAAACCCTAGGCCCAAAAATACATATTAATGAAATGGAAATTAATAGGAATATAACACCATAGAAATAATTGTAAAAATGATGATGCACAATATTAGAAAGAATAAATCTAAAACCTAAAAAATAATGAAGATATTTAAATCCTAAAGTGAAACACTATGATGCTAAGTCAAATATATTCATAAAAAATATGAAGAAAAATGAACTTTACCTACAACATCCAAAATCCAAAATAGCTACAACATAATATAGGAACATGAATCGACTAAATACATGTAAGGACTATGTTTTACAAATTCACATATATAAGAACTAGAATCTACATCTACCAATCACAAAACCATTAAATAAATATAAATATTTAACATCAAACGCGCGTTCAATATACTTAACTAGTAATATAGATGTGCAAGAATAATATTGTCTACTATGAAAAATTAAAGTTTATGACCTTGAAGGGTTGAATGTAGAAGGAAAGTTAAAGTTTATGACCCTAAAGGGTTGAATGTAGAAGGAAAGTTGCAAGAATGTTTCATATTCTCATGTTACATATTTTCTAGCTATATTGTTCCACTTGATCAAATACTTGGTAATCTCCCATTTTGACAATCTATTCTTTTTTGTATAAAGGATTACCCCTTGAGATCTATAGTAAACAAAATACTTCAATAATGTTGCCAATTTAAAGAATATTTATAAAATATGTTTTTTTCTTATATTAGTATCAAACTGTTTGATGATGAGATTCATTACACTATGCTTGGAAAATAACATTTAACTTATATTTTTACTATCCAAAAGATTTATCACTATTTACTTAATGTTAAGAACCATAATATTGTGAAATTTTATCCCCTTAAATAACTTGTGTCTAAAATTTACTTATCCAAATTCCATGCTAACTGGGTGATACTACATTTGGAGTTTGCACTAAATTCAATTTGGACCAAAAAGTATATATAAATGGAGAATATTTTTTACCACTTAGTCTATGCTCTTTCTCCTCTCTTTTTTATTACTATTGATGTCTTCTCTAATGAGTGTATTCTCAAAATATATTTTGATCATCCATGGGAAATATATTTCATTGGTTCACAATGCTAGAAAAACTCAATAGTTGGTGTAATACTAATTTCATGATTGGGAAAGCCTACTATCCTCTTTATTTTCATCTTAACTTACCTTATCTCAAGAATATATTATTGTGATAAGACCCTGCATGGTCTTCTAACAACTAGATTTTTTCCTTTTGATGTTTATTTTGTAAATCCTATGTATATACAATTTTTAATATTAAAAAATATTGGTATTAGTTATATGAATTCATGAATGATATGGATTTTACAATGGTGGTTATGATGCTATTGGAGCAAATATATCAAATGTGAATTAACTAGTTGTGCATATTACATATTTTAACATGTTCCATATGAGTTGAATGTTGATTATAGATGCCTACTTTGGGATATGTTCCATTATGAAGGATTTAAAAATCAAATATCTCATCTATTATTGATACAAGGGTTATTTTTACTATTCATGACTCATTTAGAGTTATATTTACTACTCACAGATGATCCTCTTCATTTTGTAAATAGATTTTTTTTAATTTACCATAGTTTGATGGTATACTATTTTTGAGAGCCAATTGTTGTACTATTCTTCCATTCCCAATGCACAGCCTTCATAGACTAGTAATTGATATAGATTTTCAGATTTGCATATACATGTAATAGAAGGATGAGAGGAATTGATATAGAGGGTCGTATACACCCTTCATTATAATTGATTTCAAAATGCATGTTAGCCGAACTCGAATTAATATCTTGTAGACTAGTAACATAATAGAAGTAGTCTACTGCTAGTGCTAATGGTGTTTCATAATAGTACAATGTTATTGTTTTGTATGAGCAGCGGGCTGTTTCAAACGCTAGAACTGCATTACAAACGGTGATGATCAGGGTAATTGATGAAGAGAGAATTGATCTTGAAATTATGTATTGAGGATTGGAAGTGCGAACCACAATCCATGACTTGATTACTTGTTCAATTTTTTCCTGCAAAATCTTGGGTGGATACAAATGAGGACTTAACTTTAAAGCAGAGAGAAGTAGAGGTATCTTACGAGATACAATTTCATAAATACCAATACTAGCTAAAGCAGCACAGCCTAGAAGAAGAGCTCAAGTTACCATCGATACCAATATTATTTACATTTGCCAATTCCACAAAACTTGAACTCCACATATCATTTGGACATCTTAATATATTAACAACATCGGATTTATCTTTATTAACCACACTTTTAATGTAAACATCCTTATGATAATGTCACTTAAATATTTGATAAACACCACACTTCTAATGTAAACATCCTTATGATAAACATCCACGATATACAACTGCCAGGGATTCTAATGCAAATGATGATATGGGAATTATTTTAAGGGCCACTTCTCTCGGAGTTGTTGAGGAGATGATCTGTGCGGCCTGTTTGAACGATTTGGAAGGGCATGATGAGATCTGGAAGCTCAGAAATTGCTGTCATATTTTCCACAGAGGTTGCTTAGATGAATAGATTGGTCTTCTCCATAATAAACCATGAATGCATTGTTTTAATGTTGATGAAGATGAATGCATTGTTTTATCTTACAGAGAAATAGAACAAACAGGAAAATACAAGCACAAAGACACTCAAATTTCAGATTGTTTTACCTGAGATTGGCGCTGATTTTGATTATCTGTGGAACCTTGGTAACCCTCCTCTATTCTCCTGTGATAGTCTCAAGTTCTGGAATGATCAAACATGCGCTGAGAAAAGCAATCAACTGTAAATTTTCAATGATTAAATTGGCACGATCAAACATCAAACATGTGCTGAGAAAAAATATCAAAGATTCAATTTTCTTTCACCGGCGCCGGAAAACATAAGCTGAAATTTGGCGCCAAAAAAGAGATTAAAACAAAAACAAAAAAAAAAGCAGACAAAACTTGTCCAAGTGATCTCGTAGGTTTTGACTTTTCCCAAAGAAACTGCAGTTTTGGGGAAACGACTCTACTGCCAGACATCTTAAAGATTTTGTTTTTCAAGGAAAAATTTCATCTAAACGATGCTGCCGTGAACTGATGCTTAACGGTGAGTTAAGACCTAGCAGAAACGATGTAGTGCAGTAATGTATGGTTATGATGTATGGGATGGCTATCTATGCCCGGTGCATTCTAGGGGCTGGATAGCCGTTTCCCTTGTCTGGTAGGTGGAGTAACAGTTACTGATTTTTCACAACAGCTAAGTCATTGGCTTGCAAGAAGTTATGAGGAGGATCCTGAGAAAGGCAACAAATCTGCCATATTTGATGGGTAGGGAGAAGATTGGAATGGTTTGACATGCATGAACTGTCCATGTTCATTTCCGCAGACATATTTTTCTTGTTTAATTATCAACAGCAGCCTGTTATCTTCTAAAAACGACATTCAAAGTCGATTTCATTTCACGTGGAAGAGATTGTGCTTCTAGAAAGGGGATAAATGTTTGTTTTCTCCTCCATAAATTTTTTAGTAATTTGTTCTGATGCTTTCTGTTATAAACTATATAATTGCTTGCAATATGACACACGTTTTTGAGATGTGAAATTGTGGAAACTCGTGACTCTTTTAACTTTTTTTTTTGGAACGTGAAGAAAGACCATCGAAATTCACAGCTCAATGAGTTTTATTAGACCATTAAACATATTAAAACATTTTGATATGCCTTGCATTCAGTGGAATGAAATTTCCTTCAATGGTCTATGATTGATGGAAAATTAAAAAGTCTCTCTTAAAAGCTTATGTAAATTTAAATGAATGATAAATCAAATAAATTGGAATAAATGTGTTTAGCTAAGACAAATAAATGAGTAGGGTTGGTGATAGTTAGCTTCTTTATACAGGAATTTATCTTCTAGTATATTCATATAAATTGATCTAATTTGGGTATTTTAAGTTTTATTGAACAAATAGATGTCATTGAGGTCTATCAATTAGTTGCATATAATTGTAAAAACCATATTCTTATTCTAGATCCATAATCTTGTATGTTCCTATTACTTCCTCCATTTTTTGTCCCTTTCACTTTAGTATTTGCACTAAGTCAAAACAATGTTTGGAAATAGCTTTGGGAGCTTAATTTGCTAACATGTTAAAGTAACAAACTTCTTTATGTCTTGATTTAAATCTCCTTTGTATTTCTTATTCATAATGAGTTATGAAAAGAGAAAAGTATATTGAATGAACAGCACACGAATGTTCTTGATCTGAAGATGCTCTTTGTCTTGTCTTAATTCTCATAATACCATTTGATTCAAACACTGGTTCTATTATGTCTTTCTCAACCTTATGAGTTATCTTCAAATAGGCATTCTAAGTGTTCAATTTAAAATGTTTGTGCTCAAGTCAATTAGAAACACTCACATTTTAAGATGGGTTGGCTTGAGGAATGGAAAGCTAGACATTAACCAAGGTAGATGGGATTACACATGTGATTCTATCCAAATTATCCAGTCTAGAAAAGCTAAAAGAAATGGCTAAGGTTAGGTTTGGTTAGTTTACATGCCATAACTCTCAAATTAGACAAGGTGGGATGGCATATTTATCAAAAGTACTCAAGTGAGTGCAAGACAAGAGAAAGTGTTGATTATGCACTTTTTAGATTTTCATTTTTACCTCATGTTTTAGTATTCATATAAAAATAACATGAAACAAGCATACTAAAGTAAAATATGAAAATGAGTAAAGTAATAGGCATTTTTCAAAGGATGTATCTTTTCAAAAGAATATGACTTGGAGGATGGCCTTTCCTTTCTTCATGTTCTTCCTTGTGGCTAATCTTCTAAATTTACACCAATAAACACAATAGGGGACTAGTAAAATCCACACTAACATGGTAATAAAAATAAATCTCATATTTGACTTCGAACAATGAAGATCAATATATACAACATTATAAAAATAATATTAAAAAGAATGGGATTGTGGAGTTGTGACTATGTTGTTCAAGATGAAGCCATGTAAAAATAAATATGAAGAAATATGGGCATCAAATCACTATGGTTATTGAGTGGTAATCAATTTGACCCCCTCAATATATAGAATTTAAGCTAGAGGAAGATGGCATGTTCCTAGAATTGTGAAGGAGTTGGAATTAGTGTGATCCCTTGAATTTGTATAACATGAATTCATGTAAAATTTAAAAATTATTTTCCTCATGGATTTGAAATCAATGTGATGTGGTGAAAGAACAATAATAAGTATGATATATCCCCCTTAAAAAATACATCATAAAACACATAATGTATGTAAATATAATGTGGATATAATATTGTTTACAATATTTTAGTGTAAAAATAATTCAATTGATATATAACCATTTCCCCTCCAAAATCTATTTTCTTGATAAAATATAGTTATAAATCAAAATTAAGAAATCATTCAAAGAGAATTATGATTAGTTATTTATTTGGGAATCTTATCTTCAAATCTTTTTTAACTCATGTTTAGATTCACATTAGTGAACCAAAAAATATTATATGATAAATAATATATGATCGTATTGATATTTTATTTTAGAAATTTTAATAAACAGAAGATTTTTTTTTAAATGTTTAAGAGATCACATTTTAAGTTTAAGGGACATAAGGTTAGACATTAATCTAAAAATTAAGTCTTATTTTATTAATATACTTATGTGACATCACATGATTTACTATATTTAATGTTAAATTACAACATTTTTTTTTTAAATGTCACTTTTGAAATCACATCTAATAACTTTATGCAAACAAAAAAATTTATTAAAATTATTCTTACCACCTCTTTCTAACCATTTTGGTCTTATATTTTATGTTGTCATTATGTAACCCTATTATTCCCATCATCCTTAAAACTTAATAGACTACTTATATACACTATGAACACCAATTTTAATGAAGAATTCATTGATATCATTAAAACTAGATTATTTTTAGCTTGTTCTATCTATAAGACAATTAAGAATGTTATCGTCTTCAATCATTCCTTCTTTTCCTTGGCCTTATGGTCCTTTCTCCATTCAATTCATTTGATATATAAAATAATTCTAACCATTTTCCTTTTAGTGATTGATTTGATTCAATTTTAGTAAAATTCATTAAAAAATATCACTATGAAAATACTCCACACAAATCTAATCAAAATGTAAAATAATATATAATGATATCATTATAATGCAAAAATAATCTATTTAGAAAATAATCACAGAATCATTCTCAATTACTTCAAATTCACCCCTAAACATTGATGGGGTATCTTTCTTCCTAAAAAGTTAGTTTGGTCTATATATAATGTTTCAACTTATTTCTAAACTATACCTCCATCAGGTATAGAATGTGCTTAACTAGCCTTACATATATAGATCTATTATTCCTATTTACATTCTTTTCCACTTCTCTATGGATTACCTTGTCCTCTATAAAATTATTAAAATTAATTGCACTATATTTATGTAGACAATCCAAAAGGGGAATTTCAACCATAGATTATAAGTTTTGGTAATTTACCTAGCAAATCTTTTCAAATTTATTTTATATTGTGGCTTTCCTTCATCTTGAGAAAACTTCATCATTCATCTAATATAAAAATCTAGAGACAAAAATGGTCCTAATAACTATCACAACATCATGATTGATCATGGATTTACAAAAATAATTTCTACTACATTAAACATTCATATCTCTAGTTTCATAAGAAATAATTATACCAATGGTCATATTTTACCATTGATGTATATAATTAAACAAAGGGAAAATGGTGAAAAGATTAATTATTATTTCTAGACCTTTGTAAATCCTTTAGCATCATTAATATAATTCCCTTGGGTATTCTTAAATTTATCATTTACAATACTAGAATTCCATTCATGGTAAATTGCACACAAGTGTTGGTGGAAAATTGGAGGTTTTGAAGTACCTTTAGGGAAATTAAGAGCTATCCACTCTCCCCATATTTTTTCTCTATGCATAGATGATCTTTAGGAAACCATTTCTTATTTACTACAAAGAAATACTTTTTGGTTATAAATTTTTGTGTCATAAATTTTATTTACAACTAACATCATTTTGGTGTTTCACACAAAAGAAAAATACTAGAGATATTTTTGTATCTTGGAACCTTTTGTGACACAAATTTTACTAAAGTAAGCCTTGAGAAAATCAAATGTCGGTTTTTAACAATTCAAAGCATGCATCTAAATAATTTTCTCCATATATAAGGTTTATATGATTGAGATTTTATTTTTATATGTATATCTAGGGGTGTTTTGGGGAACCTACTTTAGTTTTTCACCAAAAATTGAGTGTAAAATGAGAAAAGGGTATGTTGCCCTCACAAATCATGATATATATTGATTATGGATTTATTTCAAAATATCTAAAGTAATATTCACCTCCTCCAATCACTTGTTATCCCTACTATTCTAGATGGGGAACAATTTGGGTGCTTACCTTATTAAATATAACATTTAAATTGAATTGAAAGAGTTATTACTTCTATTATGTGTATGCATCTTAACATGTTAAAATATTATTTCATCACTAAAAAACTCTTTCCAAATTTGATACTTCCCCACTTATCATAATTGTGATATTTCAAGCACTAACTATGATACATAGGCTTAGATGAATGGTTAAAACTTCATTTATGTTCTTTATTTATTTTTTCAATGATAAGTGCAAGATAATGGGTCAACTTTGAGGGGTAAAACTTTAGGGTAAAAAGTACTTCATGGAATGAGTACCCATTTCAAAAATGTGTATACCTAATTTTAAGAAGAAAATAACCTTTATTGGTCAAAGTCTCGAACCTAAGAATATACCTAATAGTAAGGGAGAAATGTCACTAATGGAGAGACATTAAGTTATAAAGTATATCTTTTTACTTTTCTACACTAGCAAGCATTTTTAAATTGTGTTTTTAATGGGTAACCATTTATATTACAAGTACTTGATATGTAAAATTAGTGGGTATCCATTTATAATAGGTAAAAATTACATTTAAATTTAAATCTTCTCTACCCCCACTTTTTCCTTCGTTTTAGCCTTAAAAGTATGACCCTAGGCCTTGGACTTACAAGTACAATACAAGGATATCATCTACTAGTAAAATTAACTTCAACAATATGTGTAACTTTTTTTTCAATACTTTATGACTAAATTAAAACCCATTATAGGTTTAGGAATCTACTTTTAAATGTGTAATTTTTCAAATGTTTAGCTTATTTCTCTAAAAAAATATATTAATTTTATTCTCCTAAATTTGAAATCACATATATTACTATTTTATAATAATTTTATTCTCCTAAATATGTATCCTCAACCCTAACATAGGCTTCACTACCTACACGTTGAATATAAAAGAAATGAAATAGAAAAGTAAAGGAAATGGCAAAAAATTATGAGACTCAATGTTTCAGGGGGATTCAAATATATCTACTAGGGCTATAAACACCTGCCTAGAAGTAGAGCCATGTTTGAGAAGATATCAGCAATAACCTCGTCGAGGTTATAGATGCCTATCTAGCAACAGGCTCTATCCAGTTGCTTTTGTAGTAGAAATTACTTTACATAGCCTTATACTTAGCAGCCTACTTCATTTGGAAAATTTTCAATAGCAGAGAAATTACTTACATAGCCTTATACTCTGGACGATAAAGAATTGGATAGATGAAGCTAAGTCTATTCTAGACAAATTTGAAAAAGTAAAAGTTTCACACATCTAAAGGGAAGCTAACAGCATGGAAAATTTCTTTGTGAATGAAGGGGTTAGGAAGCAAGGATTGAACACATGGCAAAATTGTAGGGACTTGAGAACTGAAGTCAGGGCCTTACTAGATTATGATGTTACACATGGAAAAGAGGCAACCATATTTAATGATTAAAGAGAAAGGGGCTAGGTACATCAAAATCAAGAGATTTTATGGGGCCACATCATGTTACTTAGAAGGGAAGGAAAAGTAGCACACTTTGTGGGTGCATTGGAACAACTGCATAATTCTGCAATAGGTTCTCGACACTGGTAGAGTCGACAATAAGGAGCAAACAAAAATGGGGGGGGGATAGGAAAAGAGTTGAGCCTAATAGCTATGAGGTGCACACTAGAAATGACAAGGTTTGGGAGTAGATTGTAAGAGGTGGCTTGGTTCCATATCTGGAAAAACTTCATGGGCCCAATTTTGTGGCCACAAACTACTTCGAGAAGAACTGGAACAATGACGAAATCATTCTCTTTGGTAGGAAGGTGAAGCTGGATGAGAAAATTATAGGGGAGATTACTGGTATGTCCACTGAGGGAGTGAAGTTTTATCATGACAAAAGGTTTTCTAATGAGGCGGTCATTATATTTTTGAAGAAGGATAAGGAGAAATTGAAATTGGTTAAAATCTCTAACAACTATTTCAAAATTGACACTATCAAGGTGCTATGGAGAAAGGTAATTCGTGTAATAATGGAGTATATCACACTGGATGAGAGATTTTCCAGAGTGTATGGGCACCATTTTTCCATTCTTAACGACTTATGCTATAAGGTATGAATTTCTATGCCTCACTACCTGTTATGTTCATTGACTAATAGCCTGGAGGACCATAGGAAAAATCCTAGGAGATAGCCTATTCTTCATCTTGGTCTTATTAGGTTAATTTATGAACACTATCAAAGCATGTCGGCTTTATCTAACCCTGTTGCCTCTGTGGAGTCTGAGGACTATGATACTGATAGTGGGGGTTTAGATATTTAGCCAAACCAGGAGAGAATTGTTGAAACCCACCCATCCTCTAAGATGTCTGGTAAGAAAACCTAGTCTAAAAAACCCCAACTTGCTAAAGATAACCCTGAGACCTTCCCCGACTGCTCTACCCCCTTAAAGAATCTTGTTCTTAAGGGCTCCCCTACCAACAAGCTGGTCTCCTACTCTACAGAATCCTTGGAAGACAAAGTTGAGAACCCTAAAGCTAGTAGAAATTTTGTGCCCTCCCCTCCCGCCTCTTTCAGATTTGAAGGTACTAGATTTACTAGCTCCCCCAACTCGAGTGATGTTAATCTCATTTTAGACTGGGTTTAGTCTGGTGACATTTTGGCCTCTACTAGAAACGACATTAGTAACATATTCAAGGTCTTGAAATGGGCCTACCAAGAAATTAATGAGCTCAATCAAAGAAACAGGGCTCTGTATAGCAAATCAGAGGAGCTAGAGTTGAAGCTGGCCACTCTCAGCAATGAAGAAGGGAAACAGAATAAGAACACTGGTAAGAAAGGAGGAGACAATGAGGAAAAGTACAAGTCTCTGGAAGAGGAAATGGTTAAAATTAAAAATAACTTGAAAAATGTTGTGGAACAAAACCATAAAATGGCTAGGCACAATGCCATTATTATCAATGCTATGTCCGAAAAGCTGGAAAAAATGCAACAAGGTTCGTTGGTTGTTAACTTGGAAGCAAAAAAGGAAAGCAAGAT
>VDFB02271358.1:900297664-900325166 GCA_007258455.2 Sequoia sempervirens
AGGATGCCTCTAATAGAATGGGATTTAGTATGCAGACCAAAATCCTTGGGGGGGTTAGGTCTTAGAAAAATTAGAATGATTAATAAGACTCTTCTTGCTAAACAAATATGGAGATCCTTTTCGTTTGATGGAGAATGGAAAAATATCTTAAAAAGTAAATATATGACCAATTGTGTGTCCCTCAAAGCCTTGCTGGATTCTCCTATTCTACCCCATGGTTCAGCTTGTTGGAATGACATGATTGCTGGTAGAAATATTTTGGAATCAAGGGTTGGTTGGCACATTAGAAGTGGTAATCTAGCCAGGTTCTGGGAGGACAAATGGATCTTTAAGGATCTCCTAATCAAAATTGAAAGATTCAATAGATGGGTTGAGTTTTGCAAAGCTACTTTTGGAGAGTATGTAAAAGATTATTGGAGTGAAGGAGATTGGGTGGATTTGCGTATGGTTAGCTAGGAATTGGCTCCGCTTCAATCTTCCTTGATGGCTGTCAGATTGGGACAAAATCAGTTGGATGATCATATTTTCTGGATGGACAAACCTTCAGGTAATTACTCTATTTCATTGTGTTTCTTTGTTGTCCCTTTCTCAAGCCCCCCCTCCTTTCTAGTCTAAAGCGTGGATTAAACACTTGAATCCTAAAGTCAACATTTTCTTCTGGATTCTGCTTCAAAATAAGGTAATCATGGTGGATAATATTTGCAAATGGGGATTACAAATCCCCAACAGATGTTACCTTTGCAGGAGTGAAGCAAAGTCAGCAAACCATTTGTTTCTCCACTGTCCATTTGTTGCTACAATCTGGGGAATTTTTTTGGCTCTTTGGAATATTTCTTGGGTGTTCCCTTTATCCATTGAAGAATTCTTTTCACAATGGAAATCCCCATCTCAAAATCCCTTCATTTGAAGATTATGGGCTTTTATTTTCCCTTTTGTTGTGTGGGGAGTGTGGAAAGAACGTAATAACCGACTTTCCAGGGATAAGGAAATGTCGAAGATTAATGTTTTTGAAAAAAAAAAAAGGCTAATAAAAGAAAACTTCAATGTTATTCCCCATAAAGCTTTAAATCTTGAGGTTGTGGTGTGCACTCCCTATGATCTAATGATAGCCAAGGATTGGAATCTCAAAATGGATGTATCTAAGGCATCCAAGCCAGCTAAGAAAGACAGGGATGGTGTGTGCTGGACCTTTCCTCCAAATGGCTTGACAAAAGCCAACTTCAATGGAATTGCGAAGGGAAATATGGGGATGGCCAGAAGTGGAGGTGTGTTAAGGGACTCAAATGGTAACTTTTTGGCGACTATGGCCATTTCCCTTGGTTCTCAAACCAATCACATGGTAGAGGCTATAGGAGCTTTTCAAGTTTAAATTTAGCACAAAATCTGAATATAAAATATTTATGGCTTGAAGGGGACTCCAAAACCATCATTGACTATATCCTAGGTAGGACCCCACCCTCCTGGTCTATTAAGAATTGGATTGAATACACTAAATCTATCTTACATAAGTTTGAAAAAGTTAAAATCTCCCATGTCTATAGGGAAGCTAACAACATGGCGGATTACTTTGCGAATGAGGGGGTTAAGCTGGGAGGTTTGAACATGTGGAAGAATTTCAGGGACTTAGGAGTTGAAGTCAGAGCCTTATTAGATTATGATGTTACACATGGAAAAAAAGAAAATATCTTTAATGATGATAGGGAAAAGGGCTAAGTACATCAAAATCAAGAGATTTGATGGGGCCGTGTCAAATAACTCAGCTGGTAAGAAAAAGTGGCATGCTTTGTGGGTTCATTGGAATGGCTGCGTAAATTTGCAACAGGTTCTCGGCATTGGTAGAGATTGCAGTGAGGTGCATGCGAGAATGGGGGGGATAGGAAAAAAGTTGAGCCAAATAGCTAGGAAACGCACACGAAGAATGCTAAGGTCTTGAAATAGGTTGAGCGAGGAGGTTTGGTTCCATTCCTGGAAAAACTTCATGGACCTGATCCTCAAGCCACTGACTACTTTGAGAAGAACTAGAATAATGGAGAAATTATCCTATTTGGGAGAAAGGTGAAAATAGATGAGCAAATAATAGGAGAGGTGATTGGAATGTCCATTGAGGGCATGACATTTTATCTTGGCAGAAGGTTTTCAGATGAGGCAGTAATCAATTTCCCAAAGAAAGAAAAGGAGAAACTGAATCTAGTCAAAGTTTCCAACAACTATTTTGAAATCGACTCCATCAAGGTGCTTTGGAGAAAGGTGCTTTGTGTCATTATGGAGTATATTACCCTGGATGGGAGATTCACCAGAGTTTATGGTCATTATTTTTCTCTCCTTAACCACTTCCGCCATAAGGTACAAATTTCTTTGCCTTATTACTTGTTCTACTCATTGAGCAATAGCCTTGAGGACCACAAGAAAAATCCCACGAGATACCCTATTCTTCATCCTGGGCTTATTAGGTTGATCTTTCAACATTTTCAAAGTCTGTCTGCTTTATCCAAACCAGTTTCCTCCATGGCATCTAAGGACTACGATACAGACAGTGGTGGCTCGAATATTTATTCTAAGCCTAACTCAGAAGGTATTTTTGAATCCCATCTGTCCCTTGTCTTGTCTAACAAGAAAACCTGGCTTTGTAAACCCCAACAGATGAAAGTTAACCCTGAGAATTACCCTGGCTGCCCGACCCCTTTAAAGAAACCCATTCTCAAGGGTTCCCCTGCTAAAAATTTGGTTTCGTACTCTACAGACTCTCTAGAGGACAATACTGAGAACTCTAAAGCTAGTAGAGATTCCATTTCTACCCTTCTTGCCTCTGTCAGAGATGTTGGAACCAGATTTCCCAGCTCCCCCAACCTAAGTGATTTCAACCTCATTTTAGATTGGGATCAGTCTGGAGACATCCTTGCCTCTGCTAGATGTGGTGTTGGTAATATTTTTCAAGGTTATGAAATGGTCCTATCAAGAAATCAATGATCTTAATCTCAGAAATAGGGTTCTAAATAGCAAGTTGGAGGAACTAGAACTGAAGTTAGCTCTAAACAATGAAGAAGGAAAATGGAAAAAGAATAATACTGGGATGGGAGATGATGACATTGAGGACAAGTATAAGACTCTAGAAGTTGAATTTGTTATAATAAAAAATAATATGAAAATTTTTGTGGAACAAAACTATAGAATGGAAAGGCACAATGCCATTATCATTAATGCAATGTCTGAAAAGTTGGAAAAGTCGCAACTGGGCTCGCTGGTTGTTGATCTAGAAGAGGACAAGGATAAAGGAAAGAATGAGGACCAAGGAATATTGAAGAGGACCTATGCCCACCTTAAGAGGAAAGTGCCTCCTACTTCCCAAATGGTCCAGATCTTAAAGAGGGGGGTTCAGGAGATGAATGACATGGAAGCTCAGACAACGAAAATTTTAAAGTCCCAAGCTTAGTTGTTGCTGGTGTTTTATCTGGTCTTTTTTGTGGTTGTTGCTTTGTAATTTTTTTTTTCCTTTCTACAGCCTCTTTGTTTCTGGGTTCATTGACATTTTATCTCTTTTTTTGTAATCTTTGTGGTTTCGGGTCCCTGTAAAACCCATTTTTTCCTTTTTCAAAAACAAGTAAATATGACCCACTAGTGATACAACAAAAGCTCCCTTAATTGCAACTTAGGGAGAATATTATTATGCAAATGATAGAAAGATGGGTCTTGGCTACTAGGCCATGTTAGGTACCTATGTACAAATGATCTCTTACAACTGAAACAAATGATCTCTCACAACCAGAGAAAAGAATAAAACCTGGTGGGGAAAAAATCCTATCTGAAAAGAGAGAATGCAAATAATCATGTACAAGTGATAAATGAAGCGAGGAGAGGAGGACCTAACATTATCCCCTAAGGATTTTATTCTTCACATATATAAAATCAATAGCCCACCATAAGAGGGAAAGGTAGTGTAGTGTAGTAAAATGCATACCTTTTCATTTTCACACTTGTTTGGACCTGCCTTGCTTTATTTGTGCTTTCTTATGGATTAATTGGTCCTATTTTGCACCCACAAGCCTAATAAACTATATATTTTTATGGAAAATTCAGACAAACATCAAAAAGATAAATGATCATTTAATGATTCTATTTGTGTGTCCATGATTTGTGGACTAGGACTAAAACACCACCTAGGGAATATTTTTCCTCCATGGGTCTTGGGACCCTAATTTTGAATACACCTGAAAAAGGTCCCTTTTTGGAGTCTATGTCCCAAAATTTGAGCCTTGGGACTAAGATGTCACCTAGGGAATTTTTGTCATCCTTGGCTTATTTTTAGGACTTAATTTCAAATTCTGGTGGGATTTAGCCTCCTTTATTTAATGATTTCATATGTCGGCTTGTTGTGGTGTAATTTTGGGATATTAACCATGAATAAGTATAAATACAAGGTTTCTTTGACTTATTTCAACCCAAGTCTTTTGTGAGAGAATTCCTAATATCAAATTGAGTTCACAAGAGCATTCAAGAACATTCTATGAAGCATTTGGAGCCATCATCAAGATTCAAGCATCATGCCAAGGGTTTAGTGCATCCATTCATGTTGTTGAGCCAAGATTATGGATGTAGCATTGAAGATCTATTTGCAACCATATCCAAGGATCTAAGATCTACATTCTTCATGGGAACTACATGGTAGATTGCAGGTTTGCTTCACAAGACATTATACAAGGTGATATCATTTACATATTTCATGTTTAATGCTTCATTTCATCATTTGGTTTAATTACCTACAAGGGGTTTGACCAAGGAAAACCCCCATTTGCTAATAATCAATGACAAACCCCCATTCACTAACAATCAACAAGTTTTTATCTCTTGTGTGTTTGTATTTGCAGATTTAGGTTGAAGACTTAAAGATAATTTTGGAGTGCAAGATTGAAAAGGTGAAAAGTTGCATTGCCAAAGTTGTCATCTTCATGAAAATTCACCTAGAGGCTAGATCTATAAGTTTCAGGACCTCAGATATAGGGAGAAGCAAGTGCAAACCTTAAAGCTCAGTACCACATTTAAAGTTTTTAGAAATTCAGAATGGGACTAATATGCCACCTTGGGCATCTTAGTCCTCCCAAGTACATTTTTCAGTGATTCTTCGAGATCTTGATGTGACATCCGAAAGACTTTGTATCTACCCTGAAAAACAACAGTGGGACTAATACACCATCTTACACATCTTAGTTCTCCTAGGCATATTTTGATAGCTTCTTTGTGTTTCTAGAATCCTAATAACATCTCCAGACTTCCTAAGTACACACATGTACTAACTCCATGTTGCATACTTTCATTATTTGCATCTCTCATTTAGCTTACATTTATAGTTTTAGGTCATTTTTCATATCACATTGTGTTTTCCAACATTCTCTTTTCCAAGCATTTTCTTGGTGGTGAACCCCTTAGAATTCAAAGAAGCCCCTCCTAGGTCCTTCCTAAATTTGAAATTGACTCACCTTGTGAGATTGTTACTCAATTTGGACAATTAGGACTCCTAGGACATTAGTGAATGATTGCTAGAAAAAGAGTGATATATTTAAGTATCCATTTTTCTTCTCACCATTTTGGTGAACCCGACCTTTTTGAACATTCATTTTTTGATTTGGAGTCCATTCAATTTCTAGATCTATATTGAATTCATTCTTGCATTGCATCATGTATTAGTGAAATTGCATCTAGGGTTTCTCATATTTAGTGAAAGTGCATCTAGGGTTTCTCATATTTGCATTAGTGAAAGTGCATGTAGGTTGCATTTTTGCTTTCTTGCATCATTTTATCTCATTAAAAAACTAAAAACTGTATTGTTATTCATCCTAATTGCATTTAGGAACATTGTTATTGCATCCAAAATTGCATTCACTTTTTCATCCAATTTCTTGTCAATAGTCACTTTTTCTTGCATTCATTTGCACAATTTTCTATTTCCAAACATCAGGTCCCTAGGTAGGCAATATGGGAACACTATTAACAACTTAGAATTTACTATTTTTCTGATAAAAACCTCCACTTAGACAAAAACGACCTTACTGGCATCTTAGTTCCTCTCTAGGTTTCTGGCTTAGAACCCTGTCTAAGTTGTGTGCTCTTTGTTCCACTTTTTGGGCCCTCCAAATTCCTTCAGTAGGACTAACACACCCTTATTGGCATCTTAGTCCCTATTGGGCTTTGAAGTTATAATTTTTAGGGTTTAAATATGCTTTTCTATGCTTCCTAAGCCTCCTAGTTACATACACTATAATTTTGTAAAGTTATGGGGGTATGTGCAGGATCATCATGGAAAAAACAAGCCCTTAAGTGGCAAAAAATTCAAAAAAATCAAAGTTAGGCAACTTGACGTAAACATTTGAATAAGTTATCTATATTATTTCAAAAATATGTAAGAATATAATTTGTAGCAAATTGAATGTAGTTTCTAAACTACTAGGTTTGTTTAAATATATATATTTGGTGAAAATTTGAAATTTCAATGCAATAGTACTTTAATTTTAGGGAAAAAATAAGAAGTAGGTGTCTATTTGACCACCCTAACCAGAATAAAATGATAATATTTTTTTATGAGATTTTAGATATAAGTAGAGGACTCATGTCCCGATGTGATGCATATTTTTTTGTAATTTTTTTCCAAGTAAATAATTAATTATGAATTTTTTATTACAACTTTTAAAAATATAAAAGTATGTTTGTTTTTTATTACAACTTTTAAAAAATATAAAAATCATATATTTTTGGCCACCTTAACTTGGTCAAAACTTCATAAAATTCATTTTTTCTTTTTTTAATCCTATAGTATGTGAAGCATAGAATGTAACACATGTTTTGAACTCAAAAAAAGTGATATCGTTTGAAAGTTATAGACGTTTTTCAATCAGCCTATCAATCAGGACTTTAGTTATAATTCAAATAGAAAATGAATAATAATTACTTATTAAATACAAAATAAAGCATAATTTATATTGATGGAAAGCTGAGAATCTCCTTTAAAAACCCTTATTGTTTCATCAATTTTGGGTAAAAAAAAGTCGTCAGCCACATACCCATCATATTACCACTTTTTGGCCCATCATGATCTTGCACATACCCTTGGGCACATCTATTTTATGCATCTAGGTCAAAAACATAAATTTAGGGCACACTTTTTTGAAATCATTTCAATTAAGAGCATCATTAGATTTGAAAATGCTCACATTTTTGAAACTTTGCATAATATGGATAAAGGTACTTTTCACTTTTGCATATACAATGTTTACATTCATAAAACTTTGCATAAGTTTGATAAAAGTGCTTTTCATTTTTTGATATTCATTGTTTGCATTCTTAAAATTTTGCATACATTGGATAAACATGTTTTGCATCTTTGGATATACATTATTTACATTATTAAAGCATTGCATGAGATGGTTAAAACTGCTCTTCATTTTTGGTCAAACAATGTTAGTACCTTACCTATCTAGGTATGGTAAGAAAAAGTTCATACCCCCTCCCTATGAGAGTGTTTTAGTGAAAGAGAATACAGCCTTGGACAATCCTAATGATCATATTTTTTCTTCTCCTAATATCTTTCATATTGGCGAAGAAGATATTTTGATGCTATTTAGAAGAACTAATCAATGAATGTTTTGAGAGTCCTCGTTGTTTCTCTCCTTCTACCTCTCTTAGTGGACAAGACATTTATGACCCTCTTTGTGATCCCCCCCCTACTTATCCTATTATGGAACAAAGGAATGAAATCGTAAGTCATCATGACAATCACATTTGTTCTTCTCCTAGTGTATCTCCTAGTTGTGAAGATGATACTTTGATGTTAGAATATCTAATCAATGAAAGTCATGTGAATCTTAATCTCCTATCTTCCCCTAGAGAAAAAATTCTTAAAAAAGATAGCAACATCATTGATGAACAAGACAATTCAACCATTAATAATTCCCCTACTTGCGATGCAGTCATTTTCGAAGAACCAAGCCTTGAATGTCAAGAACATTTGGTTTGTAGTTCTCCTAAAAACTCTCTTACTAGGGAAGGTATAATGGTGGAAGAAAATGAGAACACTGACAATAGTAATTCCTTTGTTGAAGATGATGAAGTAACATTAGACTCCTCTTCACTAAGAGACTATGAAAATAAGGTTAATTCTTTTGAGGTTATGCACATTAGATACCCCTTGGAGTACTCTCCTAAGCCTAAACTCATCATTTATCCACCCTCTCAAAAACCACAAGTTCAAAACAAACTCGTCCTTATCCTCAAACCACCTAAGACCAATGTTTTGCAACAAATGAGTTACAATATTGTTTCTCATACATACAACACTAGGAATAATCCGCAACCAAAACAAACACCTTCAACATCCCTCCCATTGCCGAATCCTATCTTTCCTAGTTCCCCTCATTTTCCTTCACAAAGTAGAAAGGAGTACAATCTTGTTGAAAAACTTAAGAATACTCCCACAAAGATATCCCTCTGGGACATAATTCAAAATTCACCTAATTATCACACTATTTTTCAAATAGAATTGCAACAAGTTGTGATTCCCTCTAGTGCAAACCCAAATGACATAGTAGCCATGATTCAAGGAATAAATGTTGACATTTTTTTCTACCAAAGTGAGCTCCCTCCTTTGGAAGTGCAAAAACAACATGATGCTTTCATGATCATAGCTCAATACAATACGAAAGGGATAAAGAAAACCCTTGTTGACAATGGCTCAACCTTAAATGTGTGTAGTGTGAACCTTTTGGATAAGCTTGGTGTTGATAAATAAAAAATCCAAGCCATATCTTTTTCTATTAATGGATTTTATAATGTGCAAAAACAACCGCTTGGTGTAATCACTTTACCTATTAAAGCTGGAAAGGCCACATTACAAACCATGATGCATGTTATGCTTGATTATCTTTCATATAATCTCCTTTTAGGAAGAGCATGGATTCATGCAATGAATGGGGTGCCTTCCACTCTTCATCGTAAAATGAAATACATTTACAACAACAAAGTGTACACACTTGATCTGCTGATCATGAGCCTTATAGTGTCTTACAACTTGAGAAAAATAAAGAAAACCCCTTCAAAATATTAACACCAACTACACAAGTGGAACCTGTGCAACATAAAGATAAAGAAAAACACATTGAAGAAGTCATGAAGCTATTAGAAGATGATTGGGGTTCCTTAGATTTCCTACCTAAATTCATGGGAGAATACAAGATCACAACAAAAGACTCTAAAAAGGGAAAGGACAAAGTAGACCCTTTGAAAGCATCCACCTCAACCACTTTAGAAGAAAAGACAACATACTCAACAAAAATTGATGAAACTAACTATCAACAACCTTTGAATCCTAAAGAAATAAAAAACCTTTATGGAAAAGGTTATGAACTTATGAAACAACTTGGATACAGTGGAAAAGAATGTGGTGCTAGAGAACAAGGTATCCATGTCCCTATTGAACCTAACACATAAGAAAAAAAAAATGGTCTTGGTTATTGTCCTTTGATAGAAATAAACAAGCCTTCACTTAATATCAATAGTAGAAGTCTTGATTGATATCATTTGAGGGAAACATAGAAGTCCTCAATTAACATCAAGGTCATCACACAAAACACTAATGATTTGAATTCATTGGATTTTACACCCTTCTATAAAGAAGAGAACAAAGCCTCACAATCTAAATAGTCTTGTGTAAGTATGACATCCTGTACTAAGCAAGATATATCTTTGTTGTAGAATAATAAAAAATATCCTACTTTTAATCAAGAGAGTATCTTGACGAGAATCCTCCAAGATTATTTGATCTCTCTCCCTCGAAGAAAACAAAATAAATTCTATTACAAACATTCAATTTATGCATATCATAGAGTTCATGTTTATTCTACTAATGAATGTAGGGCTTTCAGTAGTAAAATCCAACATCTTAAGGAGTTTGGTGTTCTTCCTTATATGGGGGAACCTAATTCCTCTAATTGATACTGATTTTCACTCTAGCATGTTTCTCATCAATCATTTCAGCTCATCCTTGTCTTGCACTAAATAGATGCAAGGGGTTAGGTAGCCTTGTCCTCGTATTTCACTTTTCGCCTCTTTTGGCTAGTTGATCACCTTTCATATATATGTAAGAGAAAGCTTGGGATGTGGACAACGTGCCTTAATTTTGCTCACATGTGACATACTAAGTTATACATTTTGGGGGCAGTGACCCTCTTTTCCTTTTTCATTTTTGGCTACTTTAAAGTAATTGCTCACAACATGGTGTTAGAAATTCCTTTAAAGTGGGGGCATACCGTAGAATTATTTTGGCATAATTCCATTTGCATTTGTTTTCATGTTCCTTGTTGGATTTTCTTTCTTTTTGTGATGCATCCTTTTCCTGGTGGTGTCATTGTGTTTGATTTCCTCTAAGAGCATGATATTTCCTAGCACTCGTCCTTTCTTGGAAACAAGATGCGACCTTACATTTATCCTCTCATGGAGATGTTAAGAACAATGTTCCCTAAAATGAGACCTCGCATGAACAAAGAAAAATCCCTTCACACATCCTTTTTTCTTATTACACTGCATTTTCCTTTTTGTGCCTTATTAAAGTCATGGAGGTATGGCTTTGACATGGTCCCCTGTGGCTCACCTAGTGAACACCTAGCTTCACTAGCCCTCGTGAGTGTCTATTTTTCTTTTTTCCTTATCATAGTCATGGGGGTAAGACTTTGATATGGATCTCTTGGGGCTCACCTAGTGGACAAATAGCTCCCACTAGCCCTTGTGAGCATGCATTTTGTTTGCATAGTGGACAATGCATTCCACTTGTAAACCTTATTTTGGACAAACAACCTAGTCTTAGTCCACCACGTTGGATGAACAATAAAAGCTTGATCTGTGGAATTTTCCTTATTCCTTTTTTTTTTTATTTTCCTTTTTCCATCCTTGATGGTGTATGTTGGTGATCTAGTTATGGCTTCATATATAATCTACAAGTGTTTTCCTTTGTGCTTATGTTAGTTTTCCATAGGATCTTGACCCTAGGGGCTTGATCATCCATCTTTATTGTTGTCATCCTATCTTACTAGCATTGGTACATTTGAAGCCCTCTTGATTGTGTGGTTGGCTACTTTAGTGTGAGTTTGAAGCAAGTTCATCCTCTCACTAAAGTGGGGGCTAAATGTAGTGTAGTAAAGTGCATACCTTTGCATTTTAACACTTGTTTGGGCCCACCTTGCTTTATTTGTGCTTCTTTATGGCTTAATTGGTCCTGCTTTCCATCCACAAGCTTAATAAACTATATATTTTTATGGAAAATACCAACAAACATAAAAAATAAATAAATGAATATCATTTAATGATTTTATATGTGTGTCCCTGATTTGTGGACTAGGACTAAAATGCCACCTAGGGTGTCTTTTTCCTTCATGGGTCTTGGTCCACCCTAATTTTGAATACACCTAAAAAGGTCCCTTTTTGGAGTCTGTGCCCTGAAATTTGAGCCTTTGGACTAAGATGCCACCTAGGGAATTTTTGTCCTCCTTGGCTTATTTTTGGGACTTAATTTCAAATTTTGAGAGGATTTAGCCTCCTCTATTTAATGATTTCATATGTTGGCTTGTTATGGTGTAATTTTAGGATATTAAGCATGAATAAGTATAAATACAAGGTTCCTTCACTAATTCCAACCCGTATTTTGTGAGAGCGTTCATAATATCAAATTGAGTTCACAAGAGTATTCAAGAACATTCTATCAAGCATTTGGAGCCATTGTCAAGATTCAAGCATCATGTCAAGGGTTTAGTGCACCATTCATGTTGTTGAGCCAAGATTTTGGGTGTAACATTAAAGATCTATTTGCAACCATATCCAAGGATTCAAGATCTACATTCTTCATGGCCACTACATGGTAGATTGCAGATTTTCTTCAGAATACATCATACAAGGTGATATCATTTACATATTTCATATTTCATGCATCATTTCATCATTTGGTTTAATTACCCTAGGTGTTTGACCAAGGAAAACCCTCATTCACTAGCAATCAACAAGTTTTCCCTCTCTCGTGTGTTTGTATTTGCAGATTTAGGTTGAAGACTTGAAGATCATTTGGAGTGCAAGATTGAAAAGGTGCAAAGTTTCATTTCCAAAGTTGTCATTTTCATAGAAATTCACCTACAGGCCAAATTTGGAAGTTTCAGGACCTCAGAACTGGGGAGGAGAAAATGCAGACCTTAAAGCTTAGGACCACAATTAGAGCTTTCAGAAATTCAGAATGGGACTAATACACCACCTTGGGCGTCTTAGTCCTCCCAAGCATATTTTTTAGTGATTCTTCAAGATCTTGATCCGGCATCTGAAGACTATGTATTTGCCCCGAAAAATAATAGTGGGACTAATACGCCATCTTGGGCCTCTTAGTCCTCCCAAGTATTTTTTGACACCTTCTTTGCATTTCTAGAATCCTCATTTAATATCTCCAAACTTTCCAAGTGTGCAATACTAACTCCATGTTGCATAATTTCATTATTTGCATTGCTCATTTAGCTTACATTTATAGTTTTAGGTCATTTTGCATATCACTTTATGTTTTCCAAGCATTTTCTTGGTGGTGAACCCCTTAGAAGTTAAATAACCCCCTCCTAGGTCCTTCCTAAATGTGAAATTGACTCACCTTGTGAGGTTGTTAGTCAATCCAATTAGGAATCCTAGGACATTAGTGAATGATTGGTGGAAAAAGAGTGATCTTTATGTATCCATTTTTCTATTCATCAGGTAGAGACTCTATATTCCCCCCATAATGAAGTGTCTCCAATTCCATTGAAGAATTTTTGAAGACAAAAGATAATCCAACACCTACAAACAACATGTCTCCTTGAAAGGAAGAAAATTGTCATTGGCTATGGTTTAGGACATAGAACAATAAGTTTTCTTCATCTCTCATTCAAGGAAACCCTAGAGATCTTAATCCAAGGATGGAATGGGGGAAAGAGATCTACAACAGGGATGTCCTAGGCTATGATTGGAGGTACAAAAGGGTTTCACCACCAAGCTTGGGCTTGGAAAGACAAGAAATGAATGCAACATGCAAAGGACCATGCAAAACCCCACTAAATGACTTAGGAAATGAAACTGAAATGTAGAATAAAGGACTTAGAAAGTATCGAGGTGTACCTGGGAGAGTGATAATGTCAAAACAAGCTCCTAAGCCCTCAAAATATACTGTTTGATACCCACTGGAACTCATACGCTAGTCTGAGCGATTTAGTCCTAGACTAGGGTTTTTATGCCAAAACTGTAATCTCATAGTGGTTGATCTGAATTCATTGCAATCTAGAAAATATGCTATACTAGGACTCATATGCCACAAGTGGCATATCAATCCCACTATTATTTTTCAAAGGGTTAGGACTTTAATATGTCTCCTATCTATGCTCTTCCTTCCACACTTTTCTTTTAGATTTGAAACCCTGATTTGCAACCTGTAGGTGACTTTCCATGATCTTGCAAATAAGGAGACAACTTGGACAATGTTCTTCAATTTTGTACTATAGTCTTCAAAGATCCTTCAAGCTCCAAGACACCTAGATCTACAATCACACATGTAGGGAGAAAAACTTGTTGATTGTTAGGAAATAGGGGCTTGCCTTGGTCAAACCCCATTTAGATAATAAAACCTTGTGCTGAAACAATAAGTATGAACATGAAACATGAAACATGAAATAATGATACCTTGCATGATGTATTATGATGTAAATCAACAATGTAACATGAATTGGCCATATAGAATGTAGATCTTGATCTTGAATAAGTTGTAGAGTAATGCTTAGTCTTGGATTTTGAATGCTACATCACAACACTAGCTCAACAACATGCTTGATGCTTAATAACTTTGATATGATGTTGGATCTTGAATTGCTACAACAAATGATGAAGAATTATGCCCTTAAATGCCTTAGAAATGCTCTTGTAAACTCTCTTGATGCTCTTGTGAAGTCTTGGAATGCTTAACTCTTGATTACTTAGGATGATATCATGAATGCTTAGTGAAATAATGATTTGAGGCCTTGTTTATATAGGAAATCTATCCAATTTACTGTTTATTAGATCCCATAGGTTGACATTCATGAAATTTGAACTTAAAACCTTGATTTCCCACTCAAAACCCTAAAAAGGTGCCAAATATGACTTATACTCCACTTGTGGCATATAGGTCACATATAGGTGGGACTCATACACCCAAGGTGGCATATTGGTCCCACCAAGCCTTTTTGCATGGAGGAAATGTCAAGGAGTTGAGAAATTAAGTATATTTATTGATCTTGTTGGGATTTTGGTTGAAATATGCCTCAAGATGCATAATATAGGGTATCAGGGGACTATTAATTATGATATGAAGGTCATAAATGCAAGAGGGCCCAAAAATCAATGTGAAATTGTAAATAAATATACTTTACAACATTAAATTAAGGAAAAATTAGGTCTATTTAGCTTAAAAGGGCCCTAAATCCAATGTGAATGTGTAAAAAACATTACAACACTAGATCAAGGTGAAATTAGGTCCATTTTAATATTAATCATTCCCAAATTAAGTGTGAAAATGTAAAAAACAACATTTTTCTACACTACATTTAGCCCCCACTTTAGTGATAGGAGGAACTTGCTTCAAACTCACACTAAATTAGACATTCAAGAGGGGTTTGTACATACCAATATGGACGAAAAAGGATGAAAAGGATCAAAGGAGGTGGCCAAGCCCCCAGGATCCGAGATTCTATGTTAAACCAACATAATCATGGAAGGACACACACAAGGTGTATGATATGCAACATCAAAATACATAAACATGCAATGTCTAAGACTAAAAAAAAAGTAAAACAAGAAAAAATATAAAGAGGTGGATCAAGCCTCGATTGTTTGTCCAACGTGATCATGTGGATTAGATCTAAGTTGTTTAGTCAAAAATGCATGCTCACTCTAAGGCAATGGAACTTCAAGCTGTCCACTAGGTGATTAACCAAAAGGTTGAGATAAATATGCACACAATCGGTATGCACTCACATAAACTAGCAAGTGGCTATGGGAAAGTCATGCCAAAGTTTGGCTTCTCGTTCATCTAGACCAAAGCTTTACCTCCTGATAACTTTGATAAGGTTCCACACAATAATGAAATTTGAGCTTCATGAGGCAGGGTTTGTGCAAGATCATCAGGGTCCAAAAAGTGGAGATGTGAAAAAAAGGCATTTTTAACACGTCCAAAAGCATGAAATTCATGCCTTTGACTTTTTGTAGGCCCAAGTACAATATCCGTTAGGAATGGATATCCGTTTTAAAATGAATATCTGATATGAAATGGATATTCGTTTTGTTTAAGCCAGTCTTTATAATTGTGTCAGGTTTGGCCCGACCAATTATTTTATTTTATATATTATAATTTTTTTTAAATATATTTAATATATACACAATAAATTAAAAAATATTTTACTAATGTTTATTAATTTAATATTATATCATAATATATTTAATATATTATAATATATTATAATATTATATTTTATTATAATATTAAATATATTAAATTATATAATATTATTATAAAATATTATATTATATTATATTATAATTCATATAATATAATATATATTATATAATAATTCATATAATATAATATATATTATATAATAATATAATATAATATATATTATACGTAATATAATATAATATATATTATATTTTCATATTATACATTTGAAAAAACTGCTGACTATATATTAAAATAAAATAAAATAAAAAATGGATATCCATTATGCAACAAATATTCATTCTTTGTGTTATAATTAATAAAAAACCCCGAGAGGTCATATTATATTATATTATATTATATTGATATGATATGATATTATATAATATATAATATATATAATAATATGCATTTTATTATTTATAATATATGTATTATATTAAAATTAATATAATATAATATATATTAAATATTAAATATTTAAAAAAAACCACTCGCAATTAAATATGGCCAGGTCTCAGACCCGACCATTTTATTAAAAAGTCTGTAAATCAGGAAACAAATATCCGTTCAAGAGAGGTGAAATTGCCAAAAAATCTATCAAATTTCTAAGGTATGTTTGGTTTTTTCAATTTTTATTCAATTTTTATTCATTTTGCATTTTTTATTTTTTATTTTAGCAAAATAGGGTATATTTGATAGATTTTTTATTACATTAAAACCATTGTTAATTTTGAATTTTTTTATCAATTAATAGGTTTAAAATGGATCAAAATGAAAACCCTAACCCCGCACAAAATGAAAAACCTGATCCCGCACAAAATGAAAACCCTAATCCTACATAAAATGAATACCCTCCAAATCCTCCACCACAACTATGGTTTCCAAATAATACACGAGTCTATTCATAGAAATTTAGATCAATTAAGAAGAGTATGTCAAATCTATGAGACACTCAATGAACTATCAAACATGAAAAACACTTTGGAAACTCAACATAATAGATTTGCATAGTGGCGAGAGGAACAAAGACAATTTTATGCTGATGGGTTATCATATGATGAGGTGAAGGCTCTTTATATTGAGAAAGCCCAATTAGCCCAGTTATTCATCGATCAGAGAATTGGACAACTTGTTAATGTGCAAAAACCAAAATTTTCAATTAAATTGTGCACCCATAGAGGCATATTAGATAATTTTTGGAGACGTTGGTGGATGATTTTTGATAAACCACCCAACAACAATCTTGATGTCCCTCAGTAATTTTTTGAAAATTATATGCTAAGTTTGTGCTAGGGAAACATGTCAATTACTTTGACATGCAAGATTTCCAGGGTGTTGGTAGAGGGATGCCACAGGATAGACCTAGGGCATGCCAAGTAACCCTAGTTCATCCTCCTGCACCTATTACTACTCTGACTCCACTACCTTACCCTAAGATTGTTGTAGATGTAGGGACTTTGATCATTTGTGCATTACATTCATTAAGTGATCATTTGGTCATGCAAAGCCATCATGTTGTGCAACCATTTGACGGTGCATCCCATCACGGTGGTGCTACACCTAATACATCCCATCATGATGGTGGTGCACCTGCTGCAACAACTCCCACTAGTACACAACCATTAGCTCCCACTAGGACATCGTCCTCTTTGGGACATATTTGTGTTCCTCATCGTTGCATGATGTGCAACAATTTATGTTTTGGTCCTCTTCGACAGTCCACTAAGGATCGCATAGACACATACGACTTTGAGGTTCATGATATGAAGGATGTAGGAGTTGATAGAGCATGGAGTGGAGCATTTGTAGGAGAGACATTGACTACCAGGGATGATATGGGAGGATTGGTAAGTCTTAAAGCAATTTCATAGTGTGTTTTATGTAAATTCTTTCATATTTTGTGAAAGATATTTGTACTAATATATGTTTATGTGCTGGAATCTTTAACAGTTGTTGAAAGAGGAGTAGATGTCGGAAGTGCAACAGGCTACACATACTGCCATTTCATTTTCCTTAAACAATCAGTACACGGTAAATTATTTAAATTGTTATTCTAGATGTTAATCTTTAAAATCTATTATGTTTAAATACATGTACGACATATATTGATAGTCTAATGTAATCTTGTCTTTTTATGCAACAACTTAATCTTTATACAGCCTTGTTCACTGGGTCTGACCCATTGGATGAAGTTGCACAACATGTATATATTTTTTTTATTCTCAACATTATAATTATATGTGCATGTGCATTTTCATTCTTTTCTTTTTTTATATAGGAAACCATCTTAGCTTATCCATTCACTATGAGCCCATCTAGTGTCATAGCATCACAACAGGTATGCGTTTATTTTATATTGCAAATCATTTATGTTTAGATAGGAGTAGATATGTGATTAGTAGATATGATTATTTGTCAACAATTATATGTTAATTTGTATCATTTTTATTTTATCTACTATAGTCCTTTGTTTGACTTAGCATTGTGATGAGTGAGAGACCATTACTTTATATGAGGACTCCTGATCGTCCTAAGGGACAATCATATGCAAAACGTCTTGCAGAAAAGAGAGCAAGATTTGAGGTAAACAAGAATTGCATTATTGATATAATATAGTACATGTATACTGATTTTGATGTTACATTTGTAATTTATAAATGATGGTATATAGGTTTCTATTTACTAGTCTATCTTGTCAACCATTCACATAATATAATTTGTGGTTTGAAATATTATCGTGCAGGAAACTTTAGAGCATCTAAATTCTTCAAGGAGGCTCGATTTTTATGGTCCAACATAGGATTAGGATATGATATAGATTGACATGTACTTAGGATTTGATAGATATTAACATGGCATATATGCCACAATTTGTAAAACTTGTTGTAAAACTTGTTCTGAGTAGGCACATGCCAAATTTGTATATGCAAAAACACAATTATTCTATAGTTTGATATATAAGAATTGATATTCGATCTAATTTGTTCCTCATGTGCATGTATTTCTAATTTTAATTTTCAAAATGGAATGTATAATTATCTTAGAATGGTTTAAAGTTATGATTGATAATGTATGTTATAGATTAATGAAATAACATTTTAATAGAACTTATGAATTACAATTGGTAATCCATCTATTTCTTTGAGGAGTTTTTTCAAACAATGAATTTCCTTTTCTATTGTACCACATTTTTCATACATGTCTACCAATACATTTTTATCAAACACACATTTTGAGAATACCCATGATTTCAAGCTCTGTTGAATGAATTTACATTTGACATTATTTTGTTTTTTAAATTTGTGTAATGAAGTGTGCAACTAATTTTTATTTCAAAAGAATTTAAAATTAATGAAAAGTGGATACAACTTAATGAAATTTATTTCATTTTATAGTGTTCATTCAAAATTAATATAATCATCTTGAAAAAATCAATGTCACTTAATGTTTATTGAAGCATAATAACATGTAAAAGGTATAAAATCATCTTGAGTAAGAATTAATATCTTCACAAAATAAACTCAAACCAACAAAAAAAAAAGGTTGTGAGAGACACCTATTACCCTTCTCTTTAACATATCTCAAAACCTAATGTGCTTGTTTTGGAACAACCCCACTGAAATTGAACTATTACATCGAACAGGGCTCCAATTAGCCAAAATTTGTAAAACAACTCCTCTTTAAAACTACTGACCCTCCAAGATTCCTTTGGAAAGTATCTCACCAAGCTATAAACATATAAATTCCACAACTATCATCCTTGTAAATGCCATCCAAGTCACTCAATCATGAAACCCTCATTTTGCCTAGATTATAAGGGGGTTTATTGAAAGTATGCATTTCCACACTTATCTCACTCAAACAACACCTAAAACACATTTATAGAAGTTTTCATATGCTTAATACACCTTTAGAAATTTCTGCCCCAATAGAGTTCAATCACTAACACCCTTAAACCTCCCAATTTCACTCAAAAACCACACTTTTCGCATCTAGGGCATCATGCCCAAACCTAAATTGACCTCCCTTGCTCTCCAAAACCCTTCTAACATCTGATTCCTACCTAATTGGGCCATTCCATCAAGCCATGGAAGATACAATAGATGGAAGGGCCAATTATTTTATTTTCAAGTCTTCAAAACCCTTAAACTGGTCACACAGACCCATTAATAGTAATTATCCTCCAAGATGCTTTGAACTCAATGAAAATCTAAAAGATTGGATGCAAATTGAAGTTAAAAAAATCCTCCACTAGATCCCACCACTTTTAGAGAAAGAAATTCCTGTACGGGCAAGTACAATGCCTTGAATCTATAGATTATAATGCAAAACAGATAAATTTCTTAGAAAATAGTTATTTTAGTATTCAAAATTCAAATTTTCAATGGATAATTCCTCTTCAAATTTTCACAAGGCCTTTTAAAGGAATTAAAAATATGACCAAACAACTTCCAACTGGTTTTCAATGAACTAAAACAAGATGACTCTTGAACTTCCATCATTTGACAATAAGTTGCAATTTTGACAAGCAGTGTAAAGTTGCAAAGTGGTGCAACTTTCATCCTGCAACTCGTACGACCAAATGAACTATTCCAACACGTCTGGATGGGTATGTTTGTACTAGGGATGGTCCTCTTTTGCACCCAAATATGCCGAATCACTTTGAGCTACATTGGATCGACAATTTCCCTTAAGAGTCCAAAGTGCTAAAATGCAACAGTCTTTGAAGGGCTATTTCTCAGAAACTGTGATGCCTACAAACTCTTCGTTTGAGGCCATGGGATTTTTTTGGGACCCTCTACAATAACCTCTCTAAATTTTTGCTATCTCAGAGGTGTTTTCCCACGGTGACGATTTTTCAGTTGAGGAAAAAGTTGTCAAATGCAAGCAGTGTAAAGTTGTAAAGTAGTGCAACTTTCATTTTGCAACTTGTACAACCAAAAAAACTATTCCAAAAAATTTGGATGGGTACATTTATGCTAGGGATGGTCCTCCTTTGCACCCAAATACGTCGAATCACATTGAGCTACATTGGACCGGCGATTTTCCTTAAGAGTCCAAAGTGCTAAAAGGAAACAATCTTTGAAGGGATCTTTCTCAAAACATTTTATGCCTACAGACTCTCTGTCTGAGGCTATGGGATTATGTTGGGACCCTCTAAAATAACCTCTCTTAGTTTTTTCTATTTCAGAGGAATTTTTCTGCGATGATGAGTTTTCAGTTGAGGAAAAAATTGTTAGATGCAAGCAATGTAAAGTTGTAAAGTGGTGCAACTTTCGTTCTGCAACTTGTACAACCAAACAGACTATTCCAACACATCCGGATGGGTACATTTACACTAGATATGGTCCTTTTTTGTACCCAAATACACCGAATCACTCTGAGCTATATTGGACCGATGATTTTCCTTAAGAGTCAAAAGTGCTAAAAGGCGGTAATATTTGAAGGGATATTTCTCATAAACTGTGATGCCTAAAAACTCTCTGTCTAAGGCTATGGGATTGAGTTGGGACCCTCTACAATAACCTCTCTTATTTTTTGTTATCCCAAAGGCGTTTTCCCATAATGACGAGTTTTTAGTTGAGGAAAAAGTTGTCAAATACAAGCAGTGTAAAGTTGCAAAGTGGTACAAATTTCATTTTGCAACTCATAGGACCAAACGCACTATTCCAAAACTTTCATATGGGTATTTTTACGCCAAGGATGTTCCTCTTTTGCACCAAAATTTTCTAAATCACTCCGAGCTACATTGGATTGATGATTCCTCTTAAGAGTCCAAAGTGCTAAAAGGCAGCAATCTTGGAAGGGCTATTTCTCGGAAACCATGATGCCTACAGACTCTCTGTCTAATGCTATGGGATCATTTTGGGACCCTCTACAATAACCTCTCTCGATTTTGGCTATCTCGGAGGCATTTTTTTGTAGTGACAAGTTTTCAGTTGAGGAAAAAGTTATCAAATGCAAGTAGTATAAAGTTCCAAAGTGGTGCAACTTTCATTCTACAACTCATACAACCAAACTGAATATTCCAACATGTCCAAATGAGTACGTTTACACTAGGGATTGTCCTCTTTTATACCCAAATATTCCAAATCACTCCGAGCTACATTGGATCGGCGATTTCCCTTAAGAGTCCAAAGTGCTAAAATGTAGCAATCTTTGAAGGGCTATTTCTTAGAAATTGTGATGCCTACAGATTTTTCGTCTAAGGCTATGGGATTATGTTGGGACCCTCTACAATAACCTCTCTTAGTTTTTTCTTTCTAAGAGGCATTTTCCTGTGGTGTTGAGTTTACAGTTGATGGAAAAAGGGTCAAATGGATGGAATGTAAAGGTTTAAAGGGGTTTAGGATTTATTTTGTTCCTTGTGAATAAGTGAAAAAATGATCCATTTACTCAAATAAACTTAAGTCATGGACTACACACATGAATAAAAAGTATACACATTAAAACATGTAGGTCATAAAGTATACATTACAATACTCAAATACACTTAAGTCATGAACTAGACACATGAATACAAAGTATACACATTAAAACATCTAAGTCGTAAATTATACATTGCAATACTCATAAGTGACAAAGTATACACATAAAATGTACACAATATGCATGATATTATGATTCAATAATTGCTATCAAATATAGAATTTACAAAATGCCACATAGGCATACAAAAAACAACCCTAATACATGGTCATTTCCCAGTAGGGGAAGGAAATAGAGAACGCATTTCCTTCGCGGTCGACACAGTCTTCCACAAGAGCAACATGTTGATGTTCTAGAGTGACAACCACCTATACAAACCATTAAGGTGGTAGTCAAACTACATACAATAGAAAAGATGCTTAGAATAACAAATCTATATTATTCTAAACAACCTAATTGATGATGAAATGTTAATGAAAACTATAAAAGATGCTTAGAATAACCAATCTATATTATTCTAATCTATCGCATACCTCTCCCAAAGGATCAGAGCTGATTATTGTTGTAGCATGTCCATGATCTATCATGCTAGGAACATCACAATATAATTCAAATGAGAAATCTATATTGTCACAATAGAAAATTTATTAGACTAACAAATCTATATTATTCTAAACAACTTGAATGATGATGAATTGGTAATGCAAACTATAAAAGATGCTTACAATAACCCATCTTTATTATTCTAATCTATTGCATACCTTTCCCAAAGGATTAGAGCTGACTATTGTTGTAGTAGGTCCATGATCTATCGTGCTAGGAACATCACAATATACTTGAAACGAGAAATCTATACCGTCACAATAGAAAGTATGCTTAGACTAACAAATCTATATTATTCTAAGAAAATTGAATGATGATGAATTGGTAATGCAAACTATAAAAGATGCTTAGAATAACCAATCTACATTATTATAAACAACTTAAATAATGAACCTTAGTAGATAAAAAAAAAAATCAAAATGTGATGAATAATATCATACCTATCCCATACAACAAATTATTTTCTACTCAAGTGTGCCTGCAGGGTCATCTCTTACCTTCAAAGTTTCCAGTAATGCTTCATGATCAACACTACTAATTGTCCATAGTTTTTTTGTTTTTGGTCTAGCATGATGTCTCAATAGCTTAACATTTGTTGCTATAACAAGGTGCGAATACATTAGAATGGTTTTTTTTTTCTCATAGTCTTCAAATGCAGGTACACCATTTTTTCTAATAATATATGTTTGCAACCAAGTTCTGAAAACAACAATTGAACCTATGTGATCATAATTTTTTTATCAACATCTAAATATACTTAGAATAAAAAATCTATATTATTGTAAACAACCTAAACGATGTTGAAATGGTAATGCAACCAAGTTCAAGAAAAAAATTTGAACCTGTAGGATACATGAAGCCATCATCATTTGTCATCGGTTGTGTTAGTTTTTTCTTTCCTTGTACACATCGTGCCAACCAATAGTTCGATCCATCTTCATTCCCTTGTGGTGCTACATCTACATAGACATGTTTTGGTTGTACAAGATCTGAAAGATGATCGTAGTCAAGTGAACTTTCCATTACATCTTGTAATGAGGATTGTGCTATAGATAAAGAGGTTAGGTACTATGGAATCCATGTATCTACCCATTCACTTGACTCGCACTGATCCCAATCACAATGAATACAATTATGACAAAAAAAAGCCATCTCTAGTGTCCATATGGTCCATGCACTTGGATTTGAGCTTCGAATTGAATGCATCTTTTAAGAATCTCTAATTGTAAGACATTCCATTTTGTCTCCCACTGTGCCCTCCTCAACCAACCAAAAGAACCTACACACTTGTGAATCAAGTGTCCCTCCTCGTGATAGTGCATTAGTACACCAATCCATAATAGAATGTGTATCACTGAATGTTGCACCACCTCTAATCTTCATTTGTTCCTTAACCAAATCTCTCTTCACACATGCACCTACACCATCATGCTCGCCTTTTCCATGCCCAGCTTTGAAAACCTCCAAATATGTGGTACACCCCTCTCTATATGCATCCTGCTCAACCAAAAAATGTTTAGGATGCGGTCTATGATATCGATTACCAATTTGTAACTTTAAAACATCCTTTACATTCGGTGATACTTTAGAGTGAGAATTCCAATATTGTTCAATTTGCATCTTTACATTATCAATTGGATTTTTATCAACACATGGAAGCCTCCCACTAAAATCCCACATATCATTTTGAAGAGCACTATCGAGTCTTCCTCTTCTTGACAGTGCTCTATTCAATGTTTTACGATTTAAGTTAAAATCAATACAAGTTTGTCTCATTAAATGAGCATTTTTCAAATGGTGGCTTACTAGTGAGGTTCTGATCACTCTTCAAGCAACCCTTTTATCTTTTTCTTTACTAGTCTTTCCAATAGAGGTTAGAGCATTAAATATTTTTTTTACAATAAGACTATTTTTTTCCATTTTTTTGTGAGACGAATCTTCAATTTTTTTAATAATGGTCTCATTTAGTAAATCTTAAGTAATTGCACAAAAATTTGGCATTGTTCGGTTAATGTCTTATTGGAAAAGAATTCATTGAACAATTTCGTATCCCACAAACAAACCATTTGTTGTGACCTTTTTCCTTGAAGATTATCAATTATGTTCTCATCTATTTCAACTAACCATTTAGGGGTTCTTTTGTAATTAGGTGTTGCATAAGGTTCATTTTCAACATTTTCAATAACAATTTCATTTTGAACAACATTTTCATTGTCAAAAACAATTTCTTTTTCAACCACATTTTCAATAACAATTTCATCTTCAACTACATTTTCATCTTCAACATTTTCATTCTCAATGTTGTTCACATTTTCATTTTCAATTTCAATGTTTTCATTTTCAATTAGAATATGATGTTCAAGATTTTCAATTCCTATTTCATCTTCACTTGGATTAACATTCAATGGTTCAGAAGAAGCTTAAATTTGAATATTTTGCATACCTTAGTCTTCTTTTCCTATGACTTTCTCTATCTTTTGCTCTATATGCTTCAATTTGATCTGTTGTAAGTTTCCTTTTACCTTTTCTCTTACACCGACTCTTGCTCCCCATTGCACAAACAAAAAAACACACACAAATGATTGGAATTCTAAAAAAACTATTAGAGAATCTTTGAAAAATCTGAATTTCATCTCATGCAAATAGAAAACATGAGAATTTCATGACACAAAGAATGTAGGGACCATTGAAATAATCAAAACAATCCCTTTTTTGTTTTTTATAGAACTTACAAAATGGATATCTATTATTAAATAGATATTCATTACAAACATATATCTGTTATGTGAACCAATTGACATGCCCCCAAGTCTAAAAAATTCACAACTACAAAACATATATTTGTCATCTCTAGTGTTATTACAATGTCATATGTTATATAATATATATTATATATCATTATATAATATATATTATATATTAATATATATATATATTATATTATTTATATATATTATATTATATATTAATATATTATATATATATTATATATTATATTTTAATATATAATATAATATATATATCATATATATATTAATATTAATATATATTGTTGCTCATCCAAGTGTATAACCCACTAATACAAAAAATGGATATCTGTTTATAACATATATTCGTTATTTGAACTTTAAGAATTATGATTTCTTTTGTCACATAATATATATATTTATTAATATTCTAGATAGATCCACTTCCGGAATCCCGGAGACGACTTCGACTTCGACTTTTCCTTTTCTTCCATTTCTTTCCGGACGCATTATTAGCATCCGGATTTCGAGAACTTCCGAGACTCTGATTTCTTTTCTTCCCCGATTTTCCGATTCTCTTTCTTTGATTTTCTCCTCGACTCTTTCGAGACTTCTTCCTTCTTCGATTTCTTCCGACTTCTTCTTTATTTCTTCCTTCTTCTTCCTTTCCCTCGATCTCCGACTTCCTTTCCTTTCTTTTCTCTGACTTCGATCCTCGTGCACGCATGATCTGCAATTGATGAAAATCTGATCTGATTTTTGCCTGATTGGCGCTGATTTTCTGCCAGCGTGGCTGACGTCGATGCGTCGATGTTTTGACGCCAGCGGATTGATCCTCCTGATTGCCTGCGTTTGATTTTGCCGATGTCGATTCTGATTTTGAAATTCCTGATTTTGATTTCTCGTGTTTTCTCCGATGAAATGATTTGCCGATGCCGATGTTTGATTTACTGATTTTGTTCGATTTCTGAAGCGCCTGATTGACGATCGCGCCGCCTGATTTTCGCAACGCAACAAACGATTTTGCACGGCAACGATTTTGTCGATCCGGTCGACTCTGAAACGATTCCCGCCTGGCGGATCCGTACCTGTCGATGCCCGTCTGATTCCTGTTCGCACCTGATGATCCTGATCCGACTGATTTAAAATTGATTAAAATGATTTAAACGATTTTGTCTGATTGATCCGACTGATTTCGCCTGATTTTGTTCGATTTGTCCGCAAAACTGATTTCTGATCGATTTCGATTTTGGCGCATCCCTCCCTCTCTCCCACTCTCTCCCACTCCCTCCCTCTCTCCTACTCTCTCCCTCTCCCTCCCTCTCTCCAACTCTATAAATCCTATCCCACACTCTCCCACTCTCCCTCTCTCCCTAAACCCTAAACAATATATCTAAATGGGAGATGGAGACTTCAAAGGGATACTATCTATTGAATATATTATATAATATACTTAATATATATACAATATATCTAGAATATAAATAATATATATTTTAGTATATATTATATATAATATATACTATAATACATTTAATATATAATATATACTATAATATATATAATATATAATATATAGTATATTTATATTTAATAAATTTATAATAGAAAAAAATGGATATTCATTCCTAATGGATATTTGTTACTAACTCCATTGGATGCCCTGTGAAAAATCAATATGGTGTTTGCATAATGGATATCTGATCTAAACAGATATCCATTTTGAGTGGATATATGTTTTGTTGCCTCGTTTTCAAATGGAGACAATGTATTAAATATAATATATACTATATAATATATATTATATGATATATAATATATATCAATATGGTGTTGCATAACGGATATCTGATCTAAACAGATATCCATTTTTAGTGGATATCTGTTTTGTTGCCTCGTTCTCAAATGGAGACAATGTATTAAATATAATATATAATATATAATATATGATATATGATATTTTATATATGATATATAATATATAATATGGGTATGTGCAGGATCATGGTATGCCAAACAAGCCCTTAAGTGGCAATGAAAATTCAGAACAATTAGAGTTAGGCAACTTGAAGTAAAAATTTGAATAAGTTATCTATATTATTTCAAAAACATGTAAGAATAGATTCTGTGGGAAATTGAATGTAGTTTCTAAACTACTAGGTTTATTTTTTTTTAAACAAAATCTATTTGGTGAAAATTTAAAATTTCAATCTGATGT
>VDFB02271358.1:900325266-900400704 GCA_007258455.2 Sequoia sempervirens
CAAGAGGACCCAAGCATATTTGGTGGCACATGGAGCAAGTATGTGGTACAAAAATATGTGGACCTGATGAGGATGATGCAGGAGCACTCGAGCCATCACCAACATCACTAGAATGTGGCTGAGCTACTACAGAAGCATGCGAAACCAAAAGACCACTCAAAGAGTGAATAGCGTGGATAGTCTGTGTGGCCGCATCCTACATAATATCTGGATGGTATACTGGAGGTGGCAGAGGAAGGCGAGGGAGGGGAACATGTGGGTGAGGTATTACTCTAACTGCCCCTTCTCTATCCTGGGGCATACCTCCACCAACGCCCTGGAAGGATCTAATGTCAAAGTAATTGACATGATGCCCTAACACAAACTTAGCATATAATTTTTTTATAAAGTAAAATGGTACATCCAAATTGTTGTTCGGTGGTTTCAAAAAAACCATACACCAACGATCCCAAAAAATTTCTACAATGTCTCTATGAGTGCACCATTTTATAGAAAGTTTTGTTTTATTAACATTAACTGGCAAACTAGTGCGGGGGTTAACAAATAAAGAGGCTATTTGGGTTTTGGTTATTCCAAGATCTTTCACATCATCATAGGACAATCCACATGCATAATATTCTCTCATGTCTTCTCGCCACAAATGAAAGGCATTATGTTGCGAGGAGAGGGTTTCTATATTTTTAATTATTTCTTTCATTGTGTTTGACATCTAAGATAATCGAGGGACTCTCGTATAAACTTCAGAAATGCCCCTTAATTTTTGCAATTTTTCAGAAATTAATTCTTGAATTGATGGCTATGGGAGGTGGTGGAGGTGGTGGTGTTGGTGGGAGGTGGTGGAGGTGGGAGGTGGGAGGGCAGTGGAGGAGGTGGAGGAGGTGGAGGTGGTGGAGGAGGTGGAGGTGGTGGGTGGTGGAATTGGTGCATTTTCATTGTCAAAGAGCCATAATGCCTCGATTCAATATAAACAAATCAAATCTAATTAAAATTAGACAATATAAATGATAATATTATAAAATACCCTGTTTTTAAAAATCCAACAAAGCTTGGTAGTTTTGAATAACAAAAATCTATAAAATTTTCTAATTTTTAATCCAAATACATAAAAAACACTATTTTTAAGTCAAAATCCATTGCAAACATTCAAATTTCATCAAAATCCATGCTAAACTCAATTTTTTCATAAAAAATCTATCAAAACCACCCAAGTATTTAGGTCCAACCTTTACTGGGAGAGTTATCAAACCAATTATAGGGAAGCCATAACCATCATGAGCTTTTAATCAGGCTTTTGATTGTTCATAATCATCTGCATAAAGTTCATGTACATACAATAACTCTTTTTTGATCATATTCACTATGTACATGGGATCAATGAGTATTCCCCTTTTCGGGTTTCTACAAACTTGATATAAAGAAGACCATCAAGTGTAGTTATAGAACAATCAATATATGTAAAAGAAATGTCAAACAAAATATTGGTTTTTCCTTTATGATTTTGAATACAATAATGTCAAAGATGGAAACATTAATATCTTCTTCATTATCATTGTATTGAACAAAGTTTGTTGGAATGAATTGCACGCTTGTAAATATTTGTAAGTATTGGATTAGTGAAACCAATTCTATTTCCCTTTGTCATTAATAGGTCATCCAACCGATTTTGATTAGAATGAGGTCTTGCACTTGGTTATAATATGTTTTACATCTTTCCATATCATGTCGAGGTAATGGCGATATTGGAAAAATGTTTTTAAAGCTTGGTGGTAAAGGCTTAATTGTTTTAACATGACTACACTGGAGTGAAGTTGAATCATATTCTTGCCTAACAATTGCAACATGATCACATGGAGAGAATCAAACAACTATGAAAATTTCATCTCATGGCCTAAATTTATATCTAGAGTTATGTTTACAGTGTAGTTACTGCCTCAATATATGAGCAGCTTTGACATGAATGTTTATCAAGTAATAATTTTTTGTTTTTCTTTTAAATGATTGATAGTTGTTTTGAGGCATGACTTATATGATTGACCAATAGGAGCCTATGAAGGAACCTTCATACCAACTAATCATATTCTACAATCAAGGAAGGGTTATACAAAACGGTTAAGGATGGATATTTCATTAGCAATTTCTTATCTTGAATATTAGGTTGTAAGTTACCTATAAACACCCCTTTGAATGTCAACATCTTAAAGACTATAGGAGAATTTCCAAATAAAGGGATTAGTATCATTTCATAAAGTTTTTTATTTTCTTTAGGTCCTGATTACAATGAACTAAATTTGTAAAATGTAACTTGCGGGACTGATGTTCACTTGAAAGTGTTGGGAGGAAATCACTTCAATGAGTTGTGTGTAAAGGAGGTAATTGATTGTTTGACAAATGAACAAAACCAATCCAAGGCCATATCTTTCAATGATCTAGAAAAGAGTTTCACTATGAGTGAATCTTCAAAAATAAAGTCTCTACACAAGGTAGTAAAAACTAACAAATGGTTATTAGGATATTTTTACCATTGTACTTTCCAAAGTGAGGTATTTCAATGTTTTGTAGTATAGGTGTATTTAAAATAGTGAACATTAATGAACTATGTGTAAGGTATTTTGGATGTTTACTATTGGTTTGATTTTGGTTGAAGTTTGAAATTTGTTGTTGTATTAATGTCATGCTTTAAATAAAAAAGTTGATTTATCACAAAATCATTGGGCCACATGTTGTGAGAGTTTTTCAAGTATGGTGAACTAGTATGGAGGAATGGTGGGATATTATATTTCATGTTTAGGAGGGGTGATGAATATGGAGGTGTTATAGGTGAAGGGACAAAACTATTATAATTTCCACTAGAAATTCCTAAGCTTGAGTTCAAACCATTGTTATATTCCATCATTGATGCTATGACTGGAGGTGTAGTTGGGAATAGACGGCATTATTGTGGGAGAGGAAACTTATTTTCCAAAAGGATTTTGAGCATTAGTCAAAAATTTCGTGAAACTAGCTACCGAAGGAATATTAGAATCTACTATATTAGCTAGGCTACGTAACACTTCTATCCCTTCCTAATCATTTACCAACTTCCCAATGCTATCCAAAAGAGGAATTGCTTCTCCATCCAAAGGTTCAATGCTTAAGAATTGTTGAATTCATTGTAGGTCTTTATCCAATTATTCTAGATTATCATTGGGGACCTTAGAAATAACATATGCCAAGTCCACATAAATGTTAGGTTACAAAAAAGACATGGGTAATGTAGGACTAGGGAGGGAATATAAGATGGATTGGGTAGACATAATACATTGAGTGAAAGAGTTATAAGAATCAAGCTCAACATTGGCTATGATTGCAACATAGGAAGCCATAAGTCTACAACTACATCTCACGTGGGTATTAGTGAAGTGACACAAGGTCATGAAGCTCATAAATTTTCTACAAGATTCAAAACAATTTAATGCTCATACAATGAAGGGAAAACACAAAATAGTCACAAAAACTAAAATAATTTGCACACAAAAAACCCAAAACAACATAAGAATCATAGAGATAGAACTATGATCCAAATCTTTGTCAAAACTGATTGGACAGGGAATTGGCACCCTAGACTGATGAGGTTGATTTTTGTTAAATTTAAAATAGATCTAAAAATGAGATATAGTATCTGAGGATCCTAATTGAAGATGTTTAGGTCTGCCAATAGGAATACTTTTAGAAATGCACAAAATTTTAATTTTATATACATGCAGCCATAATGCCTGATTAAATATAAAAACAAATCAATCTAATTAAAATCAGATAATATAAATGAAAATAGTATAAAAATACCCTAGTTTTTTTAAAAAAATCCAACAAAAACCCTAGTTTTTAACAAAAATCTATAAAATTCTCTAATTTTTAATCCAAATACATAAAAAACACTATTTTTAAGTGAAAATCCATTGCAAACATTCAATTTTCATCAAAGTCATCACTTCAGCTCAATTTTTCAAAACCAAAAATCTATCAAAACCCTATTTTGAAAAAAATCCTTCAAAATTAAACAAATCTAATTGAAAATTTGATTAGAGCAAATAAAAAATCAAGAGTCTAACCTGTTGGAGATGGATTTGAAATCGGATATCTGATTTGCGCTTTCCACTGTGCGCCCGCCATGGTTAAGCACAATGCAAATGAGTTTTGGTCGGTTTCATTCGGCCCGAAGTTTTATATATATGCCGACAAAATCGGATATCTGATCCAAATCGGATATCCGATTTGGATCGGATATCCGATTTGTAAATCTAGCTTTTTGCTTTGCCTCGGTAGTCACCCGAGCCCCAAAAAGTCAACTCGGCATTTTCGCATTTTTGAGTCGTAGAAACACGTATTTTTTTCTCCATTGCCACTTTTTGGCATACCATGATCCTGCACATGCCCATATATATTATATAATATATAATATATAATATATATTATATAATATATAATATATAATATATAATATATATTATATAATATATAATATATAATATATATTATATAATTTATATAATAAAATAATCCATTTTTTACTTCATTTAATTTAAGCCACATGGGAATATAATATAGTTTTACAAAACGAATATCCGTTTATAATGGATATCCATTTCTTTGAGGACTTTATAATGCAAATTCTTCCTCATTTTCACAAACCCTTCCTCATTTTGGTGACACAATAGTCGAGCAACAACCTCCAATGACCTCTAGGTATGCTATTTTTGCATCTCTCTCTCCCTCTGAGGACTTTCTCTCTCTCTCTCTCTCTCTCCCTCTCACTCTCAAGCCCTGCTTTGTCTCCATCAAGTCTCTCTCTCTTGGACTCTCTCCCTCCCTCTCTCCCTCTCAAGTATCTCTCTCTCTCCATCTCAAGACTCAATCTCTCCCTCTCTCCCTCCCTCTCTCCATCTCCCTCAAGACTCTCTCCCTCTCTCCCTCTCAAGTATTTCTCTCTCGCTCTCCCTCTCAATTCTCTCTCTCTCTCTCTCTCTATCTCTCCCTTGCTCTCTCTCTCCCTCCAAACTATATATATATATCCTTCCCTCTACACCTACCTCCCTCCCCCCCCTCTCTCTCTCTCTCGTCCCTCCCACTCCCACTCTCTCCCTCTTTCTTGTGAATTGGTTGCACATCAATAAATATATAATATATACTATGTATTAAATATATTATATAATATATATAATATATATTACATAATATTAATATAATATATAATATTTCATATATATAGGTTATATACTATGCAGAATATATGTACTATATAGTATAATATAATAATATAATATATATATTATATATATTAATATATAACATAATATTATATATTATAATAATATAATATTATATAATTTTATATAATATAATAATATATAATATAATAATACATAATATATAATATACTATATAATATACTATATAATACATAATATTATATATTTATGTATTATAAATACATAATACATGTATTATATAATATTATGTATTATAAATAATATAACAAAAATATAATTAATGGATATCTATTTTGAAAAACAAAACGGATATTCGTTCAGGATTTGGTTTGGGATTGTCTGACCTAGAAAGTCAACCCAAAAAACATGTTTTTGAAAATTTGTTTAGTTTTCTGAAGTTCGCCCTTATGGATGACAACTTTTTTTTTACCTGAATTTCATCAAATGAAAAGGGTTTATAGAAAAAATTGTCAACTTTCCACCAATATAACTTTTTCCTTATTTTGATTTAAAGAAATAATTATTATTGATTTTCTACCTACATTACGTCTAAAGTCCTGATTGATAGGCTGATTGAAAAAATTCTATATCTTTCAAACTACTTAACATTTTTTGAATCTACAAGATGCACAACATTCTATTCTTTGCATACTATAGGATAAAAAAAATTGAATTTCATAATTTTTTGACCAAGTTATGGTGGTCAGACACAGACGTTTTAATAATTCTAAAAATTTCTAGTAAAAAAATCATAATTAATTATTTACGTGGAAAAAGATTACCAAAAAAAATATGACACATTTGGACATGTGTCCTCTACTTATATTTAAAAATTAAGAAAAAAATATTATGGTTTTCTTGTACTTAGGGTGGTCAGACACACACTCGCTTCTTATCTTTTTCTTGAAAATTTACTACCACTGCATTGAAATTTCAAATTTTCTCAAAACAAATTTACTTTTTTTCCAAAAGAGAACTAGTAGCCTAGAAACTACATTCAATTTTCTACAACTTTTGTTGTTACATATTTTTCAAATTATGTTAATAACCTATTCAAAATTTTATGTCAAGTTTCTTAACTCTGATTTTTAGAATTTTCATCACCACTTAGAGGCCTAGTTTGGACCCCCATGATCCTGCACATACCTAGCAAGCAAAGCTTCATATGCTTGAAACTCGTGAACAAGCACGATGGCTCCACAGGCATGCAAAGTGTGTTATGCAGTGTGGCCATATAACTGAAATTTGCAACATAGGGAACATTGTGCCTAATGTCTTAAAGAGAGGACAAGTCAAAGGAATATCACGCTCTTGGAGGGAATCAAACCCAATGACACCACCAAGAAAGGGACGCATTGTAAGAAAGAAAATCGCACAGAGAAACATGAGTGTCGATGTATGCCCCCAATTTAAAGCAGTTGGTAACACCATTACTATGAGCAATTGCTTTAAAGTAGAAGACATGAGAGCTTACTTGGAAAGCCCTATCCTAGGTCATATGTTTGCAATAAGCTACGTCATGAAAAGGGGTTGTCCCCAAAACTTAGTATGTCACATGTGAGCCAATTTAAGGCATGTCATCCACATCCAAAGATTTCTCTTATATATACATGAAAGGTGGTCAACTAGCTAAAAACAACAATGAAAAGTGACATACAAGGACAAGGCTACCTAACCCCTTTCCCCCACTTAGTGCAGGACAAGGATGAGCCAAAATGATTGATGAGAAACATGCTAGAGTGAAAATTAGTATTGATTAGAGGAATTAAATGCCCTAACGTAAGGAAGAGAACCACATCCCCTAAGATATTGAATTCACTTGGTACATACAAATTAGGTCAAATATGGTATTAGAACTTGTGACTTGTTCATGTCCTAAATAGTTTCCCACCCTGCTTCCCTTAGTTTTCTATGTACCTCCTTCCTCCTCCCGGCCTTCCCTCACCGGGGATTGGGGTGAGTTGTGTCTCTTACATTATGTAATTTCATGGAACAAATAGAAGATCAATTGCATACAAAGTGTGTTTAAACTTATTATCCCAATGAATATATTGCTTTTATGAAATATTGTGTTTGTTGCATTGTTTTCATTCTATTACTAGTTTGGTTTCTCGAAGCCCTTACATGTGGTAGTAGTGGATAGGATCAAATCCTTAATTTGAGGTTCCTATAGTGCTCGTTCGGTTACACCATCTCCGCATCTCTACTCATAAACTATTATTCTGTTAAGTTCCAATCAACCTAGGGGATTTTAGTCACAACTTTAGCCAACATATAGGAATTTGTAAGACAACAATCAAGACCTCATAGGTAAACCGTACACATCAAAAAAAGTAGTAGTAAGAATGGAAGCTAGGTGTGACAGGTCACAAAAGAATCCTCTAGCTCCTACTACTAAAATGGTAATTCTCGAGGACCTCTCTCGTGATTATGAACATAACATTGTTTTAGAACCTAAGGATGATGTGTATAGTTCTTTTGGAAAAAAATTAGCTAAAATACCCAATGAACAATTTAGAATTCCTAAAAATACCTTTTAGGAAATTTATATAGATTTAGGGAAATGGAATTATTGTTCAAAAAAAGTTTTTAAATTTATTGAAATACAAATCATAGTCTCAGATGCGACTGAAGATTTTATCCAACTCTTCTTTGACGAAGACTATAGGAATCTTAGAGACCAAGCTTTAGCTAGAGGTTATCAATACATTCACCTAAGTTATGTCAAAACTAGAATAGAGGCCCATTACCACCTTGGCCTTGAGTCTTATGCTTTTTGTACCTTCTTATATGTATGCCACAATAGGTATTCTGATATGTTGCTAGGAGGTGCAACTAGAGCTGTAGGTTTTGGCCCTGTAAGTTTTGATGCTATACCAAACATTTTAGTATCCCTCTGAGACGCTCATTTGAATAAATTGCTCAAATTTTAGTTCAAAACTAAGGGATTGGACATGAAATCTAGATCCATACCCCATACACTACATTTTGGTATCTATGGGTCTTTTTTTAACACTACAATGCCTCTGATACGAGATCCAAGAGGAAAACCAGGAAACCAACAATACAGTGTGGTTTCAGAAACCCATATAGATAAGCAACTGATTAAGCTCAATGCCCCTAAGATTGTTCCATTAAGAAAACGTCAGGTACCCAAACATTGGGCTGTCAAATAGAAGTCTCATTGAGTAGAAAAAGCCTAAAGCTAAAGAGCACCTTAAAATGATCATTCAAAAGCAAGGGACTGCTTATGTCACATTTGATGACGAGGAAGATTAATATAATCCTAGTTCAGGACAACTGATTTGAAACCTCTCAATTATATATCTTGACCCAACAAAAACTAGCTTCTTTGCTAGCTTTAACTCAACCGCATATCCTATTGAAAGTTCATCTTGACCTAGAACTAGTATATCTGACTACCTTGGTTATTAGGAGAAATTGACCCCTAGGAGTACAATTTGGCCTAAACCCCAATGTAAAAAGCCATTCAGTTACAAAGAAAAAATAATTTACCAGGATGTGATTCTCCTATTGTGAGAATAGATAAAACATGGGTAATTAACCAAAAAGGTCAAACCATTCCTGAGTCGCCACCCAAAACCCAATTTTTCTATCACCCAAAATGTGAAGATGATGGGCTAGGAATGATAAGATGTAAAAATTGCCACTACACCTAGGCTGAAAGAAATGGACTCGAAGATCCAATAGGGTATAGGTCAAATATGATGGGTGGGAAGATTATCGCTTTCCCATAATGTAAGGACCGTAAATCTCACTTACTAAAAATAACCTTCGATAAGCCAATCAATTCCCAAAATAATTTAATAGTATAAGATCATTATTAAATGGTGCTAAAAGGAAATAATTAAATAAATTCATCATTATTTTCAAATGGAATTGCATACATTATTGAGTCAATAGGTATATCAACACAAGGCCGTGCCTTTACAAAATTTAGCCGTGTTGGCTTACACAAAGATAACACAATAGTGATACATAACATCTTTCCGCATGTGGATCTTGGAACCCCAGAGAGAGTATCATTGTGGTGATATCCACCCTGCCATGAAGCACAAATCTTCATCATACTTCCTATTGGGAAGCCTAACCGATCACGAGGGGTCTAGCAAACTAGAGTTGGCATAGGTGAAAGAATTTGGTGCTCTACTTAACTTATTGTACATAAATGCAAGAATGGAAAAACTACATCCCCCACTCATACATACTTTTCCAGTAAGGTAAAATACATATCCAATGTAATGTTATCCTTCTCAAAGAAAATTCGTTCCTTCTTGATATCATGATCTCATACCATGGACATAATTGAATTCATTTATCTATGAAAGTCAAATTAGATCTCTTTCCCCATAATGCATAAAAATGATTACATACATAACCCAACATCATGGAGTATCCTTTCATAAAACATAACACACATTAATACCATGATAGACTCACAAAGAAGACTCAAGCATGTACAATTGATTGAATACCATAGTCTTGAAAGTCTATGTCTTAGGAATAATTATAATTTTGATTTCAATACAAAGCTCTTTAAAAATAATTGATACTTATGCATTTTACCAAATACAAGATTAAATGGAACCAAACATCAATCTTCTTGTAGATGGTGAAATCTGCATTTTGCTCAAAACCAACAACACACATTAACCTGTTAGTTTAAAACAAAACAAATAACAACATCCATATGAAATGGTACATCAATGCTTTCAAATGCAAACAAATGATAAACACAAGCTAAATGAGCACATGAAAAACATGAAGTAGGTCATCTCATATTGGATTGGTGCTTCTATGTAAAGAAACCCTTTCCCAATCCTTGATCAAGCTAAGCTAAATGATGAAATTGCTATGAATGTGATATGAAGATGGTGTGGGAAAAATCAGTTCTCAAATGAAGAGAGTGACTTTGCATCAAGTTGTGGAGGATTTGCTTGAGGATGAAGCCTCTATTTAAAGATTTTCAAATGCTAAGAGTGCTTAACATGGAGGATGTGGGACGAAAGATAAGCCAATGGGGAGAGGCCACTTGTCAAGTGGTGAGTGGTTGATGCATGTGCAAGATTTGAGAAGTGTGCACATGAGAGGGAGTTTCAAATTCAAATTTTGCAATAAATTTTGAGAGGGGGACAAGAAAATGAGCAATAAATGCAATGTTGGAGGGACAAATCAACTTGTCATGTTTTTCAAACTTGAGGGCCATGTTGAGTGAAAATGAGGGTTTTAATAAATCAATAAATTGATTTATTTGTGCAAGTGGCTAAATCTAGAGAATGCAAGTGGGTAAGATTAGCATTTAATCATGGTTAGATTAAATTAATGATGATTAGGTTAGTTTGACTTTCATGACTTAAATATTTGATTTATTTAAATCAGAAAAGGATGAAATATGATTTGGGATTTGATTAAATGGCCATTTGATTTATTAAAAGGTTGATGATAATGTTTATTTGATTTTAAATAAATGACCTTAGGAGATGAGATTACCTAATGAATGGATGAAAGTGAACCTGATTAATTGATGAATGGACCTAATGTGAAATCTAGTTTAGTTAATGAATGAACCTGATTGAATGCACAATGTTAATTTTGCATGTCTACACTTCTCAATTGTATGTTCATTTTAATATGAATCTATCTCCTAGATTATAGTTCATAATCAAAATTAGGTAGATCATCCTCATTTGTATATATATTGACATTTTCTCATATTTCAAAGAATAGTTTGTTTAAAGTTCAAGTGTTCACTATAATGTGTCTTTTTCAAAAAGATAGAATTTACTCAAAAGATTCATTATTCTGGTTTGCATGTTCTTGTCAAGAAGTTAAGTTTTCACAATTTCAATGATATAATATAATCTATCAAAAGTGAAGTTGTTTGTCGGTTTTGATATAAAATAACAGTTTGAAACAAAAATGAATCTACTAGTTTTATTCATTGACAGTTTATTTTTATCTCAATGGTTTCTGTATATTCTACTTGTAATGTTTTGTTTTGTTCAAGTGAAATCACAATATAATATGCTTTTTTTTTAATTGATTACTTAATGGCATTTAATATAAAGAAAAATTTCAAGCAATAAATTTTTATAAGGAGTCTACTTCTAATTACAACAACATTTTTCCATTATATAATACATTTAATGGGTATATATATATATATATATAGGCAATAACACACAACTATATATATATATATATATATATATATATATATATATATATATTACAGAGTATACATCGATGGATCAACAATAGTATCCATCAATAGTAGAGATTAATATGCAGCGATATGCGGAGCCAAATAATGACATTATACTGCAGAGCTTATGAAATATAATAATTGGCATACCTTATATAGTATATAATGAACTACCAAAGAACGACATTATATAGCATTAAGTCAAATTTCAAAGAAATTATGAGAAAAATTAAAAGAGTTTACAACATTTAAAAGGTGTCGGCCTCCATTATGGAGCGCTACTGCTAATACGATCTCCACAACAAACCATAGAATTATGTAACAGACGTATGATAAGTGAATAACAATAGTTGGAATAGTCTTTTGTTTGAAGCATATAATTTTCATACGGTAACCTAAGGGTAAATTAGAAGTACATTCAAAAGCTGAAGGTTTATAAGGGACACTCTTCGACGAGAGGAACACGTTATTGACTCCTTCTGCAAAGATGATTAAGCTCAAAAGCACGATCAAAAGCATCATTCCTCTTTGGAGAACTGAGAAGATTACAGGTTAGATTTTTAGGTTTAAAAAGCTTGATTTGCTTGTGCAAGCTCAATAAAAAGAATTAAGTTGGAAGGGATGCAAGTGCCTTGATAGACATGCAAACAAAAATGTGGGTGACATGCAATAATTTTAATACCAATATGCATGCAAAATGCAGAAGATTAGACAAGGCGTGAGAACTGTTTGACAAAATGCCATAACACAGTCATCCCACAAAACACCAGAAGGAGGACACAATATGCACCAATCAGTTTGTTGAAAAGGCTGTGGAAACTTCATCTGAGTTTGTAATCAATCGAAGTAATATAATTGACTTATTCCAAGCACACTAAATGAACGATAACATCAAATACATAATAGCAATACATAACCTTACCATAATATTTATTTGGTATCTGATAGAAAATGTAGGGTCTGCCAAACACAATTTATATGAATATATCTTTTATATTTATATTTATAATAAATATATAAATCCATCATAGGGTAATGACAGTATTTAGTTTTTGCTCATTTATACAGTAAACATACAGTCGTCATGAACAACTTATATATATAATATAAAAAAATAAAAACATTAATATTGACACTATGTCATGTCCAAAATTTTCAACATGCAACAATTTTTTTTTTTTTACTCAATCATTATTATTATCTCTCTTAATATTTATATATTAATATTATAACACTAACGATAGTATTACCAAACTAATATTAATTACATATATTTACTAATTTACCAATTATATATTTACTTCTAATATCATTAAGGTAATATAAATTTTCCAATATTAATAATAGTTTTACCAATACTTTACTATTGGTTTTACCATTTATTATTATTTTTCCCATTTACTATTACTATTAACTTTACCAACTAATAATTAAATAACCATTAAACATAACTCACTTAACCCTATTAATAATAGTTTTACCAATACTTTACTATTGGTTTTACCATTTATTATTATTTTTCCCATTTACTATTACTATTAACTTTACCAACTAATAATTAAATAACCATTAAACATAACTCACTTAACCCCATTAGTAACTGCACTTGTAAAAATAAATTTTAATACCATTCACATAGTTAAATGCTTTTAATTTTACTCCCAATTTTAATATTCCACTAATGTAATTAACCATAAGAATATATTAATTCACATTGTCATCAATACAATTATTTATTTATTTTTTTAAAAAGAAACCCCATGATAAAATATTTCAATATTAAATATATTTGATTATTATGGACAATAATTTTACTTGCCATTAAAATAATTTTACAATTTATAATATCTAAATCTTGTAACACTACTCTGTATATTTCAGATTCTTTTAAAATGCTAATATTAATTCCTCCTCAAATTAAAAGTTATTTCATAATAATATCAATAATCCTTTTTATTGATAATAAGTTTATTTCTCTCACGCCCAAAAATAATTTACCATTGATAAAATATCATTTACAATGTAAATATAATTAATTTAACAATTCTTATTTAAAAATAATAATACTTACATACATAAAGAATAACATAAGTTTCTATTTAAAAAGCTAATCAAAACTGAAATAATTTAAACTGCTTAATATCTTAATTCCCATTTTAATTTCATTACTCTCTTCTTTTTCAAAACTATAATCCTCGTAGCTTTCCCGTTTTAACCCCTCACTTTTTTTTGAGAAAATTTTACTTGATTACTTTTCTTCTTGTTTTTCTTTAGAAGGCCAAATGAATACAGTATTTTCTCCTCTTTATTTTGTTTATCTGCAGTGAAACTATATTAGCATTTTATAAAAATATCATTATTGATTTTTTTTATTTGAGTATTTATATTAAAATAGACAACACTAACATCTTGTTCACACAGAAATTTTAAAAAACCAAGGGAAATTTTATTTACTCATGTTAAATTACATGTTGGGAGAGGAGTATGTGCGAGAGAAATTAACATGGTGAGTTTATATAATTATATATATAATTTTTAAATATCTAATTGATTATTTTATTTAATGGGGAGATGGAGGCTACAGACATTAATACTAAAATTTTAATTCTAAAAAAAAGTTTAAGAATAATACTATCTTGAGAATTAATCACACTATGGATGCAAAAGTGAACTTTCAAAGAAAATAATATTTATATAAAGCTGGTGGTTGACAAGAAATTTATTAATAAAGAAGACATGATAAAAATTGATATTTGGAAATGTCACATAGAGATAGTGAAGAAGTTAAGGTAGGTGCAAATTCGGTTGCTTTGTACCATCCATTTCAATGTGCAACACTCAAACTCACACCCAACACTCATATTTGGGATAAGCCATTCAAAGAAAAATCTACACTGGATCAAAAATTAATCTATGTAGTTGTCAACCGATATGCATGACAAAAGGTTCTTAAAAATACCATTTCCTCACATATTTGCATTGCAAATATTAGAGGGCAGTGACATCCTCCCATAGGAGTGAATCCAACCAGATTGTGATTTGCCATTGATTTCAGTTTTACAAAAAATTTCAAGTTTTATTTTTCTTATTTAATATTTTAACCTAAGTGTTTTGTTGACTTTTGTAGCTCAAAAGGTGGGATGTGGAGTTGTTTTAAAGTAGCTTGAGTTGGATATGCTTTAAATCACTTTAAAGCAACTCGAGTTAGATATTCTTTAAAGCAATTTGAGTTGGATTTTCAGCAACAGTAGTTTAAAATTCTTTAATAGAATGTTTCCAAGTTTGTGAGGATAAGATAAATCCAAGAGTGATTTTATGTGTAATTAAAGCCAAAGAAAGCAAGGAAAGATTCTTCCCTTGCACGCTAAGTAAAGCAGCTAGGCTCTATAAATGTAATATTGTTGTAGCAAACTCATATTGTATTTTTCAAAAGAAAAGTTTGCTATTAGGCTGAATAGAAGATCCAACATTTGCAGGTTTTTCCCCACATTGGGGTTTCCTGGGTATATCTGTGTTATTATCCTTTTGTGATTGGCTTCTTGTTATTTTTGCTTCCGCTGTGATTAGTTGTTAATTAGCCCAGTTGTGTTAATTGTTATAAATTAGATTTCTTTCTGTGAATTTATTGTGAAATTAATCTATTGCTGGGTTATAGAAATTAGCATGGTATCAGAGCTCTAAACTCTTAATACGAAGCCAAGATTTGTGACGCAGATTTCAAGAAAAAAAATCATATTTTCGTCTCTAGTTCTTTTTGTGGCTATGGTAACCATCATTCGATATGAGGACAGGCTTGAGGGTGCATCTAACTTCTTGCAGTGGAAGGTTCGAATTACATTTTTTCTCAAGGAGAATAGGCTATGGATCTATGCTAGTACAAAAGTGACACCACCAACAAATGATCATGTTGCCTTAGATTCACATGAAGTCAAAGAGGCCAAGGCTCAAAGGATTATTTTGGATGGAGTAAGAGATCATTTAACTCCTCATTTATCAGGGAAAGACACTGCCAAGGAGATGTGGGATACACTCACAAAAATTTATCAAAGCGACTATCAGAGTCGTAAGATGATGCTCAAGGACAAATTGCATAATACCAAGGTGTCCAAAGGCGAGAGTGTGGCCTCTTACTTGTCCAAGCTGACACAGGTCAGGGATGAGCTTGCTACTATTAGAGAGATAATTGATGAAGATGAGTTGGTGGGTATAGCCTTGAATGGTTTTTCAAAGCATTGGGAAGTGTTTTTCAAGTGTGTTGTTGGCAAAGATTGGCTACCTAATTGGGCAAGACTTTGGGATGATTTTATTTAGGAGGAGATTCGTGAAGGTTCACATCAAGGAGATAAGATGAAGAAGGATCAAGATGAAGACAATATTGCTCTTGCAAGCAAGGGTAAGAAGAAGTCCAATAAAGAGCAATCAAAAGGTTCTTCTTTCAAGAGTGGGAAGAAGAAAGATCTAAGCAAGATAAAAAAAATTTGTTTCCATCAAATGGGTCACTATGCTAGTCAATGTCTGAATAAGAAAAATAAGGACAAGCAGAAAAAACAATTTGCTGCTACAATAGAGGTGGACAAGTTTGCATCACAATTTGAGAATGAGTTTTCACTCATTGCCTATCTCTCAAGTTCAATTGCCAATAGGGTATGGTATATTGATAGTGGGGCTTCTTGCCACATTATGGGAGTCAAAGAATGTTTCACCAAGTTGGAGGAGAAGAATTTGGAATTCTATATTGAGCTCAGAGACAATGCCAATTACCATGCAATTAGTATTGGCACCGTCAAGTTTCAGAGGGAGTCTGGAAACCTTTGTTGGTGGAGGATGTGTTGTATGTCCTTGGCATGACAAAGAATTTAATCTTAGTTTCTACTTTGGAAGACAAGGGTTATATCATGATCTTTGAGAGGGGAAAATTTTATATTCATCCCAAAGATTCCAAGGTTGCAAAAGTGATTGGAGTTAGGCATGGCAGCTTGTTTCAGTTACAGTTTGAGCCAGCACATGTGTTGGTTAGTAGTTGTAAAGGGATAGGAGAATTTTGGCACAGGAGGATGGCTCACCTTCACCATGGAGCACTTAATATTCTTAAGGAAATAGTGACAGGGCTGCCTGAGATGAAGACAAAAAAGCATGAGGTGTGCAAGGGTTGTGCTCTTGGGAAATATGCCAAGACTAGTTTTCCAAACAGTGACACTAGATCTAGAGGGATTTTCGATCTTGTACACTCAGATGTGTGTGGGCCCATGTCAACAACATCCTTGAATGGGTACAAGTATCTTTTTACTTTCATTGATGACTTCTCTAGGAAGACATGGATATATTTTCTAAAGAATAAAGATTAGGTCTTCAGTAGGTTCAAAGAGTTTAAGGCTCTCATGGAGAACCAAATAGGGAGGAAGATCAAGATACTAAGGTTTGATAATGGAGGCAAGTATACCTTGAATTGCTTCAATATTTTTGTGTTCAGGAAGGTATCAAGAAAGAGTTGACAATTCTATACAACCCATAGTAGAATGGGGTTGCTGAATGGAAGAATAGGGCTATAGTTGGAGCAGCCAAGGTTACACTTCATGATCAGGATCTACCTTGGTTCTTATGGGAAGAATCTTGCAATTCAGCTATGTATTTATAGAATAGGAGCCCTCACAAAGTGTTGGGTAAGTTGACTCCAGAAGAGGCCTTCACTGTTAAGAAACTAGATTTGGGGCACATTTGGATCTTTGGATTCCTTGTGTATTGTCACATTCTTGTTGAGAAGAGAACCAAGTTGGAACCTACTGTAGAGAAGGGTATCCTTATTGGGTACAATGAAACTTCTAAGGATTATCGGGTTTACATTCCTACTCTTAGGAAAATAGTGGTTTGTAGAGATGTGAAGTTCAAGGAAGAGATGGCTCTTCAGAAGTCAAACAACTTGATGAATGAGGAGGAACAATCACCCACAGTTGAGGTAGCACAAATTCCTAAAAATCCAATCACGCAAGTTGGAGAGTAGAGAAAGCAGGTCGAGCAGGGTGATCAGACAGAGGAACAAATAATTCCTCGGCCTTAGATTCCTATTACTGGGAAGAGTAGAAACAGGGCAGCTAAGTAGACATTGAGAGAGGCTCAAGAATATGTAGGTGATCCTCAAGATTTAGTCAGACAGAGAAGGGCTCCAAAATGTTATTCTAAGTATGCGGCACTTATGAGTGAATTAATTGAAGTACAGAACCTTCCAGCTTTCAAGAGGCATCCAATCACCAAGTGTGGAGAGATGCCATGGTGGAAGAGTATTCTTCCATCATGAAGAACAGTGTGTGGGAGGTAGTACCAAGACCAGAAGATAAGTCTATAGTGGGCTCAAGATGGCTATATAAGATTAAGCATGTTGTAGATGGTAGTGTGGAGAAGTTCAAAGCTCGGTTTGTGGCTAAGGGGTTTTCTCAGAAGGAAGGAGTCGACTATGATGAGACTTTCACTCCAGTAGCCAGGTACTCATTCATAAGAGCTATCATTTCTTTAGCAGCACAAATGGGTTGGAGGATTCACCAGATGGATGTAAATATAGCCTTCCTCAATGGAGTGACTAAGGAAGAGATTTACATAGAGCAACCAAAAGGATTTCAAGCACATGAGAGGGATTCTCATGTATGCAGGTTGAAAAGAGCACTGTATGGACTCAAGCAGGTTCCTAGGGAACGGTATTCATGTATTGACAGTTACTTGCAAAGTGTGGGCTTCATCAAGAGTGAGGTAGATCCAAACCTGTACTATGTTTAGGTGAAGGGCGAACTTCTCATATTGGTGTTGTATGTTGATGACCTATTTCTCACAGGGTTAGAGGAGCTCATAGCACACTACAAGTGGGATCTTGCAGGAGAGTTTGAGATGAAGGACTTGGGGTTGATGCACTACTTTCTGGGATTGGAATTGTGGTAGAAAGAGGGAGAGATCTTCCTTGGACAAGGGAAGTACTTAATTGATATCTTGAAGTGATTCAGGATGGAAAATTGTAATCCTATATCAATGCCACTTGTGACCAATTGGAAGAAGATTGATGCTTCTAGATTAGAGTCAATGGACCCAACTTTATATAGACAATTGATAGGATCTCTTATGTATCTAGTCAACACCAAGCTAGACATTTGTTTTGTAGTGAACTCACTCAGTCAGTTTATGGTGGAACCTAAATGTGTGTACTAGATAGCTGTGAAGCATGTTTTGAGATATCTCCAAGGGATAGTTGATTATGGGTTGAAGTATGTTCAGCAGGATGGATTGAAGCTCAAGGAGTTTACCAATGCAGATTGGGTAGGCAGTACAGCTGATCATAAGAGCACTTCAGGGCTCAATTTCAGTTTGGGATTAGGAGAAGTCTCTTGGTACAACAGGAAATAGAAGTCACTTGCGCTAATTTCTATAGAGGCCGAGTATATGGCAGCCAGTATGGATACACATGTGGCTATCTGGCTTCAAAAACTTCTAGCTGGGCTCTTTGATCAGGAGCTAGATCCTATAGTCATTTACTGTGATAATTAGAGTTGTATCAAACTCTATGAGAATGCAGTGTTTCATGACAAGACAAATCACATTGAGATCAAGTACCACTTCATAAGAGATTATGTGGAGAAGGGGATAGTGAATCTCAATTACATTCCTATGGATGAACAAATAGCAGATATCTTGACAAAGGCCTTGATGAAGAGCAAGTTTATATTCTTTAGGGACAAGTTGGGTGTGGTGTAAAACACCTTCCTCACTAAGAGGGAGTGTTGATTTTTGTAGCTCAAAAGGTGGGATGTGGAGTTGTTTTAAAGCAGCTCGAGTTGGATATGCTTTAAATCACTTTAAAGCAACTCGAGTTAGATATTCTTTAAAGCGATTCGAGTTGGATTTTTAGCAATAGTAGTTTTTTATTCTTTAATAGAATGTTTCCAAGTTTGTGAGGATAAGATAAATACAAGAGTGATTTTATGTGTAATTAAAGCCAAAGAAGGCAAGGAAAGATTCTTTCCTTGCACACTAAGTAAAGCAGCTAGTCTCTATAAATGTAAGATTGTTGTAGCAAACTCATATTGTATTTTTTGAAAGAAAATTTTGCTGTTAGATTGAATAGAAGATCCAACATTTGCAGGTTTTTCCCCGCATTGGGGTTTCTTGGGTATATCTTTGTTATTATCTTTTTGTGATTGGCTTCTTGTTATTTTTGCTTCTGCTAAATTATTAGTTGTTAATTAACCCAGTTGTGTTAATTGTTATGAATCATATTTCTTCCTGTGAATTTATTGTGCAATTAATCTATTGTTGGGTTATAGAAATTAACATGTTCTCACCAAGTTTCCTATCACGTCACAGAGATCAAATCAAATGAACATAGGTGGGAATAAATTCAGAGGGAGACTTTTCCCCGATATTGCTGAGGTGGGCGTGGGTGGTGATGGAAATTAATTGGCCTAGCTTAATTTGATAGTGCTTTGATTTTGATTTTTTTATTTTTAGGCAATGATGTGTTGGTAAGGTGGAGTTATTACGCTTTCAAGAAGAGACTAATACGTCTCCCTAGATTTGATTTTAGCAACTTGCTGCATTAATTCGCTCTACTGTTAAACCATTATAGGCCACTCTTGACACGATTTGACAGCCAAATCTAAATGGTGATTTGGTATGATTTTTTTTTTATTAATTTATGCAATAGCAATGCAATTATATGACATCTAAGTGCCTATGTGTGCAAATTCCTTTCACAACTATCACTTTCAGTAGCTAGACACCCCCTCCTCGATGATACTCTCTCCTTGCTGAGAGTCTTTTCATGTCATACACATGAAACAAAGTTTGGTCAATGAAATTTTTAAATAGTAATATTAAATTATAAATTAATTATCAAAAATAGGGGTCATGGCATCCTTCCCCCCTTAAAAAATCATTGTCTTGATGATCAAATTAACTAAAGATAAAAATTAATACCTCTTTAATTTTTTTTACCTCAATGTAAATATCAACCCACCTGACAATTGTGTTGCTACTCCACACACATTTTTGTTCATAACTGCAAAAATTCCTTCGTCTAACATGCATTCACTTGCAGTCATAGTTAGTAGAGCATTATTGATCAAATAAACTTAGTTTAACACTTTATGACAAATAAAAGCATGCAAGCTAATTCCTTTGCTTCATAGAATTTTATTCATATTCCAGACATTCCCATAAAATAATACACTCATGTTCACTTCTTGTCATCATGTCTACTTCTATAAGACATCATAACAATTTCCATTATGATGAAAAACAAGCATCCCATACTACCTACTATCACCATTGGCAATAAAAAATTACATCAACAAAAACATCTCAATTTTAAAATAAGGTCTTCATAAAAAGATCATTTCATCAAATTTCAATATTGATACATCCATTTACCAACAAAGTAAATCTTAATCCATATTGGAAAGAAAATATACAAAATGTACAATTTCTACTTTTGATCAAATACAATCATAATTTTCATAGAAAGTGTTACAAATTCATGCTACATCCATTTTCTGAAAGAGTCAAATACATATTTTATTTGCAACTAATATAACCATCCAATTATTCCCAAGCTAAAAATCAAAAATAAAAAAACATGGCTAATGTGCTTTTCCCACCCAACCATGAACACAACACTTCCCTAGGGTTCTCCCTAACTTGAAGAATACCTGGTCCTACATGAGGTGCCTAGAAACTATATTAAAAGGGTAGGAGGGAAACTCTTGATGCATGTTTGATACCTTATATGCATTCAACACTAGAATGGACATATTTCTTGCATACAGGATGTGGCAAAGAAACATATAACATAGAATCTAGGCATTCATTATCCATCTATTTGAATTGTACAGTATAGCTTTGGCCAAAGCATAAATACAAAAAGTGGTTGATCTTTAAAAAGAAGATCACCTTCTCTATTAACCCACATTCGACATCCTGTCCCAGAAGGTAAGCTTAAAGCTTGCAACACATTCAACAAGAATAATCTATTTCTATTACATATAATACAAATTAGATATCATGATAGTGCTTACATGCACATGTACACATAAAATGAACAATAAGAACACATGAATCCTTGGTGCATAACTCACATAGGGTATAAATACATAACTTACATGTAGTACCTCTCTCGCACAAAATAAGGTATATGCTTTGCATATAATGAGCATTACTTGCTCAAGTTTATATTCTATAAACATGGTAAGTGCATCTCTTGCACAAGTGCATTGCTCACACAAAATATGAAATATGCATTAATTTATAGTAGTATAATTATAACGATCTTTACTTTATCCAATAAACACAATGAGTATATAAAAAAGGTGTATCTCACATGCAAATTAGGATTGCAATCATTAATCGAGGCTTTATTCATACAAAGGATTCAATGACTTACTCTAGTGCATCACTCACACAAGAACAACAATGATAGGAATATATGCATTATGCACGTGAGTATAAATATTTCTACTAATTTCTTAATGAGGTAAATATTTATCTATTTGAACTGTGTGTTGATCGTACTTGACCTTTCATAGCACATGCTTTGGGGTAATTAAATACCTTACTAATATTCCATATTTGAGCAGCTTCCCCACACCTCCTTTTGGATTTCAAATATATTAATCAAAATAAAGTACACACTTGGTCTATTGGCCAATATAAAGCATACAAATACCACATAATGCATCTACCCTTTGATTACGTTGAAACACACCAATCACATACAATACTCTTTGCCAAGGTACAGTTAACATTATTCCATTCAAAAGGAATTTCCATCATACAAGCATACTATTGGATTTACTCAATAGTTCTTCATAGACTCAAATAACATGAGTCAATTGTTGCTTATCATTCTCAAGTCAAAATCCTCCACCACTAAGAAGATTCCACAACAATTCAATTCAATATTTGCAATACTACGTTACCATCTTTCCCGACATTACATGTTTCCATCAATTACGAATCTATCACCTCATTACCTAGCATTGTCTAAAAATTTCTTTCTACCTTGACTGTAGTACTCAATTACATACCCTAATCCCAGTGCATTCTTTATGTTCTACTCCCTTATACATTCCATTAAAGCCTTCATGGCATAATGGAGAACATAACATATTATAGGACCAATAGTCCAAATGTTTAAGCATAGCCATCGACAAATAAAAAATGAAAAATAACAAGCAGAAAGAAAATCATCAAAATATAAAATTAATCTCAGTGATCATAATAATTGAAAGGAAAAAATATCTTGATGGCCATACTTAGGCATAAATAAAATAGAAAAAATTCATGTTGGCTCACAACATCTTGAAATTTCACACAATAAAATAAAATATTAACATCCACAATTTCACATTATATGAAGGGAGCACAATGCTACACTTCACCTTGATCAGAGGTGAGTAGGAGAATATGCACAGTCACTTGAAAGCCCAGTTTCTAAGACTCTAATTACATTCATACTAAAATATTATTCTCAATAGCTGCTTGTATTGTACTTCACATTTTGAATAAAAAATACCATTGGATTTCAAAAACCTCCACGTGTTCTAAAAACCAAGGTCTCATTTTATTTATTTGTGGATTCTTACATCCTTATTGTATATAATTTTTTTTGTTTTTCTAAACATATTATAAGAATTTACATTTCATTCTCAGATAAGGGGAACTCTTCAAGTTCCTCTTCTCCCTCTGAATCAAACAATACAAATTTGGAGGTTGGTTTTAGCTGTGAACACTCCTTAATCTCTTCTTCATTCAGCATGGTTGCACAATTTTGACCACATCCAATAGGGAAATCCTGATGGGCGGAGGGTTTACTTTTGGACCTCTTGTTTATTTTTTCTTCCTTGTTCTTTTTCTTCTTCCAAAGGAAAATACGCTTAAGTTCTTCTGCTAATGTCTCTGAGTCCTCTCTTTTATCATCCTTCACCCCCTTTTCCTTGGGTTCCTTAGGTTGTTCTTTTCAACCTGATGACCTAGGCCTCTCATTATGTTTGGTTTTGTTGACTCGTCCTCATGTTCTCGATATTCCCTCCATTTTTTCCTAAGAAAAGTAATATATATTATTACTAACATATCCTACATGCAATCTTGCAATGATCCCTAGGGTTCAAGAGTTGAACCCGAATGCTCTGACACAAAAATGTAAGGACCGAAAATCTCACATACTAAAAATAACCTTGTATAAGCCAATCAATTCCCAAAATAATTTAATAGTATAAGATAATTATTAAATGATGCTAAAAGGAAATAATTAAATAACTTCATCATCATTTTGAAATGGAATTACATACATTAATGATTCAATAGGTATATCAACACAAGGCCATGCCCTTACAAAATTTAGCCACGTAGGCTTACACAAAGATAAAACAATAGTGATACATAACATCTTTTCGCATGTGCACCATGGAACCCAAGAGAGAGTATCATCGTGGTGATATCCATCATGCCATGAAGCACAAAGCTTCCCTGTTCTTCTTAATGGGAAGCCCAACCCATCAAGAGGGGTCTAGAAAAATGGAGCTGACATAGGTGAAAGAATTTGGTGCTCTAGTTAACTCATTATACATAAATACAAGAATGGAAAAACTACATACACCACTCATACATACTTTTCAGGTAAGGTAAAATACATATGTAGTGTAACGTTATCCTTCTCAAAGAACAATCATTTGTTCTTGATATCATGATCACATACCATGGACATAATTGAATTCATTTATCTATCAAAGTCAAATTAGATCTCTTTCCCCATAATGCATAAGAATGATTACATACATAGCCCCAAATCATGGAACATCCTTTCATAAAACATAACAAACATTAATACAATGATAGACTCACAAGGATGACTCAAGCATGTACAATTGATTGAATACCATAGTCTTGAAAGTCTATGTCTTAGGAATACTTATCATTTTTATTTAAATACCAAGTTTTTCAGAAATAATTGATACTTATGCATTTTACCAAATACAGGGTTATATGGAACCAAACATCAATCTTCTCAATTGTATGGTTGCTTTAATATGAATCTAGCTCCTATATTATAGTTCATAATCAAAATTAACGAGATCATCCTCATTTGTATATATATTGACATTTTCTCATAATTCAAGGAATAGTTTGTTTAAAGTTCAAGTGTTCACTATAATGTGTCTTTTTCAAAAAGATAGAATTTACTCAAAAGATTCATTATTCTAATTTGCTTGTCTTGTCAAGAAGGTAAGTTTTCAAAATTTTAATGATATAATATAATCTATCAAAAGTGAAGTTGTTTGTCAATTTTCAGATAAGATAATGGTTTAAAACAAAAATAAATCTACTAGTTTTTATTCATTGCCAGTTTATTTTTATCTCAATGGTTTTGGTATATTCTACTAGTAATGTTTTGTTTTGGTCAAGTGAAATCACAATATAATATACTTTTTATTACTAGGTTACTTAATGACATTTAATATAAAGAAAAATTTCAAGCAATAAATTTATATAAGGAGTCCACTTCTGCTAATTACAACAACATTTTTCCATTCCATAATGCATTTAATGGGTTTATATATATATATATATATATAATGTTTTATTTTGGTCAAGTGAAATCACAATATAATATGCTTTTTATTGCTGGGTTACTTAATGGTATTTAATATAAAGAAAAATTCCAGGCAATAAATTTATATAAGGAGTCTACTTCCGCTAATTACAACAACATTTTTCCATTCCATAATACATTTAATGGGTATATATTATAGACACGTAAAATTGGCATAATGCATTTGATTAGGTCATATTCATCCACTCAACAAATAAATCAAGTTTATTTATCAATATCCTAAAGTCACCAACTTATATTGAATAAATCAACTTGATCCTAACATCACCATCCTTTTAATTAAATAAATAAAGCCTTTTATTTAATTAAATCTGAAATCACCTTCCATCCCTTTTGATTTAAATAAATCAAAATATTCAAGTCAAATGGGTCAAATAAACTAATCATCATCTACGCTAATCCTGATTAAATCTAATCTAATGCATGTCACATCCTCTAGCTTTTCCCACTTGCACCAATAAATCAATTTATTGATTTATTAAAATCAGCATTTTCCATCAACATGGCATCTTTGAGGAATATTCCCTCAAGTTTGAATTCAAAAACAAGTGGACATGTACATCCAACAAAGCATTTATGAGGCCTTACATGGCTCTTACATGTCCCTTGCACAAGTCAAACTCAGTATTTACTCTCAAATTCAAATTTGAAATCTCCCTCTCTTTGGTACATTGACCAAATTATGCTCATTCCTCATCCTATCACAAGTTGACAAGTGGCCTCTTTTCATTGGCTTGTTCTTTGTCCCACATTCATCCATTTGGCTATTTCTCTCATCAAAATAATCTATAAATGAAAGGATTCAATCTTGATCAAATCCTCCACAACTCCACCAATTTGATCCACAAATCCTATGCAAAGTCACTCTCTTGATTTGAGAACTGATTTTGTCCATCTCATTTTATCTTCAAAGCATTACATCATTTGAGCTTGTCAAGGGTTGGGAAAGGGCTACTTTTCACATCAAAGTAGCACCAATCCAATATGGGATAGATATGCTTAATGTTTTTCTATAGATGGTTTAGTTATCTTGATATTTATTGCATTTTAGAAAAAAACATGTTACATTATCTCATATGGATGTTGAAGGTTTTTTTTGCTTAAATACACTAACTATGCTTGTGTATGTTAGTTTTTAACCATTTTCAGATTTTGACATCCACATAATGGCTCTAGAAGGAGGGCATTTGAAGGATAAGGTTCATCGTATCTTCTATTGCACTATAAGTCTCTTATCACGTCTAACACAATCTTGTGTATCTTTTACTTCACTATACTTTTGACAGTTTAAATAGGGAAGCGACTACTAAAACTCTAGTTTAAACAAAATAATGATGTCCAAATAAGACACATTGAACGCAACTATTACCTTTTTGGGTTAGCTCTCTCAAACTGTCTTTTGCGTCCCATTTTGTTTTTTAAATTTTAATGGTTGTTCATGTTCTTAAAACACCTTCAACTGGTAAAATGTATGGCACAAGTTCAACAGCAAGACAATGATGCGATGGGACCTTTGAAAATCTTCTTGTATTTTTTCACTCTGTTCATTAAATAGCATGTTCTGCTTACCACATATCATCTTGAAGAGCAGTATCTTATGTAGCAGTTGGGGCACATGGAGCCAAGTCAAATATCATGAAATACTTGCATTGAGGTCGCTGTCACACAACATTAATACATTTCATTGAGCCAAATTGAGTTTGTCCAACTCTCTTTATTATGTTAAAAATTATTTTGGCAGTAGCTTCAACGTTGTTCCCAAGTAATCTTCTATTCTGATCTTTTATTTTGAATATTAGTAGGCTTCTCTAAAATCAAATTTGTAGCATTCTGATACAAATTTGCTTCTATAATATCAAATTTCTTTTAAATTCTGCAAAAGAAAGTCCACCTTCGAACTGCTACTTTTATCCATGAATGCAACAACAAAATGATAAACAAATAGAAGGATACATAGTTGAGTCATGTAATATCGATCATTCTTATCTACCTGAGAGGAGTACGGTTGATTCTTACTCGTAGTCCTATCACCATTTACTGTCACTGCTAGAAATGGAGGATGAAAGGTACAAGAAATCTGGTTTACCCTATTCTTTCTAGAGTTTCTGTTCATATGCTAGCTGATTGCATTTGCATTAAAGTGGATATCAAGATCATTCTAATTACAGTGATTAAAAGTTATGAGTGCGTTGTTTACTTGGAGCTAACATCTCTTTTAGGTAGCTTGTCAAAAATCCATGGGTAAAGGTTGGGGAACTCGATCCTACACCTGCCAATAGCATTTTTGATAAATCCATTTTGTACTTATCTTGCAAACTAATGCTTTCCATGAGACCGCAACTCTTTGAAGCATTCTTTCAAATAGTTCACATGCCTTGTTTAAAGTTTTCGCATTTTGAATACATTATTTGAGATATTTCAGGGATTTTAAAACTGAATTCTTTTGATCTAACACTTTATGTACTGTATTTTCCACATCTACAGCATAGTGGACATGGCAGAGCTTCTAGCTATTCAGTTCCATCATTAAATCTGAAGTACGCATCCACCAATGTTGCTCTTGCCTTGTTGTGATCCATGTATTACCAAATTTTTTGAACTATGGGCTTGATTACTGGCAGGTAAACCTGACATATTCTCAATGTTTCTTGAGGGTAGATTTACCATTTAACTTGGATGACCTTTGCTTGAATCCCTATGTAATCTCTTATCCCATGTTGACTGGGTATTCATGGTACCAACTCGTAAGTGATGACCATTTCCAATGCTAGAGAACGTATTGTTATTGTTCCATTTTTTGCACAGGTAGAAACTACTAGGAAAGATTTGGAAATTTGGCTTCGCACCTAGCAATAGCATTTTCCTTTGTGGAATTTGTTCTTTTTACATCCACCATTCGCATTTACTTTGAAAGCCATCAAGTGAATTTTAGACACGTCCTTACACCTGCTATTTGCATTAGCTTCAAATTTTTAAAATCATTTATTCGTTGGCTCTAAAAGTCTTTGCCTTAGAAACGCGTCCCTAGCTCTAAATCTCCCTGCCTTAAATGTTTCTTGAATGAGGACCCCATAGTTGCGGCTTACCACACTTGCTCACCTCCACCTTTAGCCCAGACACATGATTCATTCACCTGTACACAAGCCTCCCTTATCTACCAGCGAAGGTTGTGGAACTTAGCTTTAAGAATACCAATTGCAGTAGCTTAAAAATGATCTCATTAGCTATTTTGTTTAATGGTCCACCTGGATCTTAGATTGAGTGCTTTGAATCATGTTACGTTGATGCATTTAATGCATGAATCCAGCCAATAGATAAATGAATGTGTGCAGTCTGACGTGAGTTAATATATGAAGCATAAATAGTGGCAGGCATTATTCGCCACTTGCATTAGTTTGAAATTTACTCACATGTGGCGCTATTCATTAAGTCTTTTTTCATTAAGTATTTGTTCATTCTGTGTCTTTATGATTTCATATGATTTGATTTGACTGTGAAATTTGACATAGTGGATTATGTTTTGGTTTAAATGCTAAATGCATGCGGCTCCCTTGAGAATTCCTTTTCACAGTTCTTATGTAACTTTGTTAATAGCAGTCGGCCACTTAAATGGAATTGAGATCTTTAGCTAGCACACAATATTTCTTGGGAACTGATTACTCAAAAGGCTCTGCACTTAATTGACTTAGCATTTAATTCTAAAAATCAATATCTATCTTTTTCTGACAGAAAAGTGAATGGATCCAGAGCTGTAGCTTAATTGATACTTGAAGACTATTATTACTGACAAATGCCTAGTCAAACAGAGACCATATTCAATGCTCTAGATTGGATATACATACTTTTCATTGTTAGCAAACGAAATCTAGCAAGCAAGTTCAAAATCAACGTGAACTTTTTAAGATGCACGAAAGAGAAGCACTGTTGATTCCTTTTCTTTTTTGCATTAAATGAAACATGAATTCCATTACTGACCTACTTTGGGAAAGTCTAAATAGAGAAATGGGAATTGTATGGTAGTCAATTGGAAGTTGCACACATACAGGTTGGCATTAGGAAACAATTGTCTCATCTTTAAGTTCCATTGACTGCACATTTGATTTCTTTCAATATTTATTTGTTGAATCATCTCTTAGCAATTAATTCTCATATGTTTGTCTTTTTATCTTGTACAAGGATTTCGTTGGCACATTGAAACAAAAACAAGTACATTTGAAGTAGACACTTGAACTTGGAAAAATGCATTTTTTAATGCTTATTATAACAAATCTAAGACTTCCGTTATATGCTTTAGTTTTCTATTTTAAACCAACTCACATCTCTTTTTAGGCTCTAAAAAGAACATTACAAAGGCTTTCAATTTTTCATTGCAAAGGGGATAAAATGAACTTTAGGAAAACTGAATACATTTTGTTTGAGGCTAAGAATTTAAACAAACAAACTTCACATTTGATTTTTTGGTGCTTAAAATGAATTCATCATTGCTTTGAGGCTTAAAATGAACATGTGCTTTTCGTGTTTCGTAATCTCTTATTCAAAGTAATCTCATCTAAATAGGTGTATGCACTTCTCTCGCGCTTCACGGCGATCTTGAGAATCAAAAGTCTTTTTGTTGACATTAAGTTGAATAATAGATTGCCTCCACACTTTAGTTTGGGTTTAAAAATTGAACAAGATCTTGTGCGAGTGTGAGTAGAGCATCATCGCGTATATTCTCTTTATTTGTGTTGTCAAAGATTGATCGAGTTACGGATTTTGTCTTTGCTTGATTTTGTTTATCCTATAGGGCCTTCCTCGGAGAAAAAGTACTCACCCAAGGGAACGACTCAACCGGTAACACTCTAAAGCCAAGAGTATTTCCAACTGGGATATAAATGTGGGTATTGGAGTAAACGCCAATATCACGCGGTTGATTCTGACAAGATGGATTTGAAAGGGGACTCTTTCCGTATGGGTCAATCTCCATGAACGAAAAGTCCAAAATAAAACCCTTGTTTGTAGTGGTCTATTAATCCATTGAGTGAGTTTATCAAAGTGGTGCATTGGAACTTAGATTCCAAGAAGTTACTTGCCATGTCTGATCTTGGTTAAAGTATAGAGGTTAAGACTTCATTCTTAACATACCTTTATACTTTCTCCTTGGTTGCATGTAAAATCATCTCTTCTACTACGAAGGGCATGAGGCAAGCCCACCAAGAAAAACGTACCAATTGAGCTAGGATGTCATATTGCTTGTGGTTTGAAAACACAGTGCTTTGATCGAAAACATTGGAAAACCAACATTGAACATGAGCATCAAATCTCAATCCCTTTAGGAGAAGCAAATATCCTTGAACAAATTCACATGTTATTGCTTACCCTTGGGATTCATATCCTTAGAGGCTTCTAAACATTTGGATTTCATCTCAATTTGCTTCTACTAAAGTCAACTTTAGGTAACCTTTGCCTTGATTTCCTCGATTTCCACATAATGCACTTTGTGAGATGAAAGAGAATTAGGACATTGGACATACAATTGAAAACCTACTCAAGAAGTGTTTGTGATAAAAAGTCCATTAAGAAAAGATTTAATCAATTGGACCCCACATATGTGCTTGGCATCTTTTGGTCGTATGGTTTTCATGCAAACATTGGTCTTTTGATTTTGAATTACTCTTAGAGAAAGGCATGTTCTTCACTGTCTTGGTCTAGTAAACAAGTCCTTCCTAGGTTCATTTAGGAGAAAATCAAACATTTCACCTATCCCAAACACTTATCAAGATCCATCCCACCAAACAACTTTAGAGCTTTGGAAACATCATTCTAGACTTGGGTAAATCATCAAAATCAAAATCACCTTGCTTAGTTAGGTGTAGGGGAATGCATCCTTTCTCATACATTTAATTGAATTAGCAATCCTTTGAACAAGTTCATCCTAAGATAACATCTAACATCTTAGGGTTTACAAGTTCATTATCCAATCAAACCAATCAAAATCAAACCCTAAGTCTAGCATTGATCCAAAGTTCCTAAACGTTCATCACTCATATCATTGCCCCTTTTTCATCCTTCATCTCGTCATTGGTCCTAAGAACCTTAAAGGTCACTTTTGCAATAAGGTCAAAACACAAGAAGAACATGGAATACAAAATTGATCCATACATCATGAGTAATCCAAGTCAACTAAGCTATCAAAGCCTTACAACGCCGATTGATTATCAACACTCACATCTATACAAATCATACATGGGATCATTGCCTTCGAAAAATGTCAATAGTACAACAAATGTGAGTATTCCCAAATCAAAGTTTGCGACACCTTTCCCAATGGTAGATTTAAATCCAAGTCCAAACCTACAAATCTGCCAACCGAACAATCAATGCATGAGCCTTCAAACAAAAAATGCATCCTATCAAATCCCTACATGTCAAATGAGAATGTACCAAGTACAAGTTTTCCAAATATGAATTCAGAAAACTTTGGGATAAATATGATTGCAAATCATTCGAATATTGTTCAAAATCCAAACAAGATGTTAACGACTCCAAATCAAGGCAATGTGATTCCCAACATCAACAATCTTCAATTTCAAACTATCATGCCAAATCTGAACATCATCCCAAATTAGAACATTGTCCAAAATCAATTCGTCCATGATCCCATTCAAAAAACACAAGTATGCATCCCAAATTTGCTTGAACAAAAACCAAATCAACTATATCAAGCGAGTCAAGATCGAAATCAAGATCAAATTTGGTGAGACCAAATTGCTACACTTACCAAAATAGTTGAATCATTGCGCCAAGAGACATCTCCACCACCATTACCCATATCAACATCATTCCTTGGTTTAGGGCTTCCCCCTTTACCTAGCACCAATCACTTCATCCAAATCAATCCACCTAAATCCATCACATCAAATCCTTTGAATATACCATCGACATCGCACCAATAGATGGTATCTAATCAAATGACAACATAAATCCTAAAAAATCAAAATGTGGTCTCCCAAAGACCTATCACCTCGGTCATTCCAACCATCCCTATCACTTCGATCATTCCAACCACCACTATCATGCCCATCACATCTCAACCCCTCACTACCATGATCACTCCAAGTGTATCTCAACCACTTGTCACTACATCCAACACAATCCCAAATCCACCACCACTACCACCAAAACCAAATGCAGCAAGACAATATAACATTGTGCTAAAAGCTCACCAAGCCTACCAAAAGGCCATCCAACAATATCTAGCCACACAACAAGCAACACAAGCTCAACAAGTGCAACAAGCCTCTCAAGTTTCCCAAGCCTCTCAAGCTACCCAACAAACAAAGGAACAAACACGAAAACATTCAACCATTGGTGATAGCATTGAAAATCCCCTCACCACAATTGTTGAAAGCAATCAAGATCAATCCATCACTGAGCACCCTGAAGCTATGTCTACTTCATCCAATGATAAAATCAACATATGTCAAGAGTCACTTCTCAATCATGATCAAAATCCACCAACAATACCCAACAACAATCTAATACAAGAAATTTCAACATCACTTGACTCTATGTTTGAAGACATTCACAATCTCTTTACCACAATTGTTGAAAAAAATGTTCAAAATCTCTCAATTAAGGAGCACATGGAGGATGTTTCCACCTCATTTGATGATCAACTCACCATACATCAAGAACCACTTTTTAGTGATCTATTTCAAGGAGTATTAGAATTATTTGATTCTATCGACATAATGCATGATCCAGCGACCAATGATTATATTGAAAATGTCTCTACATCACCTAATGAGTTAGAGGACATATCTCAAGAATTTATTCCAAAGCAAGATCAAAATCTTCAACTAAGGTCTAGCAATGGTCCTTTCCAAGACATGTTGACACCCTTTGACCTCATGGTTATAGATAGTGAAGGAACTCTGAACTCGACACTTGAGGATATTGAACCACTTACCATGTCTAATGACGACATCTAAGAACCCTTTGTAAGAAATCCATCCTTTGAAACTAACCCATGTCAAGAACTTGATCCAAAGCATGTTGAAAGCAACTCCGAAATCATTCAAGATCAAGAATTTGTATCTTCAAGATACTACAATAATCTAATGGACACTCTCCTATCTATGCAAGATGATCATATCCATGTAGCACATACTCCTCCATCTACCCATGAGATGCTTTCTACAGATGGACACATAGATGATCTTCATCTAGAACAAGATTTTGTTACACAAAAAGAGTAGATTCTTAACTCCTATAGTCAAATTGAGTTATCAACATCAGGATTAGATATATCCTGAATTTAGACTGAGGACATTGGGTATGCAGATATCCAACATTATCCATTCAAGAAATCAGGTCAGAAAAAACAAGATATTTCAGAGTTAGTAGAGCAACAAATTGAAATAACATCATCCACAGTGATCATTTGTCAGAGCATGTTTACTGAACAAGACATCCCAAAATGAGTAGAATCAAGGAATGAAGGTGCCACTAGCACTATACTAGGGGCAACTTTATCTAGTGCAAGCATCAACATAGGGAGCACAAAGAATCTTTATGGTGAAACCATTGCCAATACTACAACTAGCCATGTCATGAATCTTCATCCACCCATCACCCCATCCACGAATTGGGACCAACATCAAAAGAAAGAATTGAATCATAGTACGAAGAATGTTATCAAAGAAAAAGAATTAGAAAAGCATAATGTACAAATCAAATCCATATGGATACGAAAGAATACAAAGAAATATTATCCCTATCAAACTCCATCAATCAAAGAAATTATGGGGTAAAATAAAAAAGGGAAAAGTATCCATCAAAGATGCCCACAAAATCAAAAGTAGGTTTTTCAAGTGATGTACAAAGTGTATCAAGCAGTTGGCCCTAATTCCCTTCACCCTTTTGTATCCACCCATCATTGCTCATCTTCCCAAGTTTGGAGAGTCAAAGATTCCAAACTATCAACCAATCCATCTTTTATCCCTAAACACACTCCATCCATGCCTCCACACATCATATCCAATTCTCACATTGACCAGGTATTGGCAGCGAACCTTCATCATAAGGATTCAAAAGGCACTCTATCACGATGTGCACATAGAGATAGAGTTAACCCCGATATCAATAAAGTAGATCAAGAATCCCAAAAGTTGCATTCAAGTGCACGTATCTTAGCAAAGCAGCTTCTTCAAGTAGGATATCGATGGCACATTATGATAGGGGAATCTAGATCAGCAACACCTTGTGATTTAGCATGAGCTTAAAATCTTTCAAAAAAATCAAAAAAATAAAAAAATAAAAAAATATGAAAATGGACAAAAAAATTAGAAAAGGGATTGAAAATAGTAAAGAAGAGAAAAAATCACCCTCTAGTGAAAACCGCATGGGTGGCGCTTTGGGAAATACCATGATGAAAACCTGGCAAACAGGCGTCATGTGTAGAATCGAGCATCTACGTGCGCCAATTCGGGTGAAAGCATCTCATCCCATCCATAATAAAGCCAACATTCCATCCATCTTATCCGTAATAAATCCATTCATCAATGAACCATTTATCCAATCCATTTTCATCCATCGACATCCATCATCCAAGTTATCTTGATCTTAATGAAAGTTTGGGGCACACTTTACACTTTCTTATGGTAAACATTTTGACATGGGTCATTTTCACTGATCCTATCCTATCCAATGTTATTTGAGCCATGAAGCATTATCCAATGAGCATTCTTTATCTGAACACCTTATCTTATCAAAAGATAATCCTTGGCATCCTTTGCATGCTTTCGATATCCATCTGTCCATACACCTATCCAAGGATCCACTCATCACATTACATACATTGCTAGACATTGGGGGCAGATATGTACATCTTACTTTGAGAATGAATCTTGGTCTATGTCCTTCAACTTATGTGGTGATTTGAACATTGGAAAACGTGAAATAAAATTGGTCAAAGCATTTGTGATCTAGAGTCTGAATCACTAGCCCATGGCACATTTTGACAAGAAGACATTCCTTATCACACTTCATCTTTCATCGAACATCGATCCAAACAATCGATATCAGTTGCATCTAACACATCCGTCAAATGCCACATCAAATCATCCAAACATCTTTTGTTCCAAACCAAGCTTCAACAATCCTGATCAATCAAATTCAATCAAACATCCATAATCTTGGGATATCCTTCCCGATCATTGTGTTGCTTAACACTATCCTTGCATTGTTGTGCATCCTCAACAATGTTATCATCATCAATCCTGATCAATCTATGATTGCATTGTTGTGCATCCTCAACAATGTTATCATCATCAATCCTGATCAATCAAATCCTTGCATTGTTGTGCATCCTCAACAATGTTATCATCATCAATCCTGATCAATCAATCCTTGCATTGTTGTATATCCTCAACAATGTTATCATCATCATCAATCCATCAATTTGATCAGTCATCCTTAACTTGGTTTTCAACAAATTCCCAAAATAGAGAACTGATATCGTCACACATATCCATTTCTAAATCATCAAAATCGTGCAAAAAATTCAAAAACATTAGAAAATTAAAAAATCCAAAAACATCCAAAACATCAAAAAATCCAAAAACATTCATAAAAGTCAGAAAATGACAAAAAAATGGAATTTGAACTATGTTGTCTTTGAGCTTAAACATAGGCAAGGCTAAATCTTTGATCAGCCCCAAAACATCAAAATCCAAAAACATCCAAAACACATCAAAATCCAAAAACATCCAAAACACATCAAAATCCAAAAACATTCAAAAACATCAAAATCCAAAAAATCAAAAAACACAAAATCCAAAACATTCAAAAAGACAAAATCCAAAAACATTCAAAACACAAAATCCAAAACATTAAAAAAAAACACCAAAATCCAAAAACATTCGAAAAAATCAAAAATCAAAACATTTGTAAAATCTTGAAAATACCAAAAACAGCCTCAAAACATTTCAAAACGTCAAAAACATCCAAATATTTGAAAAATAATCTATTTGTCTCCTCTCGCTTGTACCCACAATAATCAATCATCCATAATAAATTGATCATCACCTTCATCCTTTAGCAACACAAACAGAAACAATCACAATAGTCAGCAAAAGCAAGTTTCAATCGTAAAATCTAAATCGAAGCAACAAGCCGTTAAACGCAAAATCAAACTCTTGATCAATCGCAAACATGTCATTCAACCTTATATCAATAGCCTATCAATCAACTTATCAACCAATCATCATCCTATACAATCCATGTCCTAGGATATATTGTTCCGACAATGGGCATGATTTTGGATCACTTTGGATTCTTGTCCTATCAAAACAAATCCCTTTGGCTGAAGGTATGAAGAACATTGGCTTGTTTTCGTACTTAATTTTTTCTTTTGATTTATTTTATTGCTCTCATTCCAAGGACCTCTCGATGATATCCAAACGAAGGATTTAGAGAGATAGGAATGGGGCAACGATCATTATCCTCTTGTCTGCTATGCTTGTTGGACGTTCTTGTAAAATAACTTGGCGAATACTTGCTTTGTTAGGTATGTCCTAACAAGGTTTCTGTATGTCAAGTGTGAACAAGAATACTCCTATCTGCTTGTAAAGTCAAAGTCCATCGCACTAGGTACAATTCCATCCTGGTTCTTTATACCTTGATGCATCGTGTCTATGTGTGTTATCAAACATAAGGTAAGTAGCCATTTTAAAATCCCAATCCTTGATAAGCAAGTCATCCATCTATCATCATCATTTCTCATCATCATCTCTCATAAAATTGGCCTATTGGATCCTCTTGTCATCATCTAATGTCTTATTTTTCGCACTAACATCACATCATGAATAGTTAATCATCATCACCAGTGCATCCATCATGCATCCACAAACCATCAACATTATGTATATCATCTCACATGCATAATAATCATCATAATATAGATCTATTAGTCTAAGCATCTCATAAATCACATATTTGCATAAAACATCCATTGCATAATCATGGCATATCACATCATCCATCTCATCCATCATCACATCATATCATCATTTAAGTTGTTTAGGATAATATAGATTTGTTATTCTAAGCATCTTAAAACCATCTCATTTGCATCATCATCCATAACCATCCATTTTGAACCTTTTTATTGTGAGATCGACCCTAAAATTCAATCTTTTTGCTCGATCTCTTGAGGGGGCAATGTACCAATGTACTTCTTTCCGCTGGGGCATCCAAAAAATTAGAAAAATTTTGAATTTTGATTGCGACAAGTACATTGCTTCAAAGAGGGGCAAAATGTAGACACACAAAATTGACATAATGTATTTGATTAGGTCATATTCATCCACTCAGTAAATAAATCAAGTTTATTTATCAATATCCTAAAGTCACCAACTTATATTAAATAAATCAACTTGATCCTAACATCACCATCCTTTTAACTAAATAAATCAAGCCTTTTATTTAATTAAATCTGAAATCACCTTCCATCCATTTTGATTTAAATAAATCAAAATATTCAAGTCAAATGGGCCAAATAAACTAATCATCATCTAACCTAATCCTGATTAAATCTAATCTAATGCATGCCACATCCTCTAGCTTTTCTCACTTGCACCAATAAATCAATTTATTGATTTATTAAAATCAGCATTTTCCATCAACATGGCATCTTTGAGGAATATTCCCTCAAGTTTGAATTCAAAAACAAGTGGACATGTACATCCAACAAAGCATTTATGAGGCCTTACATGGCTCTTGCATGTCCCTTGCACAAGTTAAACTCAGCATTTACTCTCAAATTCAAATTTGAAATCTCGCTCTCTTTGGCATATTGACCAAAATGTGCCCATTCCTCATCCTATCAGAAGTTGACAAGTGGCCTCTTTTCATTGGCTTGTTCTTTGTCCCACATTCATCCATTTGGCTATTTCTCTCATCAAAATAATCTATAAATGAAAGGCTTCATTCTTGATCAAATCCTCCACAACTCCACCAATTTGATCCATAAATCCTATGCAAAGTCACTCTCTTCATTTGAGAACTAATTTTGTCCATCTCATTTTATCTTCAAAGCATTGCATCATTTGAGCTTGTCAAGGGTTGGGAAAGGGCTACTTTTCACATCAAAGTAGCACCAATCCAATATGGGATAGATATGCTTCATGTTTTTCTATAGATGTTTTAGTTATCTTGTTATTTATTGCATTTAAAAAAAAAGCATGTTACATTATCTCATATGGATGTTGAAGGTTTGTTTTGCTTAAATACACTAACCATGCTTGTCTATGTTAGTTTTTAACCATTTGTAGATTTTGACATCCACAACTACTATTGATCCATCGATGTATATATTGTTATGTGTTATTTCCTATATTCGAATCTTATTGTTGATCACTGCAAATGTAGGACTGCTTTGTATTATGTGAATCAGTCGACCCACAGTATATCACTGTATAACATGGAATATACATATCTATATCTATATCTATATATATATATATTCATATTCATGTATATATATATGCATACATATATATGGATGTATATATATATATTGATCCATCGATGTATATATTGTTATGTGTTATTTCCTATATTCGAATCTTATTGTTGATCACTGCAAATGTAGGACTGCTTTGTATTATGTGAATCAATCGACCCACAAGATATCACTGATAACATGGAATATACATATCTATATATATCTATATATATATATATATTCATATTCATGTATATATATATGCATACATATATATATATATATATATATATATATATATATATATATATATATATATATATATATATATATATATGTGTGGATGTCAAAATCTGTAAATGGTTAAAAACTAACATACACAAGCATGGTTAGTGTATTTAAGCAAAACAAACCTTCAACATCCATATGAGATAATGTAACATACTTTTTTTTAAATGCAATAAATAACAAGATAACTAAAACATCTATATAATTAAACAAGTGGGAAAAGCTAGAGGATGTGACATGTATTAGATTATATTTAATCAGGATTAGCTTAGATGATGATTAGTTTATTTGACCCATTTGACTTGAATATTTTGATTTATTTAAATCAAAAGGGATGGAAGGTGATTTCAGATTTAATTAAATAAAAGGCTTGATTTATTTAATTAAAAGGATGGTGATGTTAGGATCAAGTTGATTTATTTAATATAAGTTGGTGACTTTAGGATATTGATAAATAAACTTGATTTATTTGCCGAGTGGATGAATATGACCTAATTGAATGCATTATGCCAATTTTACGTGTCTACAATATATACCCATTAAATGTATTATGGAATGGAAAAATGTTGTTGTAATTAGTGGAAGTAGACTCCTTATATAAATTTATTGCCTGGAATTTTTCTTTATATTAAATACCATTAAGTAACCCAGCAATAAAAAGCATATTATATTGTGATTTCACTTGACCAAAATAAAACATTATATATATATATAAAAACCCATTAAATGCATTATGGAATGGAAAAATGTTGTTGTAATTAGCAGAAGTAGACTCCTTATATAAATTTATTGCTTGAAATTTTTCTTTATATTAAATGTCATTAAGTAACCCAGTAATAAAAAGCATATTATATTGTGATTTCACTTGACCAAAACAAAACATCAAAGTAGGACTACTTTGTATTATGTGAATCAGTCGACCCACAGTATATCACTGTATAACATGGAATATATATATTCATATTCATGTATATATATATCCATACATATATATGGATGCATATATATATGTGTGTGTGTGTGTGTGTGTGTGTGGATGTCAAAATCTGTAAATGGTTAAAAACTAACATACACAAGCATGGTTAGTGTATTTAAGCAAAACAAACCTTCAACATCCATATGAGATAATGTAACATGCTTTTTTTTTAAATGCAATAAATAACAAGATAACTAAAACATCGATAGAAAAACATGAAGCATATCTATCCCATATTGGATTGGTGCTACTTTGATGTGAAAAGTAGCCCTTTCCCAACCTTTGACAAGCTCAAATGATGCAATGCTTTGAAGATAAAATGAGATGGACAAAATCAGTTCTCAAATGAAGAGAGTGACTTTACATAGGATTTGTGGATCAAATTGGTGGAGTTGTGGAGGATTTGATCAAGAATGAAGTCTTTCATTTATAGATTATTTTGATGAGAGAAATAGCCAAATAGATGAATGTGGGACAAAAAACAATCCAATGAAAAGAGGCCACTTGTCAACTTGTGATAGGATGAGGAATGAGCACATTTTGGTCAATGTGCCAAAGAGAGGGAGATTTCAAATTTGAATTTGAGAGTAAATGTTGAGTTTGACTTGTGCAAGGGACATGTAAGAGCCATGTAAGGCCTCATAAATTCTTTGTTGGATGTACATGTCCACTTTTTTTTGAATTCAAACTTGAGGGAATATTCCTCAAAGATGCCATATTGATGGAAAATGCTGATTTTAATAAATCAATAAATTGATTTATTGGTGCAAGTGGGAAAAGCTAGAGGATGTGACATGCATTAGATTAGATTTAATCAGGATTAGGTTAGATGATGATTAGTTTATTTGACCCATTTGACTTGAATATTTTGATTTATTTAAATCAAAAGGGATGGAAGGTGATTTTAGATTTAATTAAATAAAAGGCTTGATTTATTTATTTAAAAGGATGGTGATGTTAGGATCAAGTTGATCTATTGAATATAAGTTGGTGACTTTAGGATATTGATAAATAAACTTGATTTATTTGTTGAGTGGATGAATATGACCTAATCGAATGCATTATTCCAATTTTGCATGTCTACATTTTTCCCATCTTTGAAGCAATGTACTTGTTGCATTGGTTCAAAGAATAAACTTGCCATGATCAAAATTCAAAAAAAATCTAATTTTTCGGATGCCCCAGTGGAAAGAAGTACACTGGTACAATAGTAGAGATTACTATGCAGTAATATGTAGAGCCAAATAATGAAATTATATTGTAGAGTATGAAATATTATAATTTACATACCTTATATAGTATATAATGAACTACCAAAGAACAATATTATACAACATTAAGTCAATGTTCAAAGAAATTATGATAAAAATTAAAAGAGTTTACAACATTTAAAAGGTGCTGACCTCCATTATGGACTATCGCCACTGTTGTGGTCTTCACAACAAACCATAGAATTATGCTACAGGCATATGATAAGTGAACAACAACATTTGGAATAGTCTTTCGTTTGAAGCATATAATTTTCATATGTTAACCTAAGGGTAAATTAGAAGTACATTCAAAATTTGGAAGTTTATAAGAGACACTCTTCGATGAGAGGAACATGTTATTGATTCCTTCTACAAAGATGATTAAGCTCAAAAGCGCATTCAAAAGCATCATTCCTCTTTGGAGGACTTAGCAGATTGTAGGTTAGATTTTTAGGTTTAAAAAGCTCAAATTGCTTGTGCAAGCTCAATAAAAGGAATTAAGTTGTAAGGGATGCAAGTGCCTTGATAAATATGCAAGAAAAAATTTGGGTGACAAGCAATAATTTTAATACCAATATGTATCCGAAATGTAGAAGCTTAGGCAAGGCGTGAGAACTATTTGACAGAATGCCTTGACACAATCATCCCACAAAACACAAGAAGGAGGAAACAACATGCACCAATCAGTTTGTTGAGAAGGCTATAGAAACTTCATCCAAGTTTGTAATCAATCGAAGTAATATAATTGACTTATTCCAAGCACACTAAATGAACGATAACATCAAATACATAATAGCAATGCATAACCTTACAATAATATTTATTTGGTATCTGATACCAAATGTAGGGTCCACTAAACACATTGTATATGAATATATCTGTTATATTTATATTTACAATAAATATATAAATCCATCATAGGGTAATGACAATATTTAGAACTTTTGCTCATTTATATAGTAAACATACAATAATCATGAACAACAACTTATATATATATATAATATAAAAAAAAAACATTAATATTGACATTAAGAATATGGTAACAAAAAATAGTCACACAATATTTTGTTTACACAGATTTGGAATAATTACAGATTGAATAAAAACTGATTTGATGATTTTTGGTGGCTGAAACCCTTCTTGTTCTCCAATACTTCCTACTATTCCTCTTCGTTTCTTTTGCTAAATCTCCAAATTCTCTTCTTTTGTTCTTGTTTCCTTAAGAATGAATATTATCTGTGTGAGAATGAGAGGGTTTTCTCCTTTTAATAATTTTATTTTCTTCTCACCTCTTTTGTTCTATCTTTTCTATTTTTACTTTTTCCTTCTTTTTTTTTGTGTTTATTTTCTAAATTTAAGTCTTTTTTATTGTTTTATTTGTTTTATTTTCTAAATATTACTTTTTTTTTCCCAATATTTTTCTCATATTTATCTAAGAAAAATAGCACGATTTATTAATTAAATTTGAATCATAATTATCTTCAAAAATAATAAATAAATAATCCTAATTATTCTTCCTTCACATATATATTTTTAAATAAAAATCACTTTATAAATAAATTAAAACTACTTTAATTCACTAAGAGTATTTTTAATATTTAACTAACACTCTATTAAATAATAATTGTTGGATGTTGTGGTTGTGTTGTTGATATTTGGTTTTCATTGATGCCAACACTATTAGCATTGATGTATTGAAGGATGTATATGTCGAGGATATTGAAAAAATTGTTAAAGAAAGAGTTGCAGGTTTTCAGTACAACAGTGAAGGTCATGAAGGTATCTTGCTCAATACGTTGACGATCAATCATTGTGGACTAAAGGGTTTATCTCTGAGAGTATCTAGTTTATCCACTAGAAGTTTCAAAGGTCCACGTGAAGTTTTGACCGTGTTATGAATAGTTGTGTTATGAGAATGTTTCTGTGGTTTCAGTTAGTATTCTTGAGAGAATTTGATGTGATTCTAGTAATTTCAGTTGTTGTAGATGTTTCTCTATTGGTTCTTGTTTCTTGTGGATGCTTCTAGATCATTCTCTATCTTTGTTGCATGTTCGCATTGATCGGTGTGTTCGTGGTCGAAGATTTTTCCCATGTGTGTTTGAGTTTTCATGTTCTTGGCTGACATGGTGGTTGTAACATTACTGTGGATCCTTGGAGATTAAAATTTGAATCTTTGGTGCACTTAAGGATGCTTTTTTGGGTCACAAAATAATATTGACCAATGGTGTTTGATGCACATTAAAAAAATATTTGTAAATTGGGACCGACATTGAAAATATGTTTTATATTTTGGCCAATAAAGTTGTTGATGAAATTCATGCTATGGATATTTAAGAGCGATTGTTTGAGAAAAGCGAAGAGTGAAACAAAGTGAATGTATGCCAAAGAAAGTGCTGATGTGCGAATAGTTTTCTAATCATTCAATTGTAGAACAGAGTGTGAAGAAGTTTGAGTGAAGTGTGGAGTGCTTTTGTGCTTAACCAGAACTGTATTAGGCTTTTAAAGAAAATATTTTCTTAGTTCATACCCTGGAGATCTAATCTATATTTCTCTTCTTTGGGCAGTGATCCCTCTTGTATTTGAGCAGTGATCTCTAGGCAGTGTGCCTGAATGCATGTACATTCCCATTATTCTTCTCTATACTTATAATAGGGTATAATATTGTGGACTAACATCCATCGTGGTTTTTCCCTTGACAGGTTTTCCACATAAAAAATCTTGGTGTTCTCTATGTTTCTGATGTGTTGATTGTTTATGGTTTATTGTTCTTTCATCAGATCTGAGATTAAGTTAAGTTGGAAAAGTTTAAATAATCAGTGACAACTGATTCACCCCCCCTCTTAGTTGTATTTCCTTGTTTTTCCAACGATTGGTATCAGAGTAGGTTCCTCTGAAGAAGTTTAAAATCTTGAAGTGATTCAAGATGGCATCATACAAGAGGGACAGTCCTAGATTTGATGGAAAAAACTACTCTCTGTGGAAAGCTAGAATGGAGTGTCATTTAAGATGTATTGGTGACCCATTCTGGAAGATTACAAAGAATAGATATACTATTCCTTAGAATGGTCCTTCCACTTTTGATGAGATTAAAGAGGCTAAGACTAATATCAGGGTTATTGAAGCTTTACTGAGTGCTTTGACGGATTCGAAAATGACAAATGTGATAGGTTTGAAGACAATTCATGCAATTTGGATGAAGCTAGAGACTTTGTATGAAGGAGATGTACATGTGAAGGTCAATAAGCTATAGAGTTTGAAAGGAAAGTATGAAAATTTAAAGATGGGTGAAGATGAAAATATTTCTTCTTTTATGCAAAGAGTAAATGAAATTGTGATGGGTATTAGATGTGTTGGTGGTATTCTAGATGAACAAGAAATTGTAGCTAAAGTGCTCGCATCATTTCCTCCCTCTTACAATTCAAAGGCTCATGTTATTGAAGAGTTCAGATCAATAACAAATGTGACAAGGGATATGTTGATTGGTAAACTTGTTACCTTTGAGTTAAGTGAATTTGATGATTCTACCCCTAAGACTAAATCTATGTTTAAGGATTTTGTATCCAGAAGAAACATGCAAAGATATGTTCTCGGAGAAATTTCTAGAAAGACGTTCAAGTATGAGGAAGAGATGAAATAGCTTGAAGAAGAAGAAAGAGAGGTTGAAGAGCTAGAAGCATTGATTGTAAAGAAAGAAGGCAGAGGACAAGGTAAGTATAAAGGAAAGTTTCCTATTAAATGTTTCTCCTATAGTAAAATAGGTCATTTTGCTTCAAGGTGTCCTGAAAGAGTTCCTAGGACTAAACCTAACAAACCTAGATTTCAAAAGAAGTGTTATTTTATTGAAGGTGTGACTGATGAAGAATCTGATAAAGAAAATGGAAATGAATATGAATGGGTTTTCATTGCTATCAAGGAAAATGGTCTGGTGGCTATTGAATTTGCTAAATTTGAGAAAGCTCTTGCAGCCCGAATTGAAGAGAAGGATGAATGCGTTATTGAAAATGGATGCTCACATCATATGAGTAGTGACAAAATAAAATTTGTAAGTCTAGAGAAATATGATGGTGGGGTTGTAAGATTCGAAGATAACAAAGCTAGTGTGATCTGTGGTAGAGGATCTATTTGTCTTGTTGGTAAACATAACACTGATGATGTCCTTTATGTTGAAGGGTTAAAGCATAACCTATTGAGTGTTGGACAAATGGTGGACAAGGGTTATGATCTTCAGTTCAAAGATGGAAGATGCAGGATACTTGGAAGTTTTGGAAATATGATTGCTTCATGTACAAAGACAAGAGGTAATATTTTTCACTTGAGTGATGGTAATGTAAGTTTAATTGCTCGAGTAGATGAAAGATGGTTATGGCATAGGAGGCTGTGTCATGTGAATTTTGATAAAATTGTCAAGGTAAGATCCATTCAAGTAGTAAGAAATCTACCTAAGCTAGTGAATCCTGCTAATACAATATGCAAGGAATATTAGATGGGTAAACAAACTAGAGTTTCTTTTCAAAGTTAAAAAAAACAATTCTAATGGAATACTAGAGCTGGTGCATACTAGTATATGTGGTCCCTCCAGAATTAGAAGTATACAAGGAGAAAGATATTTTATGTTACTTATTGATGATTACTCTAGGATGATATGGGTTGCTTTCTTAAGAGAAGAATGTGAAGCATTAGATAAGTTCAATAGTTTCAAAGCTATGGTAGAGAATGAGACAGGTCTGAAGATAAAGTGCCTAAGGTCAGGTAGAGGTGGTGAGTTCACCTCCAGGGAGTTCAATTATTTTTGTGAAGAGCATGGAATCAAAAGAAAGTTATCTGCTCCCTGAACCCCTCAACAGAACAGAGTTGTAGAGAGAGAAAAAACAATTTTGGATGTTGCTAGAACAATGACGATTAAAGGAAATGTGTCTCACATCTATTGGAGAGAAGTTTTAAACACTGCTTTGTACACTTTAAATCAGGTAAATGTTAATGGTATTTCTAATAAGAATCCTTTTGAGCTATGGTTTGGTTATAAGCCTACTATTAAATATTTCAATATTTTTGGAAGCAAGTGCTACATTAAGAGAGATGAGGACATAGGAAATTTTGATGCAAGGAGTAATGATGGAATATTTCTAGGTTACTCTACCAAGAGCAAGGCTTACTGGTGCTATAATAGAAGATTGAGAAAAATGGTTGAAAGTGAAAATGTTAGAGTTGATGAGGACTCTGCTAGATCATCTAGATATTGTGCATATAATTTAGATAACCAGCAAGATAGTTCAGACAAAGGGAAGAATCGTCAAACATAGAATCAAGTTCAAGTTGTTCAGGTAAATCAAGAAAGTTAAGAAGGAGAGACAAGTGGAAGTGTAGAAGAAAGAATAGAAGAACCATAAGTGCGAGTGAATCCTAAAAATCTAGGGTATGTGAGATTGAATCACTTAGAGAATCAAACTATAGGAGACAAGAATAAAGGTGTGTAGACTAGAAGAAGGATTGCAAAAGAGTATTGCCTAATTTCTAAAATTAAGCCAAAAAAAAATGAAGCTTGCAATGATGAATACTGGATGTAAGCTATGAAGGAAGAACTAATGCAAATTAAAAAGAATGATAGATGGATTCTTGTTCCTAGATCTAAAGATAAAAATGTGATTGGTACTAAATGGGTCTTTCCGAATAAGCTAAATGAACAAGGTGAAGTGGTCCGGAATAAAGCAAGACTGGTATGTAAAGGGTATTCACAAATGGAAGGTACTAATTTTGAAGAAACCTTTTCCTCTATTCCCAAAATTGAAGCTGTAAGATTATTTCTTACTTATGTTGCATATAAGAACTATAAATTCTATCAAATGGATGTGAAGTCAACTTTTGTGAATGGTGAGTTAGAAGAAGTATATGTTGAACAACTAGATGGATTTTAATTGACTGACAAGGAAGACATGGTGACATGGTTTTCCAATTGAAGAAAGAACTATATGGGATCAAGTAAGCTCTTAGATCATGGTATGCTCGACTAGATAAATACTTATTGAAGCTTGGATTCAATAAAGGTACTATTGAAAACAACTTGTATTTTAAGTTGGATCATGATAAAGAGTTGATTATTGAAGTCCCTGTTGATGACATTATTTTTGGAGGAGATGATGATTTATATATGAAGTTTTTTGATGAAATGAAAAGTGAATTTGAAATGAGTATGATTGGAGAGATGAAGTTATTTCTGGGATTACAAGTCACTCAGCTAGATAATTAGATTTTCATATCTCAGTCCAAATATGTGAGAGTTACTGAAGAATTTTTGAATGGAAGACTCAATGCATGTTGGTACACCCATGGTAATCAGATGCAAGTTAACACAGAATGATGATTCTCTTAAGGAAAATCAAACAAGATACAGGTCAATGATTCGTTGATTGCTCTACTTAACTTAGAATAGACCATACATCATGAATGTTGTATGTATCGTTGCTAGATTTTAGGCTGATCAAAAAAAATATCATGTGATTGTTGTAAAGAGAATCTTCAGATATCTGAAAGGAACAATTGATTTTGGGCTTTGGTATTCTGAAGATGATGATCTTACATTGGGTGCATATACTGATGCAGATTGGGTAGGATATGTAGATGACAAGAAAAGTACTAGTGGTGGTGCTTTCTTCCTAGAGAAGAAGTTGGTGTCTTGGTTAACAAAAAAGCATAATTCCATTTCCTTATTCACTACTGAGGAAAAATATATTAGCAATTATACTCAAGTGATGTGGATGAAACAGATGTTGAAAGATATCAGAGTAGTAGATGATGAACTTATTGCCATATACTATGACAACTCAATTGCAATAAACATATTGAAGAATATAGTGCTACACTCTAATACCAAGCATGTATCAATCAAGTTTCACTTTTTGAGGGAGAAAGTGAATGAGAAAGAAGTTAGATTGGAGCATGTGCCTACCAAAGAGAAGGTTGCAAAAATTTTCACCAAGCCATTTCCAAAGGATACTTTTGAGTATCTTAGAGGGATGCTAGGGGTAATTACCCCTCCTAATATGAACTAGATATTCAATTACTTGCATCAATCCATATGCTTCAAAGTTATATTCTGATTCAGATTAATGTTTATGTGGTTGCTAATAAGGGGGAGTAGTCAGATGGGAAGATATGTGGTTCAGAGCTTGTATGTGGGAAGATAATGTTTATCTTTTCCATTGATGTCAAAGGGGGAGAAGAGTCATGTGAAGAACTATGAATTATTTGGGGAGAAGAGCCTTGTGGGGTGAAGTTCATATAGAAGAAGTTGAGTAAGAAGATTCAAAATCTAAGGGGGAGTAAGTGTTGATTGAGAGTTATGTTGATGGTGTTTTTCACATCATGTGTTTCCATCAATGCCAAAGGGGGAGATTGTTGGATGCTATGGTTGTGCCGCTAATATGTGGTTTTCATTGATGTCAACACTATTAGAATTAATGTATTGAAGGTTGTATATGTCGAGGATATTGAGAAAATTGTTAAAGAAAGTATTGTAGGTTGCCAATGGAAAAGTGAAGGTCATGAAGGTGTCTTGCTCAGTACATTGATGATCAATCATTGTGGACTAGAGGGTTTATCCACCATAATTTTTAGAGGTTCGCGTGAAGCTTTGATCATGATATGAACAGTTATGTTCTGACAGTGTTTTTGTGGTTTCAATTAGTATTCCTGAGTGGAGTTGATGTGATTCTAGTAATTTTAGTCACTGCAAATGTTTCTCTATTGGTTCTTATTTCTTTTGGATGCTTCTAGATCATTCTCTATCTTTTTTTCATGTTCACGTTGATTGATGTGTTCGTGGTTGAAGATTTTTTCTCACGTGTGTTTGGGTTTTCATGTTCTTGGCCGACATGGTGGTTGTAATGTGTTGTGGATCCTTGGAGATTAAAATTTGAATTTTTGGCATGCTCGAGGATGTTTTTTTGGATCACAACATAATATTGGTTGATAGTGTTTGATTCACATTAAAAATTTATTTGTAAATTGGGACTGACATTGAAAATATGTTTTATATTTTGGTCGATGACATTGTTGATGAAATTCATGTTGTGGATATATAAGAGTGATTGTTTGAGCAAAGTGAAGAGTGAAACAGAGTGAATGTATGCTAGATAAAGTGTAGATGTGTGAATAGTGTTCTAATAATTTGATTGCACAACAAAGTGTGAAGAAGTTTGAGCGAATTGTGAAGGAGTGTTTTTGTGCTTAACCAGAACTATATCAGGCTTTTGAAGAAGCTATTTTGTTAGTTCATACCCTGCAGATCTAATCCATATTTCTCTTCTTTGGACAGTGATCCCTCTTGTATTTGAGCAGTGAGATCTAGGTAGTGTGCCTGAATGCATGTGTATTCCCATTATTCTTCTCTACACTTTTAACAGGGTATAATATTATGGACTAACATCCATCATGGTTTTTTCCCTAACAGGGTTTCCACGTAAAAAATCTTGGTGTTCTCTGTGTTTCTGATGTGTTGATTGTTTATAGTTTATTGTTCTTGCATCAAATATGAGATTAAGTTATGTTAAGTTGTAAAAGTTTAAATAATTTGTGACAACTGATTCACCCCCACCTCTCAGTTGTCTATCCTTGTTTTTCCAACAATGATTTTTATTTTCTACTTAAAATAAGAAGCAATATATCAATATGATTAACTTATGCAATATCAATGTAGATATATGCCATCTAAGTGCTTGTGTGTGTAGATTTTGTTCACCACAAACTCTTTTAGCAACTGGACACCCCCTCCTTAATGATAATCTCTCTCTGTCGAGAGTATTTTCCTCTCACGCACATGAAACAAAGTTTGGTCAACAAAATTTTTAAATAGTAATATTAAATTATAAATTAATCATCAAAAATAGGGGTTATGACTTGAAACCTTAGAAATTTGAGGAAGAGGAAGAAGAAATTCCCATAGCTATACCAAGATCCTCATATGGGAAACATTTTAAAGAAGGAAAACTCCCTCCAAAGTAAGATTTTGATAAATATGACATTAAGGGAGATCAATGGATTCAATATTGGCCCCAAAAGGTCAATCCAATAAATGTTGATGCCACACCAGGAGAAAAGCTCCTTAACTAGGAAAATTTGTGCCAACGAAAGATTGTAATTTTTGCACAAGATACCCAAATACAGGCTACCAAGATTACCCTAGAAATGCAAGAAAATCATACTGCAATAGAAAAAATGCAACATGAACTTCAAGAAAAGCTGATAGAATTTCAAAATGAATAGAAGAAAATTTTGAAAAGTGAAATAGCCACCCTAAGAAATGAATATGAAGCCTTTAGAATAAAAGGAGAAGAATGGTGGGTAAATCAATAGAAAAAATTCAAATTGGCTCATGAAAAAAATAGAAAAACTAGAACAAAATCAAACAGGATTAGTTAAGGTAAATCTAGACCAGAAAAAAACACTGGAAGATGTTAGCACTAGTATTCAATGGGGAAACCATAAACTAACCATAATTGAATCACATGACAGAACTATAAAAACCTTGAGTAAAATTATGAATATTGAGGTCTAGAAGGTTGAGCCTATCAGAGTTATCCAAGAAAGGATTGAGGATAAATTGGCCAACATATCATTCTCACCTTTTGGATACTAGTCAACTCTAGGAATCCAAACACATGCTAGAAATTATGGTACTACAGTTAGAAGAAGACCTCTTGGTCAAACAATTGCTGAAGAAATAAATGAGTGAGGAAGAAACATTCCTCATGTGGTATTGATGGTGAACAAGAGTTTGATCCTCAAACTCAATAATTTAAGAAGAAAACTAGCCATATGGAAAGAACATAGCCACATCTGCTTGCACTACCAATAGATCCCTTTTCGCCAAATCTTAAAATTCAAGGTACTCTGTTGCTACCATGGTTAGCCATGAAAATATATGACCCCTAGAAGAATAAAGCTATTTTTGGATGGGTTGAGAATCAAATTTCCATCACTTCTCAACAAGATCTAGCAAAGATCATTGAAGTTACACTGAATGGGTTCACTGGAGTTTGTGTAAAAGTCTTTGGAGTTTTAGATTAGACTTACAAATAAAGACTCATTAGGCATGGGATGGGTGTGGTTGTAGAATAATTACTAAAGATTTTTGTTGGAAATGTCAAAACATTAGAGGAACAAGATTTAGATAAATTCAATTAAAGTAGATGTTGTGATTTATCTACTTTATCTTCATATAAGAAATAATAGTTTACAAATTTCTATAATTTAGGAGCTAAAATGAATATAGAATTGGGCTCAATATTTCTCAAATCTTTTCAAGGACTTGATGAAACCACTTATGAAAGTATAGGACAAGTCTATTATACCAAATTCTTGGAAAGATTAAGGGATATGAGGAAAGACTGGCAAGTAGTAACCTTGATTAAAATGTTTGAATTCATAGATCTATTGAATAAGAAAATCTTGATGCAGATGAAGATAGGAAAATGATGTAGAAACTTAGATCACATATAAAATAGGTAGTTCAAAAAATTTCTCAGACGAAAAAAGGATTTGGATGTGATGCACTTGAAAGAGGTACTATCAAACACCAAGTAAAAAAGAAGAAATTTCAGAAGGAGAAAAAACATCTCTCCTGCAAAAGTCCTCATAAAGGAAAAGGGAAATAGGGATTCTTTAAGAAAAGAAAATCCTTTCCAAAATCAATCTATAAATCTACTTAGTCAACCTGTTACATCTATAAAGGACTATGTTGCACCAACAAGTGTCCTTGGTGAGGAACAAAGAAGGGAAGAAAGAAGGTCAATCAGATGCAATAACTACTTAATAGTTTTGAAGAAGAGATGGAATATCTCTACTTCCATGGAAAGGATGATGATTCAAACTTTATTCACTTCCACACCAGCTCTAAAGAAGAAAGTGATTCAAGTGATGACTCCTTTGAATATAATCAGGATGAACTTCTTGATCTAGAGGAAATACCTGAATCTGAGGTAAAATTTCAATGCATTATGATGCAATATCAAGGAAATTATATGACACCTCAGTAAATGCTATAGCAACTACAATAGGAAAAAGATGACCTAGTCTTTGAAATCAATCTCAGAGACACTAAGGATGGGTACTGGATGTGGAAACATTGAAAGGAAAAAATTGTGGATCTTGAACATCAAATTAGTCAGAAAAAAACACTAATTGAATATGATTAGAAGAAAAAGGCCACCAAACTCCAAGCCATGGAAATACAACAAGCACTACTAATTGAGAAACATCTTGTTGTCATACAAATTAGTAAACTTGAAGAAGGCAATCATGCCAATGGTGACATCAAAGAATGACCTTTTTACAAAAAGTTATACAAGAAGATTATCAAGAATTGGAAGCACTACAATTAGAAGAAGTTCAAGACCAACAAGAATAAGCTTTGAAAGTAGAATCAGCAGTAGAACAATACTATTAGGAAATGCTAAAACATGAGTCTCAACAAGCCAATAGCAGCCAACCAACTAGAAAAACCCAACTAAAGTTGACTTCCTTAACACCGAGTGCAAAAACCAAATCTTATACGGAGAAAATATGGAGCTATGGCAGAGGTACACCTCCACCAAAAGAAATATTAGATATGGTTGCATTTGCAGTAGAAGCACAACCATAGGAAGAAAATGAAGAACCTTGGAGTCCAAAAAAATTAGAAGAATAGGGAAACATTCAACAACAATACACTCCTAAACTAACGAAAGCCTTGCTTGTTGAAATTTTGAGTCCAATAGAATCCTAAAAGGCTAATTATTTTAGCTCTATGATGGTAAGAGGATATGAAAGTTTAGTAGTGAAATTTCAAGTTAATTTCAAAGGAATTAAAGCATATCCTTTAACTACAATGTTGGATATGGGAGCTAACCTAAATATCACAAGATATCATTGTTTCCCATAATTTCAATGGATGCCATGTAAAACCCAAATCAACTTTTGTGGTCATGCTAGAAATTCAAATTGGTGCACTTGGCCTCCAATTCAATTCCCAGATGGTACCTTGCATCATCTGTGATTCATCCAAATAGAAATACCAGACTGTGATATGTTAATCAGCACATGCCAGCCATGAAAGCTTGGTGCCCTATCACATTCACACATTCATAGGTAACTTTTGGAGGAATGGGTAATAAATTTTCATTATTATTAGCTTTCTCTACATACACTTCAAAATTTGCAAAATTTCTTATTCTTGAGATTTGTGCTAAAAGAAAACCCAAGAATACCTCATGGATAGCTCAGAAAACAAACACATACTGTGGAACTAGAAAAGATTCATGAAATGTTTAAACCAGATCTCATGAGTAAAGATCTAAATAAAATGAAGTGAAGTTTTATTTTCATATTACCATTTAGGAAAGATGAGGATGGTGAAACCATTGAGCCAAAAAGTGAGAAAACAATTTCCTGATGAACAAGGTTGAAAGGGATTTGTGTGAGAAAGAAATCCATAAACTACTAGATCTAGATCCAATTGAGCGTAGCACATCACCCTATTCTTTCCATGTGATGTATGTTCCCAAAATGGATGAGAAAGGTAATTAATTGTGAGAAAAAAGGCTAGTACTCAATTATATTCCTTTGAATGTTTGTCTAGAATCCAATCAACATCCTTTTCCCTTAAAGGAATTTATTTGGCATAATATTTAGGGAGCGAAAATTTATTCAAAGTTTGATTTCACCAAAGGTTTTTGGAAAATCCAAGTTCATCTAGATAACAAACATAAAATAGCTTTCAATGTTCCCCAAGGACTATACCAATGGAAAGTCCTACCCTTCAACATCAAGACCGTGCCTTCAATCTTCAAAGGTTTTATGGATTCAATCTTTCCTGCATATCATAAGGAGATTATTGTGTGTATATTGATGATATACTTATGTTTTCTAAATGTTTGCACAGTCACCTTAGAAGTCTGAAAACATTGTATGATCTCTATAAAAACAATGGGCTAGTCCTAAACCTAGATAAATATCATCTATTGGAACAAGAAATAATCTTCTTAGGTGTAATATTTTTCCCAAAGGACAAATGCAAGTCTAGCAATGTATCCTCAATAGGATAGAAGTAGTCAAGGTTTGTAATAAACAAAGTCTACATGGATTTTGAGGCCTAATCAATTATGTTGTTGCACACTATCCTCACATAGATGAAGATTGAAGAATTCTTTGTCACCTTCTGAAAAAGGATGAACCAAAATGGGAACATAAGCAATATGATGCCATCAAATGCATCAAATAAAACTGTAAAGAATGCCTAAGTTTGAAGCTACTAGGGGATGGATATAAGATTGTTGAAATCAACTCCTCAGAGGACTATTGGGGAGTTATCTTGTTAGAATGAGATCAAAATGAAATAGAGCATCATCATAGATATGCATCTTGTACCATTACAAGAGTAGAAAAATTTTATCATTCCACACATAAGGAATTATTAGCTATAGTTAGGGCCTTAGAGAATTTCATGATGTTTATAGCTGATAAACATTTTCTTGTCAGGTTTGATCTCTAGCATGTTAACAGCTTCCTAAGGGAAGAAACAATACATAAAGTCAAAAGGATTCGACTAATTTGTTGGGTACAATTCATCTTTGGATTTGACTTCCACATTGAACACATCAAAGGGAAGCACAACTACTTAGTCGACTACCTAAGTCAATAATTTCATAGCAACATGGTTATGGAAGTAAGGTGTCATGATTTTTACAAATATATTCCAAATATCAATTTGGAAACAGAAAGGAAGGCTACTCATCAAGGATATTTGAGTTGCAAAAATATCCTTCAAACAAAAGGATTCATCAAGGTTGAACTACAATCTCGACTAACAAGGGAATTCTATTGAGATCCACAACCAGAAGAATTGGTGGCCCCAAATTGGAAAGAACCTTGGGATGTAACCTTAATGGTCCCTTAGACTCTACAGTTTTATGAGATTGGCTACTTAGATTACTTCTTGGTTGATGCTAATATCCTTTCCTGGCTAAGAGGGTTCCTTCATGCACCAGTTATGGATAAATATTTTTTCAGTACTAGAATTCATGGAAAATATTACCAACTTTGGTTTGTAGATCCATGCGGACATGATGATTTTAATCAAAATATTGTGGATGAATATGGACCACAAGGAATGTTCTTGACAAAGCCCTTGTATGAAAGGATTCTCTTTATCACTAAAAACTGTATACCTGTACATGATTTTGAACACTTCATTATGCACACCGAATAAGAGTTGTTGATGACCAACATCCAAATGGAGAATATGTACTATGGTAACACCAAACAAGTGAATATTTGTATTGGTGGGATGACATAAACCCATAATATCATGTGTTCCATCAAGAGCCTATTTTAGTACCTTACGCCTCAGATGAAGAATCACTCGATCTATTTGACTAACGATAGGGTCTGTCTGTTGTAGGATTTATCATACTTTACCTTTAATAAAGTATGGACATGAAACCACATGTGACAAAATCCGTAAGTCCACTTATGTAAATATGGACATGAGATAAGCCTCTCACGATCAAAAGGTTATCCCCATATCCTTTTGGGTGTAAAGGTGTCACTTACGTGTAGTGGGTCCTAGGCACAACTGTCTCCTTTTCATGTTCACACCACTCTCTCACATGGCTATGGAAAATTTGTGTTTGTCACATATTCTCTTGTTTACACACCTTCCCTTAAGGCAGTGCTACAAAAAGATGCTTAGAAGCATGTGTCTCACTCTATGATGGATATCAAAAACATTGGGCTTTTCTCACAACTGGAAAATCACATCCTAATAAATAGATTTTTTCTTTGTGACTAAATGGATTTTTACATTGGAGTTTAGGCTAGGTTTTACTCCTAGGGGCTGATTTCTCTTGATAACTAGGGTACTCAAATATGCTAGTTCTAGGTCAAGACAAACTTTCAACAGGATATGTGGTTGAGTTAAAGCTAGAAGAGAAGCTAGTTCTTTCTAGATTAGGATATCTAACTGATTGGGTATGAATCAACTATCCAGAACTAGGATTATATTCATCTTCCTTGTCATCAAATGTGACATAAGTATTCCATTGATTTTCAATGATAATTTTAATGTGCTCTTTGGATTTATAATTTTTTTGCTCAATGAGACTCTAGTATTTGACAACCCAATGTTTGGGGACTTGAAATTTTCTTAATCGAACAATCTTAGGGGTATTGATCTTAATCAATTGCTTATCTATATGAGTTCTCAAACCACACTATACTAATGGTTTCCTGGTTTTTGTCTTGGATCCTATATTAGAGGCATTGTGGTGTTAAACAATTGCCCATAGATACCAAAATGTAGTAGGTTTCTATAGTTTTGGCATGTGATTCAATTATGGTTAGTTTATTGTTTCCCAATTGAATACTAGTTTTAACATCTTCTAGTTTTTTTTTTGGTCCATACTGACCTTAACAAATCTTGTTTGATTTTTTTCTATTTGGTCCATTTTTTCATGAGCCAATTTGATGTTTTTATGTTGATTTTCCCACCATTCTTCTACTTTTATTCTAAATGCTTCATGTTCATTTCTTAGGGTGGACATTTCACTTTTCAAAATCTATTTGTATTCATTTTGAAATTCTATCAACTTTTCTTGAAGATCATGTTGCATTTTTGTTGTTGCAACATGATTTTCTTGCATTTCAAGGCTAATCTAGGTAGATTGTATTTGGGTATCTTGTGAAAAATTTGTAGCCTTTCTTTTGCACAAACTTTCATAGTTAAGGAGCTTTTCTCTTGGTGTGGCATCAAAATTTATTGGATTGACCTTTAGGGGCCAATATTGAATCCATTGATCTCCCTTAATGTTATATTGAACAAAATATTTTCATGGAGAGATTTTTCATTCTTTAAAATGTTTCCTATATGAGGATCCTGGTAGAGCTATGGGAATTTCTTCTTCCAATTCCTCAGATTTTTGAGGTTTTGAGAAAGTGATAATATTTTGACTCATCATATTTGACATATGCCCTATTGGATCTTTAGGTCCATTTCTTTCAACCCAAGTATAGTGGCATTTTTTACATCGTATCATTCCTAGCCCATCATCTTCACATTCTGGGTGATAGCAAAATTGTGTTTAGGGTGGTGGCTTAGGAATGGTTTGAGCTTTTTGGTGAATTAACCATGTTTTATTTATTCTCACAACTGGAAAATCACATCCTAGTAAATGAGTTTTTTCTTTGTGACTGGATGGGTTTTTACATTGGGGTTCAGGCCAAGCTATACGCCTAGGGGTTGATTTCTCCTAATAGCCAAGGTAGTCAGATATTCTAGTTCTAGGTCAAGGAGAACTTTTAGCATGATATGTGGTCGAGTTAAAGCTAGTAGAGAAGCTAATTCTTGTTGGGTCATGATATCTAATTGAATGGTTTTGAATCAACTATCTTGAATAAGGATTATATTCATCGTCCTCGTCATCAAATGTGACATAAGCAGTCCCTTGCTTTTCAATGATATTTTTAATGTGTTCTTTGGCTTTAGGATTTTTCTCCTCAACGAGAATCTAGTATTTGATAGCCCAATGTTTGGGGACCTGAATTTTTCTTAATGGAACAATCTTACGGGAATTGAGCTTAATCACTTGCTTATCAAAAATATACACAAACATGCAATGTTAAAGACTAAAAGGAAAAAAAAAACTAAAACAAGAAAAAATAAAAAGAGGTGGATCAAGCCTTAACCATTTGTCCAACGCAATGTGGATTAGATCTAAGTTGTTTTTTCAAAAATGCACTCACTTTTAGTCAACAGAACTTTAGGCTATCCTTTGGGTGAATATCCAAAAGGGTGAGATACATATGCACACAACTAGTATGCGCTCACATAAACTAGCAAGTGGCTAGTGGAAAGTCATGCCTAAGTTCAACTTCCCATTCAACCAGACCAAAGCTATACCTCCTGATAACTTTGATAAGGTGCCATGTAATAATGAACTTCAAGCTTCATGAGGAAGCAAAGATTCATATGCTTGAAACTCATGAACAAGAAAGATGGCTCCAAAAACATGCAAAGTGTATTATGCAATATGGCCATATAACCGAAATGTTCAAAATAGGGAACATATTGCCTAATGTCACTTCTTAGGGAACAATGTTCCTAATGTCTCCAAGAGAGGACAAGTCAAAGTAATATCATGCTCTTTGAGGGAATCAAACCCACTGACACCACCAAGAAAGGGACGCATCACAAGAAATAAAATTGCACAGAGAAACATGAGTGTTGATGTATGCCCCCACTTTAAAGCAGTTTCTAACACCATTACTATGCAAAATTTCTTTAAAGTAGAAGAAGAAATGAGAGCTTGCTCAAAAATACCTATTCCAATTAATATGTTTACAATAAGCTATGTCATGAAAAAGGGGTTTCCCCCAAAACTCAGTATGTCACATGCGAGCCAACTTAAGGCATGTCATCCACATCCTAGGCTTTCTCTTATATATACATGAAAGGTGGTCAACTAGTAAAAAACAATAATGACAAGTGGCATACGAGAACAAGGCTACCTAACCCCTTTCCCCCACTTAGTATAGGACAAGGATAAGCCAAAATGATTGATGAGAAACATGCTAGAGTGAAAATCAATATTCATTAGAGGAATTAAGTGCCCTAACATAAGGAAGAGAACCACATCCCCTAATATGTTGAATTATATCACTTAAATCCTTACATTCATTAGTAGAATGACCACAAACCCTACGATATGCACAAAATGAATTCTAGTAGTAAAATTTATTTCATGTCCTTTGAGTGAGAGATATCAAATGATCTTCAACGAGTCTTGACAAGATACCCTCTTGATCAATAGAAGATGTTCCTTTATTTTTTGACAAATATATATCTTTCTTTGTACAAGATGTCATACATACACAAGACTCTTTAGATTGCGATATTTTGTACTCTCCTTTATGGGAGGGTGTAAAATCTATCAAATTCAAATTGTTAATGTTTTGCGTGATGGAATTGATATTAAGTGAGTATTTCTTTATTTCTTTCATTTATTTCAAAGGACAAAAACCAAGACCACTAGTGTTTATCAGTGCAGGATGCACGAATGTTAAAGGTGGCTTAGAGGAATCTTTTGTAATAGTGTTAATATTAATGAAGGCTTGCTTGTTTCTTTCAAAGGACAATCACCAAGACCTCTAGTCTTTTCTTGTGTGTTAGGCTCTATAGGGACATGGATACCTTGTTCTCTAGTGCCACATCCTTTTTCATTATATTCCAATTGTTTCATAAGTTCATAAATTTTTCCATAAAGCTTTTTCATTTCTTTTAGATTTGGTCATTTTTGGTTAGTCTATCTCATTAGAGTTTGTTGTGTAGCTTGCATCTTCTTCTAAATTGGTTGAAGTGAATGATTTCGATGGGTCTTCTAAATTTTTTGTTGACATTACCACTTTTTATTTTCCCTTTTCAGAGTCTGTGACTATGATCTTGTATTCGCCCATGAATAATGTGAAATGTAAGGAACCCCAATCATCTTCTAGTAGTTTCATGACTTCCATAATGTGTTTCTCTTTGTCTTTCTATTGCATAGGTTCTACTTGTTTAGTTCATGTCAATGTTTTCAAAGGATTTTCCTTATTTTTCTCAATGTTTAAGCAATTGTTTGGTTCAAGGTCACCTTTGAGTATGCACACTTTATTGTTGTAGACATATTTCTGTAGACATGGAAAATGTACTAATTAACACTCCACATATGATCCTGACTACTAACACCATTTCATCCTAAATCATCCCTCAGTCTAACCCTTTAATCAGATACCCTTATATGATTAAATTTATCAATCATCCTCTATTAATTAAATAAATCATCTTATTTGATTAAGTCATTTCATTCTATTAATTAAATCAATCAACCTAATCTAATTATTTCTATTTAATTAAATAATTCATTTTATTTTATTAAATCTCGAAAGTCATCCTATTAAATTAAATTAATTAATATTTATTTAATCTAATCTAACTTTCACCTTCTCTAGTTAAATAAATCAAAAATATTTATTTAACTATCTCCAAATGCTTTTCTTCTCATATTTGATTTAAATAAAACCATAAATCTAAATCAATATGTCACATCATTTTAATCCTCATTAAATTAATTAACCATTAATTAATTTAATCCTAATCCATGTCCCATCCTCTAGCTTTTGCAACTTGCACATGAAAAATAGATTTAATTCATTTATTAAATCTCCATTCTCTCTCAAAAGGCATAATAAAGGAATATTCCTCAAATTTGAATTCAAAATCCAAGTGGCATTCAATGCATTTTCTTTCCCTCTTACATGTCATTTCAACAATTTCAAATTCCACCTGATTGCATTTATTGACACATTCTTCAAAACATGCTCATCCTTCATCCATTCACATGTTGACAAGTGGCATCTTGCCATTGGTAGATTCTTAGTCCCACATTGCTCTCTTTTGGGAATTCTTTCATCTCAACATTCTATAAATAAGAAGTCATATTCCTCATTTCATCATCCACAATTTGGCAAAGTTACTATACCCAAATCCATAGCAATTTATCGTCAATTTCATCAGATTTTCAACATGGAGCTCCATTGAAGTCATCACTACAAGCATTCTTCCTTCATCAATCATCTTCATCACATCATTGGAGTTGGGAAAGGGCCAATTTTCACATCAAATTGGTACCAATTCCTCCATGGGATTAAGAGTTTGGATTACTTTCAATAGGATTTAGCTTACTTTCTTGTTCTTTCATTTTATTCTTATTTTCTTTCCTATTTTGAGCTTTTCTAATGGATTCCATGGGGAATCCTTGTTCTTACTTGCATATGATCTTTAATGTGTTCCTTTATTGTGTTTTGCAAGTATTTGGATTGGGGTTCTACATTTGGCGCTAGAAGGAGGGCACTCTTGAAAATCTAATCATGTTTTTGCACTAAATTTCGTGTTTTCTTTGGTTTTTTTATGCCTACAAAAAAATCCATTGTTGGAAGCTCAACATCGCTATTTAGCACCGCTGAGAACTCAACATCACTATACAACACCACTGCAAACTTCAAACTTTGATGCCCATGTTTCCTAACTAGAATTCAAACTTTCAAACAACACCACTAAATCTTTCCAGCTTGCTAGAATCTTTTTAAATTCCAAACTACACCACTAACCTGAACAACGATGACTTCACGCTCACTGGTTTGGCTACAAAGCGATGCTGACTGGTAAGTGGTACTATATAGCACCACTGGTAAGTTCAAACTATGACGCCTTCATGGGTTGCACTGCTAGAGGGAAGCAAAAAGTAAAAAATTATTTATGACATGCTTTTTATCAAATTTTGGTTATTTGGTCTATTTTCTGCTTTCTTGACCTCTGTTTTTGCATAACCTAACTGATTTGCTTGTAGGTTGGATTGATCAAAGGTGAAGAGGAAAAGAAGCATGATGACCTCATTTCATGGTACCAAGTGTTTTTGAACACTCTAGTGTTTGTTTAACACTCTTAGAAGATTCACTAATCCTCTTGAAGAAATTTTGTTATCTTGCATGCTTAGGGACTTACTAGTTTTCATTTTGGGCTCTAAAAAGAACTCTTTAAATTCTTTTTACAAAAGGGCTTAAAATAAACATTAGGACTCAAACTTACTAGAGTTTGTTTTGGATTTAATAAATGAACAAGGAAAATTGTCACACTTATTTTGGTGCTTAAAAAGAAGTCATTATTGCTTTGTGGGATTAAAAAGAACATGTGCTACTTTGTTTTGTGATTGCTTACTCAAACTAGCACCATTGAAAAGACATATGCACTTCTCTCGCGCCTCACGACAATCTTGAGAATCAAAATGATTTTTAGTGGTCTTAGGTTGGAATAAATTAGTTGCCTCCACACCTCATTTTGGGCTATAAAATTGAACAACAAATTGTGTGAGTGTGAGTGGGCATATTGTATGTATTCTCCCTTTGTTTCTAAACAAAGGTTGATCGAACTATGAATATGTTTTCTCTTTATTGTTTATCTTAGAGGGCTTGCCTTGTGGGAAAAAGTACTCACCCAAGGGAATGACCCAACCGGTAACACTCTAAAGCCAAGAGTATTTCCAGTAGGGATATAAAAATGGGCACTGGAACAAAGGATAGTATCACACAGTTGGCTCCGATGAGAAGGGAAAAAATGGTCTCTCGCCACGTTGGGTCAACTGCTATGAACGAAAATTCTAAATTAAAACCCTTGTTGTAGAAAGGCCAAAATCCCTATCTATTTGTTGGTGCAAGAATGGTCGTTCTAAAGTCGCCCCACACTTTTATAGTTTTTAGTATAAATGGAAAGTATTCCATGGGAGATTCATGGGTACTAATGCTTGGATGCCCTGAAAGAAGTGTTGAGCTCTGGAGGGGAGCCAGTGGGGTCAAGCATCTAACCATTCACTAAAAATAAGCATAGTTGGACTTGTCCAAGTGGGGACTCAACAAATATAGTCTTTCATATCCATAGGATTGTGCTTTTTCTTGGTTAAAAAACACTTTTCATGTTCTAAAACATTTGGAAACAAACATTTAATAATGTAATCAAAACTTCAAACCCTTTAGGAAGCAAATACAATTGACTAAATTCATGTGTTATTGCTTGCCCTTGGGATTTTATCCTTAGAGGTTTCTAAACACTTGGATTATATATCAATTTTCTTGTTAAAGTTAACAATAGGTAACCCTTGCCTTGATTTCATTATAGTTTCACATGATATATTCTATGGAATGAGAAGAAGTTAAGACATTGGACATCTAGTTTGAAAACCTAATCGAAGAAAGTGTTTGTGGTAAAAAAAAGTCATTAAGTAGAGACTAAAAAATGATCATACCCCACACGTTTCCCTAGTGATTTCATGCAAGATCAAGATCAGGAAACTGAAGGTAAAAGCCCTTAGTCCAAAAAATCACCAAAAGTGTCTCTCAATGCGATACGAATTCAAACGAAGACTACTTTTTAACTTCTACAGGAAAGCCTCAAGGAACAATCCTGGATTGTACTCATTTTATTATTGTCAGAATCCCAATCTTTTCTGTGAATTTGAACACCTTGTTTAGAGAAAAGCATGTTCTTCAAAACCAAGGTCTAGTAAACAAGTGTCTTTTTAGGTAAACCTAGGATCAAAATCAAGCCTTCATCCATCCTTGAACATCATACCAGAATCACCTCACCATAATCTTTTGAAATAGCTTGAAATTATCCTCCATGCTAGGCTTTTCGGAAAAAATCAAAATCATCAAATCCTTGAGGAAAAATCCTTGAAATATTTCAATCAAAACATCAAATCATCTTTGGCTAGGTATGTGTAGATGCATCCTTTTGCATATGCTTAGTCAAAATTATCAAACCATCTTGTTTAGATAGGTATATGTAGATGCATCCTTCTTCATATGCTTGGTTAAATTATCATCTTGTTTGAATAGGTGTGGGTAGATGATCCTTCTCCCTACACATATTCAAATTATCATCCTTTGAGAAAATATACCCCCTAGATAATCATCCAATATCTTAGGGTCTATTTTTTCATCAATCCAAAAACAAAGAAAACCAAAAAAATCAAATGAAGGTCAATTCAAAATCCAAAACAAATCGAAAATGTCCTAAAAATCCTAGCATCCCCTCAAGATTTTTCAAACGTTCAAACATCCACATCATCCCCATCATATCACCTTTGATCCTTAAAAACATCCTAAAATTTCTCTTTTGTATCTAAAACTTAGATCAGTCCAAAGAATTAGAGATTCATCTCCCATATTCTTGAAATTTGATCCCTATTTTATGGTGCAAACTAGATCTCAACACAAGAGGAACATGGAAGCCAACAAATAAACATCTACAAAAAGATACCTAAGTCAAACAAATTCACAAGAAAATCCCATTGGATCAAGTAATCCTTTGAAAATAATTATGTCATCATCACAAAATCAACAAGAGGAAGGTCAAATGGAGGATCTTACCAATAATCCATTTGGAATGTCACATGAGGAAATCACTGAAATGATTCAAAATTCAAAGAATCATAAGATTATCAATATCATGATGAGACTCAACCCTTCACTATACATGCTTGAATTAGAAAAACAAGGTGCTAAAATCCCCTTCAATTTTGATGTGAGCACTATAGTGGAGCCATCTTTTGGTTCCATGCCCCAAATATCATCTACCATCACCATCTCATCTACACCCTCATTTCAAAACATCACCCAAAACATCCCGCAAATCACATCATTTATTGCTCCAACACAACCCATTGTTAATATGGGAGGTGCATTTCTCAATGCATTAAAAACACATGATCCCCTTGTAAACAATCAAGATTTGGATGCAAATACCATCTTGGGACAATCCAAACCTCAAAACCCATCACATCCATATGTCCCCCTCACCTTTCATGACCCACATGATCCATCATTCTGCGCAACATGACAAACTTCTCTCCCCATAACCTCGCAAGGAGAGAATGATACATTTGGACCAGGGGACATCTTTAACACTACATCTACATCATTCCCCCAAGTGAGTTTGCCACTTACATTTCCACCAGTTCCACCATTTTCATTAATATCCAAATCACCTCTTGGTTTAGGAATTCCCCCTTTATCAAACATCAATCAACAAAATCAAATCAACCCACCAAGCATCAACTAAAGTACCATATCAAATCCTTAAAGCTTGTCATTGATATCACAAAAATAGATGGAAACCACCCCAATGATGTAAAACACCACCATCAAATCATCAACCACCCCCCTAACATCTCAAAACATGGTCTCTCAAGGACCAAACACATTGATCACACCATATACCACTCAAATACCAACCATCAACACAACCATGCCTCTCATCACGACAACAAGCACCATTCCAAATCTACCTCCACCACCACCACCACCAATCTCAAATACATCAAGCCAATATAGCATTACGTTGCAAGAAATTCAACAAGCTTCCTATCAAAATGCACTCCAATAGGTACAAAAACAACAAGTCATGCAACTAGCTACTCAGCAAGCCGCATAAGCCGCTCAAGCTTCCCAAGTCACACTACAAGCACAACAAGCAGTGCAGGCTACACAAGCCCAAGCCTTATTAAAAAAACAACATCAACAAGCCACTCAAGCAATGCAAGCTACACAAGTTGCACTGATTGCACAAGTTCCCAACAAGCTGCATAGGCACAAGCTCAAGCACAAGTGCAAGTGCAAGGACAAGCACAATATCTTGAACAAAAAAAAGCAGCCTAACAAAAAATATATCAGTAAGCACTAGAGAAATACCATGAATAGCAGCAAGCAGCCCAACAAGGAGCACAACAATAGGTGTTGTTGGTGCAACAACAGGTGTTGTTGGTGCAACAACAGGTGTTGTTGGTGCAACAACAGGTGTTGTTGGTGCAACAACAAGTGCAACAAGAAGCTCAGCAACAGGCACTCTTAGTGCAACAACAATAGGACCAACAACGAGTGTTGTTGGTACAACAACGAGTGTTGTTGGTACAACAACAATTGCAAGCATACTTCGAATAGAAAAATGTGAAAACACCATCCACCAACATACCAACCAACCCACCCATCCCAATGACAACTGAACCACTTCAGAACACTTTCATCCCACCCCCCAATCAGCAAAATGATGTTGTAGTACAAATCAAGTTGCTCTCACAAAAGGTGCTTGACCTTCAATCAAGAAAAATCACAAAAAACCTAGCAACTTGCAACCTTATCCATTCGACGGGATTCTTGTAATGAATCCATTCCCAAAGGGATTTGAGATCCCTAAATTTGATAAATATTATGGGACGGGAAACCCTGAAGATCACATCTAGGAATTCTAGGTTCATTGCATGGAAGTCATGTATGATGACACCTATCTGATGTGATTGTTTCCTAGAAGTTTGGCAGGCCACACCATGGAATGGTTCTCTTTCCTTCCTCTAGGCATCAAAACATTCCAAGAAATAATAAACAAATTCATCCAAAACTGCGCATTCAATATTGCAATGGATGTTAGTCTGGAGGAATTATCAGCTCTGAAACAAAGTAAGAATAAATCATTCACCTCATTCTTACAACGATGGTGAACCAAGGCCAATCAGATCAAGTGGGTCATGCTTGAAGAACAACAAGTGGGAACTATCATATCCAACCTTGACGGAGCCTTGGCATTTCACTTCAAAGTGCAAGGAATCACCACATATGATCAGTTGATCTCCAAGGTGCTCAACATTGAACAAGCCCTTGCTACACAACCAACGACACAAACATATCCTGATCAACAAAACAACCGTCCATCTTCAAGCTATAATGACAAAACTCACACATGGGAAAGAAACAAAAATATTACCAATGATGGTGTCATCGATGCCAAATTTTTCATAAGTGCCCCTTGATAGAACACACCCACACTGCAACAACAACCCCCACCATCAAAACAATCATCAAGCTAACACAACAACACAACAACCAAACAATCAAGTGATCAACAATGTCAATGATCAAAGCGACTGCCCTAGTGAAACAAGAACTCCCCCAAGCAGAAGTACACTATCCTTGGGGAACCACCTGAGGTCATCATGAAGAAATTGATAAACTAAAACCTCATCAAAGCCCCCACCTATGAGAATTATCAAGAACCAGATGTGAAACCACACTGGTACAACAAAAACCAGCTTTGTGAGTTTCACAAAATCAAAGGGCACACCACTAATAGTTGCATGAGGTTGAAGAACCTAGTCCAAGACCTCATTGATGAAAGAATCATAAATGTGGAGTAGCCACCAGGAAATCAGAACCTCAAAATATACATGAATTTGATTCCAAACCATAGCAACAAAGGCAACAATAACAACGAAAAGGCGAAGGGAACATTCAAAAGCGTCAATCATGTATATGACCATGTCATTGCATCCTTGGATGATTATTGCACCACTATCACTATCAAAGGAGCCCACACTAATTGTGGAGTCACAACAATAGGTGGGAAAATTATCATTGCAAGATCATCTCAGCCAAATAGAGCACCCATATCCATTCCAGATTTGTTCCAAGTAGTTACAACATCCTTGATTACCTAAAAAGAACCCCAGTGCAAATATCCATCATGGAGTTCCTATAAATTTCATCTGCCTACAAGAAAATACTTGAAGAAGCATTGGCTTCATCCACTATCCCCATAGATCTTAAAACAAAACAATTCCAAGCTATGGTCGGAAACATCACCACCTTGAATCTCCTTACATTCTCTGACCAATATTTCCCTACTCAACCATCTCACAACCATGCACTCCATTTAGAGATCCTAGTGCATAAAAATAAAGTCAAGCAAGTCTTGGTGGATGGAGGTGCAGGCTTGAATATTTGTTCACTTAAGCTAATAATGAACTTGAAAATATCATAGGATTCTATCAACAAAGGCAAAGGCATAAAAATAAGGGTATATGATGATCAAGAAAGAGTATCGCAAGCACTATCCAAATCCCTATTCAAGTAGGGCCAACTATCATGGAAACTACCTGTCAGGTCTTGGACCTCGACTTGCCTTATAACATTTTCCTGGGATGTTCATGGATCCATGCAATGCAAGCAGTAGCATCAACCTTACATCAATGTGTCAAATTCACATATGAAGGTCAAGAGGTCACCATCCATGGAGATCCTGAACCATTCTCTTACTGCAAGAACCTAGAGGAAAAATACTACAAGATCCCTCAAGTGCCTAAAAATGATGAAGGCCCATCAACACCATACATTGACCCAGCCATTCTCGCCTCCACTTCTATGATAGAGACACCAGCCACTCCTGCCATCCCCACCATCTCTGATAACAAGGTCATCATCCAAGATAATGGTTACAGAAACTACACAATTCCCACTACTGCATTTGACTCCATTTTTCGATGAACGTTCTTCGGTCGTTTGAAAAATTTTTATTGGAAAATCGATGAATTGACAAAAAAAAATTCGTCGCTATTTTTTCTTTGAAATTCTGATGATGAATTAAATGTCGAAATAACGGTGCAGATTCGTTGGTCGTCAGCATCATAAAATGACTTGAATGTTCGTCGGAATATCAATGAAAACTTCATGTATCCACCGATGAATTACAACCAAAATGCAATTGTAATGGCTCTTGCGAAGCGTTGAAACAACACTAGAAGTTCGTCGTAATTTTGATGAAATGGGCAAGGAGTTACGATGAAGCCTTCATCACAGCTAAGCAACTTTGTCAGACCTTTTCTATGATTTGTCAGTGACCTCTCTGAAATTGTGACAAAATGGGCAAGGATTTATGATGAAGCCTTCATCGCAGCTATAGCAACTTCGTCAGACCTTTTCGGTGATTTGTCAAAATGAAACAATGCAAATTTTTTTTTAAAAAATATTCATTGAAATGTACCATTGCGGAGACTCTCGGAAATGACCACTAAAACTAATCCATCGGTGAGAGATCAATCACCGACATAGGATAGAAAACTCACTCTGATAGTCCATGTCTTGCCAATGACTTCCGTTGGCAAGACAAATCCAATGTCACACCGATCTAACCTCTTCAAGAGTTTTGAACACTACTAGCTATTGATCAGTAAGACATTCTGAGGGTCTCACTGATTAAAAAAGTGTCTAAGAGCAAGTAAACAAATGGAACCTATTAATTTTCTTATTTTTGGGTTCTTTAAATCATAGAATAGCTACCATCTTATTGTGTATAATGTACTTATATTCAAATTTGAATTTGAGACCAATTGTCATTGCACATTCAATTTTACTTGCACAGAGTATTCTATAAGCAATATATTGATAATGCCAAATGATTTATGGTGTTTTACAACTCTACCTATCATCATAGTTCTATTGTTCCCCTCGAGAGAATCCTACAAAGATAAGTTTACAATACCAAGCCAAATAATATGAAAAAAACTTACTTCCATACAAATTAAATGATTATTCTCACAATGGAAATTGTCTAATTACAACAACAATTCCATGAAATTTTATCCATGCTTCATAAGAGATGACTGATCATACATACAAACTGCAAGATGCATAGAAAAATCATTACACTTGAGAACAACCAAGGGCTAACAAGGGAAGGAGTTAAGAAATGTCTGGATTGAAGAGAAAATGTGTAGGGAAAATGATGAGCAGTGTCAAGAGAACAAAGCTTGTAGAACATATTCTTGATCTAATCAAGCTCTTGAACAACTTAAACAAAATTAAAATACTAACACATACATGAGACATGTAATGAACTTCCAATATCTCGCATCTTTCATTAATGCAGAGGTAGGTAAAGGAGAAATAATTATAATTGTAACACTATTCATAGTCCAGTAAATTATGTTCATAATTTGTGTTCAATGGACCTCATTTTTATCATTATACTGCCCATCTAATACCATATTTTAATCTAGGGTTCAACTATCTTAGATCTAAAGAAGAACCTTCAATTAACCATTTAAAGTACCTATAAAATAAGGTAATAATTTTTACTTTGAGACAAGTACACTTGTAGGATTAAAAGTTCTCAAGTAGGAATCATCAAGATTTGTTGGCAATGCACACAACCCCCAAGTAACATTTGAAGTAAATGGATTACTAAGCAAGTTAGCAAAATGGCTGGTCCTTAATATGTGACCCGGTTTGCAAATTAGATTGTAGAAAATAAGGGGCCAGATCTTTTGCCACCTAAAAAATTATGAGGACACCCATCGTAATCATCAAAAATAGATGTGAAAGCAAAGTGTTGAGTCGAAGCTACATCTCTAGAGCCTAAAAAAAAACACATGCAAGAAACATAAAAAAAAGAACAAACCAATTTTGGATGAATACAAAATGGTGCTTTCAGCAAGTGATTCATATGCTTTCACACTTGACACAAGACATTAAGAATATTTTAGTCTTCCTCTGTGAAATTAACTACTTACAAAATAAACCCAGAAACCAATATTATATACCTCCATGTCTAGCCGAGGGTAGGTATAAGGAAAAATTTCCCCAATGCAAAATGCCGAAAAATATCAATGTGTGTGTAGGTTTGTATTACTCAAAATATCATTTCACTGCCTAAGGAAAAATACCAAAGTGATGTTTTAAATTTCAATCTTCACATAGGCTCCCTTATTGCTACACATGCATATACAAGCATTATTTGAGGTCTAAACTATTCAAATATTAAGGATTTAATTAGCTATAATATGGAAAGTTGTTGTTTATACATAATCCATCATCTTTTACATATCTTTATTCACTCCTAGCGCTTCAGATAAATTTTTGTAAATGAGGCAGAAATGTGAATCTTTTATGGCAAAGAAAATTTTTAAAAGGAGGGGGCAGAGAGCAAAGGGAAAGGGGCAAGATAATGCTTGAATGCATAGCAAAGTATAATAGTTTGATCATTATAACAATGAAACGAATCTTAAGTTTGAAGCATTAATATCATTTACAACATTTATGATAAAAAATGAATGTAAGTAGAGAAACTTTTGCATACCGGCAGATGGTACAAAATTTCATGGTTAAGTCGAAGCCTCCCATCAACAACAAGATCCAAATATTTGTGTATCTATCTCAATCAAGCCTCTAAAACCTTCAAAGCTGTCAATTTTTCCACTAACCTGTTATGCACAAAAGTTAAATTTTAGAGTTATATCACCACTAAAAACATAAGAAACAGAGATTTGAAACCAAATCCACACACAACACAATGTGGTATTCATACAAAGCCATACAAACAAACTAGACTCAGAAAATTGGAATGGAAACAACTTCAAATTATGATGCAGAGCATGGATTCAGGGTATAAAGAATCATTTTTCTGCCACCATAGTGAAAATTTAGCGCTTTCTTTCATCTTTGCATATTGGTTTGATGCTTCAAACGATGCATTTCTTATATTGAAAAGTGCATTACCTTATTGAGCTTCTCTTTGTTTCAAGAATAGTTTAATATTCTCTACTTAACAGGCCAACCAATGGACGGTGGAAGCTCATTTTCCCCCCCCCTTCACATCACTCTAAATTCCCCATACCTAATCATATAACATTAATCATTCATTCATCCATTAATAACATATAACATTCATTCATTCATCCATTAATAATATATAACATTCATTCATTAACATATAACATTCATTAATTAACATATTCACATTCATTCATTAACATATAATATTCATTCTTTCAGCTTTTACATATTATCAAAAACATGGTTGTCATGATATGATTACAATCACCTTTTTTTTGTTTCTTTTTTAGCTAAAAAAATCTTTCGAAGTGGAGTATCATTTTCTAAATCATTTGTCCCCTTTAGTTGTTCTCACCTAATCGCTTTGTGATCTTAATGTATGCCTAGTCATCTCCGCCATGACAAGGATGCCAATCAGTAAGGGGTCTCGGCTGTGAATAACAAAGAAATGTTAAACTGGTATGTTTTATTATTATTGTTACAAGTATTTCATTAATTAAAAGAACATTAGAGTGGTTCTTTTTACCTGATGGATCCACATCATGCTCCTAAAATTTTGTTATAGAATCATGTTCAAATATGCCTAACACCTTTTAACCTCGGATCTATATTGGAAACAATGTATAAGTCAAGGTTACATTAATAAATACACCAATTGAAATTAAATATGTTTAAGAGAACATGAGAGTGGCCCTCTTTACCTGATGGGGCCACATCATGTTCCTGATCTTCTCTAGCCTGATCATGCTCAAAACGTTGATCATGTTCTACATGCTCTAAAGTTGAAACATGAAAGGTTACATTAATTAATACACCAATTGCAATTAAATATGTTTAAAAGAACTTTAGAGTGGTCCTCTTTACCTGATGGGGCCACATCATGTTCCCTGATCTTCTCTAGCCTGATTATGCTCAACATGTTGATCACGCTCTACATGCTCTAAAGTATCGGGATGCACACCATGACCTTCATCTACAGGTTGTGCTCCACCCTCACCAGGTTGCATTCCAATGTTATGTGCAATATTATCATTGCTTGAATGTTTAAAATAAATAGGCATATAATTATTTTATGGTGGAAATTTATATTGAATATATTGCACAAGTATTCAATTTTAAATAAAATTTATTGAGTTTATTTACCTGCATGTTGGATGCAGTGGAAGATCTTGTTTTCCCAGTCAAGACTCTTAGGCATTCAGCCATGGCTCCATAGCCTTCTTGGAAGGAAATATTTAGGTCATCTTTTGTGGGAACTCTATTGAATTCAAAGCCCTACATTTTTGTATAAGATCATGAATTTTGCTTCTATGGTGTGATAAAACCAAAATTGTTTTCAATTTATTATTTTGATACAATATTTCATTTATTGATACTTACAATTCATGCGGCTAATTTCATATAACCACCAGAGCCAAGTTTGTGTTTCCTGTGTTTTTCTAGTCTTTCCTTTGTTGCCTTCGATGTGTTGGGCAACCTATGAAAAGTTTGAAATACATTACATTATGTAAAATGAAAGAGTAATCAGTATATAATTACATTTTTGATAGTATCACATACCTTCCTTGGCCCGGTGGTGTCTTTCCTTTTTTCTTTTCAGCCTTCTCCTTTCCATCTAACACCAGGTCCTTCCACTCCCTCTCCAAAATCATGGGGGGACACTCATACTTTTTGTTCTTCTCTAAATGTGACCTATATTGGTCCCTCACATACTTTAGATAGGTACCAGCTTTCTTAAGGACCTTGGTTCGCTTGAATGTTTTATTACTGAAGAGCACAACTAAACGGTTAATGAGCTCATCTTTTAAATCTTGATTTTGGGCATTCCACTGTGTACGTATGGTGGGCCCAAAGAGCTTCAATGTAATATCACTTAGATGTTTATAAAAAAAATCATTTCCTGCAAAATGATCATGCGATCAATAGTCTAAAAAGAGTGACCAATAAGTAAATTTCAATTGGATTATATATAATAATAATTAAAACATTTTAAAGTACTTGGGACCTTCTCTATCTTTATGGGAATGAAATCCTTGGTCACCACAAATGTGACCAGCAATGTTTCTGTAGTAGTAATACAGGAAGATCTAGGAAATACTGCTAAAATATCACTAGTACTAGTGGCCTCTGCATCCCCAGGTACATGTCCCGACACATGTTCTGGCATGTGTTCGCTGCCAGAGGGTGCACTAGTGGATGTCTGCATGGTATGTGTTTCTGGCATTTCAGATGACAATATAGGCATGGATGATGGGGTTAGATGATGTGATGTATGCGCAAGAAGATTAGGATAGACACTTGTACCAACCCCTACTCCTCAGGCAACACTTGTAGTACCCTAATCATGGCTAGGAGCATCATGAGGATGCAAAAAATCTTATAAAAACAACACATATTTTAGTTCATGACATAAAAGCGTACAAAATATAAAACCATGAATGAACTTATGTTATAATTAAAGACCTCATGACAGTTTACTTGCAAGTTTTGTGATCTCTCAGTCAATATTTTAACCCTCTCTCTTATCTCATCTGTTTGAGGTACTATGAATAACAACTTAAGGATTTCTTCATTGCATTTTTTTTGGGTCTTCCTTATCATATCAAGAGGGTTTATTGAATAAGTGATGTCATCATCACATAATATTTATTGCACCTCCCTATGGATGCTTTTGTCTACTACTGGTGCCTTTCGTCGATTAGTGGACTGGAACAAGAATATTAAAAACATTATCTAAATTAACCCAATAAACTTATCAAAACAACAACATAATAAAAAAAATTTCTCGTATCTAATTTGTACAGTTACAATGAAGTAAACCTGTCGGGTAGAAGTGCCTGAAGATAAATCACGATCTATGCTTCGGGCTGGAGCCTTCTCCATATGATCAATGTCCTGCTGTGATAAAAATTAAATATAAAAAAACATTACCGAAATGAAACCAATAGACTTACGAAAAAAAACATAAGAATAAAATGGTATATTAGAGTCATTAATTGGAGGTTGGGTAAAATGGTACATAGTACGTACCACCCCCACAGTAACTGTGTTTGTAACTAAGTGATTCAAATTGTAATCTATTAGCAAATCTTCCCCTACATAGGCCCAAACCATGTGATGACGATGGTGCTATGCAATATATCCTCTCATTGACACAAAAATTAGTTTTTATTGGAGGAAGTTCCTTGGGTATCCATTGTTTCCATAGATGTTTGTACCTCAAGGGCACCTCGGCGTCGCCTATGCTCTCATCATCATAAGAACATGACCTCCCTTCAACAATAAAAAATTCCATGTGTTTACAAAAATTTCTTCTAATCTTTTGACCTCTAGTTGATCTCCCTCTTTTAGACATACTACACATCTCCCTTTCATCTTCTCTTCCTAAATTTCCCTTGCTCGAGGAAGAAAGATATGAAAAATAACTATTTGGTGGTACCTGCACTCATAAGGATGTTGGATGAAGTTCTTTCATGGTGATGTGATCCTAAGGTGAAATTATGATTAATCTATCATTTCATCGCTAGAATTTCATAGGTTATAAGGTAATCATGTCTTGATAGATTGCAAGTTATTGTTACTACCATCCAAATGTGTCCATCACAAATCAAATCTACTTAACTTTTTAACTCCCAAACTTTGTAACAAGTGTTAAATGTGACTATGGTTCACCAGTTACACAACCAAGGCCTCAAATGTATTCTCTAATTGTAATCAAAGGACTTGTTCTCTTCATTCAAGTAAATAAACTTGAAGGGAAACACCACTAATTGGTTTATTGGACACCTACATGACTAAAAATAGCAGCAAATTTACATTTAATTTTTATATGTCTAAGTGGTTAACGGGGAGGGAGTGTGTAATAGGCCTAGTTAAGTCATCATAAGTTTATGCTTTCGCAATAATTTTTTTTTAAGTCATCTTAAATCTTCCTATGTCTAATTGCTAGGATACTTTTGGTATGTTTTAAGGTAGGATGATTGATGAAAGAGCCTTTCTCCATGGTATCTAGGTACACATAGTAGCGGTCTTCTCTTATATAGTTAGACATGATTTGAAGAACTTAGCTAGGAATTATTTATTTAACCTAAGGTTTTCTCATTATGCCATCATTGGAAAAGTATGATCAAATTCTTCTATTATGAAGAATTGGTCTATGTGCCTCTAGTAATCACTATAAATGTTTGTAAGGATAAAATGACTAATTGCATTGAGTGGAGAGAATCAGCTTTGAGTTCTTCAAGATTATATTCTCTATTCATAATTTTTAAGGGTTAAATTGTGGAAGAGTTATCATTTGATCTTTCCTTGTATTCTTTTATAA
>VDFB02271358.1:900408539-900575231 GCA_007258455.2 Sequoia sempervirens
CTGTAGAGGGCGCTGCTACACTTCTGTGAGCTTTTCCTTCAAAATCTTAACTCAAAGAAACATTAAATGCAAGACCCGTGTGTGGGTCCCACCGGGCGTGCCAGAAATGTATACCCTGGAATTCCTACTGCTTTAAATGTGCAAATCTTACTAAGAAACATGAATAACAAAATACCAAGGACACCTCAAGATTAGCCAAAAGAGTGGTTCAACAAAAAGGAATGCAAATAAAATGAAACACAAGCACTTTTACCTCCCTTGTTGTTGATACCTCTTTGATTGGCCCTTGTTTGGATTGGTTGTGTGCTCCTTAGATGATTGTTTGAATTACTATAATGCAAGCTTCAATATGCAAAATGATGAACGAAGATGGTTGAATGATTGAAGAAGGCTTGAGAATTCAAATGGACAGCATGTAGTTATGAGAGTGCAAAGTGTTGGAAATGCCCTTGAGAAGGGGGTATTTATAGAGTAATTTGAATTCTCTAGAGAATTCAAGGGTCAAGATTGATCCAACAAGGTCAAGATGAAGGGCTATGGTGGGCTGAGAACCCACAAGCTCTCACATCTTGACATGTGGAGGGTGAAGTGGACAAGAGGATATGAGGTGGAGATGAGTTGTCAAAAAGGTACATGAGGTGGAAAAGGACATGCACCTTGGGGGATGAGAGGATTTCCACAAAAAAAGATTTCTTGTCCCAAAGTGGGAGTGAAAGGGACATTTGAGGAATTTTAGAATTCCTCAAAAATCTACATGGGAAAAGGAAAGGTGGTTGGGGGGATAAATGTGAATTAAAAATTCACATTCCTAGGATGATCTAGAGGGTAAAAGGTGGGCTCCAAAAAGGTGGGACTTGGTCACATGTGGAGATTGTGACAAGTCCAAGGTTCTAGAAGCCTTGGGAGAGTGGAATGTGAATTAAAAATTCACATTTAAAGGAGAGGAATCTAGAGCCAATAAATGTGAATTAAAAATTCACATAGGAAAAGGGGGTTAACATCAAAAAGGAAAAAATGAAGAATTGACCAAAAAGTGGTGCTAAACTTAGCCAATGATTTTGGTTAAGGTTGTGCAAATATTGGATTAGGCTAATTAACAGAAGATTAGAGGCAAGTGGCAAATGTAGGAGGATGTGACAAGGAGAGAGAAAGTGAGGAATTTTAAATTGATTTTTAAATCAAAAAGAGGAAGAATGACTAAATTAAATAAATTAGTGTATTTATTTAATTTAGAGAGGAATAAGGTAACAGACAAAGTATTAATTATTAAATTAAATACTTTATCGGTATGAGACAAAGGGGGTAATATTAATTTAATAAATTAACATTAATATGATAGACGGAGAGACAACAAATTTAATCGTATGGAAGTGATTAAATTTAGATGTCTACAGTGAGATTGGTTGCAAGGGTAACACCATTGATAATCTATTGCTAAGTTGTTTTGAATAGGGACAAGATCCTTAACTGCACTAACAAGTGCTGGATTATAAGCCTAAAAAGGTCTTGTGTTCACATTCTACCTTGGGCCCTGGTAATTGCCCTAATAAGCCTGTCTATTACCTTGATATTGTTGTTGTTGACCTTAATTCTGCTTTTGATAAGGCCTATTATATGATTGTTGCTTTTCCAAGCTCACAAGCTTGTTACCAAAAGTTTGTAATAAACTTTTGATCTCCTGTAACTCATTTGAAGAATTTGAGACAGCGGCTTCTTTTATTACAATAGCTAGAACAACAGCTAATACTATTGGAATAGGTGGTAAAGCTACAAAAGGTGGTATCTGCAAAGGGATATTCGAATGAATATCTAGAAATATAGGCATTGGTGGCCTAGGAGCAAGTTTACCAGCTTGTATTAGGCTATTTTCAGCTCTGATTGCTACTTCATAAGCATCTTGCAAGGACACTCCTCCCATTGACTGTCTTAAAACTGAAATATCACTATTTATAGCTCTAAGATAATACAGGAAGGCATATTTAGGTGAAGGCCTCACCGTAGCAGGAATCCTATCCCATGTTCTTTGAAAATGGAAATTGAAATCCATCATTTGTTCCTGAGGGGCTCTCTTTATAGTTGTAAGCTATTCTACCAAAGATAAGTTATCTGACTTATCTTGAAACTGTTTATGCAACTTGTCTCAAAATTCATCCCTGGTTGTGATTTAGCCTACTGCTAAACCCCTATACCATTGCAACACTTTTCCTTTCAGTGAAGCAACTAGCAATCTCACAACAACATCCTCTTGAGTTATGTGATGGACTTCGCATAATGAAGCCACATCTCATATATGTTCAATCGGGGTAGTCTGATCTTCCCCAGTGATAATTGGAAAGCTTTTCAAAGTTGTCATTGGAATGCCATTGTGTTGTGCCAAATTTAATGGACTACCTCCATTAAATGGTACAAAAGGCTGATTTATAGGAGCAACCATTTGTATAGCAAGAGGTGAATTTACCTGCACTCTAGGTGAAACAAAAAACAAGATAGCAATATGAGATCTCACAGATGGAGGAGTAGATTTAGTTCTTCTAGAATAGACAAATGTTGTCACTGTCCTTTTTCTTACCCTACCTTTTCTCCTTGGTGGGGAAAGCTACAAATATTCAGAAGGAACTAAGCTGCTCCTTGTCTAAACTCTTCTCATAAGCTATAAAAGCACTGATTCTGAAGTTCTTTCTCCCCAATGGAGTCACCAAGTATGCAAAAATGACTTTTGTAAAGTCTGAAACTTGTTGGTTGCATACCAAACCAACAAAAATGGTGAGGAACTTATCCCACCGAGTGTGCCAAAATTTTCAGCTATTGAAATTGTACCTTGTTGAATGTGAAGTTCAACATTTCAATGTAACATGGGAAGACCTCTAAAATTGTAGGTTACTTGTAAGTAGAGGTCAACCTCTGGAGAAGGCCGACTTCCTATGCTAGCAGTATCACCTAAACTACTGATTTTGTAAGGTAAAGGGAGAAGATTACTAAAGCAAAATAGAAATGGTAGGAACTAATCCCTATGGTGATACACTGAACTAACCGAAATCATGAAATAAAATAGATGAACATACCCTAGAAAACTAATGATAGTCATTTCATTTACTCAACATAATTTTGTGAACTTATGCATAATTCATGAAAAGGCTTAATCTGCATATACATTTTAAGAAGGAAAGATGAATTTCACAACTTTAAAGTTCAAATGTAGATTTAGAAAAAGCACAATTCAAAACTTACATAATCTGAAAGAAAAATGAAAGTAGTGTGAATACTAACACTAGTTTCAAAGGTAATCTCAGTATTTCATATTCCAAATTCCAAATGAGTTACAAAGCATACATCAACTGAGAAAGGATTTGAGAAAAAACACTAACTCTCCAGAATGCATAATCAGAACTCCTTTACAAAGAGGCCAAAATGCCATAAATACAACAAAACTGTGCCAAAAAGAAAGTGTCGGCCCCTGAGATCTTTTTGGAATAAAGTTAATGTTGCATTCAATGTGCATCCTCATGTCCATGTCGGTGAAGGATCACTCTAGGGATGGCCTTTTAGATCTTTTGCAACCATCACATTAACTTATGGCCCTCGTCTCCACCCTCAAACCTCATTAGAGCTACTTTGAATGTTCTTGAGCGACATCATAAATGTCGATCTACCTTTGCCAGTAGACACCACAACTGTCACTGAGACTTGCAGTTTCTTCCCTTTCAAATTTCTTCTTGCTCTAGATCCTTCTGTGAGTTGACCCCTTTCAAGAACTAGCATCAGGTGCCCTGTGAACTGAATTCACATGCCCTGATCATCCATCAAACCAAAGTAGATCCATTTCATTTATTCTATGTTGATCTTCCTCACACCAGTCAAACTGCCAACGGTTCTCCTTTAGCTTCCTCCGATTGGTTGAACAGATACCATGTGGGATCCTTAGATGATCAAAGGTTCTTCCTACAGAATTGCATGTTGGTGAGACACTAGCCATGTCTCCCCGATGCTGCAATGCCCCATAGTAGCTATCAGCATAACTTACCATTGTTGGCGAGACTTCATAGCGAGCAAAAAAAGTCATATCGATATCCCCTTTGTCATCACCTAGACTATCGACAAGATATATCACTTTCGGCAAGAGGTCTCACTAAAAGCACCTGACAGGAGATAACATTCTATTTAGACCATCGGCAAGAGTCTTGGCGATGCTCAACATGAACACACCCATCAGCAAGACAAACAGGTCAAAAAAAGGTCTTAGCGAGCCTCCATCAATCACAGTGAAGAGTTAAAACCATCGGTGAGACATCATGAGTCAGCAAGACATCATAGCAAACGAGAACCCCTCGGCCAGGAGTCCTACTGATATCCATATACCCCTTTGGTGAAACCATAAGCCAGGGAGACATCATAGTGATTGCAAGACTATCACCTTCGACAAGACCATCGCCAGTCGATAGGAGGTCATAGCAAGCGAGACTTCCTTCCCCCGAGCTCAAACCATTTTGGAAAGAGTCTGCCCTATCGGCGAGACATCATACCGAAGGTAGAAACCTTTTGGTGAGACCACCGGTGATTGGAAAGATATCTCCCCAAGCTCAAACTCTTTGGCGGGACCTTTATTTCGGTGAGAGATTCATTTGTTCGCCAGAGGTCACACTGAGCGCAAAACATTACACTGAAACCATTTTTGTTTTGGCGAGACCTCACCCCATCGGTGAAACATTACAGCAAGAGCACCCTTTGTCGGCTAAACCTCCCTTTGTTGGCCAGACATCACGGAAAAGGCACCATTCTCCTCGATGCCATTCCCTTTTGATGAGACCACCTTCGGTCGGTGAGACATTACATTGATGCTAACCATTATCCCTGACACTAACCTTGTGAACAACCACTGGTGAGAAGTCTTCAGTTGGAGAGAGATAGAAAACCTCATGGTGACCAAAATGTCTTGGTGACCTGAGGATTTCAAATGAATATAATACACTGCTAGTCAGTAAGACATTTAGCTGGTCTCAACAACTTCTTCTTTAAGGAGTTTTATTCCAAATCCGACTGAGGCATACTTTCCAACATAATTCCTTGTGAAATAGCATCAGATGTATGATTTAACCCTGCAAAATAATGCCTCCATTAGTTTTCAAATGCATTAGATGAAGACCCTCCCAATGAAAACCGAACACTTGCACGCTGGGCTCAACCCTTATGGGAGCCACGTTTAATCCACATGCCAAATTTAACACATAATTTTCCTCTGATGAGCCCACAGGTGAAAATTGGGTAACATGAAGCTTGTGTTTGATCATTAAGGTATGTAAACCTAATCAGGGAAATGTATTCGATATAGCATGGGTCTTGCTTTAATACTTTCCATAATGGTTATTAGTATATCACATTATTGTAGTTTGTGGTAACCCAAGATTGCATTCAAGTATGTAACAAAATTGGTTTGTAGTTTAAGCTATACACTTTTAAGTAGCATTCCTAAGGTTTAGAAAATCTTGATCACTCTCTAGAATAGCCCATTAAACATGGGTTGTGCTTGAATGCACTACATAATTGATATAACACAACCACTTTGCATATCAACCATTGTTATAGGGTCTTTATTGCAGCAAGAGGTAATCACTCTTAGATCATGCTATAATTACATCATAACCTGTTAAACTTGAGACAACCTGAATGCACCCAATGATGATTGACACCTACATTATGCAACCTAAATTAACTACATTATATGAGTGCCTCCATTTCTATCAGAACATAGTCACATTAAACTTGGGTCACACATGAATGCATCATGTATTTGTTATAGAACAACTATGCCACATGACCAATAGAGTTATGGATCACATAATTACAATCACAAGAATATGTTCCTTGGTTGTGATCTTATGGTGATTCCACACAACAAAATCTAGACATGAAATTCTCAAAACCCTAAACCTCTAAAAATGATATCTAATGAGATGTTGCTTTAAAATATGATTTTCAAACTTGGAACTGCAAATCTAACTTCACAACTGAATTCTGCAAAAAGATAATGACTACCCTCAACTTGGCGATATCTTCTTGAATTTTTTTTATTTTTCCCAAGAAAATCATCCTTAGTTCTCCATAAATTGTCCCAAGTAGAGAAAAACACTATTGTAATAAATCAACAAACTCACTTTTCTTTATGTCGGCCACAATTTTATTTTTTTTCTTATTTTTCATGTTTGTCAAAATTTCAACGAACGTAGGGGATAAACTTTTAAAAATTGAAAATTACACATCAAATTTTACAAGCACGCAATGATACATCAAATTATGCATATTTCATTGGACATTTTCATTGGATTTTTCAGTCAAATGAGTTAGTGTCCCTAAAATTCCTTCATGGTAGGAGAGTTACCACAATCTCCCAGATCAAGAGGAAGACCGCAACCAAATGAAGCCTATACATTCCAAACAACCATTGATAGATATGCCAACTTCAGAAGTTGGGGAGACCTTGGCCGAGAAGTAATAGAGGAAGATCCATCCTATCTCTTGTACCAAGACAACAAACCAACAACCAATCTACCAATGGATAATAGCAACAAAGGTTTGCAAATGATGTTCACAATGGGCTATGACAAAAACTAGAAACTAGGGAAAAATGACAATGAGCTCCTAATACCCATCATTCTAGAGACACGAATGAGAAATATTGGTCTTGGATGTACCCCTCAAAGTATAACCATACATGGCCAAAATCCCCCAGTTAGGAAAGTCAGAACTCCTCAACAATCAACAGCTTCCCTACAATTGCCTATATCCACTAACCTACCCTTAAACAACTTTACATTTGACATAACTGATGTCTATAGTAGTAGTGATGATGAAGATCCCATAACCAACCTATGTAGACTCTTTGAGGACACCACCCTTCTTATGATTAGCACCTTTTCCTTTGAGTCAGACCATCAAAACCATGAAATCTGCCTAGTTTATCCCCAGCTCATCGACCATGACTAACGAAAACCATAGGTTCTTGACACATTCAAGAATGATGAAGCACTCTTAGAATTCATGGGACTGTGATACAATATTCCATGTGGGGATCACAAAGCGAGATTCATCATCGAGCTAGATACACAAGCCTATTATGGGGAAACGATTGAATCCCTCAGTTGTAAAAGTGAGAAATTAAGAATAATATATAGGTCCTTGAGTGAAAACCACATTGTGGCACTCTCCGACTCAAAAAATGTAAATACAAAGGAAACATCCAATGGTGAAAACCTCTTTGAGGTGCTCAAGGATGGGAGATTCAATCTTCCACTTAGAGAACTCCATCAAGAAAAATCAGCAATCCTGGCCAAAAAGTGCAATCCAGTTAATCTAGGAATAGAGGAGACACCAAACATCACCTTCTATGCAGAATCATTGTTGACAGAAGAACAAGAGCTCATAGCTACCTTTCTGAGAGAACATAAAGTTAACTTCGCATGGAGCTATGCAGATATGCCCAAGCTTGATCTAGAAATTGTGGTACATAACCTAGTAGTATATCCTAAAGCAAAACTTGTGAGACAAAAACTTGGGAAAATACATCCAGAAATTGCTTTATTGGTCAAACTAGAACTAAAGAAACTACTTGATTCAGGATTTATTTAGCCAATTGACTATCCATAATGGGTCTCTAATTTGGTAGTTGTCTCAAAGCCCAATGGGGGCATTCAAATCTGCACAAACTTTAGGGACCTAAACAAGGAATGCCCAAAGAATGATTTCCTATTACTTAATATTGAAATGATTTTGGACATGACAGTAGGGCATGAAATGCTTTCTTTGATGGATGGTTTCTTAGGATATAACTAGATAATGATTGCTAAAGAAGACCAACACAAAACGACATTCACTTTTCCATGGGGGACCTACTACTATAATATGATTCCATTCATCTTGAAGAACACAGGAGCAACATACCAAAGATCCATGACATTAATCGTCCATGACATGATCCACAAGATGGTTGAAGATTATGTTGATGACATACTAGAAAAATAAAGAAAGAGGAGAGATCACATAGCAACCTTAAGTGCTATCTTTGACATGCTAAAGGAGTACAAAGTCTGCCTAAACCCAAAGACATGCATCTTCGACATACAATTAGGGAAGCTACAAGGTTAAATAGTATCAATGAGAGGCATAGAAATTGATCTAGTAAAAGTAAAGGAAATTATTGAAATGGAGGCACCTAGAACATTGAGACAACTTAGAGGTCTCCAAGGTAGACTTCAATCCATTCACCGGTTCATTGCACAACTAGTAGATAAGCAGAACCCATACTCCCACCTACTCCACAAGGGGGTAGCATACAAATGGGATGATAAATGTGAGGAAGAATTCAACAAAATCAAGGAATATCTACTAAAACCACCAGTTCTCATGCCACCGATCCCAGGAAAACCTCTCATCCTTTATATATTAGCAACAGTAGTATCCCTATGGGCTCTTTGGCTCAACACGATGAAAAAAACATAGAAAGGGCCATTTACTACATCGACCACACAATGGTTGGGCATGAGTTAAATTACTCACTTATTGAAAATTTTTGTCTGACAGTAGTGTTTGCATCTCAAAAATTTAGACACTACATGTTGAATCAAAAAATAAAACTCATCGCCAAAATCAACCCTCTCAAGGCCCTGTAGTCAAAAGCAATGCTCATGAGAAGAATGGATAAATGGCTAATGATACTATTAGAGTATGACATCAAATATGTGGAGAAAAAGTAAATCAAAGGTCATGTCATCGCAAATCAGCTAGCAAAAGCACCAATCTATTCAGAGAATCCACTAATATTAGAGTTTCCAGATGAATCAATTTTCAACCTCAACATAGTTGACCATTGGAAACTCTATTTTGATGGCTCATACATGCAGTATAGATCTAGAGCTGGTGTCTTCTTCATCACTCCACAAGGAGACTATATATTGAGATCTTACAAACTAGCATTCCCCTGCACTAATAACATTGTTGAATACGAGGCCTTAACCATAGGTCTCAAAATAGTAGTGCAATGAAATATCATGTCCCTCAAGGTTTATAGAGACTCCCAACTTATAATAAACCAAGTGAATGATAAATATTAGACAAAAGATGATAAGCTGACCCCATATAAGAAGCTGGTAGAAAATCTCAAAGAATCATTCATCAACATCACATTTGAGCAGATTCCCTGAGAAAAGAATAGAGCAACAGATGCTATGGCTACCATTCAATCCCTCTTAGACATTCCTTGCAATGTCATAAAACATGAATTCTTGGTCTAGAGCAGCTTCTCACACCGACATTTGAAGTTATAGAGTCATAATTCATGTGTGAAATTGTTGGTCCTAGTGATCCTTGGTATCATGATACTTACACCTACCTACGAATAGGAGTCCTCCCCACCTACCTACCATCAACTTTAAAATGAACCTTTTTCAAAAAGGCATCCCGATTCATCATCCTAGGAGATACCCTATATCATAGGAGCATAGAAGGAACCTTATTACACTGCCTAAATGTTGAGGAGGAATTGACTGCCTTAACTGAGGTGCATAATGGAATTTATGGTTCACACTCAAGTGGAATGACCCTGGCCAAGAAATTGCTGAGGATGGGGTATTATTGGCCTACAATGGAAAGGGAGGCACATGACTATGTCAAAAGGTGCCTACAATGTCAGTAGCATGGGGACCTCATCCATGCTCCAGCTCAAAATCTCCATCATATTGTTATGCTATGGCCCTTCTCACAGTGGGGGCTTGATCTCATTGGAAATATAACTCCCACTTCATCTAATGGCCACAAGTTCGTCATAACCACCACTGAATACTTTACCAAGTGGGTGGAAGCCATACCCATGACATATATAACTGGGAAGTAGAGATCAAAGTTCATCCTGAACTATCTCATTTGCCACTACGGTTCCCACCTGCTATTATCTCAAATAATGGGACACCATTCAAGAATCAAGATGTCTATGAATTATGTGATTAAAAATCCAATATCGCTTCTCCACCCCATAATATCCCCAAGGAAATGGCCAAGTAGAAGATACCAATAAAACCATCCTAAAGTTCCTCAAGAAAATAGTTAATGATGCGGGTCATAACTGGCATCTGCAACTCAATCCCACCCTCAGGGCCTACCGAACTAGCATCCATACACCCACCGGTGCCACCTCATATCTAGTCTATAGATAAGAAGTAGTACTCCCCATTGAGATCGAGCCCCCTTCATTAAGAATATCATTGCAAAACCTCATAATAGATGAGGAATACTGAGTATCAAGATTGAATGAGCTATAGTTATTGGATGAGAGATGGATAGAGGCACTGAATCACCTACAAGTCTATCAAAACAGACTCAAGAGGAGTTACAAAAATAATATTAGAAGCAGAACATTTCAAGTCAGAGAATTGGTGCTAAAAGAAAATCAAAGGAATGTCCCTAATCCAGATAGTAAGGGAAAGTTTGAGCCTAATTGGTTAGGCCCATTTGTGATCACAGTGAGCTATAAGTTAGGGGCATATCAACTATCAACACCTAAAGGGGAACCTCTGCAGGAGCCCATGAATGACTCCCATCTTAAAAAAAATTATGCCTAAAAACTCTTGAGGTATAAAATAAAAATAAAATAAAAAATGTCCTAAAAAAATGGTTATCTTGGTGATAACTTGGCAAATAGGCATGTTGGTGACAGCAAAAAAAATAAAAATCCAAAAAAAAAAATAGAAAAAGGATTCAAAAACAATAAAGAGAAAAATCATCCTCTAGTGAAAACCACTTCAGTGGCACTTTGGACAAGTACCTTGGTGAAAGCCTGGAAAATAGGCACCTTATGTAAATAAGCACTTTCCATCCACCAGGATCTTCACGGCTCATTCAACATCACCATCCATCAAGCTTCTATCACACATTACATTCCATATCTCCATCCATGGTCCATCTGCATTCACATCATAGCTTGGTCATGTGTTCGTATCATGATCCCTCCTAGTACTACTCGGCCCATCCTCAAGGTTAGTTCGTCTTTCCTTTATCACAGTAAACTATTGCATCACACTGGGGGCATGTTCTCATCAGATCAGATTCATGTATATTCTTGAAGTCCTTAAATTAGAAAAATCCAAAAACATCAGAAAATCCAAAAATGGTCACAAAATTAGAAAATCCAGAAAAAATTCATAAAACATCAAAATCCAAAAACATCCAAATCATATCAAAATCCAAAAACAGGCCAAAAAGTCAAAAAAAAAAAAAATAGAGTCATCTTGTCAAACTAAGTCATCTATGAGCTTGGAACGTAGGCAAGGCTGATCCTTGATCAACCCCCAAGACAATTAGGTCAATCCTGTACAAGTCTGTCATAATAAATTAACATTTCATCATGTATATCTTCATTTATAAATTGGTCAAGTCATCAGTCAAACTACGTGGTCTTTGCATATATAACATAGGCAAGGCTAATCTGTTGATCAGCCCCCGAGGCCCCTAGGATAGGCCCTTAGGTTAGTCTCTTGGTCAAAATCTTAGAAAACCCCAAAACATTTGAAAATCAAAAAAATAAAAACATTTGTAAAATCTCAAAAATACCAAAAATAGCCTCAAAACATTTTCAAAACTCCAAAAACATCCAAAATTTGAAAAAAATCCATCGGTCTCATCTCACTTTCACCCTCAATAAACATCACTCATAATAAATGATCATCATCCTAAACCTTTGGTAAAAAAATTGGAAACAAGTCTAGCAGGTGAAAAGTGAAAACTCAAAACGTCAAGGTTTCAAGTTTAGGGTAGTATGTAAACAAGTTAGTCAACTCTTTGTGTCGATAGCCTATCATCCAATCAATCCCACATCAATCATTTGATAGCATCATCTCCTCTGATGTATCCTTCCTACAATGGGAATTATTTATCAGAAAGAATACTTTGGATAAACAAAATGGCATGCCACCATCCACTAACATGTCCTAGAATGTATCCTTCCTACAATGGGCATCATCTTTTGGCAATATTTTCGGTTCTTATCCTTAAAAACATATTCCCTTTTGGTTAGCAATATTGAAAAACATTAGCTTGTTTGTTTACTTTGTCTTTGTCTTTTGACTTATCTCTTTACGCTCATTCCAATGACCTCTCGATGATGTCCCAAACAAAGGGATTTAGAGGGCTAGGGATGGGGTGTCAATCATTATCTTTTTATCTATTGTGCTTGTTGGATGTTCTTGTAATATAACTTGGTGAATACTTACTTTATTAGGTGTATATGGAGGATGTTTTGGATATCTTGTTGACCACATAGGAAGGCTTGCCTTCCTATGTTTTGGTCTGAGATGTGTGAAATACCTAAAGTGCATCCTAGTAAGGTTTCCATATGTTAGGTGTGAACAAGGATACTCCTATCTGATTCTTGAGTCAAAGTCCATCGCACTAGATACCACGCCATCTTGGTTCTTAATACCTTGATGCATTGTATTTATGTGTGCTATAAAAAATAAGATAATTGGCCCTTTGAAAATCCCAACTCCATGTCAGATATTCATTATCATCATCATCTCATGTCTTCTTAGGAATATCTTCTTCTTTCATCCCTTCTTGCTTTTCATGCTAACAAGGTACTATGACAGTTAATCATCATCATCATCATCATTAATTCTGCATCCACAAATTGTCAACAAATTTCATATCATGTCATATAGGAAACATGGATCATCTTATATGCATTGCATCTCCATCATTATATAATATAGATTTGTTATTATAAGCATCTCATAAATTATCACATTACATTCATTTTGCATAAACATCATCACAAATCATCCCATATTATTATTAACATCCAGTGCATAATCAAACAAAGCATAATAGGTATGTAAGCATTATAAACAATCCATCGCATTATGTGCATACATATCATCCATACTCATATAGAACATATCATAAAAGCATTCATTATGCCATCACATATACATTATAAGGTCATTACTCACATATCATTTTGCATATAGTAAATCATCATCATCATACCATTTTGCATAACATATCATTTCATATATAACATCACATCACATTATTATATAACATCGTCATAAATCCATATCATACATGGAAAATTACATATATCCTATCATCCATCATTGCATAATATAAATCTGTTAGTCATATATCATGACCATTGCATTCACATCATCACCACCATCATAACAGAAAAGGGTATTAAAAAATAAATTATCTCATAGCATAAATCATCACATGTGCATCATACACCATCACAAACATACATATCATCATCCATAACACAAATGCATATCATATGTCATCATTCATTAGAGGCATAATATAGATCTGTTAGTTGCATAACCATTGCATAATGCATACATCATCAGAATGAAATGCATCCATACATAGTATATCCACCACATGCATTGTAGTGCCATAACATCATTGCATCACATATAGAAATAGAACCATCCATAAATGCATAAAAAATAAACATGGTACATGACATATCACATCAACATGTCATAGTATAGAATAATAATTACGATCAGGGTATGTGCAGGATCATGATGGGCCAAAAAGTGGCGATATGATGGGTATGTGAAGGGTATGTGGCTGATGCCTTTGTTTTTTCACCCAAACTTCATGAAATGAAAATGGTTTTTAAAGGAGGTTCTCATCTTTACACCAATATAAATTATGCTTTACTCTGAATTTAGTAAATAATTATTATTCATTTTCTATTTGAATTACAATTAAAGTCCTGATTGATAGGCCGATTAAAACATCTATAACTTTCAAACTATATCACATTTTTTGAATCCAAAACATGTGTCACATTCTATGCTTCACATACTCTAAGATTAAAAAAAGAAAAATTGAATAAATCATGAAGTTTTGACCAAGTTAAGGTGGTCAGACATGCGAGTTTTTTTATATTTTTTAAAAGTTGTAATAAAAAATTCATAATTAATTATTTACTTGGAAAAAAATTACAAAAAAATATGTATCACATCGGAACATGAGTCCTCTACTTATATCTAAAATCTTATAAAAAATATTATCATTTTATTGGGGTTATGGTGGTCAGAAAGACACCTACTTCTTATTTTTTCCCTGAAATTTAAGTACTACTACATTGAAATTTCAAATTTTCAGCAAATAGATTTTAATTTTTTTTTAAAACCTAGTAGTTTAGAAACTACATTAAATTTGCTACAGATTCTACTCTTACATATTTTTGAAATAATATAGATAACTTATTCAGTTTTTTATGTCAAGTTGCCAAACTCTGATTTTCTTGAATTTTTCACCACTTAAGGGCTTGTTTTTTCCATGATGATCCTCCACATACCCATCACTGTACATGTGTGTATGAGTTCAAAAGGACCAATGGGCTATCAAAAATGATATCCCATATGGTGCAAAGGAATAACATCTCGATCAAGAAGGTAGTCTAACCCTCCTGCCCGTTGTCCTCACCTCTGTCACCATGACCCTCTGTCAGTCTGTGGCTAGTCCGTTATGAAAAATCTAGTGCCTGGGCTACTCTAGGTACAACCTGATGATAGAGCAACCGATAATAATCTGCCTCTTGGATAGCCTCCCTATATGAGTGAAGTGACACTGTGTTCTGGGAGGAGGAAGCCGCCATGCTCTCTAGCTATTTTTTGTGGCCCATCTCTATGGCTACCTATAGCTCTGCGACCTACCTCTGTAGGATCGCCTGGTCTTTCTCAACCCTGGCCTAATCCCTCTCTATTGTCAAGGCCTGAACCTAGGTCTATAACTGTAATATCAGGTTGTCTCTTAGATCTGGCTGACCCACTAGTTGTACTGGCAAAGGCTCCACATGAGGCTGATCCTCACCCCCATCTCGTGGCAGTGTGGCAACCTGATCCTGATGCTTGTCCTACCCATGGTCCTGGTTCTGCATATGGACATATTCTTGAGGCTGATCAACCTGATCCTTGACTAGCTAATCTTGTGTTGGCTATTCCTGTGTCGACTGACCTACTGGAGGACCGCCACCTCCTCATCGTCGGCCTACTCCCCTCCTCTTGGCTCTCCATCGAGTAGAGGGTACACCTAGAACTGTTAGTCGTATGGGTAGCCAAAACCAATCTCTGTAAGAATATGTAACTATTGGATCTACAACCCCCTGATCATACGTCAATGGTTGGGCCACTAGCTGCCTAAAACTGTCTGTTGCCTCAGAGGCAGGAATGTATTGCCCCCAGGAACCCTACAATACTGTATGAGAAAAAATGGCCACATAGTCATCATCTGGCATATCTTGAACCTCGCCAAACTAGCATTGAACTCATCCTAGAAGATACCTCTCGATCATAGTATGCTCCTGCCCCTACATAAGCTAGTCTTGGTGGGAAAAGAAAAACTATTGTACATCATCAGCCCATCTGGGTTGACCAAGGTATGTGTGCCATGTGAACACTGTCATGTCATCAAGGACCCTCCTCTAGTGAGGAATCCCATGCTTGCCTGTGTGTGTGAAAGATAAACCACCCCTATAATGCCACACTATTAGATCAACAGGCCGCATCAGCACTGAAAAAACTCATGGCCGAAGAATAGAGATATGCTCCCATGCCGACACATGAAGGAGCATGACACCTGCTCTAAGAGCTTTGCCAACCAAATATACATACTCATGTAAATCCCTACAGAGGGAGGCTAGAAGAACATGACCCCATGCAAAATAGACTATCCTGTCATGAACCATTCACTCCCAGCAGAGTGCCCAGCCAGGACTGAAGTACCGGCCTCATCAATCTAGGGTGACAAGACTTGAAATAATCAGTGCAATCACTAGTCAGAAGGGTGAGGTCAGGACCCTATGACACTCTAGCTCTATCTAACCCTTGCAATATATAATGTCCTTTGTAGCTAGGACTGCATGACAGGCATCCTATCTGACATCCATATCAAATATCACTCACCGCCCATGAATTGGAAATCTAAGGATGCACCACACATCCTCCAAGGTGATGGTGGCCTCGATATTAGGAAGATGGAAGGATGAGGTCTCACTGTGCCATCTCTCGGAAAGCGCCGACATCATCCTGAGATGGGTCTACACAGGTGCTGCATAGGTGATATACCATAGCCCCATGTATCATAGCTGCTCATGCTCCCTGTCGGTCAAATCCCATAAGTAACCAAGTATCTTTCACAATTTGTGCTCACGAGAATATAGCTCCCTCACTGCCTCCTACATCAAGAAGGCTCACCGTGTTAAAATCATCAAGAAAAAATTATCCCGAGCTAATCTCAGCATTCAAAAATCTAGCCCAACGTTGCAACCTGTGAAGGCATTGCAGTTTCAAATTTGCAAATTCTGACGCTAGCACCTTCAAAGTCCCAAATAGCACCACGATGGTGCACTTTGCTTAAGCGACACAGTTTGCCTGAAACCCTAATTCTAAAGTCCACTACGACGTCGAAGTTTGAAATCCAGTGCTACATTTCACATATGCGTTAGCTTTTGAAGTTTGTTCCCAAAATCTAAACTCCACCGTGGCGGTCCATCTTGCAATGGCAGTTCAATTTAAGCACCGAGTGGTGTTGTTTGAAATTTTGAGTGGTGCTATATAGCACCACACCTAGAAAACTAAGTTTGAAAGAATTAAATGCATGTGAAAAGCGAAAAAAAAAGACACAAGTAAGGATGACTTACCATTGCCTCAATGCCAGGAGGTCGCTGGTATGTCCAGACTCAGTCGGAAATGTGCATCAAGAGTTGTCATTGTGCCATCAGGGTGTCAGAGCTCAAATCACAAGGAATTCCAAAGGCTATGTGTGCAAATGAAATGAAGATGGCCTCCAAAATCCTATTTAAGCTTATTTTTGACCTTGTTTAGCCATCCAAGGGAGGTTTACATCCCCCGAACCCGTTTTCATACATTTGAAGGTCATTTTACACCTTTTTTGGTGTTTTACCTTGTTTTTTGACCTCCTGGACCCTTTTTGGACCTATCGGCTACCTTGTCCTCTTTTTTCGTGAGATCACCCAAAAATTAGAATTTTAGTTTGATCTCTCAAGGGGTAGTATGCTAGCATGTTTTCCCTCGTAGGGGTAGTAGTGGGGAAAATTTTGAAATCAATTTTTGTTGGGCTTTTGATCGAGATAGTTTATTCTTTGACACAACACAATGAGTGCACTGCTTCAAAGAGGGGAAAAATGTAGACATGGAAAATTTACTAATTAACACTGCACATTGGATCCTAACTACTAACACCGTTTCATCCTAAATCATCCCTTGGTCTAACCATTTAATCAAATACCCTTATATGATTAAATTCATCAATCATCCTCTCTTAATTAAATAAATCATCTTATTTTATTAAGTCATTTCATTTTGTTAATTAAATCAACCAAGCTGATCTAATTATTTCTATTTAATTAAATAATTTATTTTATTTTGTTAAATCTTTAAAGTCGTCCTATTAAATTAAATAAATTAATATTTATTTAATTTAATCTAACTTTCACCTTCTCTAGTTAAATAAATCAAAAATATTTATTTAACTATCTCCAAATCCTTTTCTTCTCATATTTGATTTAAATAAACCCATAAATCTAAATCAATATGTCACATCATTTTAATCCTCATTAAATTAATTAACCCTTAATTAATTTAATCCTAATCCATGTTCCATCCTCTAGCTTTTGCAACTTGCACATGAAAATAGATTTAATTTATTTATTAAATCTCTATTTTCTCTCAAAAGGCATAATAAAGCAATATTCCTCAAATTTGAATTCAAAATCCAAGTCGACTTTGTCCATCCAACAAGGCATTTACTCTACCCAATAAGTCCTTTTTCCTTGGGCCAAGTGGCATTCAATGCATTTTCTTTCCCACTTACATGTCATTTCAACAATTTCAAATTCTACCTAATTGCATTTATTGACACATTCTTCAAAGCATGCTCATCCTTCATCCATTCACATGTTGACAAGTGGCATCTTTCAATTAGTAGATTCTTATTCCCACATTTCTCTCTTTCTGGCATTCTTCCATCTCAAAATTTTATAAATAAGAGGTCTTATTCCTCATTTCATCATCCACAATTTAGCAAAGTTACTATACCCAAATCCATAGCAATTTATCATCAATTTCATCCAAGCATAGTTAGGCTTTATGCAGATTTTCAACATGGAGCTCCATTGAAGTCATCACCAAAAGCATTCATCTTTCATCAATCATCTTCATCACATCATTGGAGTTGGGAAAGGTCCAATTTTCACATCAAATTGGCACCAATTCCTCCATGGGATCAAGAGTTTGCATTGCTTTCAATAGGATTTAGCTTACTTTCTTGTTCTTTCATTTTATTTTATTTTTCTTTCCTATTTTGATCTTTGCTAATGGATTCCATGGGGAATCCTTGTTCTTACTTGCATATGATCTTCTAATGTGTTCCTTTATTGTGTTTTGCAAGTATTTGGATTGGGGTTCTACAATTTCATTTTATGATGAAGAGTAGAAGGCACCCCATTCATTGCATGGATACATGGTCTTCCGAAAAGAAGGTTGTATGAAAGATCATGAGGTAGAACATGGATCAGAGTTTCTAATGTGGCCTTTCCAACTATAATAGTCAAAGTGATCACACCAAGTGGTTATTTTCCTACCTTGTCAAATCCCTTAATAGATAAAGAGTCAGGCTGAATTTTTTATTTATCCATGCCAAGCCTATCTAAAAGGGTCACACTACACACATTAAGGGTGAATCCATTGTCAACGAGGGTTCTTTTTATTCCCCACCCATCATAGGAAGCTATTATCATGAACGCATCATTTTTTTTTTGCACTTCCCAAGGAGGGAGCTCACTTTGGTGGAAAATAAAATCCGCATTTAATCCTTCAATCATGGATGTTATGTCATTCAAGTTTGCACTAGAAGGGATACAAACTTGTTGTAAATCACTTTGAATCATGTTGTGATAATGGGGGAGGCTTGAATAAGATCCCATAATGATATTTTAGCAAGAGTGTGGTTTAGTTGTTCGACAAGATCATACTCCTTTTCATGAGGAGGACATAACAAGATAGGGTTAGGCAGGATAGGATTAAGCAATCAAAGGGATGTTGATGGTATTTTTATTGGTTATAGATTGTTTCTAGTGTTATATATATGAGCAATGGTATTATAATTTGATTGATGTGAAACATTATTCTTAGGTGGGTAAAGGATTAGAGGATTCTTAGGATGTCTGACAAGGTATGTAGGAGGTCCATTAATCAAGGGGGATCTAATGGACACTTGTGCATTCATAACTTCAATAGTCTTTGTTTGATGTTTTTCTAATAAAGGGAAATCTAGTATCATCTTTTCACCATAATCCAAGGAAGTCACATCACTATTGTTGTCATTTTCTTGCACCATGATATCCCCCCAATGAGGAGAGTTTTTAGGAGAACTACAAACTAGATGTTCATGACATTCAAGGTTTGGTTCTTCTAAAATTACCTCATCACAAGTAAGGGAGTTATCAATGGTTGAATTTTCTTATTCAATAAGGTTTTCCCTAGGGGAAAAGGGACAACTAATATTCTCATGACTTTCATTGATTGTATTCTCTAACATCAAAGTATCTTCTTCACAACTAGGAGAGATACTAGGAGAAGAATGAATGTGATTATTATAATTACCCAAGGTTGTATTCACTTTCGCTAAAATGTTCTCACAAGAAAAGGGTGAATGGAAATTAGGTAGGGTGATGTTTACAAAGGTTTCTATGATCTCATTCTCTTGTGCCAGAATATCTTCCCAAGGGGGAGGAGGAGGACAAGCAATAATTTCATGCTTCTCAACATGATTGCATCTTCTTTCACCAAGATACCTTCGTCACTAACAGTAGAGGTATAGGGAGAAGAAAAATTATGATCTTCATGGTTATCTATGCTTGTGTCCTCTTCTATCACATCATTCCCACAAATAGGAGAGATGAGAGGGGTTTTAGGTTTAAGGAAAGTGTCAACATTGTCATTCTCTTGCACTAAGAGACTCTCATAACTAGGAAATGTATTGAAAGAATGACTAACATGCTTATTGACTAACTTTTCATTTATAAACTTGTAAATGACATATACTAAAATTTATGGTAGGAAATCTATTCATATGGAAAGAAACTTAAAATACAATAGAATGAGTTAGAATGAAATGTTTAAATGCAATTTTTATATTCTAAACAAGGTAATTTGTTGATTTCACTATGCAACAATATGAAAATGAAATGTTGTAAATGCAATTTTGAAATTAAGAAATATGTGAAACAAACCGATTTCAACTAGATCTAGTGAAATGCATGTAACAAAAACTTAGCAAACTAAAGCAACTATCTAATGATAGCAAGAAAAAGTGAAAAAATGATGTTTCTAATGTTGTAAATGGCAATTTTAGGGCTAATCTCAAAATAATTCTCCCAAAGGGGCATACGAGTCCTAGTCAGGGTTTTTGGAGGGTTCAAACACTGGAAAATGCACAACATAGAAATCCAAGAAAGTAGGCAAAATAACCTATACTGCGACTAAATCACCTAGAGGGGCAAACGAGTCCCAAATTAGGGTTTTTACACCGTTTTTAACAAATTTTGTGTGAACGTTGTGTTTTCTAGTTAGGATGATGTCTAGGTTTAGTGTAAATGTAGAATTCAAATGAAATTTAATGATCTAGGATGCAAAAATGCAACCTATATGCAATTTAATTAATGTAAGATTTAGAAACCCTAGATTCAAATCAACTAATGGGTATATGCATGATCATCATGGAAAAAACAAGCCCTTAAGTGGCAAAAAATTCAAAAAAATTAGAGTAAGGCAACTTGACGTAAAAATTCAAATAAGTTATATATATTATTTCAAAAATATGTAAGAATAGAATCTGTAGCAAATTGAATGTAGTTTCTAAAATACTAGGTTTGTTTAAATGAAAAAAAATCTATTTGGTGAAAATTTGAAATTTCAATGTAGTGGTACTTAAATTTCAAGGAAAAAATAAGAAGTAGGTGTAATGGCCACCTAACCACAATAAAATGATAATATTTTTTATAATATTTTAGATATAAGTAGATGAATCATGCCCGATGTGATGCATATTTTTTATAATTTTTTCCAAGTAAATAATTAATTATGAATTTTTATTACAATTTTTAAAAATATAAAAAATTGTATGTCTGACCACCTTAACTTGGTCAAAACTTCATGAAATTCAATTTTTCCTTTTTTAATACTATAGTATGTGAAGCATAGAATGTGAGCCATGTTTTGAATTCAAAAAAATTGATACTGTTTGAAAGCTATAGATGTTTATCAATCAGCCTATCAATTAGGACTTTTATCGTAATTTGAATTGAAAATGAATAAGAATTTGTTATTAAATTCAAAGTAAAGAATAATTTATATCAATGGAAAGCTGGGAATCTCCTTTAAAAACCCTTTTTGTTTCATCAATTTTGGGTAACAAAATAGTCATCAGCCACATACCTATCATATTGGCACTTTTTGGCCCATCATGATCCTGCACATACCCTAATGCAAAACCTTAATGCAAATTAAATGCAAGATAGATCTAGGATGATGATGTGCTCCAAATCAAAAGAGAGGTTTTCATGTTAGGTTTCCCAAAATGTAGCAATAGAAATAGTTTTCCCCACCTTTGAGGAGATAGGTTTCCTATTTCACACTTGTTACATTTAAGGAAACCTTAGAGATCTCAATCCAAAGATAGAAAGCAGGAAAGAGATATTGCAACAAGGTATCCTAGAGTGTGATTAAAGACAATAAGAGGGTTCACCACCAAGCTTGGCCTTGGAAAGACAATAAATGAATGCAACATGCAAAGGATCATGCAAAACCTAGCTAAATGACCTAGGAAATGAAACTAAAATGTAGAATAAAGGACTAAGAAAGTACAGAGGTGTACCTGGGAGAGTGATGAGGTCAAAAAAAGTTCCAAAACCCTAAAAAACTACTATTTGATGCCCATTTAGGTTCATACGACAGTCTGGGTGATTTAGTGCCATACTAGGGTTTCTATTCCAAAATTGGAATCTCATAGTGATTGATCTGAATTCACTAAAATCTGGAAAATATGTTATATTAGGACTCATATTCCATAAGTGGTGTATCAATCCCACTCTATTTTTTCAAAGGATTGGGAACTAAATATTATCTCCTATCTCTTATCTTCCTTCCACAATTTGTTTCCAGATTTGAAACTCTGATTTGCAACGTGTAGGTGACTTTCGTGATCTTGTAAATAAGAAGAAAACTTAGAAAACCTTCTTCAATTTTGTACTTTAGTAATCAAAGATCATTCTAGCTCCAAGACACCTAAATCTGCAATCATACATGTAGAGAGAGAAAATTGTTGATTGTTAGGAAATAGAGGTTTGCCTTGGTCAAACCTCATTTAGGTAATAAAACCTCGTGATGAAAAATGAAATATGAACATGAAACATGAAGCAATGATACCTTGGGTGATGTCTTATGATGTAAATCAATAATATAAATTGAAGTGGCCATGTAGAATGTGGATATTGATATGGAATTAGTTGTAGAATAATGCTTAATCTTTGATCTTGAATGCTACATCACAACACTAGCTAAACAACATGCTTGATGCTTAATTACTTTGATATGATGTTGGATCTTGAATTGATACAACAAAGGATGAATAATTCTAGCCTTAAATGCATTACAAATGCTCTTGTAAACACTCTTGATACTCTTGTGAAGTCTTGGAATACTTAACTCTTGATCACTTAGGATGATATCATGAATTCATAGTGAAATAATGATTTGAGACCTTTTTCATATAAGAAATCCATCCAATTTACCATTTATTAGATCCTAAAGGTTGGCATTCATAAAATTTGAACTTAAAACCCTAATTTCCCACTCGAAACCCTAAAAAGGGGTCAAATGGGACTCATACACTACTTGTGGCATATAGGCCCCATTTTGGTTGGACTCATACACCCAAGGTGGTGTATGGGTCCCACTAGGCCTTTTTGCATGGAGAAAATGTTAGGGAGTTGAGAAATAAAGTATATTTATTGATCTTGTTAGGATTTTGGTTGAAATTTGCCTTGGGATGCATACTATAGTGTCTTATGGGCCTATTAATGATGATATGATGGTCATAAATGCAAGAGGGCCCAAAACTCAATGTGAAAGTGTAAATAAATATACTTTACAATATTAAATTAAGGAAAAATTAGGTCAATTTAGCTTAAAAGGGCCCTAAATCCAATGTGAATGTGTAAAACACATTACAACACTAGATCAAGGTCACATTAGGTATGTGTGAACCCTTCTCCTAGTACTTGCAAAACAACATGAATAAACGAGTTAGACAAGGAATTACAAGCTAAAATAAGGATTCCCCATGAAATCCATTTGCAAACTCAAAATAGGAAAGAAATTGATGAACACAATACAAAAGATAAAACTAGATTTAATCCTAATTAAAGAAGCAAACACTTGATCCCATGGGGGAATTGGTGCCAATTTGATGTGAAAATTGGCACTTTCCCAATTCCTATGATGAAATCTTGATATGTTGAAGATGATATTGATCCACTTTTGATGAATGATGAGAGCTCCAAGCCAAATCTGCAAAAATCCTAGCTAAGAATTCAAATGATGGATGAGAATGGCTAAGTATTTTAGCATGGTAACTTTGCAATGTTTGTGGATGATAAAATGAGGAGAGAAGCTCTTCATTTATAAGATTTCAAGATGGATGAATGCCCAAATTTGAGCAATGTGGGACTAACATTCATCCAATGATATGGTGCCACTTGTCAAGCTATGAATGGATGATGGATGTGCAAGATTTGGGGTTTGTGCCAATAAATGCCAATATTTGAAATTCAAATTTGTTGAAATGACATGTAAGAGGGAAGGGAAAATGCAATGAATGCCACTTGGCTGAAGGAAAAGGACATGTAAGAGATTTTAAATGCCTTGTTGGATGTACATGTTGACTTGGAATTTTTGAATTCAAATTGAAAGAATATTCCAAAAGATGCCTTGTGAGGAAAATAGGGATTTAATAGATGAATTAAATCTATTTTCATGTGCAACTTGCATTATCTAGAGGATGTGACATGAGATGACATTTAATTAATTAGGGGTTAATTAAGTTAACATGAGATTAGATGATGTGACCTATTTGACTTAGATTTATGGATTTATTTAAATCAAATAAGAGGGGAATATGACATGAGATTAATTAAATAAGGATTTTGATTTATTTAATTAAAAGGGATGGTGTTAGATTAAATCAAATAAGGTTTTAATTTATTTAATTTAATGGATAGACTTTAGAGATTTAATCAAATAAATTAATTATTTAATTAAATAGGGATAATTAAATCAGATGGATTGATTTAATTAACAGAAGGAAATGACTTAATCAGATAAAATGATTTATTTGATTAAGGGATGAAAATTGATGAATTTAATCAAATAGGGGAATTTGATTAAACGGTTAGACCGAGGGATGATTCAGGAAGAAATGATGTTAGTAAGTGAGGATCAGATGCACAATGTCAATCAGTATATTTTACATGTCTACATTTTGCCCCTCTTTGAAGCAATGCACTCGTTGTGTTGGTTCAAAGAATAAACGATTTCGATCAAAGCCAAAATTTTTGATATTTTAAAACTTGTCCCACTGCTACATGGTGAGAGAAAACATGCCATTATAATGCCCCCTTGAGAGATCGGATGGAAATTTTTAATTTTGTGGGTGATCTCGTGAAAAAGGGTGACAAAGTGCCCGATAGGTCCAAAAGGGGTCTGGGAGGCTAAAAACGTGTCTAAACGCAATAAGAAAATGAAAAAAAAGCCTTGAATGAACAAAAATAGGTTCAGGGGTCCAAAACCCTAGCAGGATAGCCATTTAGGGCTAAAAAACCCTAATTTTTAGGCTTAAAAGGGGCCCGAGGGGTCACTTTCAAGTCATTTTCACACACCTCCACTAGCAAACTTTGAGATTCGAGCTCTGAGCCTTCGATGATATGGCACAACGACAGCTTCCTCTACACATTTCAGACTGAGTTTGGAACTACCCGTGGCCACCTGGCATCGGGGCACCAGTATGTGACCCTATCGGAAGCCTCGTTTTTCCATTTAATGCATTAATTAACCCCTTAAAAGATGAGCTCGCCTCCAACGGGGCTATTATAGCACCGCTCAGAATTTGAACTGCACTGCTAATTGTCTTTTTGTGTCGTAGCGGTGCTATTTAGCACCACAGCGATGTAGTTAAGAGTTTAGAAACCCCGCCACTGGGCTCGGGCTCAGCTCAGACTCAGTGGGCCGATTTGGAAAAAGTGCGCCACGGTGGCACCCTTTTCACGCAAACTGCGACGCTAGAAAGCAAACTCAAACTATGACGCCATCACAAACTGCACCACTGGGGATGAGTTTGGAGTGTTTGACGAGGAATTTTTTGAAAGTTTTAACGCGGTGACTTTCCTTGATGCAGGATGGACCGAGGGAGCTCTATTCTCAAGAGCACCGGTCGCAAGATTTGGCAAGCGTCCTATGGGACCTGAGCGATAAAGACTAGGATCGACTGGGAGTTGCAGGACTATGGCATATTGCATACGTAGCGCCCATGTGCACCCACCTCGGGATGTTGTCAGCACTGGGTGAGAGGTGGCACAGTGAGACATCGCCATTTCATCTTCCCACTGGCGAGGCAACTATGACCTTGGAGGACGTCTAGCGTATTCTTCGATTGCCTATTCATGGCCGACAAGTGATTTATGATATGGAGGAGGGACGTGAGTACTACACCAGAGTCCTCACCACACAGGACATTATTTACTACGAGGGGCAAATCAAGCTGGAAAGATACAGAGTTATAGCACCTCCCTTTCGCTGGGCAGTTGCAGCAATCATTTCTGGTTTGGTTGTGCCAAACTGACGAGGGTGGTATTTTAGTCATGGCTGGGGTTACTACTAGGAGAGGATGGTCCGAGACATGCCAGTTCGCTTTGCATGGGGACCCATCCTTCTAGCTTCACTGGACAGGGATTTTCATGAGTACGCTTATATGGATGGCAGAGCGCTGGGGGTCGGCATGACACTTCTTCATGTCTGCATGTGGGAGCACATTTTTGTGTTATGTCCATGGGTTGTTCCAGTTTTGATGGGGGTAGAGGATGCCCCGGTGGCATGATACAGAGGGGGCATGTCATTCACACACACCGGCAAGCATGGGATCCCCTACTGGAGGTAGGTCCTAGACGAGATGCTTATTTTTAATTGGCGCCCATACCTTGGTTAGCCTAGATGGGCTGACGATGCTGCTCAACTCTTTTACTGCCGCCAGGATCGATATGTGTAGGGGAGGGAGCACATGATGATTGAGCGGTACCTTCCAAGGCGTGTGCATCGTTAGTTTGGAGAGCCACAGGATTGGCCAGATGATAGTTATGTAGCAGTCTTTGCACGCAATATGACACAAGTGGCATGGGGGCCTGACATTCCTACCGCAGAGGCAGTTGACAACTTTCGATAGTTGGTAGTCTGACCATGGGCTTATGATCAGGGCTTGGCAGATCTAGGCACCACACAGGCCTATAGAGATTGGTTCAGACCTCCCCTCTGGTTGACCATTCCAAGTGAGGATCCAGCTATGCACAGGGTTTGAAGCAGAGTGAGAGGACGAGGGTGAGGGCGAGGACCTAGGGTCAAGATTCGATAGGATCCACCATTGGTGCCCCCATTCCCACCAGGTAGGGGAGATGTCCACATGTAGGATCAGCAGCAGGATCTGCCAGTCCCACCACCACGAGCCAAGGGTGAGGACCAGCCTCACATACAGCCACAGGTATAGCCAGCAGGGCAGGAAGATGCACAGGATGCCTTAATTGCACAACTGCAGGCACAGGTTTAGGAACTGATAGTGGAGAGAGACCAGGAAAGGGCTAAGAGAGAGTAGCTCAGAGTAGAGAGGGATTAGGCTATGCAGTAGAGAGAGGCTATAGAGCTACAGGCAGCCACAGAGCTAGGCCGACAATAGTAGATTGAGAGCATGACATCCTCCTCCTCTTAGGGTACAGTGTCGGTATGATCTTACAGGGATGTTGTTCGAGAGGCAAAGTACTACCGTCGGGCTTACCATGATATAGTGCCCCGAGCAGACTGGGTCCCAGAGTATTTAGAGCGGGCCATCTAGAGACCACCAGAGGGTCATGGTGACAGGGGCGAGGGCAGCATTCACAGAGATCGAGTGTGATCCAGATGATACACACTTTTTGCACATTATAGGCTCATTTTGTATAGCCTGATGGGCATTTTGTACTGATTGACATATATGTATAGTGATCCAATTTGTTATTTTTGTACTATGACAGTGATATGATGATATGATATGTATGAACCAATTTTGATACGATGTACTGTATATCTTTATCTATGCATGTATGATTTATTTCTATCTGCTTTGCAGTGATGTTTTATGGATGCATTTATTTCTAATGATGTTTATGCAATGATTATGACTAATAGATCTATATTATGTTCACCTATGATATGATGTGCAATGATGTTTACTATATGATGATATTTTATGCTAATGTAATATGTGATATGGATTTTAATATGATCAATGATGTATGCAAGTGATGTGTCAATGCAAAATGATATGTGTAATGTGATGTGAATTTAAAAGTGGTGATATGATTTCATGATGTTATGCAAGTATGTACATGCCTAATGAATTAAATACTTATATACCTATAATTATGCAACAATGGTGATGGAATTATTTTGTTCATGCTTATGTGATGATTGATATGATAAATGGTAATATGAAATGCAAATGAATGCTATGCGATGTAATGGGTGAAATGCAATGACATGGATGCACCTATTGAAGCATGTTTATGATAACTGTTTATGTGATGATGAGAAAGCGATGTGTATGTTTCCTATATGATATGTTTATGCCATATGCTAATGATTTCTATATGATATGCTTATGCAATATGCTAATGATTTGTGGATGCAGGATCAATGGTGATGATGGTGATGATGATCAACTGTCATAGTACCTTGTTAGCGTGGTCAGTAAGAAAAGAAGAATTCATTTCAACAAGACACAAGATGACACAAATGCAAATGATGATGATGATGATTAACTGCCGAGGAATTGGGATTTTCAAAGGGAAAAATTTTATTATGGTTGATAACACACGTGGTACAATGCATCAAGGTATAGAAAACTAGGATGGCGTGGTACCTAGTGTGATGGACTTTGACTCGACAAGCAAATAGGAGTATTCTTGTTCACACCTGACATACGAAAACCTTGCTAGGATGAACTTTAGAAGTTTCAAGCACCTTGGACCAAAACACGGGAAGGTAAACCTATCCATGCAATAGTCAACAAGTTGCCCTAGACCTCTTCCGCACATACCTAACAAAGCAAGTATTCGTTGAGGTTATATTACAAGAACATCCAACAAGCACAATAAGCAAAAGATAATGATCGTTGCCCCATTCCTATTTCTCTAAATCCTCTATTTTGGGATATCATCGAGATGTCCTTGGAATGAGCGCAAATAAGATAAGTCAAAAGATAAAAACCAAGTAAACAAACAAACTGATGCTCTTCAATACCACTAACGAAAAGAGGATGTGTTTTCTAAGATGATAACCGAAACTTATTGCCAAAAGATAATGCCCATTGTAGGAAGGATTCATCCTAGGACATGTTAGTGGATGACGGCACATCATTTCATTTATAAGGGATGATTGATATGGGACAAATTCAGATGATGAGTTACTGATACGAAGAGGTGAGCAATTTTCTTACACATTGACTTAGACTTAAGACTTGACGCTTTTAAGTTCTACTTTTAAGATGCTAGACTTGTTTCTGATTGTCCTACCAAAGATTGAGGATGGCAATTAGTTTATTATGAGTGGTGTTATTGCGGGTGTAAGAAAGATGAGACAAATGGGTTTTTTCAAATATTTGGATGTTTTTGATGTTTTTGCAATGTTTTGATGTTGTTTTTGGTGTTTTCCGAGATTTTGCAAATGTTTTGATGATTTTGATTTTTCGATGTTTTGGGGATTTTCTGAGCTTTTGACCAAGAGACTAACCTAAAGACCTATCCTAGGGGTCTCGAGGGCTGGTCAACAGACAAGCCTTGCCTACGTTATATACGCAAAGACCACGTAGTTCGACTAACGACCTGACCAATTTACAGATGGAGATATACATTATGAGATGTCAGTTTATTATGACAGACTCCTATAGGACTGACCTAAATGTCTCAAGGGATGATCAAAGATCAACCTTGCCTATGTTCAAGCTCAGAGATGACGTAGTTAGACAAGACGACCTTGTTTTTGGCTCTTTGAATGGCTTTTTGACCTATTTTTGGATTTTGATGATGTTTTGATGTTTTTGGATTTTCTAATTTTCTAATGTTTTTGGATTTTCTGATTTGAGGACTATAATAATATACATGAATTTGATCTGATGAGAACATGCCCCTAGCGTGATGCAATAGACTACTCCAATAAAGGCATGATAAACTGACTTTGAGGATGGGTAGAGTAGTACTAGGAGGGATCATGATACAAAAACAAGACCAAGCTATGGTGCAGATGCGAGTGGATGAGTGATGGATGGAGACCTGAATGCGATGAATGATGGAAGTGAGATGGAGGGATGATGCTGAACAAGCTATAAAGATCCTGGTGGATGGAAAGTGCTTATTTACACAAGGCGCCTATTTTCCAGGTTTTCACCAAGGTACTTGCCCAAAGTGCCACCAAAGTGGTTTTCACTATAGGATGATTTTTTTGATCCTTTTTCTGATTTTTTTGGATTTTTGCTTTTTTTTATTGTTTTGTTGTCACCAAGATGCCTGTTTGCCAAGTTTTCGCCAAAGTAACCATTTTTTTAGGACTTTTTTTGATTTTTTTAATTTTTGGTTTTATACCCAGGAAGATTTAGGCATAAAACTTTTTGAGATGGGAGCTATTCATGGGCTCCTGTAGAGGTTCCCCTTTGGGTGTTGATAACTGATATGCCCCTGATTTGTAACTTGTTGTTATGATGAAAGGTCCTAACCAATTAGGTTCGAACTTGCCTTTGCTGCTTGGATTTGGGAGATTCTTCTGATTTTCTTTTAAGACGAGTTCTCCGACTTGGAACATCCTGCTTCTGATTTTCTTATTGTAGCTCCATTTGAGTCTATTTTGATAGACTTGCAAGTGATTTAAAGCATCTATTTGTTTCTCATCCAATAACTCTATCTCGTTTAATCTTGACACCCAGTAGTTCTCATCAGTGATGAGATTTTGCAATGATATTCTAAGGGATGGGAGCTCGATCTCAATGGGGAGTACAACTTCTGATCCATAGACATAGGAGAAGGCGATGGCGCTAGTGGGTGTGTGGATGTTGGTTCGATAAGCCTAGAGGGTGAGATTAAGCTGTAGATGCCAATCACGACCTGCGTCATTGACTATTTTCTTAAGGATTTTGAGGATGGTTTTGCTTGGCCATTTCCTTGGGGATAGTATGGGGTGGAAAAGCGATGCTAGATTTTGAATTTCTCACACAAGTTACTAACCTCCTGGTTCTTGAATGGTGTCCCATTATCTGAGATAATGGCTTGTGGGACACTGTAATGACAGATGAGATAGTTCAGGATGAATTTTGAGATTTGCTTCCTAGTGATATATGTCATGGGTATGGATTCCACCCACTTTGTGAAGTACTCAGTTGTAGTGATGATGAATTTGGGACCATTGGATGAGGTGGGTGTGATTTTCCCAATGAGATCGAGTCCCCATTGTGAAAAGAGCCATGGTGTGATGATTGGGTGAAGCTCTTGAGCTGGAGCATGGATGAGGTCCCCATGTTGCTGACATTGTAAACACCTTTTAGCATGATCATGTGCTTCTCTTTCCATCGTGGGCCAATAATATCCCATCCTCAGCAGTTTCTTAGCAATGGTCATTCCACTCGAGTGTGAGCCACAGATACCATTATGAACCTCGGATAGAGTAGTTAATGCCTCCTCAACATTTAGGTAGCATAGCAAGCTACCTTCTATGCTTCTACAGTATAAGGTATCACCTAGGATGACAAATCTGGGTGCCTTTTTGATAAAGGTTTGTTTTAGGCTCGATGGTAGGTCAGCGGGTATGACTCCTATGCAAAGATATGTGTAGATGTCATGATACCAAGGATCACCAGGACCAATGATTTCGCACACATATTTTGATTCTAATACCTCCAATGTGGGAACAAGAAGCTGCTCGATCAGAAATTCATATTTCGATACATTATGAGGGATGTCTAATAGAGACCCGATTGTAGCCATGGTGTTCGCTGCTTTGTTGTTGGTTCTTCGAATCTGCTCAAATGTTATGTCAATGAAGGATTCCTTTAGTGTCTCCACCAATTTCTTGTATGGAGTGAGCTTATCATCCTTAGTCTGATATTCATTATTAACCTAATTTATGATCAACTGAGAGTCTCCATACACCTTCAGAGCTATGATGTTCCATTGCACTGCTATCCAGAGGCGTATGGTCAAAGCCTTGTATTCTGCTATGTTGTTAGTGCAAGGAAATGCCAATTTGTATGAATTTTCTATGCAATCCCCTTGTGGGGTGATGAAGAAAACACTAGCTCCTGATCCATGTTGTGTGTGTGAACCATCGAAGGATTGTTTCCAATGGTCAGTTACATTAAGGTTAAAAATGGATTCATCTGGGAATTCTGAGACGAGGGTTCTCAGAATAAATGGGTGCTTCTGCTAGTTGATTTGCAATAACTTGTCCCTTAATGGCTTTTCACTCTACATACTCGATGTCATACTCTGATAATATCATTACCCATTTTGCCATTCTACCTGTGAGCATTGCCTTTGATAAGAGATACTTGAGGGGGTCAATTTTGGCAATGAGCTTGATCTTATGTGCCAACATGTAATGTCCAAATTTTTGGGATGCAAACACTACTGCGAGGAAATCTTTCTCGATGAATGAGTAATTTAGCTCATGACTGACCATTGTTCTGCTGATATAGTAGATAGCCCTCTCCGTTCCGTCTTCATCATGTTGAGCAAGAGGAGCTCCAAGGGCTACTACTGTTGCTGACACATATAAGATCAATGGCTTTCTTAGGATAGGTGGCATTAAAACTAGTGGCGTAAGTAGATATTCCTTGATTTTGTTAAATGCCTCTTCACATTTTGCATCCCATTTGTACGCTACCCCCTTATGGAGTAGGTGAGAGTATGGGTTCTGCTTGTCTGCCAATTGTGTTATGAATCGTAGGATGGATTGAAGTCTGCCCTGGAGACCTCTCAATTGTTTTAATGTCTTTGGTGCTTCCATCTCAAGGATTGCCTTCACTTTTGTCAGATCTACCTCGATACCCCTCATGGAGACTATGTATCCTAGCAATTTACCTAATTGTATGCCAAAGACACACTTCCTTGGATTTAGTCTAACTTTGTATTCTCTAGTCGTCTAAGATAACACTTAAGTTGCTATATGATCTTGTCTTTTTGGACTTTGCTAGGATGTCGTCAACATAGTCCTCAACCGTCTTGTGAATCATATCATGGAATATTAGTGTCATGGCCCTTTGATAGGTTGCACCTGCATTCTTTAGGCTGAATGGCATCATGTTCTAGCAGTAGGTCCCCCATGGACAAGTGAAAGCCATCTTATGTTGATCTTCTTTTGCTATCATGATTTGGTTGTATCTTGAAAATTCATTCATTAGTGATAGCATCTCATGCCCTGTTGTCATGTCTACTATCATGTCAATGTTGGGAAGCGGGAAATCATCCTTGGGACATGCCTTGTTCAAATCTCTGAAGTCCGTACAAATTCTAATGGCTTCGTCAGGTTTTGAAACAGGTACCAAATTTGACACCCATTCTGGATAATCAATTGGTAGGATAAATCCTGCATCTAAAAAAAAATTTGAGCTCCATTTTGACCAATAAGGCTATTTGAGGATGCATTTTTTGAAGCTTTTGTTTGATCGGCTTTGCTTCTGGATACACTGCTAAGTGATGAACCACAGTCTCTGGATCAAGCCCTGGCATGTTAGCATAACTCAATGCGAAGTTTATTTTCCTTTCCCTTAGGAATGCTGCTAGGAGTTCTTGCTCTTCTGATAATAGTGATTCCACATAGAATGTGATTTGTAGAGTCTCCTCTATTCCTAGGTTGACTAGATTGCATTTTTCGGCCAAGACTGCTGACTTCTCTTGATGAATAGATCTTAGGGGAAGATTGAATCCTTCATCCTCGGGTGCCTCAGAGAGGTTTTCACCATTGGATACGTCCTTTCTTTTTACTATTTTCTTGTCAAAGAGTTCAACAATGTGGTTTTCACTCAAGGACTTGGATATGATTCTTAGTTTCTCACTTTTGTGACTGAAGGATTCAATCATTTCCCTATAATAGGCATGTGTGTCCAACTCCATTATAAACCCTACTTTGTGATCTCCATCTGGAACGTTATCCCTCAATCCCATGAATTTTGAGAGCACCTCATCATTTTCGAATGTATCTAGAACTGGTGGTCCTCGTTGGTCATAGTCGATTAGTTGAGGGTACACTAAACGGATCTCATGATTTGGATGATTGGTTTCAAAGGAGAGGGTACTAATCATACATAGGGTGGTATCTTCGAATAACCTAGGTAGATTGGATATGGTATCTTCGTCATCGCTACTAATATAGGGCTCAATTATGAAATTATGTGTGTCTCTACCTGTGACTATTGGTGAGTGTACTTGTACTAGTACTAGCTGAGGAGAGACATTTACTGCTCTAACCAAAGAACTTTGGCCACGTATGGTTATTCTCGGAGGGGTACATCCAAGACCAAGATTTTTTATGGGTCACGTCTCTAGCATGATAGGTATTATGAGCCCATTGTCATTTTGTCCCAGTCTTTGATTTCTTTCGTAGCCCATTGCGAGCATCATTTGTAGGCCCCTGCTTCTTTCGTCCATTGGTAATTCAGGTGTCAGTCTTTCATCTCGATACAACATGTGAGATGGATCTGCTTCAATAACCTCATGGCCAAGGTCTCCCCATCTTGCGAATTTGGGATGATTTTCCGGATATGTTTGTGGTGTAGAAGCTTGGTTTTCTTGCGGACGTCCCCATGATCTAGGAGATTGAGGTAACTCTCCTATCACAAAAGCATTGTTAGGGAACTTGTAGCTTCCACAACCATCCTCCTGGATGATGAGCTTGATGTCAGAGATGGTGGGAATGGTGGGGATGGCAGGTGTCTCTGTTGCCGAAGTGGATTCGAGAGTGGTGGAGTCGATGTATGGTGTGGATGGGCCCTCATCATTCTTTGGCACTTGGGAGATTTTGTAATACTTGGCTTCAATATTTTTGCAATATGAAATGGTTCAGTATCTCCATGGACGGTGACCTCTTGTCCATTATGTGTAAATTTCACACATTGGTGGAAGGTTGATGCTACAGCTTTCATCACATGGATCCATGGGCATCCCAGGAGGATGTTGTATGGCAAGTCGAGGTTTAGGACCTGCCAGGTGGTTTCCATGAGCATTGGACCTACTTGAATAGGGAGTTTAATTGTGCCTTGAGACACCCTTTCTTGGTCATCATATGCTTGTATCATGATGCCCTTTCCTTTGTCGATGGAATCTTCTGATATTTTCAATTGTTTGATTAGGCTGAGAGAATAGATGTTCAAACCTGCACCTCCATCCACCAAGACCCTTTTGATTTTTCTCTTGTTTACAATGGATTCCAAGTGAAGTGCATGGTTGTGAGATGGTTGGGCGGGGAAATCTTGATCAGAGAATGTAAGGAGATTAGGTGTTATGATATTTTTGACCATAGCTTGGAATTGGTTCGCATCGAGATCTGCGAGGATAGTGGATGAGGCTAATGCTTCCTCAAGGATATTCTTATGGGTTGATGACATTTTTAACAACTCCATGATGGAGATGTGTGCTAGTGTTCTCTTGAGTTGTTCTACAACATTGTAGCTATGCGGAATGGATCTAGATGAAGGGACTCTATTAGGTTGGGATGATCCTGCAATTGTGACTTTGTCGCCTCTTGTGGTGACTCCACAATCTTCGGCATGGGCGCCCTTGATAGTGATGACCATGCAGTCTTCATTTAGGGAGGAAACAACTGTTTCATACACATGATTTACACTACCCTTCCCTTAATCATTTTTATTCCCTTTATTGCCATGATTCGACATTGAATTTGTGTAGATTTTAAGATCTTGATTTCCTGTAGGTTGTTCCACGTTTATGATTTTCTTATCGATGAGATCTTGAATGATGTTTTTGAGTCTCATGTAGCTGTTTGTGGTATGACCTTTGATTTTATGAAATTCACAAAGTTGATTCTTGTTATACCAAGGAGGTTTGACATCAGGTTCTTGGTAATTTTCAAATGTAGGAGGATTGATGAGTTTTTCCTCAATCAACTTTTTCATTATGTCCTCCAGTGGTTCCCCCAAAATGGTGTATTTTCATTTAGGATAAATTTTGCATTGGGATGGTCCTCTTTGATCATTAAGGTTATTCATTGTTGGATTATTATTGGGTTGATATGTTGTGTGATGAGTGTTTTGGTGTTGATTTTGGATTTTCGGTGTGGGTGTATTTTGGCGTGGACCACTAATGACCACCTTGGCATCGATGACACCATCATTAGTGATGTTTTTGTTCCTTGCCCATGTGCGAGGTTTATCATTGTAATTGGATGATGGGCGGTTGTTTTGCTGTTCATGGTATGATGTTGATTCTGTGGGTTGGGTCACAAGGGCTCTTTCAATGCTAAGCGCCTTGGAAATTAGTTGATCATATGTGGTGATGCCCTGAACCTTGAGATGAAATGCCAAGTGGCTTTCAAGGTTGGCTATGATGGTGCAAAATTGTTGTTCTTCTAGCATGGTCCACTTGCTTCGATTGGCCTTGGATCACCATAGTTGAAGGAATGAAGCAAAAGATTCATTCTTTCCTTGTTTTAGAGTGTATAGTTCTTCGAGATTGACATCCATTGCAATGTTACATTCATAGTTCCTAATGAATGCATCCCTAATTTCTTGGAAGGTTCTAATGCTTGAAGGTAAGTGAGAGAATGATTCTATAGTGGGGCCTGTCAAGCTTCCAAGAAATAGCTGCATTAGATAAGTATCGTCATATGCAACCTCCATGCAATGAACCTGGAATTCCCTGATGTGATCTTTAGGGTTTCCCATCCCTCGATATTTATCAAATTTAGAGATCTCAAACCTCTTGGGGAATGGTTTCATCTCTAAGCTCCTATCAAATGCATAGGGACACAAGTTGCTTGGTGTTTTGGTTGTTCGCCCTGATTGAAGGTCGAGCACTTGTTGTGATAGCAACCTGAGTTGTGTCGTTAAATCACTTTGCGGATCAGGGGGTGGGATGAAAGTGTTTTGGGGTATTTGAATCATGGGTTGGATGGGTGGATTGGTCGGTGCATTGTTCGATGGTATATGTATGTTCTAGCGAGTGAGGTAGGCTTCTACCTATTTGTTACCTAATTTTCACCCTCAGGCTCAATCAGGCTCAATATCATGTGACATAGGTTCGAGAAGGCCAGCTAGAGGAACACTTGCATCAGATGCAGGGGAAATGATGTTATGGTTTAGCACGTGGGTTAAATGTGGCTCCCAAGAGGGTTGAGCCCAGCGTGCAGGCCTTCGGCTTCGGGGTAGGTTTTCCATCTTTTTGTGTTTTGCCTTGTCTTTTCCCTCTTTCCTTTTTGTTTTCCTCTTGCCTTTTTCCTTGTCTCTGTCGGGGGCAGGATCGGACTGGGATCCGAACGTGCAACTTTTCGAAGGTTTCAGTTCCTGTTTCCAATCCGGTTCTAACCCCACTTCCGTTGTTTCTGTCTTTGTCAGGCCCCTTTTCCTTTGTTTTTGTTCCAATTTCGTCTTGTCCCCTCCCCTTTTTTCCCCGTGTGTTTTTTCTTTCTCCTTTGTTTCCGTCAGAGTCGGAGTCAGAACGAAACCAAAACTTGAACTTTTTCCAAAAGTTTCGGTTCCCATCTTGTTTTCGATTCCGGTTCCGGATCTGCTCTTTCTTCTCTCCTTTTCTTCTTGGCTATTTTTGTTGTCTCCTCTTTTCCCCGTGTGTGTTTTTCTTCTTTCTTCTCTTCCTTGTATGTTGTCGGAGGCGGGTTCGGAACGGAACCAAGCCCTGAACTTTTTCCAAAAAGTCCCTGTTCCCGTTTTGGTTCCGGTTCCTGTCCTGGTTCCACTTTCTACTTTGTTGTTCCTGTTTTGGTCTCGATCCTAGTTCCGCTGGGATTCTTCTCTCTTTGCTCCCGCTTCCTCTCTCCCCTAGTTCCAGCTCCGGTTTCGTATGGATTCCCCCCTTGCTAGTTTTTAAAGAGTGTTTTCGTCGAGAGAATGAGGATGTCGCCCTGAGGTCTTGTCAATGCAGTAGGGTCTCAGCGAAGGGAACGAAGGCTCGAAAGGATGTAGGTGAGGTTAGCAGGATGTCTTGCCAACCAAGGAGGCTCTCCCCAAACTCAAGTGGACTTTCGACAAAGCGGGGAGACTTCGATATAAAGTCTTAGCGATGCCCTTGGGTCTTGTCGATGCAAAATGACCGAAGCGGAAAAGCAGAGTTTGGTGAATGTCTCACTGACACACTCAGGTCCCCCCCAGAATGAAGAGCCAAAGGAATGCGGGAGTTTGGCATAGGTCCTAGCGACTACCCGAGGTCTCGCCAAAAGAAAGGAAAGTCTCGGCCAGAGAAAACAATGTCGCCATGATGTCTTGATGAAAGCAAGATGTCTCCCCGACCGAAGAGAAAGTAGATCATTTCCAAGAGATAGGGTGTCATCGCCAAGAGTCTTCCCAAGATGAGGGGTTCCCCAAAGGAAGAGGAATTTTGTAAGATGTCTTGGTGAACGAAGGTAGTCTCAGCAACAAGGAGGGAGATCGATATGACATCTAATTTTTGCTATGGAGTCTCACCGATGCCAAGGTGTCTCATCGAACGAGGGGAAGCTTGGGGGGAGAGTTTTAACATCGCCAGGATGTCCCGCCGAGTGTAGCAGGTCTCTCCGAACAAGGCCTTCACTAATATTGGAGATTTCGCCACGATATACCAGTGACAAATTTGTGTCTTGCCGATGGCCTTAGTGTTATCGGTATGACTAACTGAGCTCAATATGAACTCTCATCGACTGTCACATATTATGCCGATGGTTGCCAAATGATATAATTGCATCAGCGAGACACTTTCAGTGTCTCACCAAGATGCGATTCTTTTCAAAGGGAGCTTTGACCGCCTACAGAGCCACGTGGAGAATGCTCGACCAATCAGGAGGAGCTAAGATGAGTCGTGGTAGTTTGATCAGAATAGAGAATGTCAACCCTAGATGAATGCCACGCGAATCATAGTGAGCTCAGTAGCATTCAAGGGATTCATCCAAGGAGCTTCGCAAGGACACGAGGACAGAGGAATGAATGTGGTAGTTGCATAAAGATCAAGAGGACATCCCCTAAAGGAAATCTTTTCCACCAACATGGACATGTAGGGGTTCTGCAATTAATTTCATCAAAAGATCTATGGGAGATATTTTTGAGACTGATATTTTGTAGGCCCTAAGGGGCCGAGATCTTTTTTGTATATAAGGCATTTTTGTCCTTTTTGTAAAAGAGTTCAGATGTACACTCTTCTAAAGTTTGTGACCCTTTTGCAGTCCTCTCTCAGACTAGCACATTTCTGTAACTCAATTTGGAACATAATATACAAAATTTGCCTTGGTTACCATTCATGGTCCATCTTTGGCCTTCTGATTCTTGTGAAGTATTGCACATTCTTTTGTGATTCATTGAGCTACTTAGTGAAATTTTCTCTTTCCTTATAGCTTTTGTTTCATGTCATGCCTTTCTTTGTAGAAGTAGTATCATGTAGGTTTCAAACTGTGTTTACTTAATCTTGCACATGATCTTCTATTTTGTGAAAATCTACCTTTCCTTCTTGAAGCTCATGGGCATGTGAAACCTATTTGAACGTGTGATCTATAGGATCTTGTTGTGCAGTCTCATGACTGTCATCAGTATTCAAGTGTAGCCCGAGTATCTCATTGTTCCTGTCATTTTGGTGTATCACCTTAGTTTAGTTTTCATTTTATGCATTATCTCTCTCCCTTTTCCTTCAAGAATCAGTAGTTTTAGGTGACACCAAAGGAAGTCGGCCTTCTTCGGAGGTTCATTTCAGTTATAGGTGACCCACAGCCTTGAAATGATCCCATGTTGCTCTAGAATGCTCATTTTCTTGCAAACTCAGCACAGGGTGCACTTCTAGGTGACAATAGTTTCTGGCATGCTTGGTGGGACTGTCGAGCAGACAGTTTGAAAATTTTCATATCTATTATTGGTTTTGATATGTGACCAATAAGATTCCTGCCTTTCTGAGGTTAACATTAGCATATCATGGCAACTCTGTGTACCAGTGCATCATCGAGAAATTCAGCATACTGAGGGATTTGGTCTCTACCTTAGTATCATTCAGCCTTTGGAGGTAGTTTGAACAACACCTAGCAACTCCGAGCAAATCTACTAGTTTCAACAAGTTCAGTGCTGGTATGTTTCAATGACAAGCTTAATTTTCTACTTCCTAGCATTTATATGAGTAGAGATGACATATTTTTATAGTTAGCATATATAGCCATCTTAGTTTCATGAAAATCCTATCAACCACTCACCCTATCAGTCATATCAGGAAAATCATGCTGTTGGTTTAATCTGAAGCAACCATGCAACAATAGCCTATCAGCATGCTCAGTAGGTTTTCCACCCTCCCACCCCTACTCAATTCCCCTCACAGCATATTAATTCCACTTTGAGCCAGCCTTGTAGTCTCCTGAGTCAGTCCCAAAATTCTAACAATGGGAATACAAAGTTGGGTAGCATCAGGGAGATGTTTCTGAAATTTCAAAGGCGAATGTTAAACATAGAAAAGGAAAATGAGTATAATAGGCAGCAAGAAGAGCTTGCTTATCAAGCTTATATTGATCAGCAGGAAGTTGAGAAACAAAGAGGGTCCCAGTTAGCACAAGAATTTCAGCAGAGTCAGTCTAACTCCCCTGAAGGACAACTTTCTCGAATGCCCCAATCAGCTGCTACCTTTCCAAATCATTTCTTTGAGGAGGGGCTTCACTTTCCAAGGTTCAGGGTTCTGAGCTTTGAATAGAGTGAGACTGCCATCGAAAGGAAAGCGGAGGAAGAGCAACCCATTGATCCAAACAACTTATTCCTTTGGGAGAGGATTAAAAAGGTAAATCCCTTGCATTTAGCTATAAAGTGTTATCAATTGTAGCAGAAAGAGGATGTCAGACAGTGTGGGGAGTTGTTGGCCAATGGTTATCAGCAAGATACTGGACCATTGGGAATGATTGAACAATAGAAGGATCTTGGAGAGTTGTTGATAGATAATAATCAGCAAGACAATGGAAGTTTAATTAAGGAAGAATTGCCTGTAATTGAACTTGTTTCTACCCTCCGAGGTGAGAATCTTGATGTTTTTGAGCATGTTCTGGATGAGGAAGCCATTGTTAAGCTTTTTGAAGAATTGTGCACATGTATTATTGAATAGTTTTGTTGAACATTGGATGGAAAGGAATCAGAAAAGGCTGATAGCCATGATGATCTCGAGCAACAGCTTGGACAAATGTTGAAACAGTAGGAGGAGCCTAATGAGCCTGATTTGTAGAGTCATAATTAGTTAGACGAGCTTCCATTTCATTGTCCAGAAGGACTTGAGACTTCATCACCACTTGAATTCTTGTCTTCTTGCATTGAAAAAGACAAGCCTGAATCAGAATGTAACTCTTCCAGTGATGATGAGAACTATTAACAGCTTCCATTCTGGTGCATAAAAGAGCCAAAGGTTGATGAATTAATTGAAGATGTGATGGATGAAGCTATCTCTTTGTTCTCTGTTGAAGAAATAAGTGTTCAGATGGTAGTGCATGAGCAAGAAACCAACAAAGAGAGCTCAATTTTTGTCTTTACAAGGGGTTGTCTAATTAGTGATTTAGCCCAGATGGAGTTCCATAAAGTGCCAATGGTCAATCAACCATTCACACATGGAGCCACAGCTGAAAGTTGCATAAATGATGTACTTACAGTTGACAAAGAGTGTGTTCAATTTACTTATCCTCCTTTGAATACAAATGCATATGATCAGTTTAAGGAGGTAAGCAAACTTGTTACCCTCTTTCATGTGGCAGTGCATTGTAATTTTAAACATTTTTTAGTATTCCATCTCTTTTTAGCTGCCATTAAGCTTGAGAGCCATTGCATATTAAGAAGAAAAGGAAGCTATTTCAACCATCCTGTGAATGGTTTTGTTTGACCAATTTCTTACTGGTTAGTATAGGGTAGGTTTAGATGTAGTTTACATTCCCTAAGTGTTGTTCCCAGCACATGTAAATAGTTATTTTAGTTTTTCTTGTTTTCAAGAAGTTTCCAAGTGTTCTAGTGGGTCTCAAGGTGAGTTACAACCCTGTGCAAGCTGCTCTTGATCTTTTTGAGTTGTTCTAACGACTCCATGCCCAATGGATAAAGTAGACTACTGGTCTTGATGTTTAGCAGGCAAACATCCAGCAAAGGTCGCCATAAATGCTACCTAATTTTCACCCTTAGGGTCAAACAGGCCGAATATCATGTGAGAGAGGTTCGAGAAGTCCAGCTGGAGGAACACTTGCATCAGATGTAGGGGAAATGATGTTATAGTTTAGCACGTGGGTTAAATGTGGTTCCCAAGAGGGTTGAGCCCAGCGTGCAGGCCTTCAGCTTGGGGGTGGGTTTTCCATCTTTTTGTGTTTTTCCTTGTCTTTTCCCTCTTTCCTTTTTCCTTGTCTTTGTCGGGGGCGAGATCGGAATGGGATCTAAACATGGAACTTTTCGAAGGTTTCAGTTCCTGTTTCCAATCTGGTTCTGACCCCGCTTCCATCGTTTCTGTCTTTGTCAGGCTCTTTTCCTTTGTTTTTGTTCCGGTTTCGTCTTGTCCCCCCCCCCTTTTTTCACCATGTGTTTTTTCTCTCCTTTGTTTCCATTGGAGTCAGAGTCAGAACGGAACCAGAACTTGAATTTTTCCAAAAGTTTTGGTTCCCGTCTTGGTTTTGGTTTCGGTTCCATCTCTGCTCTTTCTTCTCTCCTTTTCTTTTTAGCCATTTTCGTTGTCTCCTCCCTTTCCCTGTGTGTGTTTTCCTTCTTTCTTCTCTTCCTTGTATGTCATCGGAGGTGGGTTTGGAATGGAACCAAGCCCTGAACTTTTTCCAAAAAGTCCTGGTTCCCGTTTTGGTTCTGGTTCCGGTCCCGGTTTTTCTTTCTACTTTGTTGTTCCTATTTTGGTCTCGATCCAGGTTCTGTTGGGATTCTTCTCTATTTTCTCCCGCTTCCTCTCTCCCTTGGTTCCAGCTCCGGTTTTGTATGGATTCCCCCCCTTGCTAATTTTAAAAGAGTGTCTTCGTTGATAGAATGAGGATGTCGCCCTGAGGTCTTGCCGATGCAGTAGGGTCTCAGTGAAGGGAACAAAGGCTCGAAAGGATGTAGGTGGGGTCGGCAGGATGTCTTGCTGACCAAGGAGGCTCTCCCCAAACTCAAGTGGACTTTCGGCAAAGCGGGGAGACTTCAATATAAAGTCTTAGTGATGCCCTTGGGTCTTGCCGATGCAAAATGACTGGAGTGGAAAAGCAGAGTTCGGTGAATGTCTCACCAACACACTCAGGTCCCCCCGAAATCAAGATCCAAAGGAATGCGAGAGTTCGACATAGGTCCTAGCGACTAACCGAGGTCTCGCCGAAAGAAAGGATAGTCTCCGCCAGAGAAAATAATGTCGCCATGATGTCTTGACGAAAGCAAGATGTCTCCCTGACCAAAGAGAAAGTAGAGCATTGCCAAGAGTCTTCCTAAGATGAGGGGTTCACTGAAGGAAGAGGAATTCTATAAGATTTCTTGGTGAACGAAGGTAGTCTTAGCGACAAGGAGGGAGATCGATATGACATCTAATTTTCGCTATGGAGTCTCACCAACACCATGGTGTCTCACCGAATGAGGGGAAGCTTGGGGGGGGATTTTTAACATCGCCAAGATGTGTTGCCGAGTGTAGCAGGTCTCTCTGAACAAGGCCTTCACTGAAAGTGGAGATTTCGCCATGATATCCCAACGACAAATTTGTGTCTTGCCGACAGGCTTAGTGTTATTGGTATGACTAACTGAGCTCGATATGAACTCTCATCGACTGTCACATATTACGCTGATGGTTGCCAAATGATATAATCACATCGGCAAGACACTTTCAGTGTCTCGCTGAGATGCGATTCTTTTCAAAGGGAGCTTTGACCACCTGTAGAGCCGCGTGGAGAACGCTCGACCAATCAGGAGGAGCTGAGATGAGCCATGGCAGTCTGATCAAAATAGAGAATGTCAATCCTAGATGAATGCCACGCGAATCATAGTGAGCTTAGTAGCATTCAAGGAATTCAGCCAAGGAGCTTCACGAGGACACGAGGACAGAGGAATGAATGTGGTAGTTACATAAAGATCAAGAGGACGTCCCCTGAAGGAAATCGTTTCCACCGACATGGACATGCAGGGGTTCTGCAATTAATTTCATCAAAAGATCTATGTGAGATATTTTTGAGATCGATATTTTGTAGGCCCTAAGGGGCCAAGATCTTTTTTGTATATAAGGCATTTTTTCCTTTTTTGTAAAAGAGTTCGGATGTACGCTCTTTTGAAGTTTGTGACCCTTTTGCAGTCCTCTCTCAGACTAGCATGTTTTTGTAACTCAATTTGGAACATAATATACAAAATCTACCTTGGTTACCATTGATGGTCGATCTTTGGCCTTCTGATTCTTGTGAAGTATTGCGCCTTCTTTTGTGATTCATTGAGCTACTTAGTGAAATTTTCTCTTTCCTTATAGCTTTTGTTTCATGTCATGCCTTTCTTTTCAGAAGTAGTATCATGTAGGTTTCAAACTATGTTTACTTAATCTTGCACATGATCTTATATTTTGTGAAAATCTACCTTTCCTTCTTGAAGGTCATGGGCATGTCAAACCAGTTTGAACGTGTGATCTACAGGATCTTGTTGTGCAATCTCACGGCTGTCATCATTATTCAAGTGTAGCCTGAGTATCTCATTGTTCCTGTCATTTTGGTGTATCACCTTAGTTTAGTTTTCATTTTATGCATCATCTCTCTCCCTTTTCCTTCAAGAATCAGTAGTTTTAGGTGACACCAAAGGAAGTCAGCCTTCTCCGGAGGTTCATTTCAGTTATAGGTGACCCACAGCCTTGAAATGATCCCATGTTGCTCTAGAATGCTCAATTTCTTGCAAACTCAGCATAGGGTACAATTCTAGGTGACAATAGTTTCTGGCACACCCAGTGGGACTATCGAGCAGACAGTTTGAAAATTTTCATATCTATTATTGGTTTTGATATGCGACCAATAATATTCCTACCTTTATGAGGTTAACATCAACATATCATGGAGACTCCGTGTACCAGTGCATCATCGAGAAATTCAGCATACTGAGGGATTTGGTGTCTACCTCAGTATCATTTAGCCTTTGGAGGCAATTTGAACAACACCTGGTGACTCTGAGCAAATCTACTGGTTTCAACAAGTTCAGTGCTGGTATGTTTCAATGACAATCTTAATTTTCTACTTCCCAACATTTATATGAGTAGAGATGACATATTTTTATAGTCAGCATATATAGCCATCTTAGTTTCATGAAAATCCTGTCAACCAATCACCCTATCAGTCATATCAGGCCAATCATGATGCTGGTTTAATCCCAAGCAGCCATGTAACAACAGCCTATCAGCATGCTCAATATGTTTACCACCCTCCCACCCCTGCTCAATTCCCCTCACAGCATATTAATTCCACTTTGAGCTAGCCTTGTAGTCTCCTGAGTCAGTCCCAAAATTCTAACAATGGGAATACAGAGTTGGGTAGTATTAGGGAGATGTTGTTGATATTTCAAAGGTGAATGTTAAACATAGAAAGGGAAAATGAGTATAATAGGCAGCAAGAAGAGATTGCTTATCAAGCTTATATTGATTAGCAAGAAGTTGAGACACAAAGAGGGTCCCAGTTAGTACAATAATTTCAACAGAGTCAGTCTAACTCCCCTGAAGGACAACTTTCTTGAATGCCCCAATCAGCTGCTACCTTTCCAAATCATTTCTTTGAGGAGGGGCTTCACTTTCCAAGGTTCAGGGTTCCGAGCTTTGAACAGAGTGAGATTTGATGGATTGATTCAAATACATTGCTAAGCTTTTTATGCAACTGGCATTTCTGCAAGGAACCATTATTTAATATCCATTGATTGAAATACCCACAACATCTAATGACTATTGTTGTTTGCAGTGCTTTAGACTTCCTACATTTTTCAATGACTATTCATTAAAAATAAGACATCATAAACTTGTATTTATGCAATTTCTGTTACAGTTAATTATATTTGTATCAGGTTGCTAATTTATACATTATTGTTTTTTTGGACATCAGGAAATGAGGAAAAAGAATTTAAGGCACAAATTAGATGATAGTGATCATAATGCTGAAATTCCAGTGATAGATTATGAGCACTTTTGTGAAGAACGTGTGGCCAAGAATAATGAATATTTATCGCGTCTTGGTTTGACAAACATGCAAGTTGTAAATCCACTAAGTAGTATATTATTGATTTAATACCATTTAATGAAATTTTATAGGCAAGAGCTTTATGTATATAAGACATGATATGATTTTTTTTTAATTTTATAGGCAAGAAAAAGAGTGCAGAGAAAATGCAGAGAAAAAACAAAAAGAAAGTAAAGATATAGTGTTGTCAGCTCGTAGAAGCCAACGCATAAAGGATGTGTTTGAAGTGAAATCTAGGGAGACCAGTACTGATCTACCTACTCATGCCAAACCTAATATGGCCAAGGAGCATGAAGTTTCGGTTAATGAAAGTCACGAAGAGAGTCTGCTTGCATCTGATGTGCCTCAGAGTGCACCTGTTGCATCTACAACTTTTGATGGAATTAGTGGATCAACTAGAAATATTGGTAGTGGTTCAACAGAAGATGTGTCTGCTTTTGTTAAAAGACAAAGATTGAGTCAAGATTTATACATATCTATAGAGAGGAATGCAAAAGAAAGAATATTAGAAGGGAAGAAGCCATTCTTGGTTGAGGTATCAAGAGATGGTGAACCCATTGGGAAAAATGCTACACGGTGGGCCTCGGAGTTGGGCGTAAGATGTAGGGCCCATTTGGATATTTGCAAATCAAATTTTGCACAACAAGATCCACGAAATGTGGAATATGTTATACGAAAAATGGAAAATGCCTTTGACACTATTGGTGGACAAATCTCCAAAAAATATTACAAGCACAAGATGAGACTTCTGATGAACAATTTTAGATACAATTGTAGAAAAATAATCATGGAGGGAAATGAGAGGTTAGACTCCACTCTATCTCCCAAACAGTGGGAGGCATTGAAGGAAAGTATGCGTTCTGAAGAATATTTGACAAAGAGTAATAGAGGGAAGAGAGCAAGAGATAATGTGAGGACTGAATATACATTTGGCCGAGGCGGGTTGCAGGCCAAAATTGACAAATTTGGAGTAAGTGTATGGATTTTTGGTTCTATTTACATCATGTTATTTAATTCAATTTTTTATTGAACTGACTATATGTTGAAATTGACATTGTTTTTTAGGTGGAAAACAATAATAGCGAAGCAAAAGTAGAAGATATTGTCAATTATATGGCAACACTAGATCGTACTAAATCTAAGAGTAGTATGAATTGGAAATCTAGTTCATCAACATAGATTTCACAGCCATTTGTTGAACGCCCAGTAAGAGCCTCTCCAAATCATGTCAACTCAAATGAAGAGTACCAACATTTAATGAGTTGCTTACATGGTCTCACTGAGAAAGTTTCACAGTTGGCTGCCTCTGTTAAGCCTATAGTTTCTGCATGGAATGACCATAATTCCATAGATTCATATCAGGTAAGAGGCTATTCCTCAATATTTTGATTCTCAACTATATCATTTTTTTGCATACTCTTTCTCTATTATTGTTTTTTCTTTGTTGAGCTCTTCATAATTGTCTTACTCTATATGTTTTTATAGTTGCAGAACAATTATATGAAAGTAGAAGGAAAAAGAAAAGACCTTTTCAATAGAGCTCTTAGCAAAGCTACACAACTTCAGGACAATGTTGATAGTGATTATGCTGAATTCAAGGAGTATGTGCATGATATTGAGGTGAGTGCTATGAAACCTTTAGATTAAATTTTAATTTTGGCTACTTTGGGTTTGAGCATAGGTCACAACCAGGATTGTATATCAGATTCATTTATGATTGCTTTTAAATCTAAAATGTTTGGTATGTGAAATGAGTGCATTTTAAGCATCTAAAATATTGTTTTTTGGTTCTGGTATTTTCCTTGGTTGCTTATAAATGATAGGGAAAAACCTTTGGTTGCTTATAAATGATAGGGAAAAACCTTTAGGCAAAACAGTTTTAGGGAAACATGTACTTAAAGTTGTAGCACTTGAACATAGAAATGTGTAAAAGTTTAAATAACCCCCCTGATTCTATTGGCAACCTGTCATAGCTGTATCACTTGAAAATAGAAGACTGTAGAGGTTTAAATAACCTTCCTAATTCCATTGGCAACCTGTCACATCTGCAACACTTGAAAATAGAAATTATAGGTAAAAATTTTGTGCTTTACATTTTGATTTACCTACATGATAGAGAGAAATCTAGTGGTCAGATCTAGATTATATGGGAATCTACAGCCCACTGTGAATTGTATTATGAAGAAAAAACAAGTTTGTTGTATCTCCCAAGTATCTGTATAGTTTTACTCCAAGTTTTACACATGCAAATGTACAAACTACCAAAAACTTTAAATTTAGGTATTTCATCTTGAAAGCAATGGACAAGTGACATGGACAATCAAATGAGAATTTGGGAACCTCTAATACATCCTAAGTTTGCTTAATGGTAAAGGCACAAGTAATTCATAATGGTCACATTAAATTTAGAGGCTTTTACAATTGTACACCTCAAAACAATGTAAGGTAAATGGAAAAATAATCCCCTCATTAATGTCTTGCACCAGGGGGTCTCATAAACCAAATTAGTGTCTCTTAGAGGTGAGATAGTCCTTTACAAATAAAAAGCATTGCTACTGCTCCTATTTTTACATGATATAGTCATGATTTAAAAAGTAGAAATAGTCCTTTACAAATAACATCAGAGGAAGTACAAAACTCCCACATAATGTCAGCATGCCTCACCAGCCCAAAGTGGGTGATTGAAGAATGAGTTGTTGAATCAACTGCAAATTTAGTGTCCAAAAGACCATAAATTCTTTTGGGATTCAACACAAAATAAATCAAGCTCACAAAACAAATTACAATTCATGTGCTTTGCTGTAGTATTATTATTATTTTTAAATATAGACCATAGAAATAAACCTACTAGATCAAAAAAATTGAATTAATCTCCTAGAGTCGTGTACAAGACAAATCAAAATCCTCTGGAGCAATTTGCACAATCCAAGAACTCAGAGTCCTCTTGGTCTCAACATTGTTCACAAATGCTAATTCATACATACTACAAATATTTAACACAATATTCTCATTCAATGTAAGAACAGGCACCCTCTCAAGTGCATTCTCTAGAACTTTAATGGATCCAAGTAAATCTCTAGAATACATCAGACAAAGAGCCTTGTTATTAGTGGCTATAACATCACCTGGATCTCGATCCAACACTTCTTCATACTCTCTGACCGCTGCTGTGTAATCCTTTTCAACCAAATACTGAAGAGCTTTATTATGGTGTATCATATTTTTAAGCACTTCTGAGCTTGATGAAAATGGCACCTGACCGTTGTCCACAATAGCCTCAATTCTAGAAAACATAGTCTTGGCACCATTCAAATCACCTAGCTGCAGCTGAAGATAGCCAACCCTTGAGAGAAAGAAGGGATCCACAGTGGGAGTTTTGTACTTCCTCTGATGTTATTTGTAAAGGACTATTTCTACTTTCAAAATCATGACTGTATCATGTAAAAATAGGAGCAGTAGCAATGCTTTTTATTAGTTTGGTGTGGGTTCGGCTCAACAATTCTTGCCAAGAAGAACATCATGTTGCTCCTCTAGAGTGTCCTTGATGAGTTGTTGAACATTCATGGAGGCATTGGGAGTCATATTCTAAGAGTCAACCATCTCACCCCTGTGACAACACTCATGCAGATAGTTTGGCTCACTGATATGGAACCAAGTTGTACTCCTTCCTTCTACTGTTGTGAGTAAACATTGAGAGACATTACCAAGACTTGCTCAGATGCCACAAGCATAAATTGGTGTAGGATGTCTTAAGCCAAAGATATGCTCTAACACCGATGACCTGCACCACTGGGCTTGAGATGGGTGGCAATAAGGACAACATGATAATTTTTTAGCTAATAATAGTTGTATTTTCATCTAAGTACTAGGTGGTCTTCTCTAAGAATTCTGGTGAAAGTTACTTTAACTTTTAATAATATCTATCTGAAAGTTCTTAGCAGAACATATTTGAGGATATGGGGTCTTTCCAGTAGCATCATCTAGAAATCAAGCTTGGTCTATTTTTCTTTCACTTCAGTTTATGTTATTATTTGAGAGGTTGTTTTGAGGAATTAGAGATAATTCAATCTAATAATTCATTGTTGTCATTAACACATGAAAATTACACTCTATCTCCTTAGTCATACTTGTTTAGCAACAAAGATTTTATAAACTTGCATTTTCTTGTATGCTTTTTATTCTTAGAGTTGTAATGAGTAATAACCTTAATGCAAGCTTGACGATGAAGAAAATTAGAGTAAAATCTTTGTAAGAAGTTGACTTGTTGCAGCTCATTATAGAAATATGAAAAAGTATAAAAGAACATATACATTCTCTCTCTTAATCTGGCACATTATATTCCTATAAATCTCTCAACCTTAAGAAGCAAATATGGGTCAAGACTGGGCTCATTTTAGTACACAATTGCATTTCATCACATGTGGATTTGTGATGATGCCAGTCTATAATACTGATAAATTACTTGTTTGCAGTCCAAAATGGAAAGCTCTCATACTAATTTTGTTATTAGAAGGTGTTGCACTTACAGAGAGGTACAAATAGCCATTCCATGAACAAGGTGGTTGTGCAGCAAAAAGAGTAGCCTTTAGGGGTTCTATCCACAAGCCCATGGTTTGGAGTCTGGACATTCACATTAGGAATTTTCTTCTGTTCAAAAGTATTTATACCTTAAAATATAGACATGTTCAGTGCTATTCAATACATAAGGTATGTATGTAGATTAATTGAATGGCGAGTTCTTCTTGTTGCTAAAAGCATAGACTTGGAGGGGACATTTCCATTTTTAGGACCAGATAGACTACTCCATTTGACACATGAAAAAAGAAAAGGTGAAATTTTAAGGAAAAAAATGCTAATAACCTCAAAAATTTATAAGGGTTGTCATTGCAAATCCAGCCCATTTTATTTATTTTTAAATGTTTATGCTGCTTTTAGTTTGTCTAAGTTATTTTACTAGATGTCCACCACAATTTTTTGTTGTCATCAAAATTGTGTTCCTACGTCTTGGAAATTCAGTGAAACACAAAAGATAGCATGTGTTGATATGAACACAAATATTTATATGAGAATCTCTTTTGAAGTGGAAAACTTAATGGAGAATATTTTGGCATTGCTTTATTTTCTTTTGGAATGCACTATGATGAAATTATAGGATGCTTTTACTTTAGCACATTTCCTCTATGATTTCTCTAATTGCTAGAGTGGACTTATTTTTCCTCAAACTCTCATTCTAACAATGTTCAAGGTATTCTTAAACATCAATTATTCTCTCTTCATTTTCTAGAAGCCAATCATCACAATTTCATTGCTAAGGCTTCCTATATATTCATTTTTTTTCATCTTCTACTATGTGGTGCTTATCACCAACTTGCAACTTTGAGTTGCATTGTGGAGAGCACATAGAAAATTTTTTTGGGGGGGGTGGAGGGTTGAATCAGTATTTTAAAATTTTAACACATGAAACCTTAAAAATCAGAGATAAAATAGTAAGAGCAAACATCAATGAGGAGAACACCAAATTTCACATGGAAAACCTTTTTCGGGTAAAAAACCATGACAGATCAATAACTTTCATTAACAACAACACCAAACCAAGTTACATAAGTGAGAACCAATTCACTGAGAGCACCAACCCTCCTTGAAGCACCAACTCCAAGATGTTGAAGCACCAACTTCAGAATCATATAATTCTTAATACAGAACACATAACTTCTTCAACCTGCTCTCAAACACAACTGAATACTGCTTCATTCTAATTATAATCTCAATCTGGAAACTACGTTGACAATATTGCAACTTGGAACTTCCATCCAAAAGAGACACCTACTTGTATTGTAGCACAAAGAAAAAAAGTGACTTCTTTATCTAATTTATACACCAAATAAAACTCTGCATCTCAGAATAAAAAGTTGGCTCCTTTTATAATATGAAAACCAGTTAAAAGAAAGCTCTGCATAGGCTTTCAATGAACACATAGGCATAACTGAATTATCTACAATTATAGAAAGTTACGAATGCCAAATTTCTATGTGCCACGACTTACTGACCTTAGCCAATGAAAAGTCCAAAATATTTTCAACGCAGGAAGACAACTCATAAACAGAATGCAAATTGAAAACACTTGAATGGAGAAACAAGTTTTTCCCACAATCCTTTAGAATTCCTTATGACCTCTATCTCAATTGACTAATGAATGCACCCAAGACTCCACTCAGAAGGAATATGAATCAGTTCTTCTCCATACCATGAATGCATAGATGATTAATTGAACCTGTAGCTGAGATAAAACCTGCTTTTCTTGCAGGTAGTGAGCATTGTCCTTCTTTTCCAGATCATCAATTAGCCACAACAAAAGAGTATACAAATTGGTACAAATAGATGATAATTCTATTACAAAGGGAGAGAAGGTGTGAGCTAACGCAGCCTAGCAACGAATCCTCCAAATGACTTTTAGAATGATAAGCCTGCAAGAGTTGGAAATCACATTATGTAACACCGAGGATTTGAGGAGAGTGTATTTCCATGACCAAGGGAAGTGAAATAGGGCAGGAAAGGCTGAAAGAAGGGCAGTCCACAACTTTTTAGCATGGGAGCACAACCACAAATAGTGTTTGAGAGTTTCAACCCTTCCACAAAAAGGACAAGGAGGTGGTGGGTTAATGAATTTGAGGCGAGCATCAACTGGGAGTTTGGCATGCAAAAGTTTCCATGTTGTGAGTTGTGATTGTGCATCCGCTTTGGATTTCCAAATTTGCAAGCTAAGCTGATTCCACTTGGATCTTCTGAAGTTACATCTCCAAACAAAGTTAAGCCGATTTGAAAGAGACAAACCAAGAATCAATTGTTTATAAAGGATCTTGAGAGGAAAAGTTTGGATACCGCTGCCATTAGGCCACCTCCAATCTTTAAAAAAACTAGAGTGATAGCTAGTGGCCATGAGGATAGAAAGGCTAGGAGGGACCATATTCTGGATTTCCAAAACAATGAGCTTGTCTTTATTATTGAGTTTGAAGCGTATCTTGAGCTGCTGCCATGATTTCCATGTAAAAATAGTGGGATCCCATAGGTCACTGAACACTCGGATACCTTTCTTGAAAAGTTGTTTAGCTTTCATCCTTGGAATCTTGGCAAGGGGCTGGTTATTAACTTGTATCAATCGATTCCACCAAATTGAGGAAGATGCAAAACTGAGCCCATGGTTGAATGACTGCTCAGACCAAGATAGTTTTTGAGAAACCATTTTCCATGCTTTCCAAATACAATTAAGTAGGGCAGATCCATGGAGTTTGAAGTGATGTGCCAAGAGGATCTTGTCAGTCCATTGAATGGAACTCCAAGCTTTGCCAGAGGTTGCTGTTTGTATACGGTATTTGATCAAAGATTTCCAAGGGGCATTGCCATCCAAAGCTCTGCCTATCCATTTAGCTGAAAGAAATATCCCTTGAATAAAAGGATCTATAATTCCTAATCCACCCTTATCCTTAGGAAGTATACAATGAGACCAAGAAGTGGCAGGCATACCTTTTTTATTTCCCCATTTAGACCAAATAAAGTTAAGAATAAGCTGGGTAAGCTGATTATAACAAGTTTTAGAAGGCAACCAGCATGAGGAGGTATAGACATGACTAGCTAAGAGGACTTTGTTGGCCACTTGTATACGCCCAGCCATTGAAAGAAATTTATTTGTCCATCCCAGGAGCTTGACTTTAAACTTGTTAAAAAACCATCTCCACATATCTTTCAAGGAAACTCCCAGCCCAAAAGGAATGCCTAAATACTGAGTAATGTCACCATGTTTGATCTCCTTCCATTCTTGGGGAATCCAAGGTGATCGGGGGTTGGGACTGATCATCCAAAATTTAGTTTTGTGCATTGCTAATTTGGAGCCCGAAACCTCACAGAAAAAATCAAGGATATCAAGTAAATTATTAATGTCTTCAGCTATATTTTGGATGAATAACCTTTTGAATGGGCTCGTCAAACTTCTTAGGATGCTTTGATTCTTAAGCTTGATTTTCATAAAGCTTATGATCGAATACGTTGGTCATTCATCCTCAAATGCTGCAATGGCTGGGGTTTGGTCCTAACTTTTGTGCTCATGTTTGAATGCTATTCATGGATGCTAGTGCAAGAGTGGCTATTAACGGAGTTTTATCCCCCCAATTCCTCCAACAGTCCATTCATCAAGGCTGCCCTCTTGCCCCTTTTCTTTATGTTCTCACTGCTGATGCCATTGGTTACCTCCTCCAACATGCACATTCAGATTCTCTTATTCATGGAATTTCACTTCCGTGTAACTCTATGGCTCTCAATTCCATTAAATGATATTATGTGTATAGAATATTTCCCGTTTGCTTGATCTTAATTAAAAAATTTCAACTGTTAGAGAGTAAAACATGTAAATTGGTTGCCAGTTACAACCATAAGATTTGTTGATAATTTTATAGTAAACAATCTTATGTATTACTATTGAATTATGGTTTGTTTAAGCAAGCTGAGGGAAAAGCCAACAACTTGAGTAGGTCATAAATTATCATGTCTTGAAGCAAATTAGTTGGATTACTTGGTCTGGTTTAAATTTACTCTCAGAAGTCATACTGACTAGAGAGTGATCAATAATTGATTTCTTCGTGCCAAAACTAGATGACTTATCTATGGTTTTACTAAAATAATAATAATGGGGAATACTTTATTTATATAAATTAGCAAGAAATGTGTAGCCATAGACTACTATGATAAAATTTATTCTCCGTAGCTATTGTTTTCCATCTCAATGCTATTTTTCATGAACATTGAAATTGTGCTCCCTTAATTGCTCTTTTGCACAATATATTAACAAAAGATGGTTCAACTTCTAAATTACATAACATAAATTAAAAAAATATATGAAAACTTAAAAGGAGTGAAACTAGATCACTGCTATTGATTGATTGTTGTTAATTATCGATTTCCCTCATGCAACTACTCTCTGCAAAAGTGTTCAGTGTAATAGTACAAATTTTCTAGAAAAACCTATGATAGAGATTTTTGAAACCATTAAGTATCTGTACAGTTTTACTCCAAGTTTTACACATGCAAATGTACAAACTACCAAAAACTTTAAATTTAGGTATTTCATCAAGCAAAGGACAAGTGACATGGACAATCAAATGAGAATTTGGGAACCTCTAATACATCCTAAGTTTGCTTGATGGTAAAGGCACGAGTAATTCATAATCAATAAGCACTTCATTTAACTACTTACAAACCTTTTACCTGCATTTAGTACTCCTCGCATGCATTCACATCACTTCAAACATGTTTAAGTGTTTGAATGTGTGGTTCCAAATGCCACAAGTGGGGGATTTCTTTAGTCCTCAACACAGATGCTTCAATTGATACATGGTCAGTAGTGTTGAGCCAAGAATTTCTAGATGGAAAAGCGAAATTTGTGGATACAAGTTTCATATATTTTCACAAAGTAAAAAGAACTATGGTCACATATATAAGAAGGAGATTTTGGTTGTTAAAAGAGGAATCGAAAATCTTAAAATATTCCTCAATCCCAAACATTTTGCAAGCAAAACAAATAGTTAGCCAATAAGAAATTTGTTAAGGAAAAAAACAAACATAGATTTAGCCCAAGGGAGAATTGCTAGATGGTATTTTGAGTTCCAGAGTTATAACTTTGATATACAATGGGTTAAATGGGAAAAGAATTCCCTTGCTGATGCTTTAACTAGAGATCTCAAAATTATTGTAGTCATCACAATAGATCCCATAGATCCACTTATTTGCCAAGTGAGATTCTAGTTATTCTAGTAACCCATAGGTATGCTAATAGGTGGATCAAAATGATTAAAAAACTAAAAAGGGATACTTGGGAATATAATATAGAAAGACATCATTTCTATATTATGGATGCTCTAGACCTTTTGGAAGCACAAATTATCTCAGAAATGATTTCTCATTTGATCTTGTGATCACACTTATCATCAGGCTAGTGGTTACCTAAACATTGATCAAAAATTATAATTCTCTACTCAATCAGAGTAGTAAATAGTTTTTATTTTGGTAGGTTTACTTTTGAAAATTATGCAGATGCATATGGAGCTGTATTAGATGAAGAAATGGTTGATTTCCTCAATTTAATTAAGTTTGTAAAATTTAAAGTTTTTGGTAGTTTGTACATTTGCATATGTTATAGATCAAATATTATTAAGTTGCCCCAAAAATATTATATTACTGGGCCCAACTTAAAATAATATTATCATTCATTTCCCTTGATTTATCCTTTAGCCTATGAGAAATGATGATATGCTAGAGGTCTCTCCATGGTTCTAATTTGGAAAAGGGGACATGACAATAATTGATTGCATGACAACATAACTGATGAGCAATTGACTGATTTTTAACTATGATTGCACAACTAACTGCATGATTGCATGACTACATAACTGATGGGTAATTGATATGCTGCTAATGATGATTGTATAATTGGTGAAGACCTGGCTTATTTTTAATGTGCTGATAACGGACATCATTCTAATCAACAAGAGGTCACAAACCACTTAGCTTGGTCTTTAATTAACCCTGATTACAACTGCTGTACTAAATAAGCCTGTAGGGCCATAGCAGCCTGTAATAGTTTTAACTAGAGGGCCATGTTAATAGCCCAAAAGCAGACTGATTTTGAGAAGCCTTATAGTTTTCAATCATTTTTCTAGTGTTAAATTTAGTTTCTTTGGTTAATGTACTTATTCTATGGAATTTTATTGATTGTTACCATACTTCTGTGGAATTTTATTGATTGTGTATGCACAAGCAGTCTGATGAGAATGGGTTTGTAAAAACATCAGCTGCTAGTATGTTGAGTGGAAAACAGTTTGCTTCTCCAAACATGGTGAGTTATGTGATGACCTCAATGAACACATTTTATCGTATTTTTTGTGTTCTATGGTATTGAATATTAAATCTTACAATTTTTTATTTGTCTAAATAAGATATTGATTGAGCTGCATGTAGCTGCTGTAATCTAAAGATAAAACTGTACAAGTTTATTAGTTTATTTTATTTATGCATAAAAAATTGTTGGAAGCCTTTATGCAAGTTTAGTAGGAACATGGATAATGTGTTATTCGTTGGAAGCCTTTATGTAAGTTTATGTTATAATGTGTTATTTTTTTCTTTTTGCAGGAATGTATTGATAAACTCAAAGAAGAAGATAAAGTTAAGGTGTTGGATGCATTAGATGGTGATGTTGTGGGCATTGGGAAGATTCACTCCCTATCTATTATACATGGAGTCAACTTGAAAGGAACAATGGATGCAAATGTAAACATTTTAAAGGTCACGAGTATCATACCCCTTGTTTATGAAGACAAAATAGATGGAGTTGTTCATCTGAAAGAGAAAGAAGGAACCTTCATACAGTGGCCACTAAAATATCTGCAAAAAATGACATAGTTGAACATATTTATCATGTACTAGTTGCTAGACATCTTGGCTCACTATTTTATGCAATATTTTGAATATGTTGTTCAGGGATCTTAATTATCATGGTGCATTTGAAAGAGTTGGAAACTCTTAGACAACTTTGACATTTTTTATTATATTTACATATATACTCTTAGACACTTGACATTTTATAACTTGATATATATCTTGATATATATTTGCATTAATTTTTTTTATTGTAGATTACCTTTATTTATCATGATGTTGAATCAATCTTTTAATTTTAGTATGTTGTAGCTTATACGCATATGCAATATTTTTATTTACTTTTATGTTTTAGTTCAAATTTAATATTATATTAGTTTTGCATTATAAAATTTATGGTATTTAATAAATTATTTATTTCGTGATTATATTTACTACCAATTAATGAAAACTAGTAAATAAAATGACTGAATTAATGACTAAAGTAATGATTAAATTAATGACTAAATATGACTAAATGACTAAATAACTAAATATATGACTAAAGTAATGACTAAAATAATGACTAAATAAATGATTAAAGTAATGACTAAATTAATGACTAAATATATGACTAAATTAATGACTACATATATGACTAAAGTAATGACTAAATAAATGACTACCTTGACTAAATAAATGACCAGTTAACAACAATTAATGACTAAATTAATGATTAAATATATGACTAAATTAATGACTAAATATATGACTAAATAAATCACTACCATGACTAAATAAATGACTAGTTAATAACAATCAATGAATAAATTAATGATTAAATCAATGACTAAATTAATGACTAAATCAATGACTAAATCAATGACTAAATTAACGACTAAATCAATGACTAAATCAATGACTGAATTAATGACTAAATCAATGACCAAATTAATGACCAAATCAATGACTACAAATCAATGACTAAATAAATGACTAAAATAGTTTAGTCATAAATTTGGTCACGTTATAAATGACCGGCAATAAACTACTAATGGTCATGTGACCAAAATTAGTCATTTATATGCAATTTTTAGTAGTTTATTTAGTCATATATTGTTGTTTGTGTACTAGTGGTTGATAGACAATAATCAACAAGACAATGGAAGTTTAATTCAGGAAGAAAAGCCTATAATTGAACCTATTTCTACCCTCTGAGGGGAGAATCTTGATGTTTTTGAGCATGTTTTGGATGAGGAAGCCAATGTTAAGCTTTTTGAAGAATTGTGCACATGTATTTTTGATTAGTTTTGTTCAACATTGGATGGAAAGGAATCAGAAAAGGCTAATAGCCATGTTGATCTGGAGCAACAGCTTGGACAAATGCTAAAACAGCAGGAGGAGCCTAATGAGCCTAATTTGCAGAGTTATAACTAGTTAGACGAGCTTCCATTTCATTGTCCAGAAGGACCTAAGACTTCATCACCACTTGAATTGTTGTCTTCTTGCATTGAAAAAGACAAGCCTGAATCAGAATGTAACTCTTCCAGTGATGATGAGAACTATGAACAACTTCCATTCTGGTGCATAAAAGAGCCAGAGGTTGATGAATTAATTGATGATGTGATGGATGAAGCTATCTCTTTGTTCTTTATTGAAGAAATAGGTGGTCAGATGGTAGTGCATGAGCAAGAAACCAACAAAGAGAGCTCAATTTTTGTCTTTACAAGGGGCTGTCTGATTAGGGATTTAGCCCAAATGGAGTTCCATAAAGTGCCAATGGTCAATCAACCATTCACACATGGAGCCATAGCTGAAAGTTGCATAAATGATGTACTTACAGTTGACAAAGAGTGTGTTCAATTTACTTATCCTCCTTTGAATACAAATGCATATGATCAGTTTAAGGAGGTAAGCAAACTTGTTACCCTCTTTCATGTGGTAGTGCATTGTAGTTTTAAACATTTTTTAGTATACCATCTCTTTTCAGCTGCCATTAAGCTTGAGAGCCATTGCATATTGAGAAGAAAAGGCAGTTATTTCAACCATCTTGTGAATGGTTTTGTTTGACCAGTTTCTTACTAGTTAGTATAGGGTAGGTTTAGATGTAGTTTACATTCCCTAAGTGTTGTTCCCAGCACATGTAAATAGTTATTTCAATTTTTTTTGTTTTCAATAAGTTTCCAAGTGTTCTAGTGGGTCTCAAGGTGAGTTACAACCATGTGCAAGTTGCTCTTGATCTTTTTGAGTTGTTCTAACGACTCCATGCCCAATGGATAAGCCAGACTACTGGTCTTGATGTTTAGCAGGCAAACATCTAGCAAAGGTCGCCAAAAATGTTACCTAATTTTCACCCTCAGGCTCAATCAAGCCAAATATCGTGTGAGAGAGGTTCGAGAAGGCTAGTTGGAGGAACACTTATATCAGATGCAGGGAAAATGATATTATAGTTTAACATGTGGGTTAAATGAGGCTCCCAAGAGGGTTGAGCCCAGCGTGCAGGCCTTCGGCTTGGGGGTGGGTTTTCCATCTTTTTGTGTTTTTCCTTGTCTTTTCCCTCTTTCCTTTTTGTTTTCCTCTTTCCTTTTTCCTTGTCTTTGTCGGGGGCGGGATCAGACTGGGATCCAAATGTGGAACTTTTCAAAGGTTTCAGTTCCTATTTCCAATCTGGTTCTGACCCCACTTCCGCTGTTTCTATCTTTGTCGGGCCCCTTTTCCTTTGTTTTTGTTCCAGTTTCATCTTGTGCCCTCCCCTTTTTTCCTCATGTGTTTTTTCTTTCTCCTTTGTTTCCATTGGAGTCAGAGTTGGAACAGAACCAGAACCTGAAATTTTTCCAAAAGTTCTGGTTCCTGTCTTGGTTTTGGTTCCGGTTCTGGCTCCGCTCTTTCCTCTCTCCTTTTCTTCTTGGTCATTTTTGTTGTCTCATCCTTTACCTCATGTGTGTTTTCCTTCTTTCTTCTCTTCCTTGTATGTCGTCGGTGGCGGGTTCAGAATGAAACCAAGCCCTGAACTTTTTCCAAAAATCCTAGTTCCCGTTTTGGTTCTGGTTCCGGTCCCAGTTCCACTTACTACTTTGTTGTTCCTATTTTTGTCTCTATCCCGGTTCCGCTGGGATTCTTCTCTCTTTGCTCCCGCTTCCTCTCTCCCCTGGTTCGGGCTCCGGTTTCGTATGGATTCCCCCCTTCCCAGTTTTAAAAGAGTTTTTTTGTTGAGAGAATGAGGATGTCGCCCTGAGGTCTTGTCGACACAGTAGGGTCTCAACAAAGGGATCAAAGGCTCAAAAGGATGCAGGTGGGGTGGGTAGGATGTCTTGCCGACCAAGGAGGCTCTCCCCAAACTCAAGTGGACTTTTAGCAAAGCGGGGAGACTTTGATATAAAGTCTTAGCGATGCCCTTGGGTCTTGCCGATGCAAAATGACCAGAGCGGAAAAGCAGAGTTTGGTGAATGTCTCACCGACACACTCAGGTCCCCCTCGGAATGAAGAGCCAAAGGAATGTGGGAGTTCGGTGTAGGTCCTAGCGACTAACCAAGGTCTCACCGAAAGAAAGGAAAGTCTCGGCCAGAAAAAACAATGTCGCCATGATGTCTTGACGAAAGCAAGATGTCTCCCTGACTGAAGAGAAATTAGATCATTGCCGAGAGATAGGGTGTCATCGCCAAGAGTCTTCCCAAGATGAGAGGTTCACCGAAGGAAGAGGAATTCTGTAAGATGTCCTGGTGAACGAAGGTAGTCTCAGCGACAAGGAGGGAGATCGATATGACATCTAATTTTTGCTATGGAGTCTCACTGACACCAAGGTGTCTCACCGAATGAGGGGAAGCTTGGGGGGAGAGTTTTAACATCCCCAGGATGTCTTGCTGAGTGTATTAGGTCTCTCTGAACAAGGCCTTCGCTGACAATGGAGATTTCGCCATGATATCCCAGCGACAAATTTGTGTCTTGCCGACGGCCTTAGTGTTATCGGTATGACTAACTGAGCTCGATATGAACTCTCATCGACTGTCACATATTATGTCGATGGTTGCCAAATGATATAATTGCATCAGCGAGACACTTTCAGTGTCTCTCCGAGATGCAATTCTTTCCAAAGGGAGCTTTGAATGCCTACAGAGTCGCGTGGAGAATGCTCGACCAATAAAGGGGAGCTAAAACAAGCTGTGGCAGTCTGATTAGAACAGAGAATGTCAACCCTCGATGAATGCCATGTGAATCATAGTGAGCTCAGTAGCATTCAAGGCATTTGGCCAAGCAGCTTCGTGAGGAGACGAGGACAGAGGAATGAATGCGGTAGTTGCAGAAAGATCAAGAGAACATCCCCTGAAGGCAATCTTTTCCATTGACATGGAGACACAGGGGTTCTGCAATTAATTTCATCAAAAGATCTATGGGAGATATTTTTGAGACCGATATTTTGTAGGCCCTAAGGGGCCGAGATCTTTTTGTATATAAGGAATTTTTTCATTTTTTGTAAAGGAGTTCAGATGTACGCTCTTCTAAAGTCTGTGACCCTTTTGTAGTCCTCTCTCAGACTAGCACATTTCTAGAACTCAATTTGGAACATAATATATAGAATCTGCCTTGGTTACCATTGATGGTCGATCTTTGGCCTTCTGATTCTTGTGAAGTATTGCGCATTCTTTTGTGATTCATTGAGCTACTTAGTGAAATTTTCTCTTTCCTTATAGCTTTTGTTTCATGTCATGCCTTTCTTTGCAGAAGTAGTATCATGTAGGTTTCAAACTGTGTTTACTTAATCTTGCACATGATCTTCTATTTTGTGAAAATCTACCTTTCCTTCTTGAAGCTCATGGGCATGTCAAACCTGTTTGAACATGTGATCTATAGGATCTTGTTGTGCAGTCTCATGGTTGTCATCAATATTCAAGTGTAGCCTGAGTATCTCATTGTTCCTGTCATTTCGGTTTATCACCTTAGTTTAGTTTTCATTTTATGCATTATCTCTCTCCCTTTTCCTTCAAGAATCAGTAGTTTTAGGTGACACCAAAGGAATCCGGACTTCTTCAGAGGTTCATTTCAATTATAGGTGACCCACAGCCTTAAAATGATCCCATGTTGCTCTAGAATGCTCAGTTTCTTGCAAACTCAGCACAGGGTGCAATTCTAGGTGACCACTATTTTTGTATGAACAATGCTTGTTGTTGATCTTGTTGTTGTTGCGCTAATATTTGTGCTTGTTATTGTGCCTGTTGTTGTTCCAATGACACTTGTTGTTGTGCTTGCTATTTTTCCCACAATGCTTGTTGTTGGGCTGCCATTTATGCTGCTTCTTGTTGCTCTTGGTATTGCTTTAGTGCTTGTTGATATGCTTGCACTTGCGCTGGTTATTCAAGAAGTTGTGCTTGTGCTTGTGCTTGATGTGCTTGATATTGAGCTTGCACTTGTGCTTGCGCTTGTGCTTGCGCTTGTTCTTGCGCTTGTGCTTGCACTTGTGCTTGCGCTTGTGCTACTTGTGCTTGTGCAGCTTGTTGTTGCAATAGAAGTTGTGCTTGAGTGGTCCTTTGTGCTTGTAATGCTTGCGCAGCTTGGGCAGCTTATTGTTGTTTTTGTTACAATAATTCTTGAGCTTGTTGTGCTTGTTGTGCTTGTTGCGCTTGTAATGCGGCTTGTGCAGCTTGAGCAGCTTGTTGAGCAGCTAGGTGTACAACTTTTTGTTTTTGCACTTGTTGGTATCCTCTTTGGAAAGCAGCTTGCAATGTTGCGTTGTATTGGTTTGATGTGGTGAAATTTGGTGGTGGTGGGGGTGGTGGTGGATTTGGAATGGCATTTGTAGTGGTGGTGAATGGTGATGTCATGTTGATTATTTGATTAGTGGATGGTGGTGTTGGTGTGGTGAGTGGTGTTGTTGATGTGTTTGGCCCTTGAGAGACCATGCTTTGTGATGTTATGGGGATGTTTGATGATGTTTCCATTGCTTGTGTGTTTTCCGTCTACTGTTGTGATGTCAACGAAAAGTTTTGAGCGTTAAACAAAATGCTTTGGTTGATAGTTGGGATGTTGTTTTGATCAATACTCGGTAGAGGGGGAAGCCCTAAACTAAGGAGTGATATAGATGATAATGGCAGTGGTGGGATAGGTGGAAATGTAAGGGGTGTTAGTTGTTGTGTGGTGTCGAATATGCCTCTTGGTCCGAACATATCTCCCTCTTCTTGCAAATTTGTGAGAAGAGGTCTTTGTGGTGTTGCGTGAAAAAATGATGATGATGGATCGTGATGGAATGTGAGAGGAACATTTTTGTGTAATGGGTTTTGGGGTATGTTTTGTTCCAAGGTGGTGTTTTCGTCCAAGTTTTGATTATTAACAAGGGGATGTGATTGAAGAGCATTAAGGAATATGTTTCCCTTGTTGACATTGGGTTGGGTTGGAGCAAACGATATTGTGATTTGCAAAATGTTTTGCGTGATGTTTTGGGATGGAGGTGTAGATGAAATGGGGATGGTGGATGAGATAGGTGGAAAGGATGTCTCCACTATGGTACTTACATCAAAATTCAAAGGCAACTTGGCCCCTTGTTTTGCTAGTTCAAGCATGTACAACAAAGGGTTAAGTCTCATCATGACGTTAATGATTTTATGGTTGTCTGGATTTTGGAGCATTTCTGTCATTTCCTCGCGAGACATTCCAAAGGTAAGGTCCTCTCCTTGGTTTTCTTCTTGCGGATTTTGCGATGATGAGAGGGTCAACAAAATACTTGTTTCAACGGGATTCATTTCTGCATTTGTTTGGCTAAGATCTCTTGAAGTGGGCATTTCTTTGTTGGCTTCCATACTCTTCTTGTATTGAGATCTAGTTAGAACCATAAAACAAGGATGAATCTTCAAGAATATGGGAGATGAACCTCTTGATTCTTTGGATTGTTTTTTATCTTATGCTCCAAAGTAGAACATTTTAGGATTCCTTGAGGATCAAAGGTGGTGATATGATAATGATGTTAGAGATGGATGATACAGATGTTTTTGGCTTTTGATAAGTCTTGAATGAGATACTAGGCTTTTAGGACTTGCTGATTTTGATTTTGATTTTGTTTTTTGGATTTGGGATTTTTTGAGATCTTCTCATTGGTTTTGATTTTGATTTTGATTTTGATTTTGAACAAAAAGACCCTAAGATGTTGGATGATGATCTAAGGGATAGCTTTTTTCAAAGGATGATAATTTGAATATGTGTGAGGAGAAGGATGCATCTACCCACACCTATTCAAACTAGATGATTTTTTTCACTTAAGCATATGAAGAAGGATTCATCTACATACACTAAGCTAGACAAGATGATTTTGATAACTTTGACTAAGTATATGCAAAAGGATGCATCTACACATACCTAGCCAAAGGTGTTTTGATAAATGTTTTCAAGGATTTAGTCTCAATGATATTGATGATTTTGATTTTTCCACAAAGCCTAGTATCTAAGGATGATTTCAAGATTTTCCAAAAGGTGATGATGAGATGGATTTGTTTTGATGTTTTTGGAGGATGCATGAAAAAGAGATTTTGATATGTTTTGATCCTAAGATGAACCTAAAAAGGTACACTTTGTTTGCTTAGACCAAGGTATTGAAGAGCATGCAAATGCTTCCTAAAGACCTTTGTAACCAAAAAATGATTCTATTTGAACACACATTTTTGGATTTTCAACCAATGATTTGTGCTTTGAGATTTGGAGTCTTCAACACATATGAAAGTTCATTTGGTTTAGCTTTGCTTAATGTCTTTATTTTACCAAAAACACTTTCTTCAATTAGGTTTTCAAACTAAGATGTCCAATGTCTTAATTTCTTCAAACCCCACAAGATATGTTATGTGGAAATTCATTGAACTCAAGGCAATGGTTTTCCTATTGTTTACTTAAGAAGACAAATTGAGATATAATCCAATGTTTAGAAACCTCTAAGGATGTGAATCCCAAGGGAAAGCAATAACATATGAATTGAGTCAATTATATTTGTCTCCAAAAGGGTTTGAAATTTGGATGGTGTTAAGTGCTTATTTTTGAGATATTTTTGATCAAGCAACACATTTTTGTAACCCAAGAATAAGTACAATCCTATGGATGTGTAAGACAATATTTGTTGGATTCCCACTTGGACAAGTCCAGCTATGCTTATCTCTGGCAAATGGATAGATGCTTGACCCCACTGGCTCCCCTCCACGACACTCACTTATACGGGTCAGCCAAGGATCAACACCCATGAAACTCCCCTGGCATGTTTTCCATTTCTACTAGAAGACTGTAAAAGTGTGGGGTGGCTTGAGAATGACCGTTCTTGCACAAACAAATAGATAAAAGGATTTTGGAAAATTCTATCACACATGGGTTTTAGTAAGAACTTTTCGTTCGTAGGAGTTGACCCAACATGGCAAGAGTCCCCTTTCGGATCCATCTTGTCAGAGTCAACCACATGATATTAGCATTTCGTCCAATATCTACATCTATATCCCAGTTGGAAATACTCTTGGATTTAGAGTGTTACCAGTTGATTCGTTCCCTTGGGTGAGTACTTTTTCCCCAAGGCAGGCCCTCTATGATAAACAAAAGTGAATGAAGAACAATATTCGTAACTTGATCAATCCTTGTATGCAAAAAAGAGAGAGAATATACGCAACAAAGCCCCCACTCACAATTGCACAAGATTTTGTTCAATTTTAAGCCCAAATCGAAGTGTGGAGGTGATTGCTTTATCTCATCCAAAAGTCATGAAAAAGGCCTTTTGATTCTCAAGATCACTATAAAGCGCGAGAGAAGCGCATACGTCCTTTTTCAATGGCTTTAGTCTAAGTAAGCCCTCACAAAAACAAAGCTACACTTGTTCTTTTTAAATTCTCAAAGCAATCTGTGAGTTCGTTTTAGAGCACCAAATCATAAGTGAAAGAAATTTATTCAATTTGTTAATCCAATAAACAAAATCTAGTAAGTTATTGATCCTATTGTTCGTTTTAACCTTTGCAAAAGGAAATTGAAAGGTTCTTTTTAAGCCCAAATGAAAACTAGTGTTCTAAGAATGAAAAGATGACATATTCTTAAAGAAGTGTTAAACAAACACTTAAGTGTTTAAAAACACTTTGATTAGACAAAATATCATCACCATACTCCTCCTTTAGTTTTCAATTTTCAACCTACAAAGGAGAGAAAAAAAGTCAAATTCTGAAAAAACACAGAAGTTAAAAACCAGAAAATAGAATGTAAATAAATCATAAATCAAAAGCACGTGCTAAAAAAAATGAATTCTCCCTTTTACTATCTCCTAGCGTCGCAACTCGTGAATGTGTCACTATTTTTTTCTCCCAGCGGTGCTCTTACAGCTTCGCTTTACCAGTTAGCGACGCTCTATGTCAGGATAGAGAGCCCGATTACATCACAATTTCGCCCAACATTGGAGTTTGTGTCCAGCGTCGCTATTTTGCAAAAATTCAAAAGGTCCTGCAAGTCAACGAGTCCAGTGGCAGAGTTAAAAATTTGAATGTTTTTGGCGGGATGAGTCCAGCGGTGCCAAAATAGTGATGCTGACAAGCCTGCGATGCTAAAACAGTGATGTTGATGAGCCCACGGTGCTAAAACAATGATGCTGACGAGCCCGTGTTGGAATTTCCTATGTGTGAAGAAAAACGCAGAAATTTTAAGAAAAATTTAGAATTAATAGTATCCAGCCCTCCTTCTAGCACCAAATGTGTGAACCCTTCTCCTAGTACCTACAAAACAACATGAATAAACGAGTTAGACAAGGAATTACAAGCTAAAATAAGGATTCCCCATGAAATCCATTTGCAAACTCAAAATAGGAAAGAAATTGATGAAGAACACAATACAAAAGATAAAACTAGATTTAATCCTAATTAAAGAAGCAAACACTTGATCCCATGGGGGAATTGGTGCCAATTTGATGTGAAAATTGGCCCTTTCCCAATTCCTATGATGAAATCTTGATATGTTGAAGATGATATTGATCCACTTTTGATGAAAGATGAGAACTCCAAGCCAAATTTGCAAAAATCCTAGAGTAGAATTCAAATGATGGATGAGAATTGCTAAGTATTTTAGCATGGTAACTTTGCAATGTTTGTGGATGATAAAATGAGGAGAGGAGCTCTTCATTTATAAGATTTCAAGATGGATGAATGCCCAAATCTGAGCAATGTGGGACTAACATTCATCCAATGATATGGTGCCACTTGTCAAGCTATGAATGGATGATTGATGTGCAAGATTTGGGGTTTGTGCCAATAAATGCCAATATTTGAAATTCAATTTTTTTGAAATGAAATGTAAGAGGGAAGGGAAAATGCAATGAATGCCACTTGGCTCAAGGCAAAGGACATGTAAGAGATTTTAAATGCCTTGTTGGATGTACATGTTGACTTGGAATTTTTGAATTCAAATTGAAAGAATATTCCAAAAGATGCCTTGTGAGGAAAATAGGGATTTAATAAATGAATTAAATGTATTTTCATGTGCAACTTGCATTATCTAGAGGATGTGACATGAGATGAGATTAAATTAATCAGGGGTTAATTAATTTAACATGAGATTAGATGATGTGACCTATTTGACTTAGATTTATGGATTTATTTAAATCAAATAAGAGGGGAATATGACATGAGATTAATTAAATAAAGATTTTGATTTATTTAATTAAAAGGGATGGTGTTAGATTAAATCAAATAAGGTTTTAATTTGTTTAATTTAATGGATAGACTTTAGAGATTTAATCAAATAAATTGATTATTTAATTAAATAGGGATAATTAAATCAGATGGATTGATTTAATTAACAGAAGGAAATGACTTAATCAGATAAAATGATTTATTCAATTAAGGGATGAAAATTGATGAATTTAATCAGATAGGGGAATTTGATTAAATGGTTAGACCGAGGGATGATTCAGGAAGAAATGATGTTAGTAAGTCAGGATCAGATGCACAATGTCAATCAATATATTTTACGTGTCTACAAGGTCCATTTAAATATTAATTTCATTCCCAAATTAACTGTGAAAATGTAAACTACGATATTTTTCTAGACTAAACTCCCTATGGGAAGAAACAAGTCCAATGGATAATATTGAAATCACTCTAACTCCATGAGGAGAGATGAGGGTAGTGAACCAAAGTTTTTTTGTGGTTTAGGATGGTGTGACTCTCTTGCTCAATTAGGGTGTTTCACCTAAACGAAAAGAGATAGATCCCACATAAAATCTAGGTGGTTCACTCAAACTAATGAAAGTACAATAAAAATATGCCTAAATGGAATAATATAAATGCAATGGACTAAATAAATAGACTGATTATTTATGCAAAACCTAAGAAATATGAAGTGTTTGAAAACATAGTGTGATATGAAGAAATGAACTAGAAATATGCACAAATGAAAGAAAACTAAATGAAATTGAATGCAGTTTACCTAGAGGTAGAATGTTGATATTGGAAGGTTCTAGAATGTTTTAAAAATCACTATTAATGACCATTGGGGCTCATTCACCACAGATGGCGAATCGGTATAAGTTTTGGTAAATTCTACTAAAACAGGTTTCAAGATGTTGGGAACTGAAATCTTTAGAAATATTTTTTTCTAGTCTAGCAGTGGGACTCATTTTCCACTGATGGTGAACTATTCCACCTATAGAAATCTACAAATTCAAAACTCAACTCTATGTGTCTAGATCTACACTTGTCTTCTTATCGGGTTGATGGAACCAAATCTGTAGAAAATGGGCTAAATGATCTCTCCAAGATTGAATTAGGAATTATGCTAACTTGAATAGCTTTGATGACTTTTTGACCACTTTTCAATACCTATATCTTTAACAAATCTTCCTACAACACCTACAAGAACACATGCAAAGAGGGGGGAAATGGTTAAGGGTTAGAGTATAGGGATTTTCCCTGGTCAAATCCCACTTTGGTAATAAAACCCTTAATAAAGAAATGAAATGAGAAAGGAATGATGAAAAAATAACATGTGCAAGTGTCATAAACTCACCAAACCCTTGCTGTTAAAGTCTGAAGATATGTCAATGGCTGCTCCAAGATGCTTGATAATTGTTTTATTGAATGATTAAGAAGGCTAGAATACTTGAATGCTATGATGGATTGAATTCATGAATGAATGGGGGAATAGGTGTTAAAATGGATAGAAAATAACTTATTTATACATACTTATTCCCTAATTTTCTGAAAATGCAACATCACAGGCCAACCTAAGGTCTTAATGAATAAAAAACTAAAAGAAATTTGAATTTATTTTGAATTTTGTGCCAATAGGGACTCATTTTCCACCTATTTCGAATGGGTCCCACTCAAGGAAAGCAAGTCAGTGTCAAGAATTAAGTTCTCTTTAATGTTGCTTGTTAGGTTTATATTAAAAAACAAAATTAATGCCTATAAGTGCATGAAGTGTCCAAGCAAAGCATAAGAAAGGTGTAATTAGTGGTGACAAGCCTAGAAAAGCATGAAATTTTTTTACAAGACTTTACAACACTTCACAATAAGACTTGGTAAAGGATAAAGATGGAATATTTAGATGAATTAAAAAAATAAGAGTCTAGAAAAGTGTAGAAATGTGTTATAGCACTTCACAACACCTTCACAAGACATCATAAATTCTTAATAATTTGAATATTCAAGACCTAATGTGAATGTATAAGTCACATTACAACATTAAGTCTTAGCAAAATAAGCCAAGCATCATAGGAAAAAGACCTAAATGACAATGAAATTTTCCAAAGATTCATTTTTCTATGGTACATTTAGCCCCCACTTTAGTGAGAGGATGAATTTGCTTCAAACTCACACTAAAGTAGCCATGCATATCGAGAGGGATCCAAATGCACTTATGCCAGCAAGATTAGACAACAACGATTAGGAGGGATGATCAAGCCCTCAGGATGAAGATCTCATGGAAAAATAAACAAGAAAAAAGGAACATACATGTGAAAGAGAAAAATAAAAGGGAGAGAAAAAAAGAAAAAGTCAGATCAAGCTTCGATCGTTGGTCTAGCTAGTTGTGGATTAGATCTAGGTTGTTTTTCCAAAAAATAGAATGCATACTCACTCTAGGGTGATGGAAATCATGGTTTTCCTTCGAGTGAGAAGGCCCAAAAGGTAAGAAACATATGCTTGACTGGTATGTACTCAAAAACACACAAGTGGCTATGGGGAAATTTGTTCCTCAAAATGGGCTTCCCGCTCAACCATATCAAAGTTATACCTCCTGATAACTTTAATAAAGCACCAAAAAGGAAAATGTCAGTTCATGCTTCATGAGACAAACAAAATTTTGTATTCTTAGAAATCATGAACAAGTAGGATGGCACCATAGGGATGCAAGCTATATTATGCAAGGTGGCCATATGAATGCAAAAGGAAAAATGAAAAAAAAATAAATGAAAAAGATGTTCAAAGGAGTCTTTTTTAGTTCATGCGAGGTTTATCACTTAGGGAACATTGAATCTAATGTATCCAAGAGAAGAATAATCAAAGACTAGAATATTCACAACTTAGGGGATACAATGCATCACATCAAGCCACCAAGGGGAATGTAATATGCTAAGATAGATCACACTTATGAAGGAAATCACACCCAATGTCATCCACGATATAACAAATGCATAGTATGGAACAAGAAGGCTACATTAAGAACCAAGAAAAATGCAAAATGAATAATGCCAATGTATTCCCCCACTTTAAAGGAATTGCTACACACTGTTCTATGAGCAATTACTTTAAAGTAGCAAATTAAAAATGCAAAAAAGAAACATGACATGAGAGCCAACTTGGAAAGCCCTTATGCCAAGTCATATATTTCTGAGTAAGGCTACGTCATGCAAAGGAAAAAATAAACAAAAGAAATAAGGGTTTCCCCCAAAAATGAACACACCAAACACATAAGGGATTTATGGATTTTGGGTCAATATGTTTGTTGCTCCAATGTTTTTACAAAAGAGCTAAGAACTGTCATCATTCCCCAAATACATAGAACTGGAAGAATGACACAAAGAGAGTGAAAAAAAAAGAAAAAAAAATCTAGTTTGGGTCAACATGGAAGAGACATTGTAGTCTCAACACTTTGCATTGTCCACAAAAGTAATAACACAAGCAAAGGAAAATGAAAAGATGAAATAAAATAAAAATATTTTGGGTCAACATGAAAGAGACATTTTGGTCTCAACGCCTTGCATCATCCCCAAAAGGAAAACACAAGAAAATAAAAAGTAAAAGGAAAAGGGACCTTTTGGGTCAACATGGAAGAGACATAGGGTGTCTCTAAACTTTGTATCATCCCCAAAAGGAAAAAAAAAACAAAAATGAAAAATTGAAAGCAATGTATGACATATAGAAGAATGAAGGTAGAAATAGAAGAATTTGCAAAAAGAGATAAAGAACATTAAACACACATTATGGGGGAACACATTACACACATGCAATCAAAGAAAAAGAAAAAAGGAAAATGTAAAATGTAAAAGGCTAGTAGGGAAAATGCAAGTCAACCATCTAATAAGTCATCTACCTCCCAATCATGTTTAGTGTATTGTGAGGGCAGTTGACTGTGCAAGGGGAAAATTTCAAGTGTCTAACTAGGGGTAGTGCTAGGCTCATCACTCTAGATAGGGGATATCTCAGTGAAGCTCATAGACGAGGAAAATAATGTATTTAATTCATCGTGTATCTTTTCATCAATTTTTGTTGTTTCCTAATCATCATCTAAGTTCATCACAATCAGATGATGAATGGTAATTTCCAATGAAGGATGTATCAGGAGTTGTTGTTGTATCAAATCATTTTGTTGTGATGGTTTTGTTGTATTATGTTGCAATGGGTTAGGAGGAGGAGGTCGGTTAGGCATTTCTTCTGGAAACTGTGGATTTTGATTTTTTTTTCTTCTACATGTAATTGACAAACAAGGAGATATGCCTACAAACTCGAGCACCATGGTTTCTTTTAATTCTATTTTGATGTTGTTTAGGAGTTAGAGTGGGTTGATTGATGATAGGCTCCTTTTCTTCCTGAGGGGGAGGAACACAAGGAATGGAAGGAGGTGGATCAATCAATTTCTCTTTAACTTTATAAAAAAATTTAATGTGGAGAGGCATGACGAGCTTGGTTTCATTATCTCTTGGGTGTTAAGATGATGAAGGTGAATTGTTTATTGTTGGTTGTGCAAAAGTTTGTAATGTTTTTTCAGGTTCAGATTCAGGTTGAAGAATTGTCTCATCTAAGATAGGAGTGTTGGAAGTTGATGGGGACATGTGGCGAAGAGACAATTCGGCTATTCATTTGGCTTTTAAATTATGATAGGCAATAAAAAAGAAGTCTCTACAAGGGGTGATGGGTTCCATAGGTTTAGGCCAAAAGGCTTCCAAGGAAAAATTACCTTTAGAAGACAATGGATTAAAGCCACTATGGTGTACAGTAAATATCTCATTGTCAAGTAGAAACTTCAAACATTTGGGAACGACTAAAGGGACAACTTTCATCGAGTGAAGCCAAGGATGACCTAGCCATAGACGAAACTAATCTGACTATGGAATGATATAGAATGTTACATCCAATGTTTTAGGTCCTATCTATAATGGGAGTATGATCAATCTGATCATAGGAATGTGCAACCATGATGTGTTTTAATCCATGCTTTTGGTTTGTCATAATCATCTTGATAAAGATCATGTAATACCAAAAATTATTCTGTGATTGCATTCCCATCATAGGTGGGATCTATTAATATCCCATTTTTGGGCTTATCATAGATGGGGCCAACCATGTAAAGAGGACCATTAGGAATATTTTTAAGTATATCATGAGAAGAAAAAGTAATATCAAGATATTTTTTAGTTTGGCCCTTATGAGGGATAACATCTATCATTCCTACCATTTCATCAATAATATTAGCAAGTGTAACATTTGGATTAATATCATGTTGTTCATCATTTGTATCGACATTCATCACATCATTGTTTGAAGGTTCACTGGCTTTGACAAATGAAACATTGTGTTTAGGAATTGGGTTGGTAAAAATTTGAAAATTCTAGTTGGGTGGGGCAACAGACAGATTTCCTTTAACATCAATACTTGAAATGGATAGATGGCTAGAATCAATGAGGTCTTGCACTAGGAATTTGAGATGCTTGTATTGTTCTGTGTCATGTCCATTTTGGAAATGAAAATGAAAATAAGCATTTGGTTTAAAGGTGGTGGGTAAAGCATTTGTAGGATCAAGTGGTTTGACTATAGGAAAAGTGATCATTTGTTGTTGTATCAGTTAATTCATTATGTTATGGAGGGTATCACGTAAATGGGTAAATTGTCTCTTCAGGTCTCCATAGGTAAAGGGCACAACTGCTTTAGTGACTACCACTTGAGTATTAACAAGTTGAGTTGGTTGTGGAGGAGGGGGACTAAACTATCAGAAGCCTTTGTTTGGTTTTCTAAAGTTTTGTGAGTTGTTTTGGTTGCTTTGTTCAAACTTCTCAGCTTGGCTAGAAGTGGACTTTGCATCATGACTAGTAACCGAGTTGTGATAGTCACAAAGAGTTGTGCATAAATGCATGAAAGAAGGAAATTTTATCATGGTCAATTTATCCTGAATGTGAGTTTACAAGTTTTCAATAAAAATCTTTTGGAGATGTGAATCAGGAACCTTGATATCTATTTGAGCATACAATGACTGATAGCGTGAAATAAAATCAGTTACATTTTCATCCACATTTTTTTTACACCTCATTAAATCACCCATTCTATTTTTGGGAGTCATATTAACTTGGAAATGACTTATAAAGGCATCAAAAAGTTCATTAAATGATTGAATGAAATGATTGGGTAAAGAGGAAAACCACTCCAAAGCAGTATCCTTTAAAGTCCTAGGAAATAGTTTAGCTATCAGTTTATCATCAAGGACAAAATCACTTCATAAGGTGGTATAGGCATTGACATGATTAGTAGGTTCTCCTTTACCTCTGTACTTCTCAAACCTAGGAATCGCAATTCCTTGTGGCATCGGTGTTCTTAAGATTTCCAAAGATAATGGGCTACTATGAACATAGTATGTGGGTGGTGCATTTTGGCTTTATTTTATGGTGGATATTTGTTGTTGCATGGAAGAAACAGTGTGGAAGAGTTGTGTTATGAGAGGTTTAGTGTAAGTGGTATGATTTGGAAGAAAGAATGATGATGGAGTGCAAGTAGTCTTAGGACAAGTGAAGGGGACAGTAAAAGGGGTGAAGGTGGTGGAGGATGGAACGTTTGATGCCACAAAAGAACTAGGAATGCTAGTTGAAATAGTGAAAGGAGTCATATAACTAACCTATTGCATGGTTGTTGTAACTTGAGTGGTATAGGTGGGTATGGATGCTACAGCGGAAGGGGGAGGAATGTGAAATACTCCTTGGCTAACCATAGTGTTTGATAGTTGATATGTGCTAGAGGTGGAAGAAGCATGTTTGTGATATATCTCAACAATTTCTTTCATAAAATCTAAGCCTTCATCACTTTCAAGAATTCGATGGATGTTTTCTATAGCGGGAATGGCAGTAGTTGAAATGTTTTCAAGACACAAGTTATGTTGGAGATGTGCTAAGTCCTCATGAATGTTAACTACTTTGTCTTGTAGAAGGGAATTAATGTTTGTGTCAACATGCATTGTAAGGGAAGTAAAAGGTGTACTAGTGGTAGTATCCATGCTTAATGCACCATTGTCAATACTAGGAGTAGGATCCCTAGATAACCCAATGTCCACAATGAATGTTCTATCACGAGAAATAATGAGTCAGGAACTTCGCATCACTAAAGTATTTTCAATAGGGCACCAAACACTCATATGAATACCAAAAAAGGTGGGGTGGATGCAAATACAATGAAAACTAGGAATAATAAAATAAAAATAACAAAAATTATGTAAATTGAAACAAGAATGTAGTAATAAAGAACAAAAAGGCAGAAAATACTGTGAAAATGACATAAATTGTTGTGTAGAAAGTACAACTAGATTGATTCGCTCAGGATGGCAAATGAGTCCAGGGGTGGATTTTTTTGTGATTTTCAAAAAAATTAAAATGATTTTTATGCTTTTGTGATTCCAAACTAGGATGCAAATGCAAAATTTTAGTATTATTAATATTTTGAAGTGCATAAATGAAATCTATATGAGATATTCACTAATGCAATGTTGGAAACCCTAGGATACAAAAACAATGAAAAAGCTAATGCAATGAGTCCTAGGATATAAATGTGGATGAAAATGAAAAAGATAATTTGCAATATGTAGGTTGACCAAAATGAACCAAAGATTTTTGTGGTCTAGGATGTTATGACTCTCTTGCTCAATTAGGGTGTTTCACCTAAAGGAAAAGAGATAGATCCCAAACAAAATATAGGTGGCTCAATCAAACTAATGCAAGTACAATGAAAATATTCCTAAATTTGATGATCTAATTTCAATGAGCTAAAGAAGTAGAATGATTATTTATGCAAAACCTAAGAAATATGAAGTGTTTGAAAACACAGTGTGATATGCAGTAATGAACTATAAATATGCACAAATGAAAACAAAACTTAATGAAATTGAATGGAGTGCACCTAGAGGCATAATGCTAATGCTGGGATGTTTTGGAATGTTTTATAAATCATTGTTAATGACCACTGGGACTCATTCATCATAGATGGTGAATTAGTCTAGGTTCTAGTAAATTTTGCTAAAACATGTTTTGGGATGCCGGGAACTGAAATCTTTAGAAATCACTTCTTTCCAACCTATTAGTGGGACTCATTCACCACTGATGGTGAATTAGTCTACCTACAAAAATTTGCAAATTCAGAAGTCAACTTTGTGGGTTCAGATCTGCACTTATCTTCTTGTTGGGTTGACATAACCAAATCTACATAAAATGGGCTAAATGATCTCTCCAAACTTGAATTAGGACTTATATTGACTTGAATAGATTTGATGACTTGTTGACCACTTTTCAACACCTATCTCTTTGTAAAATCTACCTACAAGACCTACAAACACACATGCAAAGAGGGGGAAGTGGTTAAGGGTTAGAGTATAGGGATTTCCCTTGGTCAAATCCCATTTTGGTAAGAAAACCCTTAATAAAGAAATGAAATGAGAAAGGAATGCTTAGAAAATAACATGCAAGTGTCATAAACTCACCAAAACCTTGTTGTTAAAGTCTAAAGATATGTCAATGGCTTCTCCAAGATGCTTGATAATTATTTTATTGAATGATTAAGGATGCTAGAATACTTAAATGCTATGATGGTTTGAATGCATGAATGAATGGGGGAATAGGGGTTAAAATGGATATAAAATTACTTACTTATACACAATTATGCCCTCATTTCCTAAAAATACATCACAGGCTGACCTAAGGTCTTAATGAATAAAAACCTAAAAGAAATTTGAATTTATTTTGAATTTTGTGTCGAGAAGGATTCATTCACCACCCATGGTGAATGGATCCCACTCGAGGCAAGCAAGTGGGTGTCATAAATTAAGTTGTATTTAATGCTATTTGTTGGGTTTATATTAAAAGATCACACTTAATTAAGGCCTATAAGTGCATAAAGGGGCCAAATAAAGCATAAGAAAGGTGTAATTAGTGGTGACAAGCCTAGAAAAGTGTGAATGTTTGTTACAAAACATTACAACACTTCAAAATAAGACTTGGTAAGGGATAAAAAGGGAATATTTATATGAAGTATATGAAGAAGAGTCTAGAAAAGTGTAGAAATGTGTTACAACAGTTCACAACACCTTCAAAAGACATCATAAATTTTTTATAATTTGAATATTCAAGACCTAATGTGAATGTATAAGTCAAATTACAACATTAAATCTAAGTAGAATAAGTCAAGCATCATAGGAAAAAAACCTAAATGACTATGAAAGTGTCCAAATATCTATTTTTCTATGATGAATTTAGCCCCTACTTTAGTTAGAGGATGAACTTTCTTCAAACTCACACTAAAGTAGCCACACATATCGAGAGGGATCAATCCACTTATGCTAGCAAGATGAGACATTAAAAATTAGGAGAGATGATCAAGCCCCTAGCATGAATATCTCATGGAAAACTAAACATAAGAACAAAGGAACACACATGTGAAAGCGAAAAAGAAAAGGGAGAGAAAAAAATAAAAATTCAAATCAAGCTTTGATCATTTGTCTAGCTAGTAGTGGATCAGATCTAGGTTGTTTGTCTGAAAAAGAAAATGCATACTCGCTCTAGGGCAACATAACTCATGGTTTTCCTTTGAGTGAGAAGGCCCAAAAGGTGAGAAACATACGATTGGTTGTTATGTACTCATAAACACACAGGTGGCTATGGGGAAAGTTGTGCCTCAGAATGGGCTTCCCGTTCAACCATATCAAAGTTATACCTCCTAATAACTTTAATAAAGTGCCACAAAGGAAAATGTTGGTTCATGCTTCATGAGACAAAAAAAAATTGTATGCATAGAAATCATGAACAATTAGGATGTCACCACAGGCACACAAGCTATGTTATGCAAGGTGGCCATATGAATGCAAAAGGAAAAATTCAAAAGATGTTCAAAGGAGTCATGTTTAGTTCATGTGAGGTCTATCACTTAGGGAACATAATTTCTAATGTCTCCAAGAGAGGACCAATCAAAGAATAGAATATTCACAACTTAGGGGATGCAGTGTGTCGCATCAGGCCACCAAGAGGAATGTAATATGATAAGATATATCACACTTATGAAGGAAATCACACCAAATGTCATCCACAAAGTGACAAACACGTCATATGGAACAAGAAAACTGCACTAAAAAACAAGAAAAATGCAAAATGAATAATGCCAATGTATGCCTCTACTTCAAAGGAATTGCTACACACCATTCTGTGAGCAATTACTTTAAAGTAGCAAATGAAAAATGAAAAAATAATCATGACATGAGAGCCAACTTGGAAAGACCTTATGCCAAGTCATACGTTTCTGAGTAAGGCTATGTCATGCAAAGGAAAAAAGAAACAAAATAAAGAAGGGTTGCCCCCAAAAAGGAACACACCAAACACATAAGGGATCTAAGGATTTGGGGTTAGTATGTTCGTTGCTGCAATTTTTTTATGAAAGAGCTTGGATCTGTCATCATTCCCCAAATACATAGAACTAGAAGAATGACACAAAGATAGCGAAAAGAAAAGAAAAATAAAATCTAGTTTGGGTCAACATGTAAGAGACATTGTGGTCTCAACACTTTGCATTATCCCTAAAAGGAAAACAAAAGTAAAGGAAAATGAAAAGATGAAAAGAATAAAAACAGAAACAAAAAATAAAAGAAAAAGGGACCTTTTGAGTCAACATGGAAGAGACATAGGGAATCTCAATGCTTTGCATCATCCCCAAAAGGAAAAAAAAAAAACAAAAATGAAAAATTGAAAGTGATGTACGACATATAGAAGAATGAAGGTAGATATATAAGAATTTTCACAAAGAGAGAAAGAACATTAAACACACATTATAGGGGAACACATTACACACATGCAATCAAAGAAAAATAAAAAAGGAAAATGCAAAATATAAAAGGCTAGTAGGGGAAATACAAGTCAACCATCTAACAAGTCATCTGCCTCTGAATCTTGTTTAGTGTATTGTTATGGTGGTTGACTATCCAAGGGGAAAATTGCAAGTGTCAAACTAGGGGAAGTACCAGGATCATCACTCTAGATAGGGGATATGTTAGTGAAGCTCATAGATGAGGAAAATATTGTATTTAATTCATCATGTATCTTGTCATCAATTTTTGTTTTTTCCTCATCATCATCTAAGTTGATCACAATAAGAGGACGAATGGTAATTTCCAATAAAGGGTGTATCAAGAGTTGTTGTATTAGATCATTTTGTTGTGATGGTTGTATTGTATTATGTTGCGGTGGGTCAAGAGGAGGACGTTGGCCGGGTATTGCTTCTCGAAAATGTGGATTCTGATTTTCTTTGTTTTCTTTTGCATGTAACTAACGAGCAAGGAGACAACAATGATTCCTACACACTCTAGCACCTTGGTTTCTTTTAATTCTATTTTGAAGTTGTTTAGGAGTAAGAGCTGGTTGATCCATGATAGGCTCCTTTTCTTCCCAAGGGGAAGGAATGGAAGGAATAGAAGGAGGTGGGTCAATCACTTTCTCTTTTGCTTTATAAACTTGTTTAATATGGGGAGGCATGATGAGGTTGATTTCATTATCTCTTTGGCATTTAAACGATGAAGGTGAAGTGTTTATTGTTCGTTGTGCAGAAGGTTGTAATGTTTGTTTAGGTTCAGAGTCAAGTTGAAGCATTGTCCCATCATTCCCCTGATTTTCACCCTAATTATTCCATTTAATTAAATAACTTTCAATTATTTAGTTAAATTCACTTTATTACCTATTAAATGAATAATTAAGGTTATTTGATTAATTTATCACTTTCACACTAATAATACCTCTTGATTAAATAATTCCCAATTTTTATTTAATTAAAAATCTTAAATTGCTTTCATCCTCATAATTAAATAATTTTCTTAGTTATTTATTTGGCTAATTTCCTCCAACTCTCCAACTTACACAAAGAATATTCTCTAACAGATATTCCCTTTTCAAATTAAAATTCTCCCCTCCAAATCAAAATATCTCCAATCTATTTCCATGAAATTAGGGATATTTTGGGCTCTCATGAATCCTCAACCATTGATCCTCCTTGATCTATATTCACCTCCTTGATTTACTCTCATAAAAATTGATCCTTAGATCGATCTTAACCATTGATTAGAATTTCCAAAATCTATAAAACAATCCTTTATCATCATGAAAATCATTCACAATCTTCATAGCTTCCTTACTCTCTAGAATTCTTTAGTCATTTCTTGATAATTTAAGAGCCTATTTTGTAAATAAAATTAAATCTCATATCAAGCTTTTGGAAACATGGATCATATATTCAATTGAGAAATCCATATAAGAATTATGCATCAATCCATAATGGGATTGAGGGTTTTCTTTGTTGAGTTGGTTAATTTCTTTGATTTTAGTTCAATTATTTTGATTAATCATTTTGAGTTGTTTGAAAATAAATTTCATTGAGTATAGATTTGTATGATCTCCATTGTTTGAATTCTTAGTGTTTTAGGCTCTAATTGATTCATTCATGCTTTTATCCATTCTTACTTACTTCCCTTATGAAATGTTGGCATGCACGATGGGACCCACATCCTAGATTAATCATTTTTGTGAAGTTTTTGTTGGCCTTGAAGGTCACAAAGATAGTTTGAAACTTGTGTTACAACATTGTGATGTGTTGTCAAAGCTCAATGCATCTACAACTCCAAAGTTTTGCACCTTTGTTTAAAGCTTGACACATCTAACTTTTTTTTTTCTATTTATTTGCAAGAAATAGTGCATCATCTTTGTTAAAGGGTGGCACATTTCCAAGACTTTGATTGATCTGTCTTTCAATAGTTTTATGACTTTGCAATAAAATTGTGCCTTTGTTCTAACTTTCTCTTTGTTTTCTTGAAGGAGAATTTGACACCTTTGTTGAAATTATGATGCATTTGGAAAAGGTCAGTTCCTTTGCAAACTTTTAGTGTGGTACCTTTTTTGAACTTTGATGCCTTTGTAAAGTAAACAATTCTTTTGTTTATTAATGTTTGTAGTTCAATTTTTAATTATTTATGTTGACTAACCTTTAACAATCCTCTATTTTTCTTGATTTTTCCTAACATTTTGTAGCATGTGACATTTTATGGAAAAGGATGCATGAATCTACTAAATTTGTGTTGTAGGTTTTAACTTAATCTAGGATTCATTTTCTCTTGGTGGACTTAAAATTAATCTCACACTTCAATTGGTGCAAATAAAATGAACAAACAAATTTTGTTTTCCCTTGGTGTACTTAAAATGAACCTCACAACTACCACTTTATTTTGGTGTACCTAAAATGAACTAACAATTTACACAATTCAATTTGAGATTAAAAATTTTCCAATAGCTTAGTGTTTTTAAAATTGAACCACATATCTGAATCCTTGGTGCACATAAAAAGAAATCTATTGTGTTTTGGTGAGTGGATACATGCGTGGGTATTCTCTTTCCTTGCGTCTAGTGCAATTTTGGAAATAAAAAACACCATTTATTTTTAATTTGTTTTATACCTTGAGGTATAGTGTTGTGTATGCTCTCCCCTCATAACTCCTAACAATGATCTTTGGGATAAAAAGCAACAGTATTTCTATTTATTTCAAAGTAGGAGACTTGTTTGGGGGCTTCATCACCCCAGGTTTTTATCTCAATCATGTTTCTTAGTGAGATATATAAAGGGGGAGAATGAAATTTGTATGCCAAGGAGTGGCTTTCCTCCTTCAAGCAAAGTGCCATGACCCTCAATTGACTGAGACATGGAGATAATGAGTAGAGAGGAGATGCCTCTTGACTTTGGAATATCATACAAGCTCTCTTTTCATGGTAGACCCCTACTACAAACTTGTAAAATATAGAAGCATAAGAGCCATTTGTAAATTTCCAACTTAAAGTTGTGCAACATACAAGTAACAATGTGTGAAGTTACTCATTAAGTACTAACCTTTGTTGAGGAAACATATATTCCTTGTTAGGATCTTTTCCTTCCAAGGTGACAGGTGTCAAAGTGGTACATGACCTTGGCATACTCTATTCACCAATTCATTGGATGGTATTCTATGAGCAGGCCTAATATAAGCTGATAATATGGAACTACCACTAAATTGTGATGTTTATGTATGGCATGTATTTATTATAAATCTACTTGTGATACCAATTAGCGTGGTCTTGTTGAAGAAGACATGTGAGAATATTCCAAACATCCAATTGAGCTAGTCCTACATGTTGTTTGTTGTTTTCAATCACTTTCTAGATCAATTAAACATAAAATTGACTTAAAAAATTCAAAACCCTATTCCAAAATTGCAAAAAAATTAACCTATGAGAAAAAGTGCCACTTTTGACTATCGTAGTGCGATGCATTTTTATGCAAATCAATACTTCTTTTTTATAAAAAAAAGTCCCTCTATTTGCATCTCAATGCCTTTTCACATCTCGATGCCTTTTTTTTAGAGAAAAAATAGAATTCTACATCTTGACACCTTTGATTCAATAGTGTGACACTTATTTTGTATCTTGGTGCCTTGGCAGGTATTTCATTGCCTTTGTATAAAATATTTCAATGCCTTTGACTCTATCTTAACACCTTTGACTGTTAGCAAAAAAATAGAAAACCCTAGATTTTTCTAGATCTTGAGTTTTGATCAACAAACATTGTAAAACTTGAAATTCATGCAAAATAAACTTGTAGTTATTGTAATAATTCAAAATAGAAGCAAACTCCACATTTTCACTTTGGACTATTCTAAACATCTTTAGTCATCATTGGATCAATTCAACCCCATTATCAATAGAAAACTAATCCATTCAAAAGAAATGACCTAGAAATTAACATAGCTCACTTTTTTGTTCAAATCTCTAGCATCATCATCTCTTAGTTTATCTTTTTACTCAAAAAATTGTCTTATTCTAGGTGCTTAGTTGAATTAGTGTCAAAATATTATGAATTAACTTGCTTTGGAGTCATTAGTCTACTCCCAAAGGTTGCAAATCTCATTATCATCCTCCTTAGCTTGGATTCATTTTTCTAGTACAAGAAAGGATCATCCCTAAAAACATGATAAATAAGAGATTTTATCCAAAGAATTTTTTTTCCAAAAGTTCAAGGTTTCATTCCATCCATTCATCCAAATGACATTCATGATTAGTCCAAAGAAGCTTAAGGTGTCTTTACTAGCTTTATTTGAGGCAACTCAATACCCCAACAAAAAAATATTCATACACTTTCAAAATCCATATCTCGTACAACAACTACAAATTTTATGGTCAAAACTAGATCTCAAAAGAAAATGAAGAATCTAATCATAGTGCAACAACTCAAGTCCCACTACCACATGTGCTAGTGATCAACAGTATGTAATTCCTAATACCAATCCTAAAGGATATGAAATCCCTTATCCAACAAAAACACAACCCAACCTAGTTGAAGTTGAAATGGTCCACATAGAAGACACCACTAACAAGCCTAGTAAATTTACTCTTGAAGAGATATTAGAGCTGCACCAAGATCCATCTCTCATTTGAGCATTAGATACCATGTTACGTGATGATCCAAATCAACACATATTAAAACTCACACAAAGTGGTGGAAAAATTCCCTCAAAAATTGATGTCAAACAATATAGGGATCAAACAACCTTTCCAAATTTTTTAGCAAGGAACCTTCCACAAGAAATTAAACCCTTGGTGCATCATATCATTGAAAAGTACCAAATCCTCCTTCAAAAAATGTACCAAGTAAACCTACAGTCACTTTACAATGAGCAGATCAAACAAAATTTTCAAATAAATATAACAATCTTCTATATAACACTCAAGGTCGAAAGACTCCAAGCAACCTAGGCTCACAAAATACAAACAGTCTATCCATGTATGTAAACCAACCCAATTCAAACATACCAAATTAAAATTTGATGAACTATGGGAGCAATCCATTTACCACACTGTCCTCAAAAAATATATATGTTCATCAACAACCCACTCAATAATCACTTCAACAACCACCTCAATCTCAACCTCAACAACCACCACAATATCAACCTAAACAACCACCTCAACAACTACTTCAACAAGAAAATCAATATCAACCGCAAACTCAACCACAATATCAACAAACCCCTCAAACTTAATATCAAAAACACCATCAACAACCCCCTCAACCAAATATCATCCCAAAAAACATTCAACCACAACAACAATATGTACCCACACCATAGTAATAACATCACCAATACATTAATCCTCAAATGAATCCTACTTGAAAACACCAAGAAAAATGGCATACCAACAACAACTTCAAGCCCAACAAAAAATCCATGCATAACAACAAGAAGTTACCCAACAACAATTACAAGATCAACAACAATTTCATGGTCAACAAGAGTTGCAAGGTCAACAACAATTACTTGCACATCAATAGTAACAAGCCATGCAACAAAATACCCAACCAAACATCATACCCCAATACTAATATGGACCTTACAATGTACCTCTTCCACCCCAAATTAATCCAACATATCAAATGATTCCCTTACCTTAAAGTAATCTCCAATATCAAATGGCTCCACAACCTCAACCTCCATATAATCCATACGTCACAAACCCATCTACATATCAAGATCCAAATCTATAAAACACTTACAATCCATTACCAAACATGTTACATCTACATATATATCCTCATAAATTCAAATGTTAACATAGAATATTCAAGATATACAATTGTGAAGATAAAATCATACACAGTTCAAGACTTATTTCCATACCCATTCGATAGAAGCATCACAATGTTACCCTTTCCACCAAACTTTGAAATTCCAAAGCTTGATAAATTTTAATGGCATGGTAACCTTGAAGAGAAGATAAGAGAATTCTATGTAGCTTGCATGGAGGTATCATATAAAAATTCCTATCTAATGCACCTCTTTCCACATAGTTTGGGTGGGAAATCTATTGAGTGTTTCTCACATCTACCACAAGGAATTAAAATGTTTCAAAAAATTATAGATTTTTTTGTAGCTCATTTACCCTACAATATTGATGCCAAAATTACCTTAGAGGAAATATACACTCTAAGACAAAAAAAGAGAATCCTTTGCCTCTTTCCTACAAATATGGAGACAAAAGGAAAGTAAGAGAAAATTACCAATACTCAAAAAACAACAACAAGTAGAGATCATTGCAGGTAATCTAAACATAGATCATTCCTTCAAATTGTGAATGCAATATGTAAAAACCTTTAAATAACTTATCTCTAAAGGGATTAACATTGAGAGAGAATGCATCACTAGAGGAGCAGTGCAAATATATATGAACAATCACTGACCATCTAGTTCAAGTGACAAAATCCCATATATGGGCCAAAAATAATAATATAACTAATGATGGTGTGGTAGACAAAAAAATTGTGATAAACACTCCATATCAATCAAACAAACAACAAAATAATCAACCAAATACCCAAAACACTAATCTGCCAATAGCACTGCCACCACTAAGACAACACAATTATCCACCAAGGTGCAAATACACTCTATTGGGAGAACCTATTGAAACAATATCATGTAGGTTGATTCAAACTAACTTAATAAAACTTCCCAAATTGAAAAATTATGAAGAGCCACAATTCAAACCTTCATGGTACAATGAGAATGACTACTATGAATATCATCGCAGCAAAGGACATAAGACTTCAAACTATACGAAACTTAAAAATATTATCCAATACCTAATTGATCATGGTGAAGTGAACATCGAGTAAAAACTTGGTACTTCTAGAAAAAATGACGAGAATATAAAAGAATCATATGCTAGACCATTATAAAGGAAACAATGTGGGAAAAGCTAAAACCTACAATAATGTTAATCTCAACTACAACATTATTTTGGGAAATGGATATTTTGATGACAATCATATATTCATTGTTGCTATCCAAGGACAAAATATTGAGTTTGGAGTCACCACATGAAGAGGAGAAGTTACCATTCAAGGAGCCCCTACAACAACAAGAGGTCCATAAAAATCCAATTCTACAAATTATAGCTTAATCAAACATCTTAAGAAGACACCAACCCAAATCTCCATTTTAGAGCTCTTAAGAATTTCACTAGCACATAAAGAAATTTTGGATTTAAATATTTTTTATCTTCATCTATACCTAATGACATATATACCAATTAGTTCCAAGCCTTGGTGGGGCACATTGAATCCACACATTTATTTGTATTTACTGAGAAAGATCTTCCATACCAGTTACCATTTCACAATTGAGCATTACACCTTGAAGTATATGTTCACAAACATAAAGAAAAAAAAGACTTGATAGATGGAGGTGTGAGATTGAAAATTTGTACCCTTCAACTAGTCAAACACTTCAGTTACTCTGAGGAATTAATCAAAAGAGAAAAAGGTATCACCATCATAACATATGAGGATAATGAATGAGATTCAAAAGGAACAATCAAGCTACCTATATAAGTGGGTCTAGCAATTGCAGAGACATGCTAAGGCTTGGATCTTTACTTTCCACATAATACTCTTTTGGGCCACCCATGGATCCATGCCATGTATGCCATACCATCTACCTATCATCAGTGTGTAAATTTTCCATACAATGAAAAAGAAGTTACCATTCATGGTGACCCTAAGACCTTTTACTATTGTAAAAGTATGGAGGAAAAATATCACAAATTTCCAAAAGTCCCAAACCATGATGTAGTTACACTTTCATCCTCCTATGTTGATCCAACAACACTTTATTCTTCATCAAAGAAACAACAAAAAATCCTTGAGATCAAAGTGTAGATACAAGATAACGGTTGTGGTGACTACAACCTCAAAGAAACATTCTATGTGGAAAAACTACCACTTTCTCCCAAATCATATGGTAAACCCCACCATATTGAGAAATTTACTAAAACACTCAAATTCAAACCATCTTCACAATATGGGGAGAATTGAATGTAGAGGTCATAGATGAAGGGGATCTTTCTAAATGAGTATACCAAGAGGAACATGAAGAACCTCCTCTTCCTATTGATACAAACAATAAATGTTATCTATTGACTAAAAACATGGTATATACAAGTACTAGTGGCCGTGGATTAAAGAAACAAGGTATATGTGAACCCATCATCCTAGAAAAGTAACCAAAGAAAAAGGTTTGGTGTACAACTCAAACAAAAATGTGATCCCTTTCATTAACGATATCTTAAATGATGAGGCTGAAGCTTCTTCTTGGTCTAGCCCATCTGATGACAAAAATATTGATGACTTACCCATGTTTATAATGAATTTATTCAAAATTCATCAATATACATGCTATCACCACTACATCCATCACAACTCCCATCCAAGACAATGAACTTGAGCTTATTTATCCTCAACTCATAGATTGGGACCAACAACAATTCTTGATTCTTGATTCATTTAAAAATGATGAGGCTACATAGAGTTCATGGGGTTTAGAGATGAAATTCCTTTTGGATATGACAAAGTGGATTTTAAAATTGAACTTGATACCCAAGTGTACTTCAGGGACATGATTGAATCCTTCAGTTGCAAAATGATGAATCTGAAAATCAAAACAAGATCCCAAGTGACAAGCAAAAAGTGGCAATTGCGGACTATGAAAAATTAAAAACATAGGACACATTTGAAGGTGAAAACCTCCTTAAGGAACCTAAGGATGAAGGATTCAATCTCCCTAAAGTCATAATGGATCAAGAAAATTAGTATTTATTGTGGAAGATGTGCATCTAGTGAATTTTAGGATCACCCAACAACCTCAAGTGATATTCTATGCTACATCCCTTGATGATGAATAATAACATAATCTAGCAACTTTCTTCAAAGAAAGGAAAGTCAATTTTTTTTGGTCCTATGTAGACATACTATGATTGGATACTTCATTAGTGGTGTATCACTTGATAGTACATCAAGATGTGAATCCCATGAAATAAAAGCTAAGGAAAATACATCTACAAATAAACCTCTTGGTCAAAGTTGAATTGCAGAAGCTACTCGATGTAGATTTCATAAGACCTATCGATTATCTAAAGTGGGTTTAAAACTTGGTATCAATATCAAAACCCACTAGGGGCATCTGAATATGCATGAAATTCAAGGGCTTGAATAGAGAATGTCCTAAAGATGAATTTCCATTGCTAAACATGGATATTATCATGGATCTAGCTACATGGGATGTTATCTCTCATGGATGGATTTTTAGGATACAATCATGTTGAACACACCTAGAGACAGAGAAAGGGTGAATCAGTCTTTTCTTAAACTTTAAAATAATTCCATTTTCAACTTAAACATCAAATAACATTAACTAAAAGAAGAATATGAAGGAAAGAATGCACCACACAAGGACACCAAGATTTTTATGTGGAAAACCTAATGAGGGAAAAACCACAATGAGAGTTAACTCATAATATATTTGAATACATATTACAATATTGTTTTAAGGCTTACTTCCTAAGGAAACATATTTCTCCGTAGAGGACATGTATTTTGAGGTGTACAACCCCAAGGAAATATATAAATACTTGTTGAGGAGATTCATTGTCTTAGAGTAGGATACATGATATTCTGAATTACAAAGTGACAACTTAAATTGTAGCATCAATGCATCTATCATATGTGGATGTGGAAATCCCCTTTTCACAAATTTTTATCAAATTAATTCCTTGATATTAATCAAAAATTATTTTTTATTCTATTTATGTCCTTTTCAACATCTCAAAACACAATCTAGGTCATCTCCAAGATGACCTTTAGATGAAATGTGTGACATTAAATAGGCTAGCTTCAAAAGAATACATTAAGAAGTGAAATGCATTTCATATCACAACACACAACATAATAGGGCCCAAAAGCATCACACCACATCCTCCAAAGAAAAATTAATTAATTAGGCTCAAACACAAATGAAGGAAACCAGATTGTCAACCCAATCAACAACAACACCAAAAAACTAGCAACTATTCAGCTTTACACCACTAGGGAAAAACCAAAAACTTCATGTGAACCAAGATATGAAAAATTTAGATTGTCAATAGCATCCTTACAACCTTATCCTAAAGAATTTGATCACTATGTGTTGGATCAAATAAAGAAACCTACTAAATAGACAAGAACATAGCATCTCAAACTAATTGTGACACATCAACACTTAGGATATTGCACTATGGTTCACCAAAACATCTGAAATGCATGTGGATGAATTCATACACCTCTCTAAATATATCCCCACATCCACACAACCATATCTATTACTCTAGAGGAATGAAAAGAATTTTGGTAAAATTTTGAGAAACATAACTCTATTTTAGTGTAATCCAGAGAACAACCAATCCTAACTTTTGTTGTAGAAATGTTTATGACAAGAAACCCTTGAGATAACCTCTTTGAAAATTTTCAAACTTAACTCCAAGGCCACACAACTAGATCATGCAATACAAGATAATATAGATGAATATACAAATATCCAGTAATAGGAAGAGATACTATTTAATCCTTGAACAAAGCCTCAACTTGGAAAGCATCATGCTTTTAGAAAATCATACTATCAACTTATGCATCTGCTAGATCTTCCATAATTACTTGCATCAAACATGTTGACCCCAAGTCTCTAACTATGTTAAACCATCTCTCTCAAATCTTCCACTATCTTATCAACTACACCAATCTATCTCTAATCATTTCTCAGCCTCTTCAAATTCTATACAAAATATTTATACAAACATGACCTCAAGTTGACATGAATGACAACACATATTGAGTTGATTTCAATGAAAACATATATTTCCAACAATATCCCATTTTTCATTGATGGAACCACACATATATATTTACAATTCATCTCTCCCCCTTTGAAATCAAGGGAAACATGCATAATAGTCTCATACTTATGACAACCCAAATTATGTGAAAACTCCCCATAATTTTATGATCTCTACCAACAAAACTCCCCCTGAGACAAAGATGCCCCAAAATTGATGCTATCTACATAAGATTTTAACCAAAAATGATACTGCGAGTATATACAAAACTAAAATTTTCCTATATATAATACTCTTACAACTCACTTAGAAGGTAGAATTCCTTTGTAGATTACCTTGAGTTGGGTAAGAGTAGATACCCAATTTTCTTTTGCTAAGGAAAGAATATGATTATGATATTTAGACTACACATATAAATCTTCAGCCTCATTCACACGTCTTGGAGTCTTCATCTTCTAATCAATATTTTCTACTTCAACTAGCTACTAGGATAATAATACAAGCCTCACATTAACTACTCTTAATAGGCTAAGTTTTTTCTATATCTTCTCTCTCATCAAGAAGCAACAACAACTACAAGTGAATATTTTCTAATTGTGCCCTAGTTAATCCATCCTTGTCCTTTGAAAAATCATATATCTTGGCCATTTGAGTAATTTGTGACATAATGGAGTCAATATGATCTTTGATATTTGTTGATTATAAAATCTTGCGCCTCTCCAATTAGCCTTATGGGAAATTTAGTGAATGAGGGACCAAAATGTACCTCATTGAATGACCTCTAATATTTTTAAATAATTTCAGCTCTTCTTTATGTTTGGAGAAAGAGGGATAGAGAGAAATGAAAAAGAAACATAAAGATGGTGACACACCAAATCTTTTACAACATTTCAAACTTTAACTATCTCTTACAACTAATGAAATGGACATAGAATGCCACAGATCCTTCATTGTTGTGAAGAGAACAAGTAGCAAAGGCTAGAGAAAGCACAATACAGTCTTTCAAATCTCCCAATGGGAAGCATCTACTAAGGTCCAACAATAATAAGAAATTGTAAAGATTCACAGGAATATTTTAGATATTCACAAAATCCCTCCTCTTTTACAACATAGTATTGAAAAATGATGTATCCTTTATAGAAAATGAAAGAGTATGATGGAAATGATCCAATCTTAGAAAGATAGCATTAAACATAAAAGATAATAACATGTAAAATAATCATTTAGAATATCTACGTAAGGATTTAACACAATGCTCTCAACATAAACGATATATGAAAAAGAAACATGACAAAGGCCATAAAATGCATAATACCAAATATTTCTTCTTGATAGATATAATTCTTATGATAAATTAAATGAAAAAAAGGTCGGATGCCAATCTGATTAATAGTCTCAACAAATATAACATGCCAGAGAGTGTGAATAGTGAATTGTGAAATCTCCTATCCCTAAGAAATTAAAACTCCTTATAAACTATCATCTTTTTAAAGATTCACATGAATCTACGCAATTTTGAAAATTTTCCCCATAATTAATGCCTAATGGGACTCATATGCCACTTTTGGCATATGAGTCTCGTGTGGCCCAAATTCAAATTTTATTCAAATTCTTGATGGTATTTTATCCTCCTAGATCTGATGTCAGCTTGTAGTGTTGTAATTCAGGAAATTTGGCATAAACAAGTATAAATACAAGGTTATTTCACTCATTTTACACCTAGCAAGTTGAATGAGCATCCTTATAGAAAATTTGAGTTCACAAGAGAATTCAAGTGTTTTCAAGAACATTCAAGAGTCTTCAAGAGATGATTATCAAGTGTTTTGGAGCATAATTCAATTATCAAGCATCTTGTCAAAGTCATCGTGCATCATGTTTGTTTTTAAGCTAACAATTGTGATGTAGGGTTTCATGATTCAAGCTAGCATTCAAGTCAAGATCTATCACATTCAAGAAATAGTCAAGATCTACATCCATTGGAGCCACTTCATACATGTTTGCAACACTTTATTGGTAGGTTTTGGTGAGTTGTAACATTGCATGTTGCTCATTCAACATTCCTTCATTTCATTTCATTACAAGGTTGGATTACCAAAACGGGGTTTGACCAAGGCAAACCCCTTTCCACTAACAAAACAACATTTTCCCTCCTTTTAGTGTGTGATTTACAGATCTAGGTTGAAGACATATTGAAGAGAAAGTCTGGAGAAAGTTTTCAAAGTGTTCAGAGTTTTCAAAGTTTTCACCTTCATTGGAGATCATTGAAAGACATCTATAGGTTGCAAATCATAGATCTAGACCTAGAAATCAAGTGGAGAAGACAAATCAGAGATTGAAGGGAAAATTCAGACTTTGAATTTCCAAAAAAGTCTAACTAGACTGGTATGCCACTTCTAGCATATGAGTCCCAATATAGTGAAATTTACATTTTTTAGGAGTTCCAAACATATCTCTACCAAATTTTTGTTCCTGCCCAAAAACCCTAATCTGGGAAGTTAAGTCACCTAGACTGGCGTATGTGTCCCAGTAGACATTAATTTCATTTTTTTCAACATTTCAAGTCTTCATTCAAACCTCTTCAGATTCCCAAGTGCACACCTTTGATTTCTCGGCTTTTTGTTTTGATTTACATGCATTTTTAGGTCATATAATGAAGTTTTACATTACATTAGGTTTAAACATTAGATCTTGCATTTCATTATTCTTTCCAAGCCCTAGCTTGGAGATTAACCCATCTTTAGTTTCTAATCAAACCCTAGAAAATCCCTATTACAGATCTCTTTACCATTTACATCCTTGGATTGAGATCTCTAGGGTTTCCTTGAGTGAAACTTGAGTGACATAGGAGGAGCCCACTATCTTCCCATTTCTATTGTTTCTAGTCCTAAGGTCTAGGGAGGACCCATTCACTCATGGGCGAATGGGTCCCAAGTCCATAAACCTAGGACACACATTGCTTATTGTGAAGTGTTATGTTAAGCCATTAATGAATGTTGGGTTTCCTCTTTGGAAAATAAAATTAAATGGGCTTGGAAAATGAATTAAAGGGCCAATTAACGCATAATTAATCTCAACTAATTAAGGGATCCACAAATAAGTGTGATAGTGTAAAGGGATACACCTCACAACACTAAATTAAGTCATAATTAAGTCTAATTTAACTAGGAGATCCCAAAAAAGTGAGAAAATGTAAAGGGATACATTTTACGTCACTACAACAATAATCAATACATAGTCCCCATGTGTTGTCTTTCTTTCTAGCTAAAACAATTAGACTACCACAAGGGGATGCACCTGGTCAAATATGGCCTTTCTGAATTAGTTCCTAAATCTATCATTTGATCTCATCATTTTCCAATACTAACCTCTTACACAATGGCATATTTGGTAAGGGTTTCCTTGGAATGATATCAATTGAATACTTTACCTGCCAGTGTAGTGGAACTCTTGTTCCTATGAAGTGAAGATATTCTAATATTTTTCCAAAATTGTATCCATTTTTTTTTAACAGAGGTGGTTGTTGTTACAATATTACTATTACCTATGACTTTCTTCTCTTATTTTTGTCATATCACTAATAGTGCAAAAGCTCCAATATGGGAAATCAATTGCCTACATTGCTTTACACTAATTAAAGAAGCATATTTTGCAAGACCTGGCTCAAGAATTTAATACTTCCATTCTCCCACCTTGATAATAACACTGTGTGGCCTTGATTCATATATATCATGGTGTTGATATATATGGTTGTCCCAGCAACACATCACATACATCCAAGGGTGCTACATTGCAAATGACTTCATCTTTGAATGGTTTGATGGAATATGATAAAAGAAACTATTTTTTTTATCTATATATCCCTTCCTTGACAAACCCAGCCCATGGATTATGGTTCTGGGTGAGGTTGAGTATTCATATTTAATTGATTCTTCTAACTTTAACTATCCACTATGAAGTGTAGATCCTTTCCATTTACCCACATTTGTGAATGAAATAGATGTTCCTCATCTTTCCAGCATATGATTTTTGCAGTGGCAATAGTGGCATATAAATCCAATTCAATAATCAACTCCCCACTCTACTATTCAAAGGTGTTTGTGGAAAACATGTCAATCTTTTGATTTTCTTCATATGTTTTTGTCATCAAATTTTTAGCAGCCATGTAATCCCTCATATCATGTCAAGAATTTTTATGAATATGACACCACATATACCTGGATCCTTTTTTTTCACTCCTATGTTCCACGATGTTGATTGAGGATTTGTTGGTGGTACCTATTTTCCTTAGAGTTTTGCTGCTACTTTCACCCTTGGATTTATTATTTTAAAAGTAATCTTTCATTCCTTTTTGTTTGAACTTCTCCTTAATTTTTGTGGCATATTTATAAGCAATACAAAATGTTTTAATGTTTAAAAAGGACATCTCTATTTCAATGTATCTATGTGTTGACATGGAAAAAGTAACCCTTCTACTTTTTCTTCCTGTTTAGGCCCTCCTTGTGATTTTGGCTTGATTTTTCCTTGATTTAATGTTGTAATTTGGATAACACATTCAGATTACGTCCTAGACCCTAGAGAAATGAATAAAATGCATGTCTTGTAAAGGTGTTCTAAAATATTTTCACACTTCTCAAGACTTAATGAAACTGTTCTTCCCTTAGTTCAATGTTATAAAATGTATTTAATTACATCTTCACATTAATCTAGAAATCTTGTAAGTTAAAACTAATTCTAATCTAGTGGTGTAATGTGTCTTACACATTTACATTGGATGTTGTGCCTTTCTAGGCTATGTGGACCTCATTTTAATGTTGTAAAGTGTATTTAATCATAATTTCACATTGAAATTTGTGTCCCCAGCCCTAATTACCCTTTACATCATCATTAATAGGCCCCTATGGACCCATATTGAGCATCCTAAGGCTTTATTTGATCAAATACCCAATAAAATCATCATAAAAATTGAAATTCTTCATTCCTCGACAATCTAGCTAGAAAAAGAGCCCCTATGGGACCAAGTCACCCATCTAAGAAAACTAATCCCATCCAGGTGGGACTAAGTCACCCAACTTGGAAACTTAGTTCCATTTGGGCTATTTTAGAGGTTTAGATGGGAAAAATTGGATTTCATTTTTATTTTTCCTTCATGTCGGCCTTGGGGATCAAATTAATGGGAATTTTACATGCATTGCCTATAAATACAAGCTTCTAAACCCTAATTCAAAAAAAAAATTCAACATTCATTCATCATTCATCATGCATTCAAGTCAAGCAAGCTAGGGTTTAAGCATTTTAAGTCATCAAGATAGCATTTTTTAGACATTCAAGGGTAGATTTTTCATCTATTGCTATAGAAATTCAAGATCTATCATCATGGAAAGTTTCCAATTCCATTATTTCATGCTTCATTACATTTTTTCTTCATTTTGGTTTAATTACCTAAAAAGAGGTTTGACCAAGGAAAACCCTCATGCTCTAACATTCAACATTTATCTCTCTTTCCTTGTGTGTTTGCAGATTTAGGTATATTGAAGACTTGGAAATCATTAAATATTAAGTTACAAAGTTGTTGAAGACATCTCCTTGTTGGCTAGGTAAAAATCTACACAAAAAGTCACTTACACTAATGAAAACTAGAGTTTCAGAACTTGACACTTGGAGGAATAGAAAGTGCAGACAGAGAGCTTTTGTTTCCACTTTTAGATTTTTAGAAAATACAAAGTGCACTAAGTCACCATAAATGGTGACTTAATCCCACTGTACCCATTTTTTAGAATTTTTTGTAGATCTGGATACCAATTTGGCTAAAACAGGCACCAGTGCAGTTTTCCAGATCTGGGACTAGGTTGCCTAGAATGGTGTAAGTGTACTAGTAGATCAAAATTTTAGATTCAGCAGCATTTCCAGTCTCCATTCCAGTTTACAACACATTTCTAGGTGTTCCTCTTTAGGTTCATTCATTTTTTTATTATTTGTTTACATTTCTAAGTCTTTTTTCATACATCACTGTGTTTTCAAACAAGGTGCATTTCTTTAGTTTTCATTTAATAATCAATATCTTTTATCAATTTTCTACATGTAGATCATTTCATTTAGACATATTTCCATCATAATTTCATTAGTTTTGAGTGGGGACATTGCACAATTTGGCCTACCTCTCTCCTTTTAGGTGAAAAATCCTAGAAGTGTTAGAGAGCCTTGTGGTGCCAAAATCTTTTTCCACATTTTGGTGAACCCAACCTTCGAACATCACAGTTTCTAATTTTTGAGTCCATCATCATCCTAGGATTAGCTTGCATTAACTTTTCATTAGGTTTTGCATTGATTAACTTGCATTCTAGGGTTTCAAAATTTATATTGGTGAAAGTGCATATAGGTTGTATTTTTGCATCTTAAATCAATGAATTTTTTTGAAATTGTGCATTTGCATCTTAGGTTTGCATCATACAACACATAAAACATCAAAACCAATCAAAAAAATCTAAACTTTTTGAAAATAATCACCACTGGGACTCATTCGCCACCTTTGGTGACTTAGTCCCTTTATGCCCCTAAAACTACCTTTTAGAGAACTAAAAACCTTGTTTTAAAGCTTCTATTTGCTGCCATTACCTATCTATATCAGTTGGTTGAGTTTCTGTTACATGCTTTTCATTAGATCTAGCTTAAATTGGCTAATTTCATGCATTGTTTAATTTCAAGTTTGCATTTCCAACATTTCATCTTTCAGGTTGTTGTGTAATGTAATTAGAAAATTACCTGTTTCACATTTGAAAATTACATTTAAAAATTTCATTTTAAGTCATTGCATTGCACTTTCTTTACTTTATCATGATAACATGTTTTCTTTCAAATGATGTGGCTTTGATTCAGTTAAAAATGGATTGCATAAATACATCCCCTCTTATGAATTCAATTTTGATTACGACAATGAGGTCATTAAGAAACATGCTAGTGTGTTGTAGAAAATTGGACCCTCTTGAGAAAAGAGACAATTTCATGCATAATTGGACCCACTTTTGAGTCCCTTCACATTATTCACCCTTCAAAACAACATTTATAGGCCCCTTAGACCCATTAATTTTGATCTAGAGGCCTATTTTACTTGAGAAATCACATAAAACCCGACAAACAACATTTACTTAGATCATATCTTTAAAACCCACCTTCAAATAGCAATAGTGGGACCCATTCGCCATCTTGGGTGAATGAGTCCCCTCTGGTGTGACCCATTCGCCAAGGGTGGTGAATGAGTCCCCTTTGAGGGAAAATTCAAATTTAAGTGGGGATTTAATCAATTTAACTTTCATTTCTGGTGAGTGTCGACCTCTTAGGTCTAATTAATAGGAAAATAAGGTTTTTTTTCTTATAAATACTCATTTTAAGTCATTTCACACATCTTTTTATCATCTCTTCTTATCTTTTATCATTTCTCAAGAGAAATTCATAAAGTTAAGTCTTCCACAACAAGTTTCATTAGCAAAATTTGAAGTTTTAGGGCAACAAACTAGGGGTTTTGTAGGTCTTGAATCTCACTTATCTTGTCAAGATCCAACATTGTAAAGGATTGATGATGGATTCCTATGGTGAATCATGAAGAAATATAGGGTGAAGAGGTGCAAATAGCCACCAAATCACACCTAAGGACTTGGTTTCCTATTGATTCCATCTTCCATTTTCATTCTATCTTTAGATTAAGGTTTACATCTTGTTTTTTTATCATTTCCATATCATTTTATTCCTATTTTTCATATGTTTTAAGGTTTCTAGGGTTGATATCTTGCATCATATAGATCATTCTTGCATGTCTTATTCTAGATCAATAGAATAGGGTTTTTGTTATGATTCAAAATTTCCTAGTCTTTAACACATCTAAGGCTAGGGTTTAAGCCGATTTTTCTCCATTCAAGGTTTAATTACCCAACTAGGGGTTTGACCAAGGAAAACCCCCCATTAGACAAACAATTTGGAGTTGTTTTGCAAGAATTTTTAGAGATCCGAAGTTGGGTTTCTGTTATAAATTGTTGTATAGGTGTCAAGGTTTAGGGGTGAAGTTTGAAATTGCAAAAATTTGAAAGTGGACTGATTCACCATGCATGGTGAATGAGTCCCTCTTGAGGTGAAAATTTGAGTTATATGCAGTTCCAAGTCCCCAACTGTCATAAAATAGATTCTTTGCAAAAAAGTCTTGATCTAGGACTGATTCACCCAAGGTGGAAAATGAGTCCCAGTCAGCCCATATTCAAGTTCCATAAGTTTTCCATATTTTTTTCCAATCATCTACAGTTTTCCAGGTGCACACATTCTGAGAAACAACCTTTTCTTTAGATTAATTTTCATTTTTGTTCATTCTTTCAAACGTTTTGTAAACAACATGTTTTCAAACAAGGTATAAATCTTAGTCTTGCATTCATATTTAATCATTTAGATCATTCAATTGCATTTAGTTTACTTCATTTAGATTATACAACATTGCACATAACATAATTTGAATGAACTAGTTTGCATTTTTGGCCCTACCTCTCTCCTTTTAGGTGAAAAACCCTAGAAGAGTTAGAGAATTCCTAGAGAGACAAAAATCTATGGTTCAGTTAATCATCAAACCCTTGACAAAATCCTTACTATTACATTTCACATTGGTGAGAATGGTAGTTTAGATAATCATAACAATCATACTTGTTTTTCTCCTGACACCTCTCCTATTAGTGACAAAGTTATCTTGGTGATAGAAGATACAAGCATTGATGGTCTTGATTGTCCCTCTCCTCATTCCCCTTTGGAGGATATTGGACAACAAGAACATGAGATTATAGAAAAATTTCTAAACATCACTTTACCTAGTCTCCATAACCATGATAATCAAAATTGTATATATCCTAATATCCCTCCTCAATGCACAAAGGATAAATTGGTGTTAGAAGATATACCTATTAAGAATCATGAGAATGTTGATCCTCCCTTCCCTAATGCTCCTACCATTTGGGAAAATCTATTTGAAAATCATAGATGTCCTTCTCTTGATGCCTCCCCCACTTGTGATGCAACTACTTTACAAACTTCAACCTTGGATGAATATATTACAAGCTCTCCTACTACTGTAGATAATATGGCTAATCAAATAGATTTTTCTCCTAATTTCCCCAAACAATAAAATCCAACCATTGATCGTTCCTCTACTAGTGATGAAGTCATTTTAGAAGAACCAACCCTCTAGTGTCAAGAACATGTGGTTTGTAGTTATCCTAAAAACTCTCCTCCTAGGGAGGATATCATTATGCAAGACAAGGGTAACAATGGAAATAATGATATTATGCCCTTATAAGAAGATGAAGAGACCATGTTAGAATCTCATTCACCAAGGGATGTTAATATTATTCAAACTCAACTCATCCTTTATCCCCCTTCACACAAACCTCAAACTCCAAACAAACCCGAACTTGTCTTTTACCCACCTAAGAACAATGTTTCACAGCAACTGAGTCATAATATTGTTGCTCATACATATCACACTAGAAACAATCCACAACCACCACAACCCACTCCAACACCATTACCTTTTCCTAATCCCTTTTTTCCTCGAGATCCTCGATTAAATTCACACATTAGGGAGTATGATCTTGTTGAACAACTTAAGAATACTCCTGCTAAGATATCCCAATGGGATTTAATTCAGAATTCACCTAACTATCACACTATGCTTCAAACAGCCTTACAATAATTTCCTATCCCTTCTAATGCTCAAATGAATGATATAGCAGCCCTAATTCAAGTATTGAATGCTGACATTGTTTTCTACCAAAGTGAACTCCCTTCTTTGGAAGTGCAAAAACAAAATTTTTCTTTCATGATCATATCTCAATACAAATGAAAAGGGATAAAGATAACTCTTGTCGATACTAGCTCTACCCTTAATGTGTATAGTGTGAGCCTTCTGGATAGGCTTGGCATTGATAAATCAAACATTCAACCTGATTCTTTATCTCTTAAGGGATTTGACAATGTCAAAAAGAAACTGCTTGGGGTGATCATTTTACCTCTTACAATTGGAAAGGTCACATTGGACACAAAAATTCATGTTCTGCCTCATGAAATTTCATGTAATCTTCTTTTAGGTAGACCATGGATTCATGTAATGAATGGGGTTCCTTCTACTCTTCATCATAAAATGAAATACATCTACAAAAACAAAGTGTACAAACTTGACACTAATCCTGAGCCTTATAGTGTCTTACAACTTGAGAAAAAAAAATCCCTTGAAAGATTAACACCAACCACACAAGTGGAACCTATGCACCAAAATGACAAAAAAAAAATTGAACAAGTCATGAAGCTATTAGTTGATGATTGGGGTTCCTTAGATTTCACACCAACATTCATGGGAGAATAAAATATCATAAACAAGGCCTTTAACAAGGGAAACAAAAAAGCAGTCATTTTAGCACAAAAATTAGAAGACCCTTTGAAATCATCCACCTTAACCACTTCAAAACATAAGACAACAAATCACACCACAAAGTTTGAAGAACTCAACAACGAACAACCACCAGATCTAGAAGCAATGAAAAAGGTTTATGGAAAAGGTTATGAAATTATGAAACAACTTGCATATAGTGGAAAAGGTGTGGTGCTAGAGAACAAGGTATCTATGTCCCGATTGAACCTAACACACAAGAAACAACTCATGGTCTTGGTTAATATCCTTTGATAGAAAAAAAGAAGCCCTCACTTAACATCAACACTATCACACAAGATTCTTCTAAGTCAACCTTAACTGTAACGCATCCTGAACTGATAGACACTAGTGGTCTTGAAAGTTATCCTTTGCAAGAAATGAAACAAACAAAGCCATCTTTGCTTAATGTCAATATCATCTTGCACAATACTAATTATTTGAGTTTGTTAGATTTTACACCCTCTTGTAACGGAGAGAACAAAATCTTGGCATCTCAAGAGTCTTGTGTAGGCATGACATCTTGTACTAAGGAAGAGATATCTTTGTCGCACACTACAAAAAAACCTTCTACCATTGATCAAGAGGGTATCTTGTCAAGACTCCTCCAAGATAACTTGATATCCCTTCCTCCATGAACTTGAAAGAAATTTTATTATAGGACTTCATTTTATGCATATACAGAGTCCATGGTAATTCCACTAATGAATGTAAAGCTTTGAGTAGTAAAATCCAACATCTTAGGGAGTTAGGTGCTCTTCTTTATGTGGGGGCACCCCATTCCTCTAATTAATATCGATTTTCACCTAGCATGCATTTCATCAATCATTTCGGGTCACCCTTCTCTTGCACTAAATGGGGGAAAGGGGTTAGTTATCCTTGTCCTCATATGTCATTTGTTGTGCCTCTTTTTTCTATTTGTTAACCTTTCATGAACATATAAGAGAAACTTGGGATGTGGACAACATACCTTAAGCTAGCTTGCATGTGACATACTACCTTTTTCATGATGTAGCTTATCGGAAACATATGACTTGGCATAGGGATTTTTGAAAAAGCTCTCATTCCTTCTTCTACTTTAAATAAATTTCTCACAATAATGGTGTTAGAAACCGCTTTAAAGTGGGGGCATTCATTGAAACTCACATTTCATTGTGTGATTTTCTTTTTCTTGTGATTTCCTCTCTTGGAAACATTAGGTACGATGTTGCCCAGGATGAGACCTTGCACTTGCCCTCTCTTGGAAACAAGATGATACCATTTGCACTTGTCCTCTCTTGGAGACATTAGGCACAACCTTCCCTAAGATTAGACCTTGGAAAAACTAAGAAAATTTCCTTTGAACATTCCTTGCATTTACAATGTCTATGAGTTTCAAGCATAAAAATTCTTGCTTATCTCATAGAACTCAAAGATCATTTTTTTGTGGTACCTTATTAAAGTTATCAGGGGGTATAACTTTGGTATGGTTGAGTAGGAAGCCCATTCCAAGGAATCACTTTCCCCATAGCCACTTGTGTGTGTGAGCACATATCAGTCGTATGTGTCTCACCTTTTAGGACTTCTCACCCGACAAACAACCAAGAGTTTCGTTCCCTTAGAGTGAGTATGAATTTTTGGAAAAATGGCCTAGATCTATTCCACATCGTGTTGAAGAAATTGTCAAAGCTTGATCCACCTTTTTATTTGATTTTTTCGTTTTTCTCTTCCTTCTAGTTCTTTCCATTGCATGATCGTGTATCTTGTTTTGCTGCAAAACATTCACCTTGTGCATTTCCTCTTGTGCTTATGTTTTTCTGACTTAGGATCCTAGATCCTAGGGGCTAAACCACTTCCTTCATATTTTTCATCCTAGACCATCTACATGGGTACGATTGGACCCTCTTGAATGTCTACTTTAGTGTGAATTTGAAGCAAGTTCATCCTCTCACTAAAGTGGGGGCTAAATGTGGACATGAAAAAAGTAACCCTTCTACTTTTTCTTCCTGTTAGACCCTCCTTGTGATTTTGGCTTGATTTTTTCTTGATTTAATGTTGTAATGTGGATAACATATTCACATTAGGTCCTGGACCCTAGCAAAATGAATAAAATGCATGTCTTGTAAAGGTGTTCTAAAATACTTTCACACTCCTCTGGACTTAAAGGAAATATTCTTCCCCTAATTCAATGTTATAAAATGTATTTAATTTCATCTCCACATTAATCTAGAAGGCTTGTAAATTTAACCTAATTCTAATCTAGTGTTGTAATGTGTCTTACACAAAACATTGGATGTTGTGCCTTTCTAGGCTATGTGGACCTCATTTTAATGTTGTAAAGTGGATTTAATCACACTTTCACATTGATATTTTTGTCCTATCCCTAATTACCCTTTAAATCATCATTAATAGGCCCCTATGGTGCCATATTGTGCATCCTCAGGCTTAATTTGATCAAATACCCAATAAAATCATCATGAAAACTAAAATTCTTCATTCCCTGACAATCCAATAGGAAAAAGAGCACCTGTGGGACCAAGTCACCCATTTGGGTGAATTAGGCCCATCCAAGTGGGACCAAGTCACCCATCTTGGTGAATTAGTCCCATCCAAGTGGGACAAAGTCACCCAACTTGGCGACTTAGTCTTATTTGGGCTATTATTGAGGTTTGGGTGGGAAAAATTGGATTTGAAGTTTATTTTTCCTTGATGTGAGCCTTGGGGATTAAATTAATGGGAATTTTAGATGGATTTCATCTAAATAAAAGCTTCTAAACCCTAATTCAAAAAATAAATTCATTATTCATTCATCATGCATCATGCATTCATGTCAAACAAGATAGGATTTTAGCATTTTAAGTCATCAAGATAGCATTTTTCAGACATTCAAGGGAAGATTCTTTATCTATTGTTGTAGAAATTCAAGATCTATCATCATGGAAAGTCTTTAATTCCATTATTTCATGCTTCATTACATTTTTTCTTCATTTTGGTTTAATTACCTAAAAAGGGGTTTGACCAAGGCAAACCCCCATGCTTTAACATTCAACATTTCTCTCTCTTTCCTTGTGTGTTTGCAGATTTAGGTATCTCAAAGACTTGGAAATCATTAAAGATTAATTTGTAAAGTTTTTGAAGACATATCCTTGTTGGCCAAGTCAAAATCTACACAATGAAACTTACAGTGCCAAAAATCATAGTTTTAGAACTAGACACTTGGAGGAATAGAAAGTGCAGATTGAGGGCTTTGGTTTCCACTTTCAAATTTTTAGAAAATCCAAAGTCGAATAAGTCACCATCAATGGTGAATTAGTCCCACTATACCTATTTTTAAGAAGTTTCTATAGATCTCGATACCCATTCGGCTGAAACATGCTCGAGTGTAGTTTTCTAGATTTGGGACTAGGTCGCCTAGAATGGCATAAGTGTCCCACTAGGTCAAAATTTTAGATTTAGAGGTATTTCTAGTCTCCATTCTAGTTTTCAACACATTTCTAGGTGCTCCTCTTCAGATTCATTCATTTATGTTATTATTTGTTTACATTTCTAGGTTTTTTTACATACATCATTGTGTTTTCAAACAAGGTGCATTTCTTTAGTTTTCATTTAATAATCAATATATTTTACCAATTTTTTGCATTTAGATCATTTCATTTAGAAATATTTCCCTCATATTTGCATTATTTTTGAGTGGGGACATTGCACATTTTGGCCTACCTCTCTCCTTTTAGGTGAAAAATCCTAGAAGTGTTAGAGAGCCTTGTGGTGCCAAAATCTTTGTCCACACTATGCAACCCACTTTGATATTTTAACACTCGATGATTCTTTGAATCTTGGATGTCAAGCTTTGTTGATAAATCATGAAACTTATTCATGTAATCCTGGATTGTTTGGTCTTTCTTTTATCAAAGCAATTACCACCCCATACATTTTTCATCATATGTATCTTCAGGGTAATAATCTTTTACATGATGAATTCAACAAAATCCCCCCATGTAGGTTCTTCCTCTATTACAAAATTGTTTCATCTTGATGTAAGTTTACCTTTCCATGCTCACTTCACATGAGCTACAGCTTTGTAGAGAGAAAGTGTTATCTTCTCAGCATTGGAAAAGTTGTTCACAAAGAAGCATCTATCCAACTTGGTTAACAAGTCATCCAAAACATTTGCATCAATTTTTCCTTTGAAATTTAGAATATCAAAATTCACCTGCACTTTGAATGAAGTGTGGTTGCTAAATGATTTATGGTCTACATTTGATGTTTGGTATCTTGAAATATTCAAGAGAATTGGATCATCACTTCTTCCCTTTGTTTGTTCAAGGCTTCTTCCACCATGGTTTTGGTAGGGTCTAATGATTTTGGTTCTAACACCTTTGACTAGTTACATCTCAAAGGGAGGTAGATAGATGGATTGTTTCTCCAATCCCCACCATGGATATCTAGATTGTGTGGAATGTGACATAAAGGAGCATACCCACTATGATACCAGTGATCTAAATTCAACAAGGAATTGAAATTACAACACTAGGTAAGCAAAAACCTACAAGTATTGTAGACAAATGGATAATTGCATAACTCATAACAAAAGAGTTGTTTACATCCAAAATTCCCATTAAATTATCCAAGAAATGATTTTTATACATCAATCTAGAATTCCAACAGTCTCCAGAATCCAAAAAAATTTAAAAGAAGAGTTTTCCAAAATTAAAAACAAAATACAAAAATACAAAAATACAAAAAACTTGTAAATTTAGGTACCCAACTTGGCAGGGTCCTAACTTGTTGCCTATTGGTCGGATTGATGAATTCCTTACCTCATCAGAAAGGTCTCCAAGAGGACTAATTTTAGTCCCTCAAATTCAATGCTTCATTATTCCATTTAAGGTACTGACAAAAGTTTTGAACCCGAATTCCACTTTGAAGACCTCTAAAAGTGTGATTTACTAGAACTTAGAAAATATCAAAAAATTGGATTTTCTACTTTTCATAGTTTTATCACCTCCAGACTACCTTGGAACATCCTTGGACTATTCTAGATGAATACTAGAGAGGGATAACATAACAATAATGTAAATGGTTGGGAGTATGTTTAAGACCAAAAAATTATCTAATGATTTTTTGGCAAAAGCATTAGTGTGTAGTGTATAGAGTTTGAAAAAAATTCCTATGAAATTTTTCAAGGACATAATTCCATAGGAAGCATGTAATGGTCTGAAATATAGTGTATTTCATTTCAAAAAAAATGTACATGTTTGCATATCCTTTAGTTCCATTTGAATTGAGAAGGAAATTGGATGATAAAAATGAGATATATTTTCATTGGTTATTGTGAGCAATCAAAAGCTTATAGATTGTGTAATCCCATTTCAAATAATGTGATTATAAGTAGGGATACCAAATTTAAGGAAGGAGCATGAGATGGTTCAAGCATTGATACATCAATTAAAATTGGAGCATTGATACCTCATACTGAAGAAGAACCAAAAGAACATGATGGTAAATCAAATAAAGAAATACCAAGTACTCCACCAAGAAATATTGTGAAAGGTGAACCATTAGGCCATGCAAACCATCCTCCACCTAATTCAAATTTAAGTGATGAGTCAAACCCTACACTTGCCTTACTAAGATCAAGGTATAAAGTTAAGAAAATGAGAATTTTGAAAGAAAATTTAGATTTATGCACAAATTTTTCCTTGTTATCTCAAGATCTTGTGTATTTTTGAGAATTTGTTAAGGAGGAACATTATATCAAAGATATGGATGAAGAGATAGATTCTATATATTGGAATCAAACATGGAAGCTAGATGATCTACTTGGAGGTAAGGATACAATAGGAGTCAAATGGCTTTATGAAACTAAGTTCATTGTTGAAGGAAAATTTGTAAGACATAAAGCAAGATTAGTTGCAAAGGGATTTTCACAACAATATAGAGTTGATTATAATGAAAAAATTTCTCTATTTTCTAGAATTGATACTATTAGAATGGTTTTAGCAATAGTTACATAGAATAATTGGAAGGTTTTCCAGTGGATGTAAAATCAATATCCTTCAATGGTTTTCTTGAAGAAGAGGTTTATGTTCAATAGCCATCTCGTTATGAGGTAAGAATGCATGAAAGTAAAGTATGTAAATTTAAAAAGGAACTCTATGGTTTGAAACAGGAACCTAGGGAATGGAATAGTTGAATTGATTCATATTTGTTAAATAATGGATTTAATAGAAGTAGTAGTGAACCCATATGATACACCAAGATCAACAAAGAAGGTCATATTTTGATTGTGTGCTTATATGTTGATGATTTCATTTTCATCAATATTTTTTCTACAAACATATTCAAGTCATCTATGAAGAAATAATTTCATATGACAAGTTTGGGCTTGATGAGATACTTCTTAGGCATTGAATTTGTTCAATCCAATAAAGAAATTTCTAGTTGTCAAACTAAATATGCTAAGGATATATTGCAAAGATTTAAAATGTTGAATTATAATCCAGCATCAACTCTAGTTGTAGCAGGAAAAAAACACAACAAAGAGGATAAGGGGTCTAGTGTTGATCCAAATTTGTTTAAAAGACTTGTTGGAAGTCTAATCTATCTCACAGCTACAAGGCCTAATATTTTGTATGGTGTTAGTTTTATTTTGAGGTATATGGATTCACCTTATGACTCTCACTAGCAAGTTGGAAAAAGGATACTGAAATATGTTGCAGGAACAACAAGATATGGAATTCTAGATATTCTAAAACTAATAAATTTGATTTAATTGGTTTTAATAATAGTGATTTTGTAGGGAACATTGATGATATGAAGAACACTTTTGGATATGTATTTCATTGTGGAATGGGTGTGGTCTCATGTGCATCAAAGAAGCAACTAATAGTGACACTTTCATTAGCTAAAGCAGAGTACCTAGTGGCCACATTAAAAGCATGTCAAGAAGTTTGCATGAAGAGAGTATTCAAAAATTTATTACGAGCGCAAGAGGAGTCAACACCAATATTATAAGGAAATAAATCAAACATTGCATTGTCAAAGAATCACATTTTTCATAGGAGGAACAAACACATTGATACAAGATACCATTTTATTAGAGAGCTCGTGAATAATGGAGAAATCAATTTGGAGTTTTGCGGATCCAAAGATCAGTTAGCAAACATATTTACCAAGGCTTTATGTGAAACTAAGTTTGTATTTCTTAAGAATCTCTTAGAATTATGAGAATTTGCATGAATATTTGATAGGTGTAATTTTATTAGTAAATAAGTGATTGTAAATGGGAACCCATATTTTCTAAATTGTAGGAGATATCTACAAATAATTAATATAACTAATTTATGGGGGATAGGTAAATTAACTATTAGTGCAACTCTCGACATAGACCATCTGACCAGCCTTTTCACACCATCCAAGCCACCCAATGCCACCTTCTGTTGACCCACATTTTTCATGTTGCGCTATTTCACCTTTTCATATTAAATGTTGCATCTAAATCAAGCTACAGTGTCTAAAATTTATTGTCTGTATATCTATAAATTTGATGTCATAAAAAAATTTCTTAGCACTCAAATTATGCGTTCTCTATCTTTTCTCTTCACCTTAGTCTACTTTCATAGACCCGAAGACACGCATGACCCCATAAAGAATGGTTTGTCATCAAATGACATTCAAATTTTTCCATGAGTTACAATAAACTGCAAAGAAATTATTACCCTCAAAAATTTGGAAAGGCCTCCAAGAGAAATTTTGAATATTCTCTTTTAGACCTGTTGTGACCTTTTCACACATCACCCCATTCAAAATGAGGTCCCCCTAATTTTTGCTCCATTTGAGTCTTTTGGCTTTTGTTTTGGGTCTGTCTCTCTCTGTTTATTCTTTCTGTCTAGTAATGTACTTGCCATTTGACCTAGATTTCAATTTTGGCTAAGTTTGGAGGGCTTTCTGATGAATTGGGGTTTACAATCTTCAAGCTATTTTGAGGTCAAATTTATTTGGCTAATTGAATTCTGAGCTTAGCACTACTAGTATGATGCTTCAAGCAGGCTCCCACTGAATTTTCATTGAATTCTGACAAATTGCTATTTTTAATAAGTGCCAATTCAGGGCCTATTTTCTTGGGATTTTCAAATTCTGACAACTCCACTGCACTTAGAACACTTATAATTCATCATTTTCAAATTTTAAGCACAAACAAACAACTTTCTATTTTTAGCAATTTCGGGCTTTGAAGCCAATTTTAAGGTTTGCATGTTGGATTTTTCAATACATGTCAACATAGTCTTTTTGGGTTTTTCAAGAGCTTTGCAATGATATGACATGCAAGTCAATCTAACAACTTTCTATTTTTAGCAGGTGCATGCATACAAACAATTTTTTTGGGTTTTTCTAGGTTTTTTTGAGATCTCTTAGGTTTTTTGAGATCTCTTGGGCAGTCTTGCATGCAATCAAGTCTTGCAAACATTTGGTCACTTTTTGAGACACTTACTACTTTTAGAATGTCCATATTTAGCAGGCACATTGTCACCAACACTTCAACTTTCAAAGCTCAACTACATGCAACGAGAATCGAGTCAAGCGAAGGCCTACAAATGCGCATGCAGGGAAATTAGGGTTTCCTAAAAAGTAGGGAGGAACATGAGAGTCACCCCAGAGTAGCATCTAGTCACAATCAACATCCTTTAGGCAATCTGCTCGCAAAATCTGAGCTCATTCTGAGCACTTACTATTTTTAGTTTACAAGTTACTAAAGATAGCAAGTGCATGCAAACATCAGGTGCCAATAGCTCGGTCATGTCACGAGGATCAGGGAAAAATAAAATATCAAGCCTTCCAGATCTAGAAATCAACTTAAAATGTGAAGAATGCAAATTTTTTAAAAAATAACAGGTTAGGGCAAGCTGAGGGCATCATGAACAATCCGCCCTAAGTCAGACAGAAAGCTAGAAAATTCATCTAAGTCTGGTAAAAATGGAAGCTCAGCCTCCTAGATGTGCCTCAAGGAGAAAATAGATGGATGAGAATTTTGCTAATGCATTGCAACTTGAAGCTCAGCTAGTGAAATTTTCCTTAGCTTGAGAGGAGAGTCATGAAAAAGTCTAAATACTTGAAAAGGAAAGCTCAGATCCCTATATGTGCCCAAACTTGAGGGAGGTGGCTTGAAAAGTATCTAAGGCATTGAAACTTGAAGCTTGACCCTTGATATGTGCCCAAAATTGGAAGCTCCTACCTCCATATGCGCCCAAGTTAGAATAAGGGGTAGCAAGTTTGGTTAAGTGTTGAAAATCAGAAGCTTCCCCTTCCATATGCACCCAAGCTAATGGAGGAGGGGAGAATTTAACTAAGTCCTCAAAAATAGAAGCACAACCCCATAAATGTGCTCTTGAGGAAAATGGACTGAGAAAAGTTGACTAGGTCTAGAAAATGAAAGTTTGACCCCTCATATGTGCCCAACATCACAAGGAGGTCAAAATTCTACTAAGTTCTTGAAATTGGAAGTTGACACCTCCAAATGCACCTAGGTCAAGAATTGAGAGTTGAAATTTTTCTAAGTCAGGGAAACTAAAAGTAGGACCTAGTAAATTCACCTCAAGTTGAGAGAGAAGTCTAAGGCTTGGAGAATAGAGGTAGAGGGTGTCAAATGCATAGGGGAGGTGCTAAGAATTTTTCTAAGTGTCACCAATTGGAAGAAGGAGAGGTAAAATGCACCTTAACCACTTGAGGTTGATGAAATTTCTAAGGAATTAAAATTGGAAGCTCACTATGCCAAATGTGCCTTAGGTAAGAGGGGAGTTGGTAAATTTTCCTAAGTGTGTAAAACTAAAAGTTCACTATGCCATTTGTGCCCAAGGTAAAGAAAATCCCTCAAAATTCCTCTAAGGAATAGAAACTTGAAGCTCAGCCCCTTGAATGCACCTTACCTTGAGAGGGGAGTTGGTAAAACATTCTAAGTCTAGGAAATGGAAAGTTTGACCCTCCAAATGTGCCCAAGTCAGAAGAAGAGGTAATGAAATTTGGTTAAATATTGAAACTTGTAGCTCCTATCCTCAAATACACCTTGACTTGGAGATGCCTTGAAATTTGTCTAAGGAGATGAAATTGGAAGTAAAACCCTTCAAATGCACCTTGACTTGGAGATGCCTTCAAATTTATCTAAGGAGATGAAATTGGAAGTAAGACCCCTCATATACACCTTGACTTTGAGAAGGAGTGAAATGTTTCTGAGGCATTAAAATTAAAAGCACAAATAGAAAAATGTGCCTTAACTTGGAAGAGAAGCCTTAAAATTTTTATAAGTGTCCAAAATGGAAGTACCACCCTCTAGATGCGCCCAGCTTGGAGATGAGTTAGGGAATTTGACTAAGTCATTAGAAATGGAAGTAGAGGGGGCTAAATGCACCCAACTTGAGGAAGTAAATGAAATTTTCTTCCAAGGTGTGAGAAATGAAAGGAAGAAACCTCAAGTCCACCCAAGTAGAGAGAATGTGAAGTAAAGGAAAACACTATTAAAAAAATATTTTCCAAGGTTGAAAAATTAAATGTTCCCCTTCATGAAAACACATGAATTAATCAGTTTGAGAAATATTTTTCTAAGGGGAGATTTTTTGAAGGGAAAATAATTTCGCCTTGTGATGCCAGAGATTGCGACTGATGAGATTTCTCTAGAAGAAGTATAAATTTTTCTAAGGCACTAGAGAATGCAATGAATAAAATTCCTCAAATAAAATAAAATTTTCCTTTAAGGCATTTGAAATTGAAATCAAAGCATTGAAGTATGCCCTTGTCCAAAGATGATTTTTTTTTTTAATGTTGGAGTTATTTTAATAAATTTCCCATCAACGTTGGATTCAATTGAAAGTTATATGCAATCAAGCTGGAAAGTTTGAATTTTTCAATAAGGAATCTCCAGTAATAGTAAATTCCTATAATGACTGTATGACGACTGTGCATAATCTTGGTGACAACTCACTAGTCATCCCTCTCGAATTGGGAAATTTCTAAGTGTGAACCTAGATCCTACATCTACAAGAACACAAAAAATGAACACATTAATAAGATCAAATGAAAGTTAGAATATAGATTCCTCAAGAAATTCATTTGAATGCAAAAGAAAGGGAATGAGATGAAGATCACAACAAATTTAAAACAAAAATATGAAATCCTATTCTAAAATAAATCAAAATCTTAATCTCTTGACGGAGTTAATGCCAATTTGATGTGAAAATTGGCCCTTCCCAACTCCAATGCTAGCTTTGATGATTTGGTGAAGATTGTGATCCACTTTGTTGAAGATTGATGAGTGCTCCAAGATAAAAATTTGCATAACCTAGCACTATTGTATTCAGCTCCATTTTCCAATGAATGTTTGTTGAAATTTTGACAAACTATCGTCGAAACACCAATAAACCACTGAAATAATTTGCGTTGAAACATTTTTTTCACTTTCCCAACAAACCTTGAAATTTCAAACTCATGACATGACTTCGTCAGTAGTCACCATGGTAAAGGTGTTCTTTTGTTCGACAAAATTCTGACGAAACATGTGTCGCTTTATCGATGAACATTAGCTAGAAAACAGATGGGGAACATCAGCTAGAACGTCGGAACACCACTAGAAAATTATCAAAATAGCGACGAAATGGGCATGTCATAACGTCGGACATTTCATTAGAGGTACAACAAGTTTGTTGGTCATTTTTTGAAGTTTCATCAGACATTTTCGTCAAAATTTTGACGAAACTATGCAATTTAAAAAAAATTAAAATTATTCCATTTGCAAACATGCTAGTCTAGAAAAATGTAATTGTCTGGTGTAAAGCCAAATTTGAAAACCTTTTCCAACATCCTCCCTACCTATGCCAAAAGGGGAGCTTTGTAATAGGGTATGGACATCCATCAAAACATAAAGGATAGAGGATTTTCATCAGTTGTAGTTGCATCTGCCCTATTAGACATGTATGGAAAATGTTGAAGCATAGACAAGGGACGTGAACTGTTTGACAAAATGCCTCAAAGAAATTTCATCTGATGGACTACAATGATTGCAGGATATGCACAAAATAGATTTGTTCAAAAGGCTTTATAAATTTTAAAGAAAATGTAATTGGCTAGTTTAAAGCCAAATTGACAACCTTTTTGAGAATCCTCCCTTCCTATGCCAAAAGGGGAGCTTTGGAACATCGTATGGATATCCATCATAACATAATGGAAGGGGGAGTTTTGTCAAATATTATAATTGGAAATTCTCTAGTAGACATGTATTCAAAATGTGGAATTATAGATAAGGGTGCGTGAACTATTTGATGGAATAGCTCAAAGAGATTTCATCTCTTGGAATGCAATGATTGTAGGATATGCTAATGATGTTTCAATAACTTTGGGTGTTTATCTTCTCCCCATAAATTTGTATGCAATTGACATGTGGTTACTTTTGTTATCTCTTATGTGCATAAACAACTATTTTGCATGTGTGTACTTCAAAAGAAAATAACGATAAAATTACCAAGTTTCAAAGTTACTACACAAGGGTTGCAAATGATAATAATAATGGTGGTTGTATTTGAGAAGGAATTAGGGAAAAAATTTCCTCTAATTTTTTTTTATAAACCTAAAGATTTTGAAACTCTATATGCATTTATAGAGAAGGTTGAGAAGGAATTGAAGTGGGAAAGCATTACATGGAAGATCTATTTATTTAGTGGCCATTGGAATGTTGACTTCCCTAATATGTGACCTCAAGAATCAATTATAAATCAATAACATATTGACAAGCTATATATTCTCTTTTTTGTAAGAGGATGGAATTTTGGGATAGAAAATTTTTGGGTTCTTTCACATTGTACAACAACAAAAGAGTGAGTTTTCTCTCTTCATCATGTAACAAAAGATATACTTGGAAAAATAAATAACTGATGTTGTGATCTAGCTAAAGATTCCCGGATGAGATATAAAGCTTCCCAATGGTTATAATTCAGGAGTTAATGCATAGTAACATGGCATTCAGAAAAAGGAGCAAACAAGGTTTGTTGACCAAATCACTACAACCAAATATTTGCAACTAAACAAAAATGGAGGATGACAAGAATTGGAGTTGATTGCTTCTATCCCAAAGTTAATTTCTATGAAGCATATAAAGTAGATTACAAAAAATGCAAAAAACACAGAAAGAGTGTGTATTAAGCACTTGAGTTACCCCCTTGTTGCATATCCTATTATGAATTCCCTAAAGTACTTGGATCTTATACAATTTTATGTTCATCTTGATTTATTATAAGTCACAAATAAGTTCTTTATTAACTAATTAGACAATTTTTCTACCTTTGTTTGTACTTTAGAAATTATAAGTTTTTCAAAAAAATAAATGATCTGCATACCTGTAATCTCACAATGCTACTTATTTGTTCATGGTCCAAAGATTGGAAGACAATAGACTCATCAATATGATTTATGAACTCAGGTTGGAAGGTGGCCTATGCTGCTTCAATATAAAATAAGAATCCAAAAGCTTGATTACCCTTGTTGAACCACTTAACTTTAGCACTTTCATCTATACATTTTTTTTCTACCCTCATTGTAACTCTATATAACCTCTTGTTCTTTAGTATTAGTTGAACCTTAGTTTTCCATTGATGGCAGTTAAATGGAATTAGAAGAGGAACTAGAAAATTTGAATCCATGCTATTTGATTGTTTCAATGAATTTAGAAGTGAAAAAAAGAAAAGATAGGAGGAAGAAGTACACACAACACAAGGCTATCCACAAGATAGTCAACTGTCCTATTGTAGCCAACCAATTAGGCCTCTTGGAGCAGCGTTAGTTTGGTCCATTGCTTTTTTTCTATTGACTATCATGAAGGAAGGTTTTGAGGCCTTGTAGGGGCATATAATACCTATCTAAGTTTAGTGGTTTGGGCTTGGTACAAGCTTGTATGTGGATTTTATTTTGACTGTCCTACCGGGCAGGGCTACAAGGGTTAAAAGGGTAAAGAGGCCTAAAGGTTAGAGAGATGAGAAAATGGAGTTTCCTAAGTGAAAATTGGGGTGATAAGTTTTGGTTTGGTCCTATTTGGCATGATCTAAGTGGTTACAAACCCTCTTGGTTGTGAGAGTACAAGAACCCTAGGTGAGTTGTGTCTTTTCCTTGAAGGAATAGTGGATTGGAAAGGTCCACTTAAAGAGTATTTGAGAGAGTTGTGCTAAGTTGGTGGTTTGATCATCTAGTTGATCATCCAAAGAAGCTTCCCCTGCTCACTCTCAATCACTTATTCCTACATAGTTCACTATCCTTGGTCTGTCAATAACTTAATGTATTCTTTCCATGTCACAAAACAAGAATCTTCTATCATGAACAAGGTTGTAGTATGAAGGCCTATAGTATACTCTGGGATCTACTCATTTCCTATCAAATTTTCCCATAATAACCCTTGTTATTTTCATTATGGACATAAGCTAATGCATTATTATTCAATTGTGAAAAAACCTTTATGGAGGTACCCTCTCAAATGACACATGAATGCATAAATTTGAGAGGAAGACAGTAAGTTGAATGAATGTAAGTAGAGAAATTTTTGCATACCTGCAAATGGTACAAAATTTCATGGTTAAGTGGAAGCATCCCATTAACAACAAGATCAAAATATCCATGTATCTATCTCAATCGAGCCTCTAAACCCTTCAAAGCTGTCTATTTTTCCACTAACCTGTTATGCACAAAAAGTCAAATTTTAGAGTTATGTCACCACTAAAAACAAAAGAAACAAAGCTTTGAAACCAAATCCACACACAACAGAATGTGGTATTCATACAAAGCCATACAAACAAACTAAACTTAGAACATTGGAATGGAAACAACTTGAAATTATGATGTAGAGCATGGATTCAATTTACTCAACTAGAGGCACATTTCACAATAATGGGTTCTTCATGTAAAACATTTGTACGAGGTTCAAATAGTAAAGAGATTGATAAAAGATAGAGGAATTAAAAAGATAATTGCATGTAGTTGGATTGAGCTTCTCTTTGTTTCGATAATAGTTTAATATTCTCTACTTAACAGGGCAAACCATGTGATGGTGGAAGCTCATCCAGCCCCTCGCCCCCCTCACATCACTCTCAATTCCCCATACCTGATCATATAACATTAATCATTCATTCATCCATTAATAACATGTAACATTAATTCATTAACATATTCACATTCATTCATTCATCCATTAATAACATATAAAATTCATTCATTCATCCATTAATAACATATAACATTCATTCATTCATTCAGTTGTTACATATTATCAAAAATATGGTTGTCATACTATGATTACAATCACTTTTTTTTGTTTCTTTAATTTTGAAGCTAAAAAAAGTTGAAATGGAGTATCATTTTCTAAATCATTTGTTCCCCCTTCGTTTCTTCTTCCCTCTGCTCATGATCTTGATGTATGCCTATTTGTGTACTGATCACGATGTGGAAGCCGCTTCAAAGGGGGGTCTGCTGCAATAACAAAGAAATGTTAAATTGATCAATATTTTTTTTATTATTGTTACAAGTATTTTATTAATTAAAAGAACATTAGAGTGGTTCTCTTTACCTGATGGGGCCACATCATGTTCCTAATCTTGTCATATAGCTTCATGCTCAACATGTTGAACACCCTCTAAATATTGATCTAGAGTTGAAAAATGAAAGGTTACATTAATGAATACACCAATTGCAATTAAATATGTTTAAAATAACATTAGAGTGGTCCTCTTTACCTGATGGGGCCACATCATGTTCCTGATCTTCTCTAGCTTGATCATGCTCAACATGTTGATCTCACTCTACATGCTCTAAAGTTGAAACACGAAAGGTTACATTAATTAATACACTAATTGCAATTAAAGATGCTTAATTGTATTAATCCATACTGGGTTTTGTATAGCACATGAATACATCTAGTACTGGGATGCACACCATGACCTTCATCTATAGGTTGTGCTCCACCCTCACCAGGCTACATTCCAATGTCAAGTGCAATATTATCATTCTCTGTCTATTTAAAAAAAATAGGCACATAATTACTTTATGGTGGAAATTAATATTGAATAGATTGCACAAGTATTCAATTTTAAATAAAATTTATTGAGTTTATTTACCTATGTGTCAGATGCAGTGGAAGATTGTGATTTCCCAGTCAAGACTCTTAGGCATTCAACCATGACTTCATAGCCATGCTCGAAGGCAAACTTCATTTCCTCTTCTATGGGCGCTTTGTTGAATTTAGACCCCTGCATTTTTGCATAAGATCATGAATTTTTCTTCTATGGTGTGATAAAACAAAAAATTGTTTGCAATTTATTATTTGGATGCAATATTTCATTTATTGATACTTACAATTCTTGCAGTTAATTTCATATAACCACTAGAGCCAAATTTGTGATGCCCCTATTTTTCTAGTCTTGCCTTTGTTGCCTTCGATTTGTCAGGCAGCCTATGAAAAGTTTGAAATGCATTAGATTATGTAAAAAGAAAGAGTAATCAGTATATAATTACATTGTTGATAGTATCACATACCTTCCTTGGCCCGGTGGTGTCTTTGTTTTTTTCTTTTCAACCTTCTCCTTTCCATCTAACACCAGGTCCTTCCACTCCCTCTCTAAAATCATGGGGGGATGCTCATACTTTTTTTTCTTCTCTAAATGTGACCTATATTGGTCCCTCACATACTTTAGATATGTACCATCTTTCTTAAGGACCTTCGTTCGGTTGAATTTTTTATCACCGAACAACATAAGTAAATGGTTAATCAACTCATCCTTTAACTCTTGATTTTTGGCATTCCATTGTGTACATATGGTGGGCCGGAAGAGCTCCAATGTTATATCACCTAGATGTTTATAAAAAATATCATTTCCTACAAAATGATCATGGGATCATTAGTCTAAAAAGAGTGGTCAATAAGTAAATTTCAATTGGATTATATATAATAATAATTAAAACATTTTAAATTACCTGGGACCTTCTCTATCTTTATGGGAACGAAATCCACGGTCACCATAAATGTGACTGGAAATGTTCCCATACTAGTAATACAAGAAGATTTAGGAAATGTTGCTAAAACATCACCATCACTAGTGGCCTCTTCATCACTAGTACTACCCGATGCGTGCATGCTATGTGTTGCCGACATTTTAGTTAACAATATAGGCACAAATGATGGGGTTGGATGATCATGTGATGTATGTGCAGGAAGATCAAGATGGACACTTGTACCAACCCCTACTCCATGGGCAGCACTTGCAGTACCCTGATCATGGGTAGCAACATCATAAGGACACAAAAAATCCTATAAAACAAACACATATTTAGTTCATGATATAAAATATTACAAAAGATAAAACCATGAATGAACTTATGTTATAATTAAAGACCTCATGACAACTTACTTGCAAGTTTACTCTCTCTGTCAATATTTTAACCCTCTCTCTTATCTCATATGTTTGAGGCACTATGAATAACAATTGAAGGATTTCTTCATTGCATTTTTTTTTTGTCTTCCTTATCATATCAATAGGGTTTTTTGAATATGTGATGTCATCATCCAATAACAGTGACTGCACCTTGACCCTATGGATGCTCTCCTGTACTACTGATGCCTTTCCCCAATCAGCTGTCTACAACAAGAATATTTAAAACATTATCGAAATTAACCCAATAAACTTATGAAAAAAACATAATAATGAAACATTTTGCTCGTATCTAATTTGTACAATTACAATGAGGTAAAACTATTAGGTAGAAGTTCTTGAAGATGCCTCGCAATCTATGGTCTAGGCCGAAGCCTTCCCCATACGATCAATGTCCTCCTATGACAAAAATTAAATATAAAAAAACATTACTAAAATGAAACCAATAGACTTACAAAAATAATAATAATAATAAAATGGTATATTGGAGTCATTAATTGGAGGTTGGGTAAAATGGTACATATAGTATGTACCATCCCCATAGTAACTTTGTTTCTATCTAAGCAATTCAAATTGTAAATGATTAACAACTCTTCCCCTGTACATATGAATACACAGTTTCCCTCGTGTGCCTCGAATATTCAATTGGGTTGCTTATTTGTTGACCCAGGTCATGTGCTATTTATAAACCCTACAATATTCCCTAATGATTTTGGCCTTCCGTCAATGTACACAACCACTCCTTTACTTTGATCCTTATCTTTTAGTTGTATATAATTTGCTGACAGTGCATACCTACACATACTTCGTGTATATCAAACCAGCTGCATCCAATCTTTGTAACTATAAAAAGGTCTGACATACTCCATCAATTCAGTAATTTTTTCATTACATACCTTTATTCCATCCATGCAAAATAGGCCCAAACCATGTAATGACGATGCTACTATGTGATATATCCTCTCGTTGACACAAAAATCAGTGTTTATTGGAGGAAGTTCCGTGGGTACCCATTGTTTCCATAGATGTTTGTACCTCAAGGGCACCTCGATGTCACCTATGTTCTCATCATCATAAGAACATGACCCCTCTTTAGCAAGAAAAAATTCCATGCGTTTACAGAATTTTCTTCTAATCTTTTGACCTCTAGTTGATCTCCCTCTTTTAGACCTACTACATGTCTCGCTTTCCTCTTCTCTTCCTAAATTTCCCTCACTCAAGGAAGAAAGATCTGACAAATACCTATTTGGTGCTACCTACACTCATAAGGATGTTGGATGAAGTTCTTTCATGGTGATGTGATCCCAAGGTGACATTATGATTAATCTATCATTTCATCACTAGAATTTGATTGGTTATAAGGTAATCAAGTCTTGATAGATTCCAAGTTATTGTTACTTCCATCCAAATGTGTCCATCAAAAATCAAACCAATGTATGAAGGAGATTGTCCCTTGAAATTAATGACTTTAAATTTTTTAACAAGTGTTAAATGTGAATATGGTCCACTAGTTACACAACTAAGGCCTCAAATGTATCGTGCAGAAGAATGGTTTCACCATACATAATATTTTGGCTTAAGTTGTCTTGAAAAAGATGAATTAGAACACTAATAGACATAATTCAAGTGCACAAGTGAGGTTGTTCAGTTGTCCATTGATTAAATCCATATGTCTAAGTGGTTAATGGGGAGGGAGTGTGTACTAGGACTGGTTAAGTCATCATAAGTTTATGCTTTGGCAATAAAAAATGTTTAAGTCATCTTAAATCTTCCTATGTCTAATTGCTTGGAGACTTTTGGTATATTTTATGGTAGGATGAGTGGTTGCATCAATGTTCTAGTTCTCTATGACAAAGTTTCAACATCTTCAAATAGTGAAATTTAGTTCTCATAGTCATTTGAAACAACAACATTTTGATTCTTCAAAGGCTTGCAGCAGGTTTTGAGTCTTGGTGATAAGTTTCAATGAAATCACAAGGTCTCCATTCTCACTTTGTAAGCTTAGTGCACCTTGGAAAATTAAAGAATAAAAATTCCATGATGCAACCAGGTGCTTGAGGGGAGTTTCCTTGGTGTTTTGAAATGGTTTTGATGCCTTTTGACACCTCTTGAAGGCTCTTTGTATTCGGGCTTATGGAAGTTGTATTAACTTGCCTTAACTAGGCAATTAGGTGTCTAAATGATGTTTTGTTAGTTCCCAACATACAACCAATTCAAATTTTAGTTGTGGGACGTTGGGAAGGTTGGTTGAAGATAGAAATAAGCCTCTGTTGGTTGAGGCATGTGGGTTGATGAATCATTTTGAAGTTCTAATGCAAAAGCTTGTTATTTTTTGGAAAATCTGTGTGTAAATTTCTTGTTCTATTGAATGGTACGGCCTCTATATGTACTGTAAGAGTAAATTCCTATTATGGTTGGATAAAGGGAAGAATTGGAATTCTTTTTGAGGTGATTTGACAAGTTTTCATTGAGTATAAAAGAAGATATCACCATTTTAGCAGGAATTGGTCTAAAAACCCTCAAAAATAGGGTTTTGATTGAAGAATGGCTCTTTCTTCCATCTCCATGTTGTAATAAAGCTAATTCTTGGTGGGATGGAATGTATTTGTGTATATTTTCATATTTTTATGGTTTTGGAGAATGGCATGTTGTGTGGAGGAAGTTTGCAATGTTCTAGGCCTGGCATCCTCATGTGACAGGCCTAGATTGTGAAGCAAAAAGTTGAGTTTTGCTTGTTTAGGGTGATTTTAACTATGAAGGCACTTAGGAGTGATAGAAAAGGGTGTAAATAGATTGTAAGAACTTGTTTCAAGGCTTTTGTGTGAAGGGGAGAGCCTAGATAGTCAACTATCTTATTGTAGCCTGCCAATTAGGCCTCTTGGAGCAGTGTTGTTTTGGTCCATTTCTCTTTTACTGTCCATTATCAAGAAAGAAGGTTTTGATACTTTGTAGGGGAATATATTAATTGTCTAATTTCATTGGTTTGGGCCTAATAGAAGCTTATATGTGTATTTTATTTTGACTTTCCTACTGGGCAGGACTACAAGTCTTTTAGTGGTAAAGAGGCCTAGTGGTTAGAAAATGTAGTTTCCTAAGTGCAAACTTGAGTGTCATGGTTTGGTTTAGTCCTATTTGACATGATCCAAGTGGATACAATCCCTCTTGATTGTTTGAGTACAAGGACCCTAGTTGGGGGGGTCTTTTCCTTGAAGGAATAGTGGATTGGAAAGGTCCACTTAAAGAGTATTTGAGAGAGCTATGCTAAGTTGGTGGTAAAGAGGCCTAGTGGTTAGAGCGATGAGAAATGGAGTTTCCTAAGTGAAAACTTGAGTGTCATGGTTTGGTTTAGTCCTATTTGACATGATCCAAGTGGATACAAGCCCTCTTGATTATTTAAGTACAACAACCCTAGTTTGGGGGGTCTTTTCCTTGAAGGAATAGTGGATTGGAAAGATCCACTTAAAGAGTATTTGAGAGAGCTATGCTAAGTTAGTGGTTTTATCATCTAGTTGATCATCTAAAGAAGCTTTCCCTACTCAATAGTTCGTCTGGAAATTGATATTGATTAGTTGTTGTCATCCTTTTCTTAATAGAGGATTTTATATCATTCCAGAGCTCACTTTATTATTGAATATGGGAACACAAGTCTATGTGTAACGTCCAAAAAGTATAGAAAGAAACAGATCAGAGCAAACATGCAACACAAATCTAAATGCAATCTAAGTTATATCAAAAAAGAACAAAGGAAAGCCAGAACATAAATAAAACTAAAATAATCTCACCCAGTATGTACATAATTCCATGTATCATCTCAATTGCCCTTCTCCATTTTGTCGTTGTAGTAGTATAATTGCCCTCAGATTTTCAAAGGTTCATGCAAGTATGGCCTATGATAATGATTCAGCAAAACATCGAAGATTCAAGATAGGTGCTCCAAAAATTCATAAGATTTTGAGAGAGATTGGAATGATGAAGGACAAATCAATTTATAGAAAATTGATTATTCGAATGACAGACTAGGATTGAAAGATCAACAGACTGTTGAGATTGATTGATTAGTCATGCATTCTGATAACAGTTAGTAATGACATGAGGGATATAAATTAGAAATAGAATTAAAGATTAAATAAATGATTTAATCTTCAAGTTTGGTATTCAAAAACAGAAGAATGATCTTTGCATGACAAAGATAAAGATGGATTAAAGCAACTCTCTGTTTGAATGCATGCACAAGGTTTAATTGATTAAGTAGGAATATTTAATTAATATGCATGTACACACAATTGAGTTAGAACTAGATGACTGAATGATATGACAAATAGATTACTCGTGAAATCCATTCAGACATTAATCCAGAGTTAACTAATCGATTAAAATAGATGTTGAGTAAAAGTGAATACTTAGATAACTCACACAATTATCTAAATATAGAGGAATGCGTTAAAATAGAATTCATGAATTAAATAATTCATTTAATTCAAGATTTAATATTTGAAGAATAATTAAATAAATAAGATTTATTTAATTAAGTGATTAAGGGATTTAAATGAATAATTAAATAAATAAAGAATTTATTTAATTAATCAGATAGAATAAAGAAAAGTGTGAATTAATTAAATAATTAAGATTATTTAATTAATAGAAGAAATGAAGACTATAGAGAATAATTAAATAATTGACATTATTTAATCATGACCATGAAGAATGGGAATTATGAAGAATATTGAGGTCGCAGGCTTAGACCAAATTTCGGTGTCTACATTTTCCCCTCTTTGAGACAATGTCATTTTGGTGTTGTGTCAAAGAAAATCGATAAGAAATATGCCCCAATAATTCCCCAGTGTAAAACAAGTGAAGGTATGCCCCCTCAAGAGGATAGGTAGGTTCAAAGAACATGAGTGTGTTCTCGAAATTGATGAGAGTACTAGAAGATGAAGGACAAAAGGATAGAGGAAAATAGATAAGGGTGGTGAAGATGTAGAAAAGAAGAAATGTTAGTGCGAAAAGAATGATGAATAATAAAAGACATGGATGTTAGTATTATCAATCTTCGATGTTTCACTGTATCACAAAAGGTGTTGCACTTTATCATCATTGAGTGGGACTAATACAAATGGAGAAAAATACCATGATATGACATAGATCAAGGTGTGCAAGGTCATCCACTTGCTAACAATAGACATTCGCAGACAAGGATTGTCGTTAACTCATACTAAGGGCACAAGTTGCCCTAGTCTTTTTGTCAAGACAAACCACAGACAGCAAACAAAGTAAAAGACGGGTCATGAGACATCATCACTCCTCTAAATCCTTCATGGGACATCCTTGAGGAAACTAGTAACATGACTCAAAAATCAAAGTTAAAAGACAGTTGACAAAGAGAATCCAAATAAAACAGAATTCTCATACATTGTTGCTTCTCTTAATCTTTCATGGGACATCCTGGAGAAAGCTAGTAACATAATTCCCATCATAAAGTCAAAGAAAAATGATAAAATAAATAAGCCATAAATTCAGAAAGGCAATAAAATATTTGCCAAAACTTGATCTATTTGTCTGATTCATTTTGATTGATAGGATTGATTGATAGACCCTGATTTCAAGAGATACACATACCGGATAAGACTTTGAGTCTGGTTTTGATGTTATGACTATCTGTATAAGGCATGACAAAGCCTAGTTTTAGAAAGACATGTATCGTATAAGACATTGAAACAGATGTCATTGATGTGATAACCTGCATAAGGCTATGTTTGATTGTTTGACAATGTCGATATGTAGGAAGGACTCATCCTGTATAAGACATAGATTGTTTTGTTGATATCAATATTCAGGAAGGACTCGTCCTGAATAAGATAGAGGTTGATTGTTTTGATGATGTCTATCTCCAAGAAGGACACATCCTATAGCAAACATTAGTTGATTTGTTTTGATTGTTTCCTTGGAAATTTGGTTAATTTGACTTACATAAATTGCTTACTTGCTCACTAGATTAATGCATGACTTGATACAATGTGTGGACAATTGACTGTGTATGATGACAAACCCTAAAGAACTGACCCAGTGCGGCCTCGGGGGCTCATCGATTGATGGCCTTTCCTACATTATACACATAGAGACCTCATATTTTGACTTGACTTTGATTGACAAGACTGACTACAAATAGAAGACGTGTGTGAAAGTGAATGTGACGAACCCTAATGGACTAACCTAGTGTGGCCTCAGAGGCTCATCAATTGATGGCCTTGCCTACATTATACACACAGAGACCTCGTAGTTCGACACAACCAATGACCTTGTCATATAGACATATGAATTAAAGCATGATTTTATACAGATAAACCTAAACGGACTGACCTAATGCCTCGGGAGCACATCGGCAAATGGCCTTGCCTACATCTAGTCATAGAGGCAACGTAGTTTGACAAATGACACAGACTGACAAATGCAAATGGCTCTGACTCTATTTTTGGATTTTCAAAATGTTTTGATTTTTTTTGTCTTTTTGAAGTTTTCTAATGTTTTTGTGTTTTCTTAGGTCATTTTGTGATGTTTGTGGATTTTTCTATGGTTTTATGTCTTCAACACAACCAATGGAAGAATCAATATGACACATGTCAAGTGTTTGCCCCTAGTCGAGTATAAGACCAATTGATTATGAATAGGGTAAAATGGGGGATATGAAATGCACTCAAGATGTCAATTGTTCTAGGTTAGGGGAAAGACTACCACTTATTATGAATGGTATATACAAGCGATGAATATGAAAGATAAGGGATATGTACAGGGATAGGTAGTATGTACAGGGATAAGGACTATGTACAGGGTAGTGGACTATGTACAGGGAAGTGGACTATGTATAGGGATAGGTAGTATGTACAGGGATAAGGACAATGTACAGGGTAGTGGACTATGTACAGGGAAGTGGACTATGTACAGGGATAGATAGTATGTACAGAGATATGATGCCTATAAGCAAGCAAGCAAGCATGTGCAAGAATCCAAGGACAACCATGATCTTTCCCCTAGTCAAGCTAAAAACCAATTGACAGGTGATGAGGATGGTGATGATGTTGTTTGACATGGGAACGACACATCCCAAAACAACATGAGGATGACGATAATATGACTAAAGGATCAAGGTTTGGAGCCAGGCTAGAAACAAAGCCAAGGAATGTTTTGAATGATGCACTAGGATGCATATAAAGATTGTATGGATTGGGCTTGTTGCATTTGGAATGACTTTTCAGGATTAGATGGTATGATGGAAGATCCTTAGACCATTGAAAAGGGAAAAACCAAGGCATGCGATAGGTATTTCATATAAGGATAACTCGTTTGGAAAAATGCTATGAAGGCTATGACATGATATTTCATGGATAGTGTATGACCAAAGGATAGACATGTCAAGAGTTTTTCCAAAGCATGATTTATGTTTGCACCCCAGTCCTTATCAAGATCAAAGTAGGTGGGAAAATGGGAATGAGTGGTAGGGCTTAGATGGATAGATGGAAATGTCATACGAAGGGTATGGAAGATGAGACAACTTGCCCCCAAGTGTAATAGTCCACAGATAATTTCTTACACATGACGCCTATTTGCCAGGTTTTCATCATGGTACTTATCCAAAGTGCCATAAGAATGGTTTTCACTATTGGACGAAATTTTTCTCTTGAATTTTTTTTTTTGTTCTTTTGGTGTCACCAAGATGCCTATTTGCCAGGTTTTCATCAAAGTGACTTTTTTTTTTTTCTAGATGGCCTTGATGGTTTAGATGATCACTATTTGTGTTGATGTAGAGACTAGTGCCATGATATGCCAATAATAACCTTGATGGATTAGTTTCCTCATCAGGATCATAGCACTTGCATACAATTGATTGATGTCATTGTGATCCTTGATGACACTAGGGTTGGCCTTATCAAAATATGCACATCACGATAGAGTGCCATGGGAGTCCTTACAATAAAGAGTTGCTGCCAAGATGCAACAGATTTGTGATATAGGATTTTTAGACTTTAGGTGAGATGTAGGATTATGATGGATGATGGTAGACGCGTCTGGCAATTTAGATGTAGGAATTTTCATTTTCCAAACTTGGGGTGATGGATGATGGAGACTGGGTTTTAGATTGGGATAATGTTTGGAACCATGACTTTTATATGGTTACGGGACATAATAACCCGACCAAAATAACCCTGGACAGAATAACCCAATCACAATAACCCAGGGACAAAATAACCCAAGCCAAAATAACCCATGGTTAGAATAACCCATGGAAAAAATATCCCCATAAGAATATAGAGAAAGGAAACAAAATTTATAAATTACATGTATGTTGCTAAAAAAACTTTATTATTCAAAATTTCAATTAAAGTGTCAAATTATGAGCGATGCCTCTTATATAATCTAAAATGTTATGGTTGTCATAACCATCAACCAATATTTTTAGTCTTTCTTTGAGTTCATGGTATTTTTTCCTGCTTGGTTGCCCAGTGTATCTAGCCATATATTTCTCTATTCTATTCTCTTGGAGACTCTATTCTTTTTTCACTGCTTTGATGAATATCCAGACTGAGTTGTGTGATGCTTGAAGCAATTCACTAAATCCTTTGTGCCATCCCTCAATAGTATTATTGGTTATGGGAAGATCATCTTGAGTAGCTAAATATCAATTCCACATTGTGATTGGAAACTTGGGTGATCATCTATTGCCTCTTCTGGTTAGTCTACCAATCCATGTGTCTTCAAAATAATCAACTATGGCTTGCAGGGTCTCCTCATGTTCTATATAATAAGGAGATTGTTGAAGTGTTTCAAATGCATCAATTATGTCTATCTGAGGCACGAAAGCTAATGCAACAAGTTTCCTAATCTCATATGCAAATACTTCATCGGCACTGTAACATGTTTGTAGACCTTCTTCTTGAACTTTCCTCCACAAGCATTGAGAGAAATGGAAAAAACATCCCCGAATAGTGGCATTTGGAAAATTTTCAGAAATAGCTCCCATGAAACCTAATTCAAAATCAATAAGTATAGTTTTTGGGTTTAGATTAGGTTGAAGTTGTTTTAATTCTACAAGTACTTGTGTATAAGTGGTTCTTGTTTTGTTGCTCATAATAATATAAATGAGTGGAAATATTGCACCAATTTTCAAGCCAAGAATCGTGTACAACTGTTGAAAAATATCTTTTCATAATAACTCTTAATCAACTTATTCCCACGAAACTTCCTTTATTTTTATAATTATTTACCATTTTATAGGTTATTTAAGCATATTAAATATGTTTTAAGGCTATTTTAGGGGTATATAATAGATATATGGTCTAAAAATTGACCTAAATATCCTCTATGGTTCCTCACAATCATATTTATAATTTACTTTATGTCATTTCTAGTTTACTAGCTTGATCTAAAATGACCATGGGTTATTTTGTCCATGGGTTATTTTGACCATGGGTTATTTTGTCCATGGGTTATTATGACCCTGGGTTATTTTGTCTTTGGGTTATTTTGGTTGGGTTATTCTGTCCAGGGTTATTTTGGTCGAGTTATTATGTCCTGATACCCTTTTATATGCCTTGTATGATGACCATTTTGAAGGAGGTGGACATTTATTATATGTGGGAGTCCTCTTTTCTTCTAGCTCCAACTTTTGATTGACTTTTACTTTTGAACTATTTTCTTTGCTTGATCCATTTTTCTTTGGGATCCATTTTAACTTTATTTGTCCACTTGGATTTTTGATTGATTCAATGGCCTTTGATATTCGATTTTGAACTTTGAATTTGTAAGACTTTTGTTTTTGTTGGAATGAAAATTTATGGTATGGATGGAAGGAGTGTTGGAAACAACCTTATGATAAGAACTACTCATGGCCTCCATTTTGATGTTTTTATTAGATAAAGGTTCCCCCAATATCGAGGATGTACCATTAACATCATTAGATTTGCTAACTGAAGGATAAACAAGACCTTGATGTCTAGGATTTTCTTGAAACTGTATTGATTCTAGAATTCCTTGCTCATGTATGCCTAGTCCTTTTCCTTGATACTACATGCTTTGATAGATTCTGTTTGTGATGGGGTATTTTTTTTTTTGAAAGCAAGATGCTAACCCATCACTATGCATGTGGAAACTGTTACTTGGAATCTTCTCTTCTACAAGAAAGCCTGATTTGATAAAAGTGGATGATCCTAGTTGATAGGATGTCTTATCTTCATTGACATGTTGGATATCTTTGATGTGATTTTGTGACATATCAGATTCAGAGGATTCTACTGGTGCTTCCAATTCGATGTCGAAACCATCTTTATGGTCATTGTCATAGAGTCCAATGAACTCAGCTATAACTTGATCATTTGCAAATATGTCTATAGGAGGAAACTCTTGTTCTAAAGGAATATCATCCCTATGTCCAAAGGAGGCAAGTGTCTCATTTTTGGAAATGGATGTGTTTGGTACTTGGATAGGGTCATCTTCAATTGTTTGATCATGAATGGCATAAAGGTCAAGGAGTGGATCATTTTGGACTTCTTGCTCAATAGTAGTGTCTTGATCAGAGACAGGTTTGTCTTGAATGATATGGTTGGGAATGGAATCTTGATCAAGGAGAGGTGTATTTTGGATGCCATGATTATCTATAAGGACTTCTTGGATGGACTTAAAGATAGGGTCATGGGATAGACTACTTTGATCTTGACATGAAGGTGAAGCCATGAAGTCATGCTTTGGACTTTCCATTTGACATGTATCCTTAAGTTTAGTAGATGGAATGTGACTTTGGAGACCATGAATAGATATATTTTCATGACTAAATGTAGACTGAGATGGAGTGGCTTGGAAGGGATTAGTGGATGAAATTATCTCCTTGGATGGCCAGTTGTTTGCCAACTTCACGCCCAGTGCTATTGGAGAATCGTTTGGGATTCTATTCTTTGAGAAGATGTTGTATAAGACAAAGGAAAGAGTTGAAAAAATGTACACCTCATCTTTTGAAAGGTGTGCAAAGAGGATTAATACATCATGGATGAGGAAGCCAAAACCTCTCGGTGCCAAGTTGCCTAAGCAAATTATCTCAAAGGAGCTAAAGCAAGAGTATTGTGATTTAATCATGATGCTCAACTAGGTGAATGACATCCCACAAGTATATGCATTTGAACCTTGAATGTTCTTCTATATCATCATAGTGTTGGAGGGAAAGGAGTATGTCGACTAGGCAAGAATGGTCAGTGATAATATAGATGAACAGTTCAAAAATTTGAGGAGAACAAGGAAATTTTATATGAGTTCGTATGTCATCTATATTCTAGCTTGGATGACAAAATATAAATTATTGATATACCAAGAGCCAATAGGAAGTGGTCTTGATCAATTTATAATCCATTAAGCTTGCAAGAAGTTGCATTTGACAAATACCTCTAGCTTCAAGAGAGTGAATGACGCTTTTACTATGCACATCATTAGGAATTTTCAATGGAGAACACAACAAAGGATATCCAAGGACACCCAAAAGTTGATTGAAGAGTACGGGTATTGGTTTATCCAATTCTTGAAGTTCACTTATATTAGGTTGTAGGGGTTTACTTCTTATTCTTATAGATTGCCAAGGTACCCCATGGACAGAATGGTGATGCTGGAAGTGTCAAAGCAACTTATTTCCTATGACAAAATCATAAAGAAAAGGAAGAAAGGAGGGTTGAATTTCCCTATTGTTATGGAAAATTCAATTGAAGATTTTCCATCTTTCCAGGTAGCTAAAGAAGCATAAGATGAACTAAAATTCTTTCACCTCACTCTCCACAGTAGTAGACAAGACTTTGATCATCACAGAAAGATTAGAGTAGTATAAGGTGAAGAATATCGACACAAGGCTCATGTTGAAGATTTTTGAGCAAATGTAGAAGATGAAGCTGAAATTAGGAGGATGTTCTCTAGGCTACCCCTGAAATTGATCAGAGAATATGAAGTTATTCAAGTTTCAGACCAAGTGGATAAGGATACCAACATTATTCACCTGAATTATGAGTCACTAAAGGACATGCTGATCCCACCACCTAATTGGGCAGAACCAGAGATCACAGACTTGGACACATTGTCTATGCCAGTCTTAACATTCACAAGAAGCTGGGTTGAAAGAAATGTTCACAGGATCAAGAGAAAATCAATCCCTCTCAAATACAACCTCATGGTAGATTAGAGGCTGTCTACATCAAGGAAGAGAAAACAGGCCATGAAAACTATAGAGCCATGGAAGAAGGCCCCAGTTTAGCCAGAGCCTTAGAGAATAGAAGAAGCATCACCTACACAGTTGTTGACTCACTCTTCAAGTGTCCAAGAAGTTTCATTATTTGTGAGTCAGAGGAAAGAAATGGAGGAGGTCACTCAGCCATTGCTTGGGGGGCTAGATACTAAAAGTGTTAATGCTCCCAAGAGTGAGGGCTAGCCGGAGGATGAGGAAGAAGAAACAAGAAATGACACTCAATTGGAGCATGTGATTGATGCAGCCTTTAAAGATGAGAATTCTATAGATCCTGAAGCACAAGGTTTGGAGGAGGATGTATTACAATTAGAGGAAGATATACAACACATGGAGATGGAAGAGCCCCGACAAAATTTTGTTATTAGAGAAGAAGTTCATGAAGTAGAAGCAATAGAGGAGTGACCACTTGTTGTATGCAACACTCAGCATGATGTTCCAAATTGGCTCACAAATGCGATAAGGAGAGATCAAGAGGATGACACCAACCCAAAAATAGAAATGGAGGAGCTCCTTAATAGAATAAGTGAGTTTCCTAAGAGGAAAAGAGCCAGAAAATACTCCAGGTTTGAAACAGATGAGTCTAGTTCCCACACTCTTCATGTTGCGGTTCCAAGGGAAGAATGTGATTGAGATGAATCAATGCCTGAGAATTACACGATCACTATGTACAATTGAACTAGGACATCCTACTAGAGCACAAGTGATTGAGGAAGCTAAAAAATCCTTTCAGGCATTGAAGGATAGACTGCTTTGGAAAGGAGAAAAATACAAGAGGCTGAAGGAGAATAAGGTGTTAATTGGCTATGTATAGCATCTAGCACATCCATGTTGCTCAAGAAAATTTAGTGGTAGAACTTCTAGCTGAGCTTCCATGCGAATTAGTTAGCAGGCTCAAAGAAATGAAGAAAGTAATTCAGGAAGCAGATAAGTGGGTTGGCAATGTTTTTGTTGAGGCTAAGAGATTCATTGAGGAGCTTGTCTCCTCTTTCTAGCATGCCTCCAGCATCCTCACTCATATGGAAAAAAATTGAACAGGCATGGAGTGATACTCACATCTTTTAGGACAAAACTATTCCATGCCTAGCTGCTTTAATGCATATCCCAGTGCAGAATTTGATTGAGGGAGGGGTAATTCAGGATGGAGATAGGTATGATTTTCCCAGCTAATATTCTGCAGCATTCATCAGCCGAGGTTTCTTCAAAATGGCACGAGCAAAATTAGCCAAAGTCAGGAAGACCATGGGGAACATTTGAGAAGGAATCTTCAACACACTAGAGGAATTGTTCACAAGACAGCTAGCCCCTGAAGAGGTGATGATGGATGGCTTGAAGGGTAGACTACACCCATTCTTCTCTAAAGTAAGGATGTTTGCTCAAGTGGATTTTGAAAATGTTTCCACTTTCTCCACCATTGTTCCGAGCACTCAAGAATCTATCAGGACATGGAGAAAGTCTTGTATCAGGCAGGAGCAAATGATTTCCATCCTCAAGTTTCAACTTAATCTCACTCTAGCCATTTTTGAGCAGGAAGTTGATGTAGTGTTAGCTTGGTTTATTGCTTTCACAGTCAAAGAGAAGAACAATGGGAATAAGATCCTGGATGAGAATCTTCTAGAAGGCTAGTGGGCATTAATTTCCCATAGTGGTCAAAGGAAGAATTTTTCCTTTTGTGCTCATTAATTGCACCACTCCTCCACCTTCTGGCAATTACTAGGGTAGAATCTAGTCTAGGGATGATGTGGCTCAATCTGATCCATCCATTATAATTTGATCTGAGCCGTCCATTGAGATTGGCTAGCTATATAAATGGGACTCCACTTCATTTGTAAATTATTATATCATAGATAGATAGACATAGTAGACATTATGATAGAGCAAAGAGATAGCTTAGCATTAGTTTGTTAGCATAGTTTGAAGAAGGAAATTTTTCCTTTGAAAGTTTTGTAAGAAATTGTTATGAACTCTCTCCCAATATGAAGAGTTATCATTGATCATGGTTTTTCCTTTTGTTGTGAGTAGCTAGCAAGGTTTCTTCATCCTTCTACTTCAAGTAGGACTTAAAGTAGAGTAATTTTCATCTTCATGCACGTAGATAGTTGTGGATTGTGGTGATTGATTAAAGAAATTTCGTTTAATCCATACCACTAGCGGGCTTGCTAATGGTAAGTTTTCCCTGTGTGGTTGACTAGAATACCTTTTAAGCTTAACTTCAATCATGATTCATGTGTTGGCATGCATCGTTGTGATGGTGTTATCATGCTAAATTGTGATTTGAAAAATTATCGCTACTCCTTTGAAGATTGCACTAACTTTGTAGAAGTTGTCCAATGCGAGGGAAAGAAAAGTCTAGTTGAAGCTTGCTGAAGTTGATCCCACATCGCGCTCTTAGATAGGACTCACATTTTCTAATCCCTTCTTCCATTCAATTTAATATATTTCTGGTTAGTATAGGAAATTCGTATCTTATTGCCAAATCATTCGCGCCGCGTGAAATCCCCTTTCATCATTAGCCTATTGTCTATTGCATTGTGAACTTGTGAACAATTGTGTAAGTCCCCTTGTGAAAACAACATATCACAATAAACCAACTAAGTGTACTCCATTGCATCGAAGGAACCTTGGAGTTGAATGTATGATCTCTCTCACAATCTTTGCATATGGAATACTTTGATCAAGAGAGAATAGAGTAGTCATTGGACACTCTATTTTTTTGTTTGGTGTAGGTCAAAAAACACACATCAACAAGAATTTTCCCTAGAAGGAGGTCCTATCAAGGATCTTTGTAGTTAACAGACACATTAAAGTAAAGAAGGGATTTTCATCAAAGAGAAATTTATTGGAGAAGAATTTTCATGAATCAAAATGGTGCTACCACATAGAGACATTTTCCCAGTGTTGTAACCAAACTTAAGATTCAACAACACCCAAGAAGATATCGTTTTAGGAATAAACAACCTCATGTGGAAGACAAAGAGAAGTGCATCTGAGTATATCCGAATGTGCTTTGTGTTGGAAGAGGAAGAAGAGAAGGCTCTTGAAATTCAAGTTGCTATTGAGAGAGATTTGTTGAATCAGAGACAACCCCTTGCTCCTTTATCCCCATGCCGCCAGTAGAAGAAGCATAAACAATTGTATCCTAGAGTATATTAGTTCATTTTCACTTGACAAACTAAAGAGAATATTGAGATCTACACCTAGTTCATTGAAAGACTTTGTAGAGTTAGAGTTGCCCTCTAGATCAAAGAAAAAGAAGAAAGAAGCGTGATTGAGTGCAGAAGTTTCAAAGAGTGAGGAAGTTCCTTTGAGTGAGGAAACAAGCGGAGAAGATCTTTCAAAGTTTTTCAAGACTCTACTTAGTGTATCAAGGTTTGCTCCAACAAGAATAGTTCAAGCTTTTGTACCATTGATTGTACAACTATAGATCCTAGCCACCATTCAACCACAACAACAAGTTCAAGTCATTGTTCTGTAGCCACAACTAGTGTGAGAAATGGCTCAACCAGCTCAAAATGGTGCTACTTGGTTGGTCAACAACCCATCCCCACTTGAATTTTAGGATTACCACAGCATGCCAAAGAATCCTAAAAATTTCTATAAGAACATGGGAGCAAATGAAGGATGCCTTCATCAGGAAGTTCGGTATACCAGTCACTCTAGTGGAACTTTACTGCCAATTTGTAGAAGTGAGGAGACAAGATAGGGAGCCTATCAATAGCTTTAACAATAGATTCTAGAAGGCTCTAACAATATTGTGAGCCCTATATGTGATTGTTGATGCTTGAGAGAATTATTACTCTACCTTGGACCCACTGACCATGAAGTTTGTGAGACAATCTCATCCAGCTCTAGCCAACATGAACCAGGCATATGCTAAATCTATGGAAGTGATTCAAAATATGGGACAGAACATAACTAGGCCCTCTTTGTATACAAGTTTGATTGCAGCAAATAATCAAATGCAGACTCTTGGGCCAACATGGAATCAGCAAACTCCGGCATTGAATCTAGTTCCACAATTAGCTTATCATGTTACAGCACCATCTGATCAACTAGTTCTCCATCTTGGGATTCCTTTATCTCGGTCGCAACCAACATAGCCAGTCTACCTCCAAAACACTATGCCACCAATCAAAATTCAAGAGGAAAAAATGATGAGATGAAAGATTTGATTGAACAAGTTAAAAGGTTGTCTATTGAGGTCACCTACCTCAGGAATCAAAATAATTAGACTCAGAATATGTTATGCAATTATTAGGCACATCAAGGTGCCAATTGTGGATATCAAAATAATCCTCAAAGCCACCAGGATACCCACCAAGGACACAATCATGACAATACTCATGGGTATTGAAATAACAACCAAGGATTTTAGAAAAGGTCCTAGAATATAGGGCCCAATAACGGAGGTGTACCTTCAACATTAGATAACCCACTACCTCCTGAGAACTGTCCTGCTGAAAAAAAATTATTGGTTGAGGCCGCCATGTTGGGATGGTCCAGACTTCATAATACAAATCAACATTCGAAACTTCAATATCATGGATTTCAAGTTGTTGCTAACATTTTCAAAAGAGAAGTAAATAACATGGAGGCTACTGAGAATCCTCCAGTCACTGGATATGAAATAGTCCCAGTACCACATTACGACCAGGCGCTAATTCTAGAAGACTTAAATTTCCCACTTGAGTACCAGAGTTACACACCACCACCAATTAATCATAGATTTCCACTAGCTTCGGAAAATGGCTCCATGGGGGCACCAGAATATCAAGATCTAGAAGCTCAAACTTATTCAGAGGCTCAGGCCACATATTCAAAAGAATCTCTTGGCCAAGATAACTATGTTTTTCCACCTCTCAATAATAGTGTTTTGGTAGAAGGGAGAAGAGAGGTGAAGACATTCCAATCATCTAGAGGAGGAGCCCCCAAAGTGTATCAAAGGAATCCAAATCAACCGCGTGAGCCTCTGACATCATCAATACCTCCAAAAAATTTTACGACTCCCCCAAATCCCCATGCAAGCAACAACCCAAGTTTACCTAGAGATTCTCTAGAATATAGGAAACATAACATAACACAAGGAAGAAGCAGACAACAAACCATATAGTAACTTGTTCACCTAATGCAAAGCCCACAAAAGGAAAATCTTCCAAGAGAAGATGTGAAGAGGTTAATTTCTTATGTACTAGAAGAAGTCAAGAAAATGAAAGTTAGTCTTCATTTGTATGAATTGAAGAAGATTTCAGAGGTTAGAGATACCATTTTGGGAAGTTTGTATGAAATTCCTATCGTGAGGAATACTTCTTAGGAAGTACCTAGTTCATCAAGGAATCCTCCCGTCAACATGTAGTCTCGTCCTATGCAGAATGCAAATGTAGTAGAAAAGGCACCTCACATGCCATTTAACACTTGTGAGACTCCACAATAGTCTCAAAGTTTCATGTGGATAGTACAATAATCTTCAAGTGGGCCAAAGAAGTCGAAGACTGAAGATAAAAGAAGAGTTTGGTTTGATGTTCCTGTAGAGCAAAAGCATAAGCTAGAGCAAGAGCAAAATTTGAAGGAGGTTGCCCAAGATAGCCAAACTCGATTGGATAGAAAGGATGAAAAGAGGAATATTGTAATAGTTGAGGAAAGAAGAAAACTAGTGGTATTTTATCAGGGGAAAGATGAATAGCCCCATTTCTCATATCAATTAGAATTTTCAAAAAATTGTTACACAATTGCTTGATCGACTCTGGTGCTTCTAGCAACATCATTCCACTAAAGGTGTGTGAAAGGTTGGGTTTAGTTCCACTTCAAACTAGCAAGAAGGTAACCCAACTGGACAAGATAGAGGTTCTAGTTGTTGGAGAGTTGAATAGCATTCATATGTAGCTAGCGGCTGACCCTAGAATGCAAAGTTGTATAGACATATCAATGGTCGACATACCCGATGGATATGGCATGTTGCTAAGCAGAGATTGGGAAATGAAATTGAATGGATACATTGCTACAGATTTTTCCCACATGTGGCTTCCATGGAGAGGAGTTCCAAATTAGATTAAAATTAAGAGCACACCATGACTTAGGTTAATGATCACTGAGTATGGTGAAGATAATGAGATTATGTTTGTGGAAACTAAGTTGGGCTCATACAAGCCTATCAGGAAAGAAGTGTTGATGTTGCAAAGTTCAAATGAAGGGAAATTTTTAGAAGATGCAACCGCTTCCACTGAAGTTTTGGTCGAAAGTGATTCAAGTGAAAATGAAGGTGAAGGAATGTTCGAAAACTTTATATATTTTTTTTCTGAGAAGTATGGAGCAAGAAGTTGAATTGGGAAAAGACACCTCTATCAAGAATCTGCTACTTCCTAACTAGTGCAAAATCCACAAGGATTTTCATTCAGAGATTACTTGTGCTATGTGAAAAGTCACCTTAGAGAAAGTTGCAAGGCTCGTTCCACAAGCCTCATTGCAAGAAAAGTATCAGAAGACAAATGAAGAAGAAGATGTTTCAATAAAGAAACTTGTAAAAGATGAGAAGGTGCAGCCAGTGATTGAAGAAAAGGTTCTAGAAGCATGCAACCAAGAAAATGCAAATGTTTAGCCTCCCAACACTCTCATAGAAGATCAAGTATGGACCTTGAGGTTTGATGGATCGAAGTCAAAAAATGGGAATGGAGCAAAATTTGAGCTAATTATCCCAACTAGAGAGGAATACTTAGGTGCCTATAGACTCCAATTCTCATGCACCAACAACATTACAGAGTATGAGTCTTTGATTCACGGTTTAATCCTCACAATTCAGAAGGGGGTGAAGATTGTGCACACCTTTGGAGACTCTATCATAGTGGTCAGACAAGTGAGGAAAAAATATGCTTGTCATGATAAAAGGCTCAATCGCTACCGCAACAGAGTATGGGACTTGATAGAGAGCTTTGACACTTTCAATATCACACAAGTTTACAGGTCCAAGAACCCTGTTGCTAATTCTCTCACACAAGCTGCTAGTTCATTGGAACCTTTGGCTATGGAAGGATTGAAGAAGTTCACCATGGAGCTAGTTTCAACCCCATCAATTCTAGATAATATACAAAAATTTCAAGTGTTTGATGATGATAAATAGATTTTGGATTTCTTGTCATGCTCTGGTGTATTTGAAGCACAAATTATTGATGAAGAGGAGACCAAAGAAGCTAAGTATGATGCAGAAGGAATTTTAAATTTGAAGAAAAATGTTATCCCCAGAGGGATGGTTGAATTAGAAAGTTTTTTTGATCTAGATAAACTAAGTAGAAAGCAAAGCACCCAAGGAGATGAATGTGAATCTATTAATTTGAGGACTAAAGAACAAATAAAGAAATTTTTTATTGGAAAAGTTTGTACCCCAAAGGAGAGAGAGGGTATCGTACGAGCATTGAAGGAGTTCTCAGATGTGGTAGCCTATGGATATGATGATTTAAAGACATATGACAATTCTTTGGTCACACACACAATCCATTTGAAGCTAGGAAGCAAACCATTTCGGCAAGGCAAAGGCCTGTGAATTGATTATTAGAACAATTGATCTATCAAGAGGTCAAGAAGCTTATTTCTGCTGATATTATCTTTCCAATGAGGCACTCCACATGGGTTTCCAATCTAGTTCTAGTTAGAAAGAAGAATGGAGAGATAAGGCTATGTGTGGATTTTTGCAATTTGAATAGGGATTCTGAGAAAGTTAGCTATCTATTGCCCTCATTGGATGAAGTGTTGCAGATTGTGAATGGTTCCCAAATGATGTCCTTCTTGGATGGCTATTTAGGCTACAATCAAGTGATGGTTGAAGAAGTAGACTGATTGAAAACAACTTTCACCACAAAGTGGGGAACCTTTGTATATCATAGAATTCCCTTTGGCTTGATCAATGTTGGAGCCACCTTCCAACACGCTATGGAAATTTCCTTCTAAGATTTGGTAGGGAAATTCATAATCATATACATTGATGACCTAATCATGTTTTCAAAGAAAAGAGGAGACCACATTGAGGAATTAAGAAAGATCTTTCAGAGATGTAGAAGATTCGGTGTCTCTCAATCCCAAGAAGTGCATATTTTGTGTCACCCAGGGAAAGTTGTTAGGTCATATCATCTTAGAGAAAGGGATCTCAATTGACCCAGAGCGTATCGAGGAAATTCAAAGACTGGGTTGCTCGGGAGTCAAAAGGAGTTAAGATCATTCTTCAAAAAAATCAACTTTGTTAGAAAATTTATCGCTGGATTCATTGAGATCATGAGGCCACTAAATGAGATGTTGAAGAAGAATGCAAAGATTGATTGGACTCCACATGCCAAAAAGGCATTCGATGAGATCAAACAAGAGATAGTGGATGCTCTAGTATTGGTTAGCCTGGATTACACCAAGTCATTCTATTTGTATTCATTTGCTTCAGAGCACACTTGTGCTGCAGTATTGACATAGAGGGCAGAAGAAAGGGACGAACACCCGATAGCATTCATAAGTGTACCATTGAAAGATGTAGAGCTGAGGTACCAGAGTGTTGAGAAGTAAGCTTATGCCTTGGTGAAGGAAATCAAAAATTTTAGACATTATATTTTGAGAAGCATGGTTTACGCCATTGTTCTTGATGCTACTGTGAAAACTTTATTAATGCAAAATGAGCTTGGAGAACGGAGAGGCAAGTGGGTCGCCACTCTACAAGAGTACGGTCTAGAGATACAACCAATGAAACTGGTCCAAGGGTAGGCTTTAACATAGACAATTGCAACAACTAGACCAGGACTAGTGCAACAAACGTATGTGTTAGAAGACATGTCTCCAAGAGAGTGGTATGATGACATTGTTTATTATTTGCTAAATCATAGATGCCCTCCTTATTTGAATCCAGTCCAGTGGAGAGCCTTGAGAATGAAAAGCCATAGGTTCATGCTCCAAGGGTCAGTTCTCTACAGGAAGAACCATGAAGGAATTTATCTCAGATGTGTAGGAAAGGAAGAAGCCAAATAGTTGATGGAACATTTTCACGAGAAGTTCAGGACTAGTCATGGAGGTGGTTTGGCCATGACTCATCAAATTTTAAGGGTTGAATACTATTGTCCCACACTTTTCAAGGATGTATATGAACACATGAAAGCTTGTCATGTATGTCAAACAGTTGCGAATAAAGGAAAGCATCTAGCTATGCCCCTGCAACCGGTGGTTGAGGTTAGGCCTTTTGAAAAATGGGGATTATACTCCATTGGAATGATCAATCTAGCTTCTTTGGGTCAGCATAGATATATCTTGATAGCAACAGATTATTACACAAGGTGGACAAAAGCACAGGAACTCAAGCTCTACACAACTTATGTGGTCATCAAGTTTATTGAGGAGAATATCATCACAAGATTTGGGTGCCCCCATGCTTTAGTATGTGACAATGGCTCAGCATTCTTATCTTTAAATTTTTCCAACTAGGCATTTGAATATGGGATCACATTAAAATTTTCTTCCAATTACTATCTGCAAGGGAATGGACTTGTTGAGTCTATGAACAAGAATTTACTGAACGCCATCAAGAAGTTGCTAGACAATCTTGTCTGGATCCGATCCTCCCCTTCAAGATACTCCTGAATGAACTGTAGAGTTGGGATTTCTGACTTGGTATTATACTAGGACAAGGCCCACGAAAAAAAAGGAGATCATGATAAGCTCAACAAACTATGGTTGGGCCCATATCAAATTGTTGAAATCCTCAGAGATAATGCATTCAAGCTACGAATTCTTACAGGAGAGGATATCCCATTGCTAGTCAATGGACAATTCCTCAAGCATTATTTCCAAGCTTAGGTTCCCTCCAGGACCTACTTTGTAATATAGTTATATTAGGTTTTCTTTTCTGTTTTCTTTTTGGTTCGTTCCATTTTGGTTTTGATTTGTTGCCCTTTGGGTTTTTGTTTTGGTATTTTCTTCCCTTGAGTGGTCCACTCAAGTGGTTTTGGTTTGGAATGGGTAGATATTTTGAGGTTTCCTCTTGTGAGAGGGGTGATGATGTTTTTTCTTTCACCATTTGGTTTCTTTCCACTGAAATTTTTGCAAACATTGAAAATCAAGGTTGTTTTTCTTTTGTCATCATCCAATTTGGAATTAAGCTTGTCTCGAGAGGTTAACCCACTATTGTGTCTTAACACATGAGTCCAACATCCTACCTATCAAACAACTACTCTGAGTCATTTTGGTTTCTTGGGAGAGGTTATGATGAGTGAAAATTTTATGTCTTGCTTCAGCGCCACTACAATTCTCAAACCCATTGGAAGCTTCATTGCCTACCAACCAATAATGGAACTAGCAGAAAATTAGTATGAAAGAAAAGGTACAAATGTGTTAAAATGAAATATCAGAAAAGAAGAAAAGAAAATAACAATAAAATAAAATATTATGCTTTGAATATTGGTTTCAGGAATATGCAAGTAACTCCATTGGGGCTACAGACATCCTACCGATAGTGGAGAAATATTCATGGGAATTGTAGTGACAACCTTGTTGGGGCTATGGACAGCTAACTGGCAACGAGGCAATGTCCAAGATGCTTTTGAAGTTAAGATATTTATATAGTTTTCCATAGCCAATTTCAAAGGTCAAGATGGTTCAGAGATGGAATGAATGCGCGAGGACCTTAGATGAAGGTGTTTTGATCCAATATCGGATTCTTCTCCCCTTTAGAGTAAGTTTCCTTTATGTATGATGGTTTGAGAAAGATTAGCTAAGGTTATATTCTTAAAAGTGTTTTTCAACACTTTCCCATGGAGTTTCTAGATGTTGTGACCTTTTCACACATCACCCCATTCAAAATGGGGTCCCCCTAATTTTTGCTCCATTCAGGTCTTTTGGCTTTGGTTTTGGGTTTGTCTCTCTCTGTCGATTCTTTTTGTCTAGTAATGTACTTGCCATTTGACCTAGATTTGAATTTTGGCTAAGTCTAGAGGGATTTTTGATGAATTAGGGTTTACAATATTTAGGCTACTTTGAGGTCAAATTGAGTTGGCTAATTGAATTATGAGCTTAGCAATGTTGTTAGGATGCTTCAAGCAGGCTCCCACTAAATTTTCACTAAATTTTGACAACTTGCTATTTTTAGTAAGTGCCAATTCGGGGCCTATTTTCTTGGGATTTTCAAATTCTTAAAATTTCACTACACTTAGAACACTTAGAATTCATCACTTGCAAATTTTAAGCGCAAATGGACAACTTGCTATTTTTAGCAATTCTGGGCTTTGAAGCCAATTTTAGGGTTTGCATGTTGGATTTTTCAATGCATGCCAACATAGTCTTTCTGGGTTTTTCAAGAGCTTTGTGATGATATGACATGCAATTCAATCCAACAAATTTCTACTTTTAGCAGGTGCATGCATGCAAACAAATTTTTTGGGTTTTTCTAGGTTTTTTGAGATCTCTCGGGCAGTCTTGCATGCAATCAAGTCTGAAAGACATTTGGTAACTTTTTCAGACACTTACTATTTTTAGCATGTCCATATTTAGCATGCACAATGTCACCATCACTTCAACTTTCAGAGCTCAATTGAATGCAACAAGAATGAAGTCAAGCAAGGGCCTATAGATGCGCATTCAGGGAAATTAGGGTTTCCTAAAAAGTAGGGTGGAATGCGAGAGTCACCCCAGAGCAGCATCCAGTCACAATCAACATCCTTTAGGCAATCTACTCACAAAATCTAAGCTCATTCTAAGCACTTATTATTTTTAGTAAGTTACTAAAAATAGCAGGTGCATGCAAACATCAAGTGCCAACAGCTCAGTTACATCATGAGGATCAGGGTAAAATGAAAATCAAGCCTTCTGAAGCTAGAAATCAACTTAAAATGCAAAGAATGCAAAAATTTTTAAAAATAGCAGGTTAGGGAAAGCTGAGGGCATCATGAACAATCTGCCCTAAGTCAGACAAAAAGTTAGAATTCATCTAAGTCTGGCAAAAATGGAAGCTCAACCTCCCAAATGTGCCTCAAGGAGCAAACAAATGGATGAATTTTTTTCTAAGGCATTGAAACTTGAAGCTCAGCCAATGAAATGTGCCTTAGCTTGAGAGGAGAGTCATGAAAAAGTCTAAGTACTTGAAAACTAAAGCTCAGATCCCTATATGCACCCAAACTTGAGGGAGGTGGCTTGAAAAGTATCTAAGGCATTCAAAGTTGAAGCTTGACCCTTGATATGCGCCCAAAATTGGAAGCTCCTACCTCCATATGCTCCCAAGTGAGAATAAGGAGTAGCAAGTTTGGTTAAGTGTTGAAAATTGGAAGCTTCCCCTTCCATATGCGCCCAAGCTAATGGAGGAGGGGAGAATTTAACTAAGTCCTTAAAACTAGAAGCACAACCCCCTAAATGCGCCCTTGAGGAAGATGGATTGAGAAAAGTTGACTAAGTCTAGAAAATTGAAAGTTGACCCCTCACATGTGCCCAACATCACAAGGAGGTCAAAATTCTACTAAGTGCTTGAAATTGGAAGTTGACACCTCCAAATGTGCTTAGGTCAAGAATTGAGTGTTGAAATTTTTCTAAGTTAGGGAAACTAAAAGTAGGACCTAGTAAATGTGCCCCAAGTTGAGAGAGAAGTCTAAGGCTTGGAGAATAGAGGTAGAGGGTGTCAAATGCGCCTTAGCCTAAGGGGAGGTGCTAAGAATTTTTCTAAGTGTCACCAATTAGAAGAAGGAGAGGTAAAATGCACCTTAACCACTTGAGGTTCATGGTAATTCTAAGGCATTAAAATCGAAAGCTCACTATGCCAAATGTGCCTTAGCTAAGAGGGGAGTTGGTAAATTTAACTAAGTGTGTAAAACTGAAAGTTCACTATGACATATGTGCCCAAGGTAAAGACAAGCCCTCAAAATTCTTCTAAGGCATAGAAACTTGAAGCTCAACCCCTTGAATGTGCCTTACCTTGAGAGGGGGGTTGGTAAAGAATTCTAATTTTGGGAAATTGAAAGTTTGACCCTCCAAATGCGCCCAAGTGAGAAGAAGAGGTAAAGAAATTTGGTTAAGTGTTGAAACTTGAAGCTCCTACCCTCAAATGCGCCTTGACTTGGAGATGCCTTGAAATTTGTCTAAGGAGATGAAATTGGAAGTAAGACCCCTCATATGCACCTTGACTTTGAGGAGTGAAATGTTTTTGAGGCATTAAAATTAAAAGCACAACTAGGCAAATGCGCCTTAACTTGGAAGAGAAGCCTAGAAATTTTTCTAAGTGTCCAAAATGGAAGTACCACCCTCTAGATGAGTTAGGGAATTTGACTAAGTCATTGGAAATGGAAGTAGAGGGGGCTAAATGCGCCCAACTTGAGCAAGTAAATGAAATTTTCTTCCAAGGCGTGAGAAATGAAAGGAAGACACCTCAAGTCCGCCCAAGTGGAGAGAATGTGAAGTAAAGGCAAACGTTATTAAAAAAATATTTTTCCAAGGTTGAAAAATTAAATGTTCCCCTTCATGAAAACACATGAATTAATCAAGTTGAGAAATATTTTTCCAAGGGGAGATGTTTTGAAGGGAAAATAATTTCGCCTTGTGATGCCAGAGATTGCGACTGATGAAATTTCTCTAGAAGAAATATAAATTTTTCTAAGGCACTAGAGAATGAAATGAACAAAATTCCTCAAATAAAATAAAATTTTCCTAAGGCGTTTGAAATTGAAATCAAAGCACTGAAGTAAGCCCTTGTCCAAAGATGAATTTTTTTTTTAAATGCTGGAGTTATTTTAATAAATTTCCCATCAATGTTGGAGTCAATTGAAAGTTACATACAGTCAAGCTGGAAAGTTCAAATTTTTCAATGAGGAAGGAATCTCTAGCAATAGCAAATTCCTATGACGACTCTATGCATAATTGGTGACAACTTCCAATATCGCCAGTGGATGATTTTCACCGGTATTCTCAGAGATTCATCGTCGAGGTTTCTTCCAAATGGCACAAGAATAATCAACAAAAGTCAGGAAAACCATGGGGAACATTCGAAAAGGCATCTTCAACATGTTGGAGGCATTGTTCACAAGATCGGCTAGCCCCGAAGAGGTGATGGTGGATGGCTTGAAGGGAAGACACACCCATTCTTCTCTGAAGCAAGGACGTTTGCTCAAGTGGATTTTGAAAATGTTTCCACTTTCTCCACCATTGTTCAGAGCACTCAAGAATCTATTGAGACATGGAGAAAGTCTTGTATCAGGTAGGAGCAAACAATCGCCATCCTCGAGTTTTAGCTAAATCTCACTCCAGCCATTTATGAGTAGGAAGTTGATGCAGTGCTAGCTCGGTTTGTTGCTTTCGTGGTTAGAGAGAAGAACAATGGGAACAGGATCCTGGATGAGAATCTTCTGGAAGGGTAGTGGGCATTAATTGCCCATAGTGGTCAAAGGAGGAATCTATCATTTTGTGCTCATTAATTGCACCACTCCTCCACCTCGTGGTGGTTACTAAGGCAAAATCTAGTCTAGGGCATGTGTGGCTCAATCTGAGCCATCCATTGTAATTCAATTTGAGCCGACCATTGAGATTGGCCAGCTATATAAAGGGGACTCCCCCTCATTTGTAATTCATTAGATCATAGATAGACAGACAAAGTAGACATTCTGATAGAGAAGAGAGATAGCTTAGCATTAGTTTGTTAGCATAGTTTGAAGAAGGAAAGTTTTCTTTGAAAGATTTGTAAGAAATTGTTGTGAACACTCTCCCAATATAAAGAGTTATCATTGATGATGGTTTCATCTTTTGTTGTGAGTAGCTAGCAAGGTTTTTTCGTCCTTCTACTTCAAGTAGGACTTAAAGTAGAGAAATTTTCATTTTCATGCACGTAGATATTTGTGGATTGTGGTGATTCATGAAAGCAACTTCGTTTAATCCATACCACTAGCGAGCTTGCTGATGGTAAGTTTGCCTTGTGTGGTTGACTAGAATACCTTTTAAGCTTAACTTCAATCATGATTCATGTGTTGGCACGCATCGTTGTGATGGTGTTATCATACTAAATTGTGATTTGAAAACTTCTCGCTACTCCTTTGAAGATTGCACTGACTTTGTAGAAGTTGTCCAACGCGAGGCATAGCAAAGTCTGGTTGAAGCCTGTTGAAGTTGATCCCATGTCCCACTCTTAGATAGGACTCAAATTTTCTAGTCCCTGCAGCCATTCAATTCAGTATATTTCTAGTTAGTATAGGAAATTCGTACCTTATTTCCAAATCATCCGCGCCGCGTGAAATCCCCTTTCATCATTAGCCTGTTGTTTGTTGCATCGTAAACTTGTGAACAATTGTGTAAGTCCCCTCGTGAAAACAACATATCACAACGAACCAATTGAGTGTACTCCATTGCATCGAAGGAACCTTGGAGTTGAACGTATGATCTCTCTCGCAATCTTAGCATACGAAATACTTTGATCAAGAGAGAATAGAGTAGCCATTGGACACTTTATTCTGCTGTTTGGTGTAGGTCACAAAACACACATCAACAAGACCCACATGTAAAAGCATACAATTAAGTGGAGTCAACTAGAATGTGGTCGTAAGAGATATTTAGAACTTGTACTTCTCTCGAAAGGGTAATGAGAGAGGGGATTCCAGGGTTAGAAATCGATTTTATTTTGCAAGAAATTTCAAAACTAGGCAAACCACACGTGGTTGTGGGCAATTGGAAGAGGTAAGGAATTGTCAGATTGCCACATTTTTAGGGTTTGAGCTAAAGCAATTATTTGCTTTGAGTGATAAGAAATGAACAGAAACATATAGTAAAATCCATTGAATTTCACATATAATTGTAGAGGTCGGCATGAACATCTATTTCAGTGAATCAGGCATGCCTAATATGTAATACTAAGCGATGATCTTTGCGACTCTATATATTCATATCATGGATGGAAGCATTGTTGAAATTTTCAAGATGGAATACTTAATTGAAAAATCGCCCTAATATTGTTTCAAGTAATATCCTGATTCCTCTCTCTCCCTTCTTTTGTTGTGGCAAATCTTTTGACCGTATCATCATGGCTTGTTGGCTTAGGGTCAATAGCATGTAAAGTCATTTGACTCCGTAGCCTGTTGATTTTGACACCAAGGATATGATAGTTTTACTATGCACACATATGCTTGCAAGGGACTGTCAGTCGATGGGAAGTTGAGGTCTTCACATGATAAAATATTTTCATATACATGACAATGCGGGACTTGATAAAATCTTTTCATATACACAGCAATGTGTGACCGTAGCTGAGTGTGAATAATGTATAAAAGGATGACTTGTTGATTTTGACTACAATTATATGATAATTTTACCATGCGCACATATGTTTGCAAGGGACTTTCAGTTGGTGTAAAGTTACCAGGTGTTCACATGATGAAGTCTTTTCATATACATAGTAGTGTGTCACTATAGCTGAGTGTGAACTATGTGTAACAGGATAACGTGTTGATTCTGATATCAATGTTCTGATATTGTAGCTAAGTGTGAACTATGTGTAAAAGGATAACGTATTTATTTTGATGTAAATGATCTGATAATTTTAGTATGCACACATGTTTGCAAGGACTTTAAGTTTGTATAAAGTTGTCGGGTGTTCACATGATCAGGTATTTTCATATACACAGTAATGCAACCTTGTGGATAAGTGTGAACTATACATAAAAGGATAATGTGTTGATAATGATGTCAATGATATAATAACTTTACTATGCATATATGTTTGCAAGGGACTTTCGGCTGGTGTAAAGTTACTAGGTGTTCACATGATCAAGTCTTTTCATATTCAAGATAATAGCTAATGTGTCACCATAGCCGAGTGTGAATGGCATGTAAAAGGATGATTTGATAATGCCAATGATCTCATAATTTTACTATATGCATGGTACTTTGAGTCGGTGTAAAGTAGTTAGATCTTCACATGGTCAAATCTTTTCATATACATGGCAATGTGTGACTGTAGTTGACTGTGAACATTTGAAAGGATGACCTATTGATTTTGACAGCGATGATCTATCAATCCTACTATGAACACATACATTTGCAAGGGACTTTCAGTCGGCATATAGTTGTCAAGTCTTCACATAAAATCTTTATATGGTCAAATCTTTTCATATAAATGATGATGTATGATTACAATTAAGTGTGAATAACATGTAAAAGGATGACTTATTGATTTTGATGCCAACAATATGATAACTTTACTATATGCTCATAGATTTGCAAGTTACATTCAGTTGGTGTAAAGTTGTCATGGTTAAATATTTTCATATACAAAACAATGCATGACTATAGTTTAATGTGAACAACATGTAAAAGAACAACCTATTAATTTTGATCACAATGATCTAATAATTTTACTATGAACACATATGTTTGCAAGGAACTTTCAATAAGTGTAAAATTATCTATGTATTCACATGATCAAATCTTTTCATATACATGGCAATGCATGACCCTAGCTAAGTGTGAACATGTAAAAGGATGACATTAATTTTGATGTCAATGTCTTAATAGTCTTACTATGCATACCATATGTTTGCAAGGGACTTTTAGTTAGTGTATATGAAAAGGAAAAAATAGGTTTTACAGGGACCTAAAACCGCAGAGTTTAAACAACAAAATATAACAAAAAAAGAAAAAACAAGCAAACAGCTGTCCCAAAAAGGAAACGACAACACAAAGAGACAACAAGGCCCAAAAAAGGACCGCCCAAAAAACCAGCATCAAACACCACTGCGCTACTCCAAGGTGTTCAGTAACTCCTCAGCCTCCTTTTCAACATCCTTCATATCCTGTAACCCCTACTTGAGAATTTGAGCCGTATGTGACGAAGTCGGGGTCTTCCTCTTAATGTTAGCCCGGGTACGAGTCGAAATCCCTTCACCAGTAGGTCTGCTACCACCTCTATCTGCAACCAAATCCACGACCAGCGAACCCTTTTGGTTTTTTTCAAGCTTTTCCACCATCGCATTGATGATAATGTATTATGCTCAGTAATTCTGGTGATTGTTTGCAACAAGGTTCTAATGTTTCATTCAATCTTGGACATGCTGCACTTGATACTAGCCAATCTATCCTCCTGTAATTGCTATATTTTCCTCGGTAATGGAGTTTCCTGTTCATCATTATCTCTACAATTCCAACTAATCTTTTGTTCCAAAACAGTGACCTTGTTGCTGAGATCAGTAATACGGCCTTTCAAATCACAAACTTCTTTCTGGGTCCATTTGAGAACGGTGAAAAGGCCATCCATACTTTTTTCTGCTATACTAACCAAATCCTCAAGCTTAAGCTTATTGAAGGCTGAATTAATTTCATCCTAAATAGGGGACTCAAAATGATCATTCCCAAATTTTTCAGAAGCAGGGGCACTAGGGGCCGATTCCTTACTGACCAAGGGCTTGTCAGAGAGGATTTCCCTAGAATTCCCAGAATACGAAACAAGTTTCATAACAGGTTACCTTTAAAACTAAGGGACAAACATGGAGTAGGGCAACCAAGAGGCAGCTGGGGATTAAGACAGGGCAGTGAAGTAAAACCCGGACTAGGGCACTCATGCAGAGATTGCAGTTTAGGACAAGACAACGGGGCAGAATCCTTAAGGGTTTTCCGACAGGACAAGGACTGGGGAGCAGTGGTATCAGGACCAACAAGAACACAAGCAGGGGGGGCCCGGGGTTTGATCTCCCTACTACTTTCTGTCTCCTCATCATCCAACTCTTCAATTTCAATAGTTTTAGGCAAAGCAAGTAAATTTTGAAAATGCTCAAGAATGAGCCTAACAAGACTAGGGTGAATAATAGTATTCTTCCTAGGGTTTCTTTCCACATCATCAAGGCAATTCTTTAAAGAAGAGAATAAATAAAAAGGCAGAGATATATGAACCTTGTGACATAAATGATTCAAAATGGCAAAGTGGTAACCATAGACTCTCGTAAAGCGCCTGTCAACCGTGATATATTCCATAATAACTCTTAAAACTTTCCTCCAGATAGATTTGATGGACTTCACATCAAAGTAGCTATTAGCAACCTTAACCATCTTCGCTTTCTCCTTATCTTTTTTGGGAAATTTAATGACCGCTTCAACAAAGAATTGTCGGTATCGATAGAATTTAACACCCTCAGTTGAAAGACCCTGCTATCTCACCAATTAAACCTCACTCACCTTACAGCCCCGCCAAACAAAACAATCTCACCATTTTTCCAGCTTTTTAACAAATAGTTCCAGCATCCCCGTCCATGAGCTTTTCCATATGGGATTAAACCTCCCTTTCAATTCTTCCCACGCTTTTAGCATTCTTTTCAGGTTCTCAAAATTGCTCGCTCCACACGCTTTCTCCGCCCATATTCAGCTCACTGTAAAACAACACTAAACAGTTGCTCTGGGTCCCGTTTAGGTATTTTTTGTCGAACACCCAGAAAGCGTGCCGCAGACTCTTCTTAAAAAATAAAATGATGTCGGTCCCATCAAATCTAATGAAATCGATGTACCTGATCTTTATCCGTTTTATCATGACTAAGACTGCCTTCTCTTCCATGCACTGAATCATAATAAATTAGCACTTTCACTTCAGGATGGAGGTTATCATTCTTCCTCCACGTTTTTTCCCCACCCTTCTTAACCCCTTCATCAAGAAATCCACCACCCTATTGCTTTCTATAGGCATGGGACACTCCTTCACTTTATCAAATTTACTTAATAATGTTTTCGGTTCTATCCATTTTTGATGGTTCACGAGGGGGTAAGCCTGAATACAATTTTATTATATTCAAAGAATCACCTCCAACCAAAGATATTTCAGTGGTTGATTCTGAGGGCTAGGCTAACCTCGCGATGAAAGCCCTAACTCCGCCTCAACATGATTAGTTTGAGTCTCATGTCCATGCAGTGCCGCAATAAAAAGCCTCCTCGGAAGTTGTCCCTTAAAAACACACCCACCGCCAGCTTCTCTCCCAGTGGTTAATACCTTTATCGCGACCACAAATTACTTTTCTTAAACTAGCTCCAAGCATGATAGACCAATTAGTACTTTCTCCACAAACACCATGTTTGAGGACATTTGATCCAATAAATTTTGAATTCCACTTTTCGGCCATAGCAATATCAAAAGGAGACCAGAAAACTTTCTCACACATTTTTCCAGGAATTAAAGATAAGTTTTCCTTTATAGCCCTTACAATTTTAGCATACAAGTCCCCTTCCAATATCTCTTTATCCCTAAACACTCTATTGTTCATTTCCTTCCAAATATTCCAAGACACAAAAGGTAGAATAAAAGACCATAGCTTTCTCACAAAAAGATTTTTTGAAGGAGCTTTCCATTGAATGAAGAAATCTTCGACAGAAGCAGGGAAAATCCACACCACATCAAGAAGCCCCAAAAATTTATCCCAAATATTCGACACATAAGGACAATGAAGAAAAAGATGATTAATAGTCTTGGCTTCATTCCTGCACATATAACATCTGTTTGGTAATTGAATTCCTCTTTTACCAAGATTTTCCAAAGTGAGAATCTTATTCTGTAGCATTATCCAGTAGAAAATATTGATTTTTGGAGTCAGGTGATTAATCCAAGCCTTAGCCTAGAAGGGAGGAGGCTCCATCGAACTAACCAACATATAAGTGGCAGAGGCAACTGAAAAAATACCAGACGGGTTGTCTAACCGGACACCAAGATCCTCCACTTGGTGTTGAGCTGGTCTAAGGGCTCTGAAAGCTGACTGAACAGGGCCAAGATCCGGACTGATAGTCTTCAAATCAACCCAGTCTCCATTCCTACAATAATCTTTAACCAAGACTCAAAATTCCTTTTTACAATCATTCATCCATTTACTAAATTTCTCAATTCTAATTAAAGGATCTTTAAAAAATCACATGTCTTCCCAAAACCTAACATAATTTCCATTTCCAATCAGCCATCCAATTCCCATTTCCATTAACTTTCTTCCTCTACCCACATCATTCCAACAGAGAGAACCACGAGGTAAGGAAGAAGAGTTTAAAATTTCATTTAAAGACTCATAGTTATTAAAATATTTAGCTTTTAAGGTATCACGCCATTCTCCATTTAAAGTAAGAGTTCTCCAACGCTTTTTAGCAAGAAGGGACAAATTCAGAACTTTAATTTTCCTTAAACCCAGGCCTCCCCTAGATTTGGGTCTACATACTAGATCCCATCCAACAAGTGGCATTCTCTTATTTTCCTCCACTCCGGACCATAGAAACCTTTTCTAAAAATTTTCAATGGCCTTAGCATATTTAGCAAGAATTTTAAATATACTAAGAGCATAAGTAGGAAGATTTTGCAGAGAAGCCTTAAGGAGCTAGATTTTTCCAGCTTGACTAAGAAGAGCTCCTTTCCACCCCGATAGCTTTTTATTGAATTTTTCAACCAAAGAAATTCAGAACAAGTCCGAAGGTTTAGAACAAAGGGGTAAGCCAAGATAGGTTGACGAAAGAGACTCAACACAACATCCAAGAATACGAGCAAGTTTGACTTGTCTATATTCTAGAGTATTGATGAAAAAAATTGAACTCTTAGCCCAGTTGACAACTTGCCCAAAAGTAGATTCATAAAGATTCAGAATTTTTTTAAAAGTCTTAGCTTCAGTCATTGTAGATCTTCCCATAAGAATGGTGTCATCAACAAATTGTTGGTGGGAATAGGTAAGAAGAGAAGAAGGTCTTAAGCCGACAAAGGATCTTTGATCAATAAGATTTTTAATATTTCTCCCTAAACTCTCAGCCAAGATAGTGAACACAATAGGAGAAATAGGGTCTCCCTGTCTGAGGCCTCTGGAGGTCTGAAAAAACCTTGATGGTGATCCATTCATAATGATAGCAGAAGTAACTGTCAAAACAAGTTGGTTCACCAACTGAATGACTTTGTTATTAAAACCAAACTTACCCAGAATTTTAAACAAGAAATCCCAATCAACCCGATCATAGGCTTTGGAAATGTCTAGTTTAAGAATAAACCCTTCAGTTTTTGAAACCATTAACGAATGTAAGTTCTCATGAACAGTAACAACAGAGTCCATAATATACCTACCTGGCACAAAACCATTCTACTGCGGAGCAATAATTTGGGGAAGCACAGAAAGCATTCTTGAAGTTAACACCTTTGAAATAATTTTGTAAATAGAATTATAGAGGCTGATTGGCCGAAAAGCTTGAAACTCCGAAGCCCCAGGTTTTTTAGGAATAAGGACCACAAAAGTAGCATTCAATTTTTTAGGAAAGTTTTATATCTCTGTGCCAGATGAAATCTTAGTTAGTATATAGTTGTTAGGCATTCACATGGACAAATATTTTCATATGCAGGACAATCTATCATTGTATTAGCATGGCTTGTTGGTTGAGTGTAAACAATATATAATAGATGACTTTTTTTTATGCCAATGGTTTACTATTCACACATATGTTTGCAAGAAAATCATAGTTAGTGTCAAGTTGGCATGTCACTACATGGTAAAATATTTTCAGATACTCATTTTAATGATTAATCAACTGAATGGTCATATGATTTTGAATTTTAATTAATTAAAAAATATGGTTAAATGTTTATCAAAGTGAAGGATAGACATTGCTCATTGTAATGTGATGGTTATTTACATTCAACTCCATTTGATTTGATTGTATTTAGTACTATAGAAGTTGTGTTCATCTAAAAATTTAAAAATAATATCAAATTACAAATAAAACTTGAGTAAAATAATTTTATTTTCTAACCATGGACTACTTCCAAGGCTATGTACAAGTGAGCTATAAAGAGCTCTAATATTGCAGGTCTAGGTAGTAGCTTGCAAACAATTTTATGAAGCTACTCACAAAAGATAGTTTTGATTGACTAAGAAGCAATTTGAGCATCATGGATATAGTGTTAGCCTCTCTAGAGCCCTCAATCTAACTTTAGAAGTCATATACAAGTGAGCTACAGAGAGCTCCAAAATTGATAATTTTAGCTTCAAAATTACACAATGAGGTTGAAATATCTTAGGATTAATGTGAAGTGTTGGAATTTATTATAATCCTGAACCTATTAGAAATAATTACAAAAACCATAAAAAATATTTTTGGGACTTTAATCCCATCCTTCCTTTTTATGCCAGTTGTAGCAATTATTTGGTTGACTATGAAGTAAATACTGGTAGGTGAGTTTGAATTTGAAGTGAGGGGGATTTTTTTGTGTGTAGAGACAACAAGATCACAAATAGAAGTATTTTTTTTGTATCTATAGTTAATGAGAAGAAAGATAAGTTATAGTAGTAGTAGAGAATTTTAGAGAAGATCAAAGAAGTTGTAGCATTAGCTTAGTTTTGTGTCAAATAATTGTAGTAGTAGCTAAAGGAAGGTAGTTACACAATAGCTCAAGAGTTATAAAAATTTAGTCACATAAAAAAACTCCAAATATCTACAAGAAACTAGTTATACGTAGCAACTCTAGATATTTGTAGAGAAACCTTTCATAGATAACACTAGTAAATTAATTGTGAACACTTTGTAATCTAAATATGAAAAAAATTCAATGTTATTTGGAGGTAAATAGTAAATATACTTTATGTATTTTTTATGAGCCTGTTCTCCTTCATTGGTCTCCATAATTATTATTTTTTCTCCATAGTTTGTGTTGGTTGGTTTATTGCCATTAGTTGTCAATAGAGTAGTAGTCTCTATGTGTTTTATTTTGGTTTTATTCCATCAAGCCTCTATTGGCTTCTAATTCATCCAATGAATATGAGTCTATTGCTTATTTTACAAATCTATAAATAGATAAATTTTGCTACTTACTCATTGTGAAGCCTCATATACTTTTACTAGTAAGGACCAAGTTTTGTTTCAAAGGACTTTAATATCTTCCATTAGCATGAATTTTTAACTAAATCATAGATGTAATAAATTGCAAAACACTCTTCTTGAATGGTTTAGATAAATAATATCGCTATTTCTATGAGATCATTTTGGCCCCAAAAAGTGAGACTCTAAGTTTCTACCTAGCTAGACATTCAAAGATAGAAGGTATGTTTTACTAAAATTGCTCTTATTTTTCATTTGAAGAAGGATTTCATATGATTTTTGTGTATCTTTTTTTGTTTCAATTTGAACTTTTTCTTTTATCTTTTCCCCTTGGGTTAGAAGAGCATTTATATAATTTTTAGATCTTAATTCTTCTTGTTGTAGCTTGATGAGGGCGCAACCCAAGACTTAGAAAATAACCCACAAACAAGAGAATAATTTTATTATTCAGAAAATGGAGCTTCTTACATGCAGAGGATCTCAAATCCCCAAGTTCTACAACACATGCAAGTTACAGCTACAGAATCACCCCTTTCAATATGCGAGCTTGTCCTCAAAAGTTACCCAAAATTAGAAACCCGCCCATAAATAGAGCTCCTCTTTAGTTTGGAGCCAAAACAACATTCAAATTTTGAGTTTAGGCGGTTTGGCGCCGAAAAATTACAACTTGAAGTTCAAATTTCAAAAGAACATTGCAATTGTATCTTCTAGAAAGTGCACCAACTTCCCGAGGCCATAACTTTTGATCCGGGACTCCGATTCGCAAAACGTTTGAACCGTTGGAAAGGTCTCGAAGTCAAGAACGTGCTTAAAATTAGCTACACCAATTTTGGCATGTTTTGGGGCTGATCCAGGAAATCTAAGTGTCTCAAATCTAACTCAGAATATTTTCAGCTGGATGCTCTTGCATCATAGCTATAATAACTTAAGCTTTTGTTTAAGTTATAAGTCTACCATAATTTTTATCTAGAGCTTCTCTTCTTATCTCCTCCTCTATTTTATATGCTTTCTCTTTTTTCTTTCTTAGTATTGAAGACAATTATTCTATTAATTTTTAAAAGAGAAAAAATGTATTTTGGTGAGTTAGTATGATAATAATTTTTGCTTTGTTGACAAAATGATACACCTATGCAATATTGAGGAGAATAACTAGAGAAAATAAAGATCTAAAGAGTATTTTTTATCAATTAATTCATCTTCTTTCTATGTTACTTCTTGTTTCTTTTCCTTGTGTTTCTCCTCTTCATTGTACCTAGTCCTTCTTTCCTTCGGTTTTCTTTACTAGAGATTGTTCAAAAATTATTTCTTCCTCTCCCTTTGACTCTATAATATTTTTTTGCTTTACCTGTTACTTTTGTGTAGTATTAGACTATTCTTCTATCTTCTTTTTACTACTCATTTGGAGAAAGCTTTACATTGCTTCAGTTTTTTGTCCTCACATCATTTCTATTAGACTTTTTATTGATGAAGTTCTTAGCATTTTTTTCTAGCTATCTATGGTGATCTCCTATCAAGTTCTTCCTTCCCTAATGGCTTGCTGTTTGAGAATCTTGTACTTCAAGAGATTATTATTATAGACATTATGATTATTGTGGTTGTTATGTTTCAACATTTATAGATGCCAAAACATCTAATATCTCCATCACTTCTAATAGTTGCAAATATTTTATTTTGTGTGTTATTTTGAGATGCCCTATTTCTCATGTAGCTTTCCTTTGCTATTTTCTAGACAATTTTGAAACCTTTTTTAGTTTTCTTTCATTTACCAAATATAGGTACATTTGCATGTTTTGGAAAAGAAAATAGGGCCTTCACACTTACCTCAACTAGATTGTGACTTACCCTATATGGGATTTACAATGTCCAAACCATTTGTGGTTCAACTACTTTTATATATGACATGGTCTTTATCTATAACTAATGTAACATCATGTTAATGCTTTCACATGATTTTGTACGAAGTTCTATCCTTAGTTTGCATCTTCTCTTAGAATTCTTTGAGAAACCCCAATTAACATGGGTGTTCATTTATGTTGTGTTAATAGAGTCATGTTTTTATATACTTTTATTTTGTATTAAGAATATATTTGCAAAGTTGACCTTAAATAACATTTTAAAGAGAAAAAAATCCTTACACAACCACATTTGATAACATCTAATTTATTTCAATGTTTCATTTTCTTAATCATCTAGTGTGGAATTGTGTATTCATTTCACCTTCATAATTTAAAAATTCTTTGGCAACAATGCATACCTTTTTTTGGCAACATGTAGATTAGCAATGTAATTAAATTTTAAATAGTATGAAATATAGCTTATAAATAACTAATGACTCAAAATGGAATGTCTAGATTTTAGAGGGTAAGTTATCTAATATCTCAGTCCAATGGTCATACATGTTTTCATTTATATTTATATACAAAAATATGTGACCTTTTTTCTAAAATTACATTTCAAATAGTAAGTGATATAATTTACAAAATCATGAGTGACTTGAAATGGATCATCCATATTTTAGCAAAATCAACTAATATCACATTACACGAATCATATGCTAGTCATATGCCTCCATTTCCTTCTTACACAACAATGTTAAGAATTCCTTCAATATTTATTTTGAAAATATTATGAGATGCTCCTTTTGGGGGCCTTCAATTGATATTGAGACAATCTTACAATCACATATACATAAAGTTCACTAACATATAAATGTAGATGTAAAGAAAAAACATCACATATTTTTTCATATTAAATGTTGTAATGTCCCCTTCTAGTTGACATTGGCATATCAGTAGGATTAGCCTATTAATGGCTCTCGTAGGCTAATGAGGCATGGTGGGAGAGTCAGCTAGCAGTCATTTGGTGATTACTTAGCTCAGTATTTGTTTGGAGTAAGGTTTTCCATCATATTTCATCATTATTTCTATTTATGGAAACCTTATTTTATAATTTGATGTTGAGATGCACTTTATTAATAATATAATATTTTAATATTTTATAAAGTGCAAATAATTAAAATATATTGGAATCTTCTAGAAGTCAAAAAGATAATATTATTTTATTGAGGCCGACCTCTAGAGGAAATGCATAAATAGACCTTGAGGTCTCACCATTGAGCATCTAGATTTGATGAATTGTTGATTGGTGATTTCTTCTTGAGCATTTGTGGAGCCAAGTGGTCTGTAGATAATCAATTTGTCTTTGGGAATGAAAACTCCCATTGATAGCATAACTGAGGGAGTGAAATATCTCTTGAAGGGCTGCATTATTGGAGGAAGGTATCTCAGCCTTTCTATTTGTGCTAGATTGGAGAAGAAATACAAAGAATACAAGGGTTTGATGCATATCCATTTGCAGATTATAAGGCATTGAAGATTCATTGTGGAATATTTTTATTTGCTAGCTGCTACAGTACCTGTGCTACAGTGTCGCGTATAGTGATTTGCTACAGTGTCATGCTACAGTAGTCGCTACAGTACCCGCGCTATAGTAGTCGCTACAGTACCAACGTGAACAGTAAAAATAATATTTTGAGCATCACGTGGAATTAATATTGAAGATAAATGAGTTGCAGACCTGTAGCTTCATCTTGCAGCCATTACTTATTATATTTCAAGCATTTGTGAGCAGTTTGGGGCATACACTTTAGGGGTTTCAGTTATAAATTTGATAGTCATCAATTGTTGTTCAAGAATCTCAAAAATAATCATTGATTGGGCCTTACTACAACACTCACAGGCCGTACAGCATCCTACATTGTAGGTCGTACAGTCCCAAGTGTTGGGCGTGTTCATCCTTGGCCTAATCGCTTGGCTTTTGGAGCTGAATTCACCTCATCATTAGGTTGAGCATAGGCGTCTTTCAAAGACCACGTTCCTCTTGTTTTGTATGCAAGTATAGTCTTTTAGATGCATTCATCGTAGCTGATCTTAGACATACTTTGCTTCAAATCTTATTGTAAACATTGATTTGGTTGTAAGCCAAGAGTCTTGGCGTCTTGATAATATTTTGTACTTGGGCTTGTATACACATAAAGAAGATATATGTTGCACGACAAGTGTTTGTTGAAATGTCATATTAGAAGCACTCCTTATCAGCATTCTTGCATGCATGCCAATTGTATGACAAAATGTCACTTGGCTGTAGGTGATCATTTTGTTCATGAAATTCACATATTTGAATTTGAAAGGTCAAAAAGAAGTTGCATTTGCATCCAACTCATTGTTTAGACATTTTAGCAATGATTGTAAACCTTTTGAATTACATTTTATATCATCTTCAAGCATTTATATCAGATTGATAACTCAGACCAGCAAGCTTAAAGCTTGCATTTGAAATGTTTGACAATATTCCTTGAAGTAAAATTCTCATCAGATTTCAAGGGATATTACAAATGTTCAAAAAACTCAAATATATTGTATTAAAATAAGATGATGACTTATAATCATTAAATTGAGATTTTCATTAACTTATTCTAATAAAATATAGATCATTTGTGTAAAGAAAATATCTTACATATTTTTCATATTAAATGTTCAAAGCTTGTATAAAAATAAGATGATAACATATATTCATTAAAATAAGATTAATCGACTTAATCTAATAAAATATAAATCTCTTATGAACTATAGATCATTTTACAAACTATGCCACTTATTATTTAGACTATTGATAAATCACTTGATATTCAAAATATGGCTATCAGAGGAAAATAAAATCATTTGAAATGTCGCCGAAGTAAAAATTTAAAATATCTTTCTTTTCGTTTCTGGGAAAATGAAAATTTGTCCCCGTGAAGTCGTCTATACTGATAAATTCATACAAAGTTTACTGCCTAATTTATGCACTTCAAAACACACACTTTTTATATTATAACAGAATATTCATTGCCACTTTATATATAGAAGTTGCTGGCAATCTCTCTTATTATAGTAGTAGAACTTTATATTCTGATCTCATTGATTCTCTGCTTGCATTGATCGTCATGAAATTGACAAGTTTAATCTTGTTGGCGATCACAGCTTTCTGGGAATTATTCAGTCCCTGCACATTGGGAAATCCAGATGGTAAGTTGTATTTTCTTCCAATATATTTTTAAGAAGTATTTTTCTTTAATATAAAAAATAAAACAAGTTGCATTTTTTTTAAGTCTACCAATTTAGCATGTACGCTCTGCACGTTAATCGCATTCAAGGGTTATATTTAGTTTTGCTCTTTGTTATTTTATAAAACTCTCAGTGCATCGCCGGTTGTAGTCAGAGAACCTTCAGAATTAATGAACAGTGATCAGTGATTAATTTTTTATGCTAATCACCTCAAGATTGATGGTACCATTTTATGGTGTGTAAGATTTTTTATTTATCTCTGAATATTTAATGTTGTAAGTTATTGCCGTAGGTTTTGTCATTGGCTACAAAGAACAGTCGATGGATTCTAAATTCTTGAGATTTTACTTTGATTCTATAATAAGTTCTGTAATTTTTACTCTGACTCTTGGTGGTGTTGCTTTCAATGAAGGATTTCTAAGTGTCAGCTGCGGCGCTTCAGATAATAAAACGGATGAAGAATTCGAGTGGATTACTGATTCCTTTTTCATCAAATTCAGAAACAATTTCACTAAGCCTCCGTTGAGCAATATTGACCCCTACCAATATCAGTCTATGGCTTATTTTACAAATCTGGAGGTAAATAAATATTGTTACTTACTCCCAGTGAAGCCTCATACGCTTTTACTTGTAAGAGCTACGTTTTTATTCGGAGGATTTGAAGATCTTCCTTTGGCAAGCGCCTTTGACTTAATCATAGATGGAATCAAGTGGCAAACAGTCCGCTTGAAGGGTTTAGAAAATAGTTATTACTATTTATACGAAATCATCTTGGCCCCCAAAAGTGAGAGTCTGAGTCTATGCCTGGCTAGAAATTCAGAGACAGAAGAAAGTAACTATGTCTTCATTTCCACCATTGAATTGAGACCGCTACAGTCTCCAATGTATAACTCATCTGATTTCAACAACGGCGCTTTAGTTTTGTTCTCTCGTATAGATTATGGCAATTCTACTTTTGTAAGGTAAGTTTGATAATGCTTTTGTTTGGACGTGAGTTTTATATCTTTTCCATTGACATTATATAAGCTAATGTTGTTGTGGTGGGACAGGTATCCGGACGATCCGTTTGATCGCATTTGGCCCTCTACTACGTTGTCGACAACAACAAATATCAGCACGAACTCCTCTTTGAAGGCAAGCTTATGGAACAAACCACCTTTATCTGTATTACAGTCTGCTGATGCAACGCAAGCAGGGGAAGACCTATTAATTCCACTAAAGCCTTATTATAATATACCTGACAATGGCTCTTATTATATTGTTCTTTACTTCTGCAACATCGTCAAGGAGACAAGCCTTTCAGAGTACCGCGCATTCCAAGTCTTCATAAACGATCGTGAAGTATCAGAGCTAAACTTTCCTTCATACCTCAACTGCCGGGAATGGTATCAGATTTTAAAGCTTAGCCCACTGAACTCTATTGATATAAGATTGCATCCCCTAGAAGGATCCGACATACGACCATTCATAAATGCAGTTGAAGCCTATCATATTGTAGAAATCAACAATATTACACACGCCGGAGACGGTATATATCAGTTTCTTTCTCTATAGACTTCATTGAACTTAATCTATTAAAAGGCACTTATTAATTCGCTTCATTTCTTCGTAGAAGCGCTTGCCAATTTCCTATATTTTTGTTCCAAAAATTAATTGAGGCAACCTACTTAACAAGGGTTTTTAGCCAGTAGGTTTCGTCGTCGTCACACTACTATTAAATTTTTAAGGAGTAGAGAAATATATAGCTCTCTTTTGCCGTCCAATGTATTTTCTTCCCGACGTCGCCTAATGTTTTAGGGTATGTGTTACACAGTACTTGCTATCAGGAAAATAGCAAAGACAGCGAATGTACCAGATGATTGGAGAGGAGGAGATCCGTGTTTACCTGCGGGCTTTCCAATAACTGGTGTTAAATGCAACGAGGAAAACCCCCCACGAGTGATTATTGTGTAAAATTCTTACCGTATAAATCATAGAAATTCATTAAAAGTCAGAGCAATGAATACATTAAGTGTTATTTGGGCACTGAAGGCTGTTAACCCATGTAACTTCCAACTCCTTTCAGGAATTTAACAAACAGGGGTTTAACTGGCCACATACCTCCAAGCATAGCCAACTTAACCGCAGTAACTCAGTTGGTAAGGCGTCCCTCCGCCTCCCCTTGCCTTGGATGTTAGGAAGTTCTAATTTTGAAGAATAGTTATACAATCTATTTTGCAATTTACAGATGTGGCGCCACTCAGTTTAATAAGTGGTTAATAACTTATATACTATTTGTTTTAGCTGTTTGGAAACAATAACCTGTCAGGTTCTATTCCGGACCTCAGCACATTGAAGAACCTTACAAAATTGTAAGAGATCCTGCACTATTTCCTAACATATAACATATTCATATCCGCATAGATGAACGAGAAAGATAATTTGTATGTGTTGATCTTTAATTTTCAGGCAACTACAAAAGAATCAACTGACTGGACATATTCCAAGTTCATTGGAGAAACTCCCCATGTTAAAAGAACTGTATGTTTACTCAAGACTTATCTTTTCTCACAACACTTTTTTCATTTTTCCTTGTTTTAGACAACGTAATATTTGCTGTCACTTAACGAGGTCTGCTTTTAACTACTAGCTTTTATGTTGATTAGTTTTTTGCAGAACAATAAATTAGATGGTCTTGTGCCACCTGGTTTAATTAAGCCTGGTTTGAAACTTCGGTACGAAGACATCCTTTCTTGTCTTTGTCTCTTTTAAGAGAAACCAGTATTCCCTTACATTTCAAATATATATATTTTTAAATCTTTGGCATCTTAATTGTTCACTTTACCGTGCAGAGTTTATCCTCAAAGTAATTCTCCACCAAACAAGGGAAAAAAGGAAAAAGGTTGGATTATAGGATCCGCTATTGGCTGTTCACTTCTGTTAATCCTTTTGATATTCGGGATTCATCTATGGAGGCACAAATATAAACGAAAAGCTCTCATCCCAAACAGTTTTATCATGATGCAACCTGAACTTTCATGTACAGGTGTTTTCAAAATTCCTGTGACTTGAAAAGCATTTATTTCAAACCTATTAATATCAGTTTAACTCTTGTATCTTTTGCAAACTTTTGTTCTATTTTCTCTTTTGAAACAGATAAAGATGATCCAAATGATTTTCACAAGCTGGCGGTAGAATATTCTGAAGAAGAAATTAAAGCAGCTACTAATAACTACTCTACATGCATTGGTAAGGGAGGCTTTGGGTCTGTGTTTTATGGTAAACTTTCAGGAAATGATGTTGCAGTGAAGGTACTTTCAACGGATTCAGTTCAAGGAAAACAAGAATTTCGAAATGAGGTTTTTACTTTCTTCACAAATATTGAACGTTTTATTCAAGACGAGAATTTTCTTTATCTTTGATACTTTTGCTTCAGCCCAAATTGCCTATTTAACATAGGATGCTTGTGTTCTTCGCTTCAGGTTACTCTCCTTTCAAGAATATATCATAAAAATCTTGTATATTTTATTGGGTACTGCAAGCAACCTATAGTGGCCTTAGTATACGAATTTATGGAATGTGGAACATTGATGGATCATTTACACGGTATTGTTTATTCCATATTATTGTGAATAAAATTAAATTTTTAAACAAATTTTAGTTAAAGGACTTACTAGTCTATTTGCAGGCCCAACGAAACAAGAGAAACCACTTGATTGGCAAACCAGGCTCAGCATTGCCCTCCAAGCAGCAGAGGGTAATTTGTTTGATAATTGCTTTTACCCTTAATGGTTATACCCTGCAAAATTGCTCCACACATTACAAATGTCATACATGCTTTGCAGGTTTGCTATACCTGCATGAGGGTTGTAGTCCTCCAATCATACACAGAGATATTAAGTGCAGTAATATACTTTTGGATAAAAGAATGTTTGCCAAGATATCTGACTTTGGTCTATCAAAGTTGTTAGACAACTCCAAAAGTTATATAACAACTAATGTCAAGGGCACCCTCGGCTATCTTGATCCTGAGTATCTTCATACTTCACCATTATATGATCTTTTTATGAACCAAACAAGTAGTTTAACATTCATCAAATGGTTGATAGTACACTAATTTTGGAACTTGATGCAGATATTTTGGAACGTCATCGCTAAATGAAAAGAGTGATGTCTACAGTTTTGGTGTAGTTTTATTGGAGATTATTTCTGGAGTACCACCCAAGGAGGGAATAGTCGAACGGGTAATACATTTAATATAATATATTTGATTTTTCTTATCAATAATATACAGTTCTCATCTTCTTTGTTATACAGGCAAAAGAATTGCTTTCATGCGGGAGACTAACAGACCTGATGGATTCTTCATTGGGTGGCCGATATAATTTTGCATCTGCATGGAAAGTCGCAGAGATTGCATACATTTGTGTGGAACGAATATCAATAAACAGACCCACAATTAATACTGTTGTGAGAGAGCTAGCAGAAGCAAAGGCAATTGTGTTGGATGATAACAGTGAACCCGGATACGTTCGGAGTGCATTGTCGAGCGTACTTGACGTGCCCGAAGCCAGGTAGCCATAAAATGACGGATCACCTTTACTTGTGGAAAGACGACCACATAACGACGTCTTCTTTTAAAGACTTTTATTGTAGTAAGTATTATATTAAATGGTGTGGATCATTTATGGACGATCCCAAATATAATCAAATTTGAGGAGTAGCCAATTTTATTTGATTAGGTTATTATAACTTAATTTTTTCCAAACTTTTCATCGCTTGTCTTTCAATGATAAAGTGAATAAATTTTTAAATACAATCTCAAATTATTTTTTATTATTTTATTAAATAATTTGATATATTTTTATGTAGAGAAAATGTTGGCATAGCGACTATATCCACAATTAGATCCCTCTCCACCATCAATACGTGCTTTTGGTGTGATGGAAAATTCTACATTGTATTAGAGCGCAGGTCATCGATTCGAGTCCCTTGAGCCCTCGACCCTTCGTCTGCGTAAGCTTGGCTTATCGACATGGTACATAGTGAGTATGAATCTCACATGGTACGTGGTCGTATCCGGGTCTATCATGTGGGAGGGTGTTGGTGTAGCAACTATATCCATGATGAGATCCCTCTCCACCATTAGTACGTACTTTTGATGTGAAAAAATTCTATAGAAAAATAATATAATATTTAAATCAATAATATTAAAATATTTATAGGTCAATTATTATATATAATTTTGTTAATTGAGAAAATGATTTTTTTAATGTATGGTAATTAAAATTTTTCTATTATTTCATTATCACATTAGTTTTCACACTTTTTTATATATTTGACATTATGGACCTTTCATCTCTTTTAATTTACATTATGATAAATTAGTACTTTTCATCTCTTTTAATCTACATTATGATAAATTAATACTTTGCAATTGTAAAATCAATTACAACCATGTATAACTGAAGATAATTATTATCTAAATTCCTATTTCATAGATTGCATTTGTTGTGTTTTTGAATTGTCACGAGTGACTAAGCTTTTTATGGATTCTTCATTTAAAACAACATGTTTGTGTCTTACTATTTACAATATATAAGCATAGACACTACATAAAACATATGGAAACCTAATCCATAAACAATGGAGAAAAAGATATATTTTGGGGAGACTCTTGGAATGGCTTTCCACCACTATCTAAAATTGTAGGGCTAAAGGAAGTGAGAATATATTTAAAACAACATTGGGATTTAAAAGTAAAAGACTATATTATGTCCAAAGAGAACCTTCTCTCAAATGTCAAACAAAAAACACTTGGTTGGTTGTAACTTCCTAGAAAATCAAGTCTTAATTGTCAGTCCTCCTCCAGTAGCATCAAATCTTCTTTTTGATGGATCCTAACAGACTCATTTGGGCCCCTTCCAAGTCAAGTAACTACAAAGTCAACTTAGGCTACTCTTCAATAATTTTAAAAGAAAATATCGAATTAGTAAATTGGCCCCACAAACTATGTTGGAACTCTACAATTCTTCCAAAAGCTAGCTCATTTGCTTGGTTGACATTAAATAAACATATACTCACCTACAAAAGGTTGATAAAATTAGGTATTTTTGCGCCCTTCAACTACATATTATGTAACCAATAGGAAGATGACATATACCATCTTCTAGTAACATGCAAATTCTCATATCAGTGTTGGACATGGCTCTAAAAAATTAAATTGGGCCACACCTCTCCAAGAAACACTGTAGGTAGTCTTTTCCTCATGGTTGATCATGAATAGAGACTCTTTATTCTCATCAATTTCGGTAGTTGACTGCTTAATTGTAATATGGTGCATATAGTGGGAAAGAAACAATAGAATATTTAGAAAGGAGCACCACTCAGTCGAAGATGTAATATGAAAAATTGAAAGGCTAATCTTTGAGCTAGTAATGTCTAACGTACATAAATTGAGTAGCGCACATAAAATCTTTTCAAATTGGGATGCAAATCTATCTTCTTAGTGGGAATTGATTCACCCCCCTAACCCAGGCACATGGCTATTGAAAGTAAAACCCAACTGCAACAACATGGTGTCGGCCCCTACTCCAACAGGTATGGAAAAACTTAATTTCGATTGTGCCTCCTACAAGAATCCAAGAGCTTCTATAGCTAGTTGTGTCCTAAGGAATCACACAGGTAGCATTATTTGCACCTTGGCAGCAAAGCTTCCAGATGGCATAAATAATAAGGCTAAGGCACAAGCACTACTTGCAAGCTTGAAACTAGAAAAATCATTAGATATCAAACACATTTTGATTGAGGGAGATTCCATGATTATAATTAACACATGCAAGCAATAAAATACAGTTAGTTTGTTGCTACACACCATACTAAAACTAAAACAAGGGTTCAAAGTACTGTAAGCCTTTGACTCTTACCAACTATAGAGAGGGCAATAAATTTGCAAATATGTTGGCCTATATTATTTGTGATTTAGCTGCTGGGGCACTACGATTGTACAAATCAAATCTTGCTAGCTATCTGGCACTAGTGCGTTTGGTAACAATGATTCTCCCCCAATATAAGAGGCCCCGATTTAAGTAATCATGTTTTAACCTGCAGGGTTTAAGTTTCTAGTCTTCACTTGTGTGCAATGCCACTGATTGAAGTCAGCGATAACTATTCATCCCTCATTTGGCCAAGGCTGGCGTGGTCCCTTTGCTCCACATCCATCTCCTAGTGCCTTGGGGGTTGCTTCCTCTCTCAAGGGTTTGGGATCTTCCTCCCGCTCAGTGGCCTATCTTTCGCAAATTGTTTCCTCTCTAGCGAGGTTAGGCTCCTCCTTTTGCTAGTGGTCCATCTTTCGCGGAATCCCACTTTTTGCTCTAGCTTTGGTTTGTGCCCCAGCCGCATTGCACCCCTGTTTATTTTTCGCAGCGGCCCACCTTTCGCATCTACTCTGATGTTTGCCACCTTCCTGAAACTCATTAACATTCTTTTGTTTGAGCACTGTTGAGTTTCACCTGCGTTCTCCATTCTTTGCAGTCTATAGTTTGGTCTTGCATTTTTTCTTGCGAACCCTTCTTGGTTCCCTTCGCTCTAGTTTTTGTTTACCAGTTCCTTATGTGCCCACAGGCTTATTCCCATATTGTATTCTACTCTTGGGACATGTGGTGTCCCCCTGTTCGTCGGGTGTTCCTGGAATATTCCGAATTCCCACCTCCCGTGCAATTGCCAAGTGTCATTTTGGTGGACTTTGATGAAGGCCTCAACTTTTGCATTCAAACCCAGTTGCATGACTGGCTAGTTATCTAAGTCATGCTGCTTCCCTCGGGAAGTCTCAGTGCATAGTGGGAAGTGCTTTAGTGCCATGTGGTGTCCTCATGCACCTCCATCTTTTAGCCTAGTTATGTCTCCTTTCTCTAGTTGTTCTCCTCCGCAGCTTGCCATGTGTTGCATCTGGACAGGCTGAGAAAGTTGTTTCACCCTATTTAGTACTGCATCTATGTGATTGGCTGGGCTTCTTGGTGGTCCTTTGTGTGGTAAAATGCAAAAAAGTTGTTGGTAGTGTGGTGATTCTGTACATATTTACTGGTCTCAGGACCATTT
>VDFB02271358.1:900575331-900594106 GCA_007258455.2 Sequoia sempervirens
CTCGGTCATGTCACGAGGATCAGGGAAAAATAAAATATCAAGCCTTCCAGATCTAGAAATCAACTTAAAATGTGAAGAATGCAAATTTTTTAAAAAATAACAGGTTAGGGCAAGCTGAGGGCATCATGAACAATCCGCCCTAAGTCAGACAGAAAGCTAGAAAATTCATCTAAGTCTGGTAAAAATGGAAGCTCAGCCTCCTAGATGTGCCTCAAGGAGAAAATAGATGGATGAGAATTTTGCTAATGCATTGCAACTTGAAGCTCAGCTAGTGAAATTTTCCTTAGCTTGAGAGGAGAGTCATGAAAAAGTCTAAATACTTGAAAAGGAAAGCTCAGATCCCTATATGTGCCCAAACTTGAGGGAGGTGGCTTGAAAAGTATCTAAGGCATTGAAACTTGAAGCTTGACCCTTGATATGTGCCCAAAATTGGAAGCTCCTACCTCCATATGCGCCCAAGTTAGAATAAGGGGTAGCAAGTTTGGTTAAGTGTTGAAAATCAGAAGCTTCCCCTTCCATATGCACCCAAGCTAATGGAGGAGGGGAGAATTTAACTAAGTCCTCAAAAATAGAAGCACAACCCCATAAATGTGCTCTTGAGGAAAATGGACTGAGAAAAGTTGACTAGGTCTAGAAAATGAAAGTTTGACCCCTCATATGTGCCCAACATCACAAGGAGGTCAAAATTCTACTAAGTTCTTGAAATTGGAAGTTGACACCTCCAAATGCACCTAGGTCAAGAATTGAGAGTTGAAATTTTTCTAAGTCAGGGAAACTAAAAGTAGGACCTAGTAAATTCACCTCAAGTTGAGAGAGAAGTCTAAGGCTTGGAGAATAGAGGTAGAGGGTGTCAAATGCATAGGGGAGGTGCTAAGAATTTTTCTAAGTGTCACCAATTGGAAGAAGGAGAGGTAAAATGCACCTTAACCACTTGAGGTTGATGAAATTTCTAAGGAATTAAAATTGGAAGCTCACTATGCCAAATGTGCCTTAGGTAAGAGGGGAGTTGGTAAATTTTCCTAAGTGTGTGGGCACGAGGTTCACTGACATATGTGCCCAAAAGGTAAAGACAAACCCTCAAAATTCTTCTAAGGCATAGAAACTTGAAGCTCAGCCCCTTGAATGCGCCTTACCTTGAGAGGGGAGTTGGTAAAACATTCTAAGTCTGGGAAATTGAAAGTTTGACCCTCCAAATGCGCCCAAGTGAGAAGAAGAGGTAAAGAAATTTGGTTAAGTGTTGAAACTTGAAGCTCCTACCCTCAAATGCGCCTTGACTTGGAGATGCCTTGAAATTTTTCTAAGGGGATGAAATCGGAAGTAATACCCCTCATATGTGCCTTGACTTTGAGGAGTGAGAAATGTTTCTAAGGCATTAAAATTAAAAGCACAACTAGGAAAATGCACCTTAAATTGGAAGAGAAGCCTAGAAATTTTTTTAAGTGTCCAAAATGGAAGTACCACCCTCTAGATGTGCCCAACTTGGAGATGAGTTAGGGAATTTTTCTAAGTCATTGGAAATGGAAGTAGAGGGGGCTAAATGCACCCAACTTGAGCAAGTAAATGAAATTTTCTTCCAAGGCATGAGAAATGAAACTTGGAAGACACCTCAAGTCCACCCAAGTGGAGAGAATGTGAAGTAAAGGCAAATGTTATTAAAACAATATTTTCCAAGGTTAAAAATTAAATGTTCCCCTTCATGAAAACACATGAATTAATCAAGTTGAGAAATATTTTTCTAAGGGGAGATGTTTTGAAGGGAAAATAATTTCGCCTTGTGATGGTAGAGCTTGCGACTGATGAAATTTCTCTAGAAGAAATATAAATTTTTCTCAGGCGCGGGAGAATGAAATGAATAAAATTCCTCAAATAAAATAAAATTCTCCTAAGGCATTTGAAATTGAAATAAAAACACTGAAGTACGCCCTTGTCCAAAGATTAAATTTTATTTAAATGTTGGAGTTATTTTAATAAATTTCCCATCAATGTTGGAGTCAGCTGAAAGTTACATGCAGTCAAGCTGGAAATTTCAAATTTTTCAATGAGGGAGGAATCTCCAGCAATAGAAAATTCCTATGACGACTATGCATAATCTTGGTGACAACTCTCCAGTCATCGCCAGGGATGATTTTCTCAGCTGGTATTCTGTAGCATTCACTGGCCGAGGTTTCTTCAAAATGGCACAAGAATAATCAACAAAAGTCAGGAAAACCATGGGGAACATTCGAAAAGGCATCTTCAACATGTTGGAGGCATTGTTCACAAGACGGCTAGCCCCTGAAGAGGTGATGGTGGATGGCTTGAAGGGCAGACTACACCCATTCTTCTCTAAAGCAAGGACGTTTGCTCAAGTGGATTTTGAAAATGTTTCCACTTTCTCCACCATTGTTTAGAGTACTCAAGAATCTATTGAGACATGGAGAAAGTCTTGTATCAGGTAGGAGAAAACAATCACCATCCTTGAGTTTCAGCTTAATCTCACTCCAGCCATTTCTGAGCAGGAAGTTGATGCGGTGCTAGCCTGATTTGTTGCTTTCGCAGTCAGAGAGAAGAACAATGGGAATAGGATCCTAGACGAGAATCTTCTAGAAGGGTAGTGGGCATTAATTGCCCATGGTGGTCAAAGGAGGAATTTGTCCTTTTGTGCTCATTAATTGCACCACTCCATCTTCTGGCAGTTACAAGGACAGAATCTAGTCTAGGGATGATGTGGCTCAATCTGAGTCATCCATTGTAATTCGATCTGAGTTGTGCATTGAGATTGGCCAGCTATATAAAGGGTACTCCCCCTCATTTGTAAATTATTAGATCATAGATAGACATACATAGTAGACATTCTAATAGAGCGGAGAGATAGCTTAGCATTAGTTTGTTAGCATAGTTTGAAGAAGAAGGAAAGTTTTCCTTTGAAAGCTTTGTAAGAAATTGTTGTGAACACTCTCCCAATATAAAGAGTTATCATTGATGATGGTTTCATCTTTTGTTGTGAGTAGCTAGCAAGGTTTTTTCATCCTTCTACTTTAAGTAGGACTTAAAGTAGAGTAATTTTTATTTTCATGCACATAGATAGTTGTGGATTGTGGTGATTGATTAAAGAAACTTCATTTAATCCATACCACTAGCGAGCTTGTTGATGGTAAGTTTGTCTTATGTGGTCGACTGGAATACCTTTTAAGCTTAACTTCAATCATGATTCATGTGTTGGCATGCATCATTGTGATGGTGTTATCATGTTGAACTGTGATTTGAAAACTTCTCGCTACTCCTTTGAAGATTGCACCGACTTTGTAGAAGCTATCCAACGTGAGGCAAGGCAAAGTCTGGTTGAAGCCTGCTGAAGTTGATCCCACATCCCGCTCTTAGATAGGACTCAAATTTTCTAATCCCTTCCGCCATTCAATTCAGTATATTTCTGGTTAGTATAGGAAATTTGTATCTTATTGCCAAATCATCTACACCGCGTGAAGTCTCCTTTCATCATTAGCTTGTTGTCTGTTGCATCGTGAACTTGTGAACAATTGTGTAAGTCTCCTTGTGAAAACAACATATCACAACGAACCAACTTAGTGTACTCCATTGCATCGAAGGAACCTTGGAGTTGAACGTATGATCTCTGTCGTAATCTTAGCATATGGAATACTTTGATCAAGAGAGAATAGAGTAGTCGTTGGACACTCTATTTTTCTGTTTGATGTAGGTCACAAAACACACATCAACAAGACCCACATGTAAAAGCATACAACTGAGTGGAGTCAACCAGAATGTGGTCGTAAGAGATATTTAGGACTTGTACTTCTCTCGAAAGGTAATGAGAGAGGGGATTCCAAGGTTAGAACTCGATTTTCTTTTGCAAGCAATTTCAAAACCAGGCAAACCACACGTGGTTGAGGGCAATCGGAAGGGGTAAGGAATTGTCAGATTGTCACATTTTTAGGGTTTGAGCTAAAGCAATTATTTGCTTTGAGTGATAAGAGATGAACAGAAACGTAGAGTAAAATCCATTGAATTTCACATATTATTGTAGAGGTCGGCATGAACATCTATTTCAGTGAATCAGGCACGCCTAAAATGTAATACTAAGCGATGATCTCCGCGACTCTGTATATTCATAACGTGGATGGAAGCATTGTTGACATTTTCAAGATGGAATACTTAATTGAAAAATTGCCCTAATATTGTTTCAAGTAATATCCTGATTCCTCTCTTTCCCTTCTTTTTTTGTGGCAAATCTTTTGACCGTATCATCATGGCTTGTTGGCTTAGGGTAAACAGCATGTAAAGTCGTTCGACTCCGTAACCTGTTGATTTTGACACCAAGGATCTGATAGTTTTACTATGCACACATATGCTTGCAAGGGATTCTCAGTCGGTGGGAAGTTGAGGTCTTCACATGATAAAATCTTTTCATATAGACGGCAATGCGTGACTTGATAAAATCTTTTCATATAGACGGCAATGCGTGACCGTAGCTGAGTGTGAATAACGTATAAAAGGATGACTTGTTGATTTTGACTACAATGATCTGATAACTTTACCATGCGCACATATGTTTGCAAGGGACTTTAAGTTGGTGTAAAGTTACCAGGTGTTCACATGATGAAGTTTTTTCATATACACAGTAGTGCGTCACTGTAGCTGAGTGTGAACTATGTGTAACAGGATAACGCATTGATTTTAATGTCAATGATCTGACATTGTAGCTGAGTGTGAACTATGTGTAAAAGGATAATGCATTGATTTTGATGCCAATGATCTGATAATTTTAGTATGTACACATGTTTGCAAGGGACTTTCAGTTTGTGTAAAGTTGTTGGTTGTTCACATGATCAGGTCTTTTCATATAAACAGTAATGCATTCTTGTGGTTGAGTGTGAACTATGCGTAAAAGAAAAATGTATTGATTTTGATGTCAATGATATAATAATTTTACTATGCATATATGTTTGCAAGGAACTTTTCACCTGGCTGGTGTAAAGTTACTAGGTGTTCACATGATCAAGTCTTTTCATATTCAAGATAATAGCTAATGTATCACAATAGCTGAGTGTGAATAGCATGTAAAAGGATGCCTTGATGATGCCAATGATCTCATAATTTTACTATGTGCATGAGACTTTCAGTCGGTGTAAAGTAGTTAGATCTTCACATGGTCAAATCTTTTCATATACATGGCAATGTGTGTCTGTAATTGCATGTGAACATGTGAAAGGATGTCCTATTGATTTTGACAGCAATGACCTATTAATCCTAATATGCACACATATGTTTGTAAGGGACTTTCAATTGACATATAGTTGTCAAGTCTTCACATAGTAAAATCTTTACATGGTCAAATCTTTTCATATAAATGACGATGTATGATTACAATTAAGTGTGAATAACATGTAAAATGATATGATAACTTTACTATATGCTCATAGATTTTCAAGGGACATTCAATTGGTGTAAAGTTGTCATGGTTAAATATTTTCATATACACAATAATGCATCACTATAGTTTAATGTGAACGACATGTAAAAGGACAACCTATTAATTTTGATTGCAATGATCTAATAATTTTACTATGAACACATATGTTTGCAAGGGATTCTCAATAAGTGTAAAATTATCTAAGTCTTCACATGATCAAATCTTTTCATATACATGGCAATGCATGACCCTAGCTAAGTGTGAACATGTAAAAGGATGACATATTGATTTTGATGTCAATAATTTAATAATTGTAGTATGCACACCATATGTTTGCAAGGGAATTTTAGGTAGTATATAGTTTTTGAAAAGGAAAAAATAGGTTTTACAGGGACCTGAAACCACAGAGTTTAAACACCAAAAGATAAACAGAAAAAGAACAAACAACCAGACAGCTGTCCCAAAAAGGAAACGACAGCACCAAGAGACAACAGGGCCCAGAAAAAGGACCGCCCAAAAAAACCAGCAACCAAAAACACCACGTTACTCTAAGGTGTTCAGTAACTCCTCAGCTTCCTTTTCAACATCCTTCATGTCCTGTAACCCCTGCTTGAGAATTTGAGCCGTATGAGATAAAGTCGAGGTCTTCCTCTTAATGTTAGCCCTGGTACGAGTTGAAATCCCTTCACTAGCCGATCTGTTGCCTCCCCTGTCCGCATCCAAATCCACGACCAGCGAACCCTTTTGATTTTTTTCAAGCTTTTCCACCATCGCATTAATGATGATGGTATTATGCCTAGCAATTTTGTGATTGTTTGCAACAGTGGCCCTAATGTTTCGTCCAATCTTGGACATGCTGCACTCGATACTAGCCAATCTATCCTTCTGTAATTGTTGTCTTTTCCTCGGTAATGGAGTTTCCTGTTCATCATTATTTCTACAATTCCAACTGATCTTCTGTTCCAAAAGTGTGACCTTGTTGCTGAGATCAGTAACACGGCCTTTCAAATCACAAACTTCTTTCTGGGTCCATTTGAGAACGGTGAAAAGGCCATCCGTACTTTTTTCCGCTATACTAACCAAATCCTCATGCTTAAGCTTATTCAGGGCCAAATTAATTTCATCCTGAATAGGGGACTCAAAATGATCATTCCCAAATTTTCCAGAAGCAGGGGCATTAGGGGCCGATTCCTTATTGACCAAGGGCTTGTCAGAAAGGATTTCCATAGAATTCCCAGAATACGAAACAAGTTTCATAACAGGGTTACCCTTAAAACCAGGGGACAAACCCAGAGTACGACAACCAGGAGACGGCTGGGGATTAAGACAGGGTGGTGAAGCAAAACCCGGACTAGGGCACTCATGCAGAGGTTGCAATTTAGGACAAGACAACGGGGCAGAATCCTTAAGGGTTTTCCGACAAGACAAGGACTGGGGAGCAGTGGTATCAGGACCAACAAGAACACAAGCAGGGGGGGCTCGGGGTTTGATCTCCCTACTATTTTCTATCTCCTCATCATCCAACTCTTCAATTACAATAGTTTTAGGCAAAGTAGGTAAATTTTGAAAATGCTCAAAAATGAGCCTAACAAGACCAGGGTGAATAATAGCATTCCTCCTAGGGTTTCTTTCCACATCATCGAGGCAATTCTTTAAAGAAGAAAATAAGTAAAAAGGAAGAGATATACGAACCTTGTGACGGAAATGGTTCAAAATGGCAAAGTGATAACCATAAACTCTGGTAAAGCGCCCGTCAACTGTGATATATTCCATAATAACTCTTAAAACTTTCCTCCAGATAGATTTGATGGACTCCACATCAAAGTAGCTATTAGCAACCTTAACCATCTTCGCTTTCTCCTTATCTTTTTTGGGAAATTTAATGACCGCTTCATCAGAGAATCATCGGTCTCGGTAGAATTTAACACCCTCAGTTGAAAGACCTGTTATCTCACCAATTAAGTCCTCACTCAGCTTTACATTCCTGCCAAACAAAACAATCTCACCATTTTTCCAGTTTTTAACAAAATAGTCCAGCATCCCCTCGTCCGTGCCATGGAGCTTTTCCAGATATGGGATTAAACCTCCCTTTTCAATTCTTTCCCACGCTTTAGCATTCTTTCTGTGCTCCTGAAAATTGCTCGGCCACACGTTTTTCTCCTCCATATATTCAGCTCAGAAAAAACAACACTGAGTTGCTCTGGGTCTCGTATTTTCTTTGTCGAACACCCAGAAAGCGTGCCGACTCTTCTTGAAAATGAAATCGGTCCCATCAAATCTAAATGAATCGATGTACATGATCTTTATCCGTTTCATCATGACTAAGATTGCCTTCTCTTCCATGCACTGAATCATAATAAATTAGCGCTTTCACTTCAGGATGGAGGTTGTCATTCTTCCTCCACGTGTTTTCCCCACCCTTCTTAACCCCTTCATTGGCGAAGAAATCCACCACCTTATTGGCTTCTCTATAGGCATGGGACACTTTCACTTTATCAAATTTACTTAATAATGTTTTCGTGTCTTCGATCCATTTTTTGATGGTCCACGAGGGGGGGTAAGCCCAAGAATACAATTTATTATATTCAAAGAATCACCCTCCAACCAAAGATATTTCGTGTTGATCTTGAGGGCTAGGCTAACCGCATGAAAAGCCCCAACTGCTTCCGCAACATGATTAGTTTGAGTTCCGATGTCCACAGTAAAAGCCGCAATAAAAGCCCTCGAGTTGTCCCTTAAAACACACCCACTGCCAGCTTTCCCAGGGTTACCTTTAGCCGCACCGTCAAAATTGGCTTTCAACTAGCCCAAAGGCGGCATAGACCAATTAGCATTCTCTCTCCCACAAACACCAGGTTTGAGGACATTTGACCCAACTAATTTTGAATTCCACTTTTTGGCCATAGCAATATCAAAAGGAGACCAGAAAGCATTCTCAAACATTTTTCCAAGAATTAAAGATAAGTTTTCCTTTATAGCCCTTACAATTTTAGCATACAAGTCCCCTTCCGACGTCTCTTTATCCCTAAAAACCCTATTGTTCCTTTCCTTCCAAATATTCCAAGACACAAAAGGTAGAATAAAAGACCATAGCTTTCTCACAAAAGGATTTTTTGAAGGAGCTTTCCATTGAATGAAGAAATCTTCGACAGAAGAAGGGAAAATCCACACCACATCAAGAAGCCCCAGAAATTTATCCCAAATATTCAACACAAAAGGGCAATGAAGAAAAAGATGATCAACAGTCTCGGCTTCATTCCTGCACATATAACATCTGTTTGGTAATTGAATTCCTCTTTTGCCAAGATTGTCCAAAGTGAGAATCTTATTTTGTAGCGTTATCCAGTAGAAAATATTGATTTTCAGAGTCAGGTGATTAATCCAAGCCTTAGCCCAGAAGGGAGGAGGCTCCATCGGACTAACCAACATAGAAGTGGCAGAGGCAACTGAAAAAATACCAGACGGGTTGTCTAACCAGACAGCAAGATCCTCCACTTGGTGATGAGCTGGTTTAAGGGCTCTAAAAGCCAACTGAACAGGGCCAAGATCCGGACTGATGGTCTTCAAATCAACCCAATCTCCATTCCTCCAATAATCTTTAACCAAGACTCCAAATTCCTTTTTACAATCATTCATCCATTTACTAAAATTCTCTATTCTGATTAAAGGATCTTTAAAAAGCCACCTGTCTTCCCAAAACCTAACATAATTTTCATTTCCAATCAGTCATCCAATTCCCATTTCCAATAGTTTTCTTCCTCTACCCATATCATTCCAACAGACAGATCCACGAGGTAAAGAAGAAGAGTTTATAATTTCATTTAAAGACTCATAGTTATTAAAATATTTGGCTTTTAAGGTATCACACCATTCTCCATTTAAAGTAAGAGTTCTCCAAAGCTATTTAGCAAGAAGGGACAAATTCAAAACTTTATTTTTCCTTAAACCCAGGCCCCCCCTTGATTTGGGTCTACAAACCAGATCCCATCCGACAAGTGGCATTCTCTTCTTGTCCTCCACTCCGGACCATACAAATCTTTTCTGAATTTTTTCAATGGCCTCAGCATATTTAGCAGGAATTTTAAATATACTGAGAGCCTAAGTAGGAAGATTTTGCAGAGAAGCCTTAAGGAGCTGGATTTTTCTAGCTTGACTAAGAAGAGCTCCTTTCCACCCCGATAGCTTCTTATTGAATTTTTCAACCAAAGAAATCCAGAACGAGTCCGAAGGTTTAGAACAAAGAGGTAAGCCAAGATAGGTTGACGGAAGAGACTTAACATGACATCCAAGAATTCGAGCAAGTTTGACTTGTCTATACTTCGGAGTATTGATGAAAAAAATTGAACTCTTAGCCTTGTTGACAACTTGCCCAGAAGCAGATTCATAAAGATTCAAAATTTTTTTTAAAGTCTTAGCTTCAGTCATAGTAGATCTTCCCATAAGAATGGTATCATCCACAAATTGCTGGTGGGAACAGGTAAGAAGAGAAGAAGAAGGTCTTAAGCCAACAAGGGATCTTTGATCAATAAGCTTTTTAATATTTCTCCCTAAACTCTCAGCCAAGATAGTAAACAGAATAGGAGAAATAGGGTCTCCCTGTCTGAGGCCTCTGGAGGTCTGAAAAAACCTTGATGGTGATCCATTCACAATGACAGCAGGAAGTAACTGTCGAAACAAGATGGTTCACCAGCTGAATGCATCTGTTATTAAAACCAAACTTGTCCAGAATTTTAAACAAGAAATCCTAATCAACCCGATCATAGGCTTTGGAAATGTCCAGTTTAAGAGTAAACCCTTCAGTTTTTGAAACCATTAATGAATGTAAGTTCTCATGAACAGTAACAATAGAGTCCATAATGTACCTACCTGGCACAAAACCATTCTGCTGCGGAGCAATAATTTGGGGAAGCACAGAAAGCATTCTTGAAGTTAACACCTTCGAAATAATTTTGTAAATAGAATTACACAGGCTGATTGGCCGAAAAGCTTGAAACTCCGAAGCCCCAGGTTTTTTAGGAATAAGGACCACAAAAGTAGCATTCAATTTTTTAGGAAAGTTTTATATCTCTGTGCCAGATGAAATCTTAGTTAGTATATAGTTGTTAGGCATTCACATGGACAAATATTTTCATATGCAGGACAATCTATCATTGTATTAGCATGGCTTGTTGGTTGAGTGTAAACAATATATAATAGATGACTTTTTTTTATGCCAATGGTTTACTATTCACACATATGTTTGCAAGAAAATCATAGTTAGTGTCAAGTTGGCATGTCACTACATGGTAAAATATTTTCAGATACTCATTTTAATGATTAATCAACTGAATGGTCATATGATTTTGAATTTTAATTAATTAAAAAATATGGTTAAATGTTTATCAAAGTGAAGGATAGACATTGCTCATTGTAATGTGATGGTTATTTACATTCAACTCCATTTGATTTGATTGTATTTAGTACTATAGAAGTTGTGTTCATCTAAAAATTTAAAAATAATATCAAATTACAAATAAAACTTGAGTAAAATAATTTTATTTTCTAACCATGGACTACTTCCAAGGCTATGTACAAGTGAGCTATAAAGAGCTCTAATATTGCAGGTCTAGGTAGTAGCTTGCAAACAATTTTATGAAGCTACTCACAAAAGATAGTTTTGATTGACTAAGAAGCAATTTGAGCATCATGGATATAGTGTTAGCCTCTCTAGAGCCCTCAATCTAACTTTAGAAGTCATATACAAGTGAGCTACAGAGAGCTCCAAAATTGATAATTTTAGCTTCAAAATTACACAATGAGGTTGAAATATCTTAGGATTAATGTGAAGTGTTGGAATTTATTATAATCCTGAACCTATTAGAAATAATTACAAAAACCATAAAAAATATTTTTGGGACTTTAATCCCATCCTTCCTTTTTATGCCAGTTGTAGCAATTATTTGGTTGACTATGAAGTAAATACTGGTAGGTGAGTTTGAATTTGAAGTGAGGGGGATTTTTTTGTGTGTAGAGACAACAAGATCACAAATAGAAGTATTTTTTTTGTATCTATAGTTAATGAGAAGAAAGATAAGTTATAGTAGTAGTAGAGAATTTTAGAGAAGATCAAAGAAGTTGTAGCATTAGCTTAGTTTTGTGTCAAATAATTGTAGTAGTAGCTAAAGGAAGGTAGTTACACAATAGCTCAAGAGTTATAAAAATTTAGTCACATAAAAAAACTCCAAATATCTACAAGAAACTAGTTATACGTAGCAACTCTAGATATTTGTAGAGAAACCTTTCATAGATAACACTAGTAAATTAATTGTGAACACTTTGTAATCTAAATATGAAAAAAATTCAATGTTATTTGGAGGTAAATAGTAAATATACTTTATGTATTTTTTATGAGCCTGTTCTCCTTCATTGGTCTCCATAATTATTATTTTTTCTCCATAGTTTGTGTTGGTTGGTTTATTGCCATTAGTTGTCAATAGAGTAGTAGTCTCTATGTGTTTTATTTTGGTTTTATTCCATCAAGCCTCTATTGGCTTCTAATTCATCCAATGAATATGAGTCTATTGCTTATTTTACAAATCTATAAATAGATAAATTTTGCTACTTACTCATTGTGAAGCCTCATATACTTTTACTAGTAAGGACCAAGTTTTGTTTCAAAGGACTTTAATATCTTCCATTAGCATGAATTTTTAACTAAATCATAGATGTAATAAATTGCAAAACACTCTTCTTGAATGGTTTAGATAAATAATATCGCTATTTCTATGAGATCATTTTGGCCCCAAAAAGTGAGACTCTAAGTTTCTACCTAGCTAGACATTCAAAGATAGAAGGTATGTTTTACTAAAATTGCTCTTATTTTTCATTTGAAGAAGGATTTCATATGATTTTTGTGTATCTTTTTTTGTTTCAATTTGAACTTTTTCTTTTATCTTTTCCCCTTGGGTTAGAAGAGCATTTATATAATTTTTAGATCTTAATTCTTCTTGTTGTAGCTTGATGAGGGCGCAACCCAAGACTTAGAAAATAACCCACAAACAAGAGAATAATTTTATTATTCAGAAAATGGAGCTTCTTACATGCAGAGGATCTCAAATCCCTGCTCCTACAACACATGCAAGCTGCAGTTACAATCACCTCAAGAATATGAAGCTTAGTCTCAAAAAAGTTACCCAAAAATTAGAACCCGCCTTACAATAGAGCTCCTCTTAGTTTTGGAGAGCCAAAACAACATTCAAATTTTGAGTTTAGGCGGTTTGGCGCCGAAAAATTACAACTTGAAGTTCAAATTTCAAAAGAACATTGCAATTGTATCTTCTAGAAAGTGCACCAACTTCCCGAGGCCATAACTTTTGATCCGGGACTCCGATTCGCAAAACGTTTGAACCGTTGGAAAGGTCTCGAAGTCAAGAACGTGCTTAAAATTAGCTACACCAATTTTGGCATGTTTTGGGGCTGATCCAGGAAATCTAAGTGTCTCAAATCTAACTCAGAATATTTTCAGCTGGATGCTCTTGCATCATAGCTATAATAACTTAAGCTTTTGTTTAAGTTATAAGTCTACCATAATTTTTATCTAGAGCTTCTCTTCTTATCTCCTCCTCTATTTTATATGCTTTCTCTTTTTTCTTTCTTAGTATTGAAGACAATTATTCTATTAATTTTTAAAAGAGAAAAAATGTATTTTGGTGAGTTAGTATGATAATAATTTTTGCTTTGTTGACAAAATGATACACCTATGCAATATTGAGGAGAATAACTAGAGAAAATAAAGATCTAAAGAGTATTTTTTATCAATTAATTCATCTTCTTTCTATGTTACTTCTTGTTTCTTTTCCTTGTGTTTCTCCTCTTCATTGTACCTAGTCCTTCTTTCCTTCGGTTTTCTTTACTAGAGATTGTTCAAAAATTATTTCTTCCTCTCCCTTTGACTCTATAATATTTTTTTGCTTTACCTGTTACTTTTGTGTAGTATTAGACTATTCTTCTATCTTCTTTTTACTACTCATTTGGAGAAAGCTTTACATTGCTTCAGTTTTTTGTCCTCACATCATTTCTATTAGACTTTTTATTGATGAAGTTCTTAGCATTTTTTTCTAGCTATCTATGGTGATCTCCTATCAAGTTCTTCCTTCCCTAATGGCTTGCTGTTTGAGAATCTTGTACTTCAAGAGATTATTATTATAGACATTATGATTATTGTGGTTGTTATGTTTCAACATTTATAGATGCCAAAACATCTAATATCTCCATCACTTCTAATAGTTGCAAATATTTTATTTTGTGTGTTATTTTGAGATGCCCTATTTCTCATGTAGCTTTCCTTTGCTATTTTCTAGACAATTTTGAAACCTTTTTTAGTTTTCTTTCATTTACCAAATATAGGTACATTTGCATGTTTTGGAAAAGAAAATAGGGCCTTCACACTTACCTCAACTAGATTGTGACTTACCCTATATGGGATTTACAATGTCCAAACCATTTGTGGTTCAACTACTTTTATATATGACATGGTCTTTATCTATAACTAATGTAACATCATGTTAATGCTTTCACATGATTTTGTACGAAGTTCTATCCTTAGTTTGCATCTTCTCTTAGAATTCTTTGAGAAACCCCAATTAACATGGGTGTTCATTTATGTTGTGTTAATAGAGTCATGTTTTTATATACTTTTATTTTGTATTAAGAATATATTTGCAAAGTTGACCTTAAATAACATTTTAAAGAGAAAAAAATCCTTACACAACCACATTTGATAACATCTAATTTATTTCAATGTTTCATTTTCTTAATCATCTAGTGTGGAATTGTGTATTCATTTCACCTTCATAATTTAAAAATTCTTTGGCAACAATGCATACCTTTTTTTGGCAACATGTAGATTAGCAATGTAATTAAATTTTAAATAGTATGAAATATAGCTTATAAATAACTAATGACTCAAAATGGAATGTCTAGATTTTAGAGGGTAAGTTATCTAATATCTCAGTCCAATGGTCATACATGTTTTCATTTATATTTATATACAAAAATATGTGACCTTTTTTCTAAAATTACATTTCAAATAGTAAGTGATATAATTTACAAAATCATGAGTGACTTGAAATGGATCATCCATATTTTAGCAAAATCAACTAATATCACATTACACGAATCATATGCTAGTCATATGCCTCCATTTCCTTCTTACACAACAATGTTAAGAATTCCTTCAATATTTATTTTGAAAATATTATGAGATGCTCCTTTTGGGGGCCTTCAATTGATATTGAGACAATCTTACAATCACATATACATAAAGTTCACTAACATATAAATGTAGATGTAAAGAAAAAACATCACATATTTTTTCATATTAAATGTTGTAATGTCCCCTTCTAGTTGACATTGGCATATCAGTAGGATTAGCCTATTAATGGCTCTCGTAGGCTAATGAGGCATGGTGGGAGAGTCAGCTAGCAGTCATTTGGTGATTACTTAGCTCAGTATTTGTTTGGAGTAAGGTTTTCCATCATATTTCATCATTATTTCTATTTATGGAAACCTTATTTTATAATTTGATGTTGAGATGCACTTTATTAATAATATAATATTTTAATATTTTATAAAGTGCAAATAATTAAAATATATTGGAATCTTCTAGAAGTCAAAAAGATAATATTATTTTATTGAGGCCGACCTCTAGAGGAAATGCATAAATAGACCTTGAGGTCTCACCATTGAGCATCTAGATTTGATGAATTGTTGATTGGTGATTTCTTCTTGAGCATTTGTGGAGCCAAGTGGTCTGTAGATAATCAATTTGTCTTTGGGAATGAAAACTCCCATTGATAGCATAACTGAGGGAGTGAAATATCTCTTGAAGGGCTGCATTATTGGAGGAAGGTATCTCAGCCTTTCTATTTGTGCTAGATTGGAGAAGAAATACAAAGAATACAAGGGTTTGATGCATATCCATTTGCAGATTATAAGGCATTGAAGATTCATTGTGGAATATTTTTATTTGCTAGCTGCTACAGTACCTGTGCTACAGTGTCGCGTATAGTGATTTGCTACAGTGTCATGCTACAGTAGTCGCTACAGTACCCGCGCTATAGTAGTCGCTACAGTACCAACGTGAACAGTAAAAATAATATTTTGAGCATCACGTGGAATTAATATTGAAGATAAATGAGTTGCAGACCTGTAGCTTCATCTTGCAGCCATTACTTATTATATTTCAAGCATTTGTGAGCAGTTTGGGGCATACACTTTAGGGGTTTCAGTTATAAATTTGATAGTCATCAATTGTTGTTCAAGAATCTCAAAAATAATCATTGATTGGGCCTTACTACAACACTCACAGGCCGTACAGCATCCTACATTGTAGGTCGTACAGTCCCAAGTGTTGGGCGTGTTCATCCTTGGCCTAATCGCTTGGCTTTTGGAGCTGAATTCACCTCATCATTAGGTTGAGCATAGGCGTCTTTCAAAGACCACGTTCCTCTTGTTTTGTATGCAAGTATAGTCTTTTAGATGCATTCATCGTAGCTGATCTTAGACATACTTTGCTTCAAATCTTATTGTAAACATTGATTTGGTTGTAAGCCAAGAGTCTTGGCGTCTTGATAATATTTTGTACTTGGGCTTGTATACACATAAAGAAGATATATGTTGCACGACAAGTGTTTGTTGAAATGTCATATTAGAAGCACTCCTTATCAGCATTCTTGCATGCATGCCAATTGTATGACAAAATGTCACTTGGCTGTAGGTGATCATTTTGTTCATGAAATTCACATATTTGAATTTGAAAGGTCAAAAAGAAGTTGCATTTGCATCCAACTCATTGTTTAGACATTTTAGCAATGATTGTAAACCTTTTGAATTACATTTTATATCATCTTCAAGCATTTATATCAGATTGATAACTCAGACCAGCAAGCTTAAAGCTTGCATTTGAAATGTTTGACAATATTCCTTGAAGTAAAATTCTCATCAGATTTCAAGGGATATTACAAATGTTCAAAAAACTCAAATATATTGTATTAAAATAAGATGATGACTTATAATCATTAAATTGAGATTTTCATTAACTTATTCTAATAAAATATAGATCATTTGTGTAAAGAAAATATCTTACATATTTTTCATATTAAATGTTCAAAGCTTGTATAAAAATAAGATGATAACATATATTCATTAAAATAAGATTAATCGACTTAATCTAATAAAATATAAATCTCTTATGAACTATAGATCATTTTACAAACTATGCCACTTATTATTTAGACTATTGATAAATCACTTGATATTCAAAATATGGCTATCAGAGGAAAATAAAATCATTTGAAATGTCGCCGAAGTAAAAATTTAAAATATCTTTCTTTTCGTTTCTGGGAAAATGAAAATTTGTCCCCGTGAAGTCGTCTATACTGATAAATTCATACAAAGTTTACTGCCTAATTTATGCACTTCAAAACACACACTTTTTATATTATAACAGAATATTCATTGCCACTTTATATATAGAAGTTGCTGGCAATCTCTCTTATTATAGTAGTAGAACTTTATATTCTGATCTCATTGATTCTCTGCTTGCATTGATCGTCATGAAATTGACAAGTTTAATCTTGTTGGCGATCACAGCTTTCTGGGAATTATTCAGTCCCTGCACATTGGGAAATCCAGATGGTAAGTTGTATTTTCTTCCAATATATTTTTAAGAAGTATTTTTCTTTAATATAAAAAATAAAACAAGTTGCATTTTTTTTAAGTCTACCAATTTAGCATGTACGCTCTGCACGTTAATCGCATTCAAGGGTTATATTTAGTTTTGCTCTTTGTTATTTTATAAAACTCTCAGTGCATCGCCGGTTGTAGTCAGAGAACCTTCAGAATTAATGAACAGTGATCAGTGATTAATTTTTTATGCTAATCACCTCAAGATTGATGGTACCATTTTATGGTGTGTAAGATTTTTTATTTATCTCTGAATATTTAATGTTGTAAGTTATTGCCGTAGGTTTTGTCATTGGCTACAAAGAACAGTCGATGGATTCTAAATTCTTGAGATTTTACTTTGATTCTATAATAAGTTCTGTAATTTTTACTCTGACTCTTGGTGGTGTTGCTTTCAATGAAGGATTTCTAAGTGTCAGCTGCGGCGCTTCAGATAATAAAACGGATGAAGAATTCGAGTGGATTACTGATTCCTTTTTCATCAAATTCAGAAACAATTTCACTAAGCCTCCGTTGAGCAATATTGACCCCTACCAATATCAGTCTATGGCTTATTTTACAAATCTGGAGGTAAATAAATATTGTTACTTACTCCCAGTGAAGCCTCATACGCTTTTACTTGTAAGAGCTACGTTTTTATTCGGAGGATTTGAAGATCTTCCTTTGGCAAGCGCCTTTGACTTAATCATAGATGGAATCAAGTGGCAAACAGTCCGCTTGAAGGGTTTAGAAAATAGTTATTACTATTTATACGAAATCATCTTGGCCCCCAAAAGTGAGAGTCTGAGTCTATGCCTGGCTAGAAATTCAGAGACAGAAGAAAGTAACTATGTCTTCATTTCCACCATTGAATTGAGACCGCTACAGTCTCCAATGTATAACTCATCTGATTTCAACAACGGCGCTTTAGTTTTGTTCTCTCGTATAGATTATGGCAATTCTACTTTTGTAAGGTAAGTTTGATAATGCTTTTGTTTGGACGTGAGTTTTATATCTTTTCCATTGACATTATATAAGCTAATGTTGTTGTGGTGGGACAGGTATCCGGACGATCCGTTTGATCGCATTTGGCCCTCTACTACGTTGTCGACAACAACAAATATCAGCACGAACTCCTCTTTGAAGGCAAGCTTATGGAACAAACCACCTTTATCTGTATTACAGTCTGCTGATGCAACGCAAGCAGGGGAAGACCTATTAATTCCACTAAAGCCTTATTATAATATACCTGACAATGGCTCTTATTATATTGTTCTTTACTTCTGCAACATCGTCAAGGAGACAAGCCTTTCAGAGTACCGCGCATTCCAAGTCTTCATAAACGATCGTGAAGTATCAGAGCTAAACTTTCCTTCATACCTCAACTGCCGGGAATGGTATCAGATTTTAAAGCTTAGCCCACTGAACTCTATTGATATAAGATTGCATCCCCTAGAAGGATCCGACATACGACCATTCATAAATGCAGTTGAAGCCTATCATATTGTAGAAATCAACAATATTACACACGCCGGAGACGGTATATATCAGTTTCTTTCTCTATAGACTTCATTGAACTTAATCTATTAAAAGGCACTTATTAATTCGCTTCATTTCTTCGTAGAAGCGCTTGCCAATTTCCTATATTTTTGTTCCAAAAATTAA
>VDFB02271358.1:900594206-900627149 GCA_007258455.2 Sequoia sempervirens
ATTAAATTTTTTTAAAAGTAGTATGCTATGTGTGATACTATATCAACAATGTAATTATATACTGATTACTCTTTCTTTTTACATAATCTAACGTATTCCAAACTATTCATAGGCTGCCAGACACGTCGAAGGCAACAAAGGCAAGACTAGAAAAGCACGGGCAACACAAACTTGGCTCTGGTGGTTATATGAAATTAGCTGCACGAATTGTAAGTATCAATAAATGAAATATTGCATCCAAATTATAATATTTTGAAAACAATTTGGTTTTATCACACCATAGAAGCAAAATTCATGATCTTCTGCAAAAATTTAGGGCTCTGAATTCAACAGAGTTCCCACAGAAGAGGACACGAATTGCCTTCGGCAAGGCTATGGAGCCGTGTTGAGCGCCTAAAGTCTTATTTGGGCAACACAACCTTCCATTGCATCTGACACGCAGGTAAATAAACTCAATAAAGTTTATTTAAAATTGAATACTTGTGCAATCTATTCAATAGTAATTTCCACCATAAGGTAATTACATGCCTATTTTTTTAAAACATTCAAGCAATGATAATACTGCACATGACATTGGAATGTAGCCTAGTGAGGGTGGAGCACAACCTGCAGATGAAGGTCATGGTGTGCATCTCGGTACTTTAGAGCATGTAGAGCGTGATCAACATGTTGAGCATGATCGGGCTAGAGAAGATCAGGAATATGATGTGGCCCTATCAGGTAAAGAGGACCACTCTAAAGTTCTTTTAAACATATTTAATTGCAATTGGTGTATTAATTAATGTAACCTTTCGTGTTTCAACTTTAGAGCATGTAGACCGTGATCAATGTGTTCAGCATGATCAGGCTAGAGAAGATTAGGAACATGATGTGGCCCATCCGGTAAAGAGGACCACCCTCATGTTCTCTTAAACATATTTAATTTCGAGTGGTGTATTAATTAATGTAACCTTTCATGTTTCAAGGTCGGAAGGTTAGGCGTGTTGACATGTTGAGCATAAGTCTATAACAAAAGTTCGAGAACATGATGTGGACCCATTAGGTAAAGAGAACCACTCTAATGTTCTTTTAATTAATGAAATACTTGTAACAATAATAATAAAACATATCGGTTTAACATTTCTTTGTTATTGCAGCAGACCCCCCTTGAAGCGGTGTCCACGTCATTAGCAGACGACTAGGCGTACATTAAGATCACAAGTAGAGAGGCGGAGAACAACTAAAGGGGGCGGATATTGTTTAAGCAGGCCGCTCCACTTCAGCTTTATGCTTGGCTTTGAAAAGAAACAAAAAAGTGAAGTTGTAATCATGGCTCATGACAACCATATTTTTGATAATATGTAAAGTGAAAAATGATTATTATATGTTAATGAATGAATGTGAATATGTTAATTAATGAATGTTATGTATTAATGGATGAATGAATGAATGTTATATGTTATTAATGGATGAATGAATAGATGTTATATGTTATTAATGGATGAATCAATGATTAATGTTATATGATTGGGTATCTTGAGGAATTGAGAGTGATATTGTGGGACGTAAAATGAGCTTCCAGATCACGTGGTTGGCATGCTGTTAAGTAGAGAATATTAAACTATACTCAAAACAAAGAGAAGCTCAATAAGGTAATGCACTTTTCAATATAAGAAATGCATCGTTTGAAGCATCAAACCAATATGCAGTCTGTATGTATGATCAGTCGTCAGTCTCCGCAATGGTACATTTCCACGAATATATAATATTTTTTTTTTTTAAATTTTGCTTCTTCGTCGAAATTTCGACGATAACAACCAACGAATCAACAGAAAGCCTCGACGAAGTTTCTATAGCTGCGACGAATATTTCGTCGAAAATTCGACGAACTTCCAGTGTTCTTCCGACGCTACTACTTGCCTATTTCGTCGCATATTCGACGAACTTTTGGTGTTCTTTCGACGCTACTAATTTTGTATTTCGTCGCTATTTCGACGAAATTTCCATGTTTCCACGCTAAATATTTGCCCGTTTCGTCGAGCCGACGACGAACTTTTGGTGCAGTTCGTCGGTGGATAAACAAAGTTTTCGTCGATATTCCGACAAAATCCCGACGTATGTCGCGATCCTGCCGACCGACGATTCTTCTCCGTTATTTCGACGTTTACTTTTTCGTCGTCCTTGCGACGAAAAAACAGCGACGGAAATTTTTTGGCCATTGCGTCGCTCTTCCGACAGAGATTTGTCGAACGACCGACGAACGACCGTCGGAAAATGGTGTCAAATCCTGTAGTGGTGAGAGATGCAAAATGTGAACTACCTATGAGAAGCACTGAGAGACAGGTTTACCATACTAAGTTTTTCTTCTTGCTTTGGGTATGCTAAGTTCCATTTTAAACTACATCATGATGAGCTATGAAGTCCTGCATTGCCAAAATGTAAGACCCCTGTAGAGGGCATATGTGGCAATAGGGAAGCTCTTGGGGATAGTACACTACCAAAGTGTAAGACCTTAGCAAGAAGATGTCGTAGTGTGTACGATCTAGTGATTAAAACCGTGGTGAGTGCAATATGTAGAATGGGAGATGATTTGAAGGAACTGTAAACTTTTGGAGGACCAAAAGTTCTTCAGTGGGGAGGTTTGATCTAGGTGGATCTTCAGAACCTAAAAATTGAAGTGTTCTAGTTTCTCCCAGAAGCAATGCCATCATGGAGAGCTCAGAATCCTGAATTCGACACAACTTGAACGGGCGAAAAAGGAGTGTTTTCTCAAGTTACGCACAGTCAAAGGTCTAGTCAAACCTGGACTAGGAGGCCGTCTAGAAGGTGAAAAAGTAGACTGACTCAGATTGGTCAAAATTGATTTCAATTCAAAGGGCTTGATGACACAAACCCAACGATGTTTGTTTCATCAAAATCTGAGCCCGTATGTGCGAGATATCACTGGTCAAAGTTTGGTCAAAGGCCAGTCAACTCTGGTACCAGGGACAAGAAAAAATGTGGGAAATTCAAAATCATAAAATTGATTGAATTCATTGTCATCGTGAAGAGCTCATCGAGAGCTTTCCAATGACATTCATTTTGTCGAAAACGAAGCATGTACACGAGAGTTATAGCTGGTCAAAGCTTGTAGTTGACCATGGTACATGTAGTACAGATGATGATGTCATCATGACATCAACACTATGATTCAACAGGACCATACCATACGGTGCTGACATAGACCAATAGTGTCTTGACATGTGGTAGGCCCTATGGGTGACTAAGCAATTCAAGTGTTAGTACGGGTGGTGACGTGTCAGGCTGACATGGCAGTGACTGGTCTATTTCAACGAATCAAATGATGACATGTGGCTACCTTTGTGCACGACATGTGGACCACATTGGCGACCTCCATTCTCTCTTCTTCGTGGTTTGTAGTTTGTTAAAAGTTTTTTAAACGGGCTTGAACCCGTGATGTACTTGAATACATCCGACTGCTCCCACCGTTTGGCCACGCAAGCAGTCTTTAACCGACATGGGTATTGTTGTGTTTTGTCATTGTTTAGTTTTGGAGTTTGTTTTAAAAACAAATAAGTGATGGGTTGAACCCATGATCTCCTGGATGGTAAAAGTTTAAGCCACCGTTAGACCACCGAACCTCTTTAAAATATATATGGGGCTCAGTTATATTTAATGGCTATTCCAAGGCCGAAGTTATAACAAATGACCTCCCTATAGTTCTAATAACCCCCACAATGGAATAAAGGCTAATCAAAGGCCAAGAGGGGTTGATACGTGACATAGTTGTTAGAGGGGAAGTTATTTTACAATTATGGTGGTTTTAGCTCCATTATGGGGAATTTCAAGTATAAAAAGGGAGACTAGGAGAGCCTTCCTCACCAACTCAATCATCACTTTTTGAGTTCATCATTTTCATTGGATCCAATTCCTCATTCCATTCTCTTAGCTTTGTGAGTTTTTTTATGAGATAATTTGAGGGAATAGAGGTATTGTGAAGAATACGGTTTCGAGTCTGTAGTAGGTCTTGTTCTAGGTAAAGTTAGTTTTCTTACTCTTTGTTAATCATCCCTAGCTTGGAGAGGTTTTGAGAGGGGTTTGAGTGAGATGCTTTTTGGGACTTTTTGGATAGACTATAGATATTTGTAAAGCAGTGTTGCAAGAGGCTCCATTGGAGATTGTACTGCCAATTCAGAACATTTCAATAAATTGGTCATTCAGTTGAGCTCGACCCGGAGACGTAGTCCACTCGGACGAACTCCGTAATCAAATTGGTGTCTTCTTTTCTCTCTTTGGGTTCTATGTTTGAATTCTCTCTATTTAATGTTCCTTCTAAGCCATTGTTGATGTCTTTACACATTTGTGCATAATCACTTAGCAACATTTGTTATAGATCCCTTCTACTTTTCAGATTAACAAGTGGCATCTTGTCATTGGTAGATTCATAGTCCCACATTGCTATCTTTTGGGAATTCTTCCATCTCAACGTTTTATAAATAAGAGGTCTTATTCCTCATTTCATCATCCACAATTTAACAAAGTTACTATACCCAAATCCATAGCAATTTATCATCAATTTCATCCAAGCATAGTTAGGCTTTTTGAAGATTTTCAACATGGAGCTCCATTAAAGTCATCACCACAAGCATTCATCCTTCATCAATCATCTTCATCACATCATTGGAGTTGGGAAAGGGCCAATTTTCACATCAAATTGGCACCAATTCCCCCATGGGATCAAGAGTTTGTATTACTTTCAATAGGATTTAGCTTACTTTATTGTTCTTTCATTTTATTCTTGTTTTCTTTCCTATTTTGAGCTTTTCTAATGGATTCCATGGGGAATCCTTGTTCTTACATGCATATGATCTTCTAATGTGTTCCTTTATTGTGTTTTGCAGGTATTTGGATTGGGGTTCTACAATTTCATTTTATGATGAAGAGTAGAAGGCACCCCATTCATTGCATGGATCCATGGTCTTCTGAAAAGAAGGTTTTATGAAATATAATGAGGCATAACATGGATTAGTGTTTCTAATGTGGCCTTTCCAGCTATAATACACAAAGTGATCACACCAAGTGGTTATTTTCCCACCTTGTCAAATCCCTTAATAGATAAAGAGTCAAGCTGAATTTTTTATTTAGCCATGCCAAGCCTATCTAAAAGGGTCACACTACACACATTAAGGGTGGAGCCATTGTCAATGAGGGTTCTTTTTATTCCCCACCCATCATACGAAGCTATTATCATGAACGCATCATTTTGTTTTTGCACTTCCAAAGGAGAGAGCCCACTTTGGTGGAAAACAATTTCCACATTTAATCATTGAATCATGGATGTTATGTCATTCGGGTTTGCACTAGAGGGGATAAAAACTAGTTGTAAATCACTTTCAATCATGTTGTGATAATTGGGGAGGCTTGAATAAGATTCCATAATGATATCTTAGCAGGAGTGTTCTTTAGTTGTTCGACAAGATCATACTCCTTTTCATGAGGAGGACCTAACAAGATAGGGTTAGGCAGGATAGGATTAAGCAATGGGAGGGATGATGATGGTATTTTTATTGGTTACAAATTGTTTCTAGTGTTATATGTATAAGCAATGGTATTATAATTCGATTGATTCAAAAAATTATTCTTAGGTGGGTAAAGGATAATTTTAGGTTTTTTTTGAGTTGTGATTATTGTGAGGGTGGGTAAAGAATTAGAGGATTCTTAGGATGTTCGATAGGGTGTGTAGGAGGTCCATTAATCAAGGGGAATCTAGTGGAAACTTGTGCATTCATAACTTCAATAGTCTTGGTTTGATGTTTTCCCAATAAAGGGAAATCTAGTATCATCTTTTCACCATAATCCAAGGAAGTCACGTCACTATTGTTGTCATTATCTTGCACCATGATATCACCCTTTTCTTTCACTAGAATGTTCTCACAAGAAAAGGGTGAATTGAAATTAGGTAGGGTGATGTTTAGAAAGGTGTCTATGATCTCATTCTCTTGTGCCAGAATATCTTCCCAAGGGCGAGGAGGAGGACAAGAAATAATTTCATGCTTCTCAACATGATTGTATCTTCTTTCACCAAGATACCTTTGTCACTAATAGGATAGGTATAGGGAGAAGAAAAATTATGATCTTCATGATTATCTATGCTTGTGTCCTCTTCTATCACATCATTCGTACAAATAGGAGAGATGAGAGGGGTTTTAGGTTTAAGGAAAGTGTCAACATTGTCATTCTCTTGCACTAAGAGACTCTCATAACTAGGAAATGTATTGAAAGAGTGACTAACATGCTTATTGACTAACTTTTCATTTATAAACTTGTAAATGACATATACTAACATTTATGAGAGGATATCAATTCATATGGAAAGAACTTAAAATACAATAGAATGAGTTAGAATGAAATGTTTAAATGAAATTTTGATATTCTAAACAAGGTAATTTGTTGATTTCACTATGCAACAATATGAAAATGACATGTTGTAAATGCAATTTTGAAATTAAGAAATATGTGAAACAAACTAATTTCAGCTAGATCTAGTGAAATGCATGTAACAAAAACTCAGCAAACTGAAGCAACTATCTAATGATAGCAAACAAAAGTGCAAAAATGATGTTTCTAATGTGGTAAATAACAATTTTAGGGCTAATCTAGGAATAATTCTCCAAAAGGGGCGTATGAGTCCTAGTTAGGGTTTTTTGAGGGTTCAAACACTAGAAAATGCACAACATAGAAATCCAAGAAAGTAGGAAAAATAACCTATACTAGGACTAAATCACCTAGAGGGGCAAATGAGTCCCGAATGAGGGTTTTTACATCGTTTTCAACAAATTCTATGTGAACGTTGTGTTTTCTGGTTAGGATGATGTCTAGGTTGAGCATAAATGTAGAATTCATATGAAATTTAATGATCTAAGATGCAAAAACGCAACATATATGCACTTTCATTAATATAATATTTAGAAACCCTAAGTGAAAATAAACTAATGCAAAACCTTAATGCAACGTCAATGCAAGATAGATCTCGTATGATGATGCACTCCAAATCAAAAAAGAGGTTTTCATGTTAGGTTCACCAAAATGTAGCAATAGAAATAGTTTTCCCCACCTTTGAGGAGATAGGTTTCCTATTTCACACTTGTTACATTCAAGGAAACCTTAGAGATCTCAATCCAAAGATAGAAAGCGGGAAAGAGATATTACAATAAGGTATCCTAGGGTGTGATTAAAGAAAATAAGAGGGTTCACCACCAAGCTTGGTCTTGGAAAGACAATAAATGAATGCAACATGCAAAGGACCATGCAAAACCCAACTAAATGACCTAGGAAATGAAAATGAAATGTAGAATAAAGGACTGAGAAAGTACAGAGGTGTACCTGGGAGAGTGATGAGGTCAAAATAAGCTCCAAAACCCTAAAAACCTACTATTTGATTCCCATTAAGGCTCATATAGCAGTTTGGGTGATTTAGTATCATACTAGGGTTTCTATTCCAAAATTGGAACCTCATAGTGATTGATTTGAATTCACTAAAATCTAGAAAATATGCTATATTAGGACTCATATTCCATAAGTGTTGTATCAATCCCACTCTACTTTTTCAAAGGATCAGGACCTAAATATGCTCTCCTATCTCTTCTCTTCCTTCCACAATTTGTTTCCAGATTTGAAACTCTGATTTGCAACCTGTAGGTGACTTTTCATGATCTTGCAAATAAGTAGAAAACTTAGAAAACCTTCTTCAATTTTTTACTTTAGTATTCAAAGATCATTCAAGCTCCAAGACACCTAGATCTACAATCATACATGTAGAGAGAGAAAAAATTGCTGATTGTTAGGAAATAGAAGCTTGCCTTGGTCAAACCTCATTTAGGTAATAAAATGTTGTGATGAAAAATGAAATATGAACATGAAACATGAAGCAATGATACCTTGGGTGATGTCTTATGATGTAAATAAATATTCTAAATTGAAGTGGCCATGTAGAATATGGATATTGATCTAGAATTAGTTGTAGAATAATGCTTAATCTTTGATCTTGAATGCTACATCACAACACTAGCTCAACAACATGCTTGATGCTTAATTACTTTGATATGATGTTGGATCTTGAATTGCTGCAACAAAGGATAAATAACTCTACCCTTAAATTCATTAGAAATGCTCTTGTAAATTCTCTTGATGCTCTTGTGAAGTTTTGGAATACTTAACTCTTTATTACTTAGGATGATATCATGAATACATAGTGAAATAATTATTTGAGACCTTTTTTATATAAGAAATCCATCCAATTTACCATTTATTAGATCCTAAAGGCTGACATTCATAAAATTTGAACTTGAAACCCCGATTTCCCACTCAAAACCCTAAAAAGGGGTCAAATGGAACTCATACACCACTTGTGGCATATAGGCCCCATTTCGGTTGGACTCATATACCCAAGGTGGTGTATGGGTCCCACTTGGCCTTTTTGCATGGAGGAAATGTTAGGGAGTTGAGAAATTAAGTATATTTATTTATCTTGTTAGAATTTTGGTTGAAATTCACCTTGAGATGCATAATATAGGGTCTTATGGGCCTATTAATGATGATATGAAGGTCATAAATGTAAGAGGGCCCAAAACTCAATTTGAAAGTGTAAATAAATATACTTTACAACATTAAATTAAGGAAAAATTAGGTCAATTTAGCTTAAAAGGGACCTAAATCCAATGTGAATGTGTAAAACACATTACAACACTAGATCAAGGTGACATTAGGTCCATTTAAATGTTAATTTCATTCCCAAATTAAGTGTGAAAATGTAAACTATGATATTTTTCTACACTACACTCCCTATGGGAAGAAACAAGTCCAATGGATAATATTGAAAACACTCCAACTCCATGAGGAGAGATGAGGGTAGTGAACCAAAGATTTTTTGTGGTTTAGAATGTTGTGAAGTTCTCTTGCTCAATTAGGGTGTTTCACATAAAGGAAAAGAGATAGATCCCACACAAAATCTAGGTGGTTCACTCAAACTAATGCAAATACAATGAAAATATTCCTAAATGGAATAATCTAAGGGCAATGGACTAAATAAATAGACTGATTATTTATGCAAAACCTAAGAAATATGAAGTGTTTGAAAACACAGTGTGATATGAATAAATGAACTAGAAACATGCACAAATGAAAACAAAACTAAATGAAATTGAATGGAGTGCACCTAGAGGCAGAATGTTGATTCTGGAAGGTTCTAGAATGTTTTAAAATCACTGTTAATGACCACTGGGGGTCATTCACCACAGAAGGTGAATTGGTCCAGGTTTTGGTAAATTCAACTAAAACAAGTTTCAGGATGTCGGGAACTGAATTCTTTAGAAATAACTTTTTCTAGCTTGGCAGTGGGACTCATTTTCCACCGATGGTGAACTAGTCCACCTATAGAGATCTACTAATTCAAAAGTCAACTATATGGGTCTAGATCTGCACTTGTCTTCTTATCGGGTCGACATAACCAAATCTGTAGAAAATGGGCTAAATGATCTCTCCAAGATTGAATTAGGAATTATATTGACTTGAATAGCTTTTATGACTTGTTTACCACTTTTCAACACCTATCTCTTTGAAAAATCTTCCTACAACACCTACAAACACACATGCAAAGAGGGGGAAAATGGTTAAGGGTTAGAGTATAGGGATTTTCCTTAGTCAAATCCCACTTTGGTAATAAAACCGTTAATAAAGAAATGAAATGAAAAAGGAATGATGAACAAATAACATGCAAGTGTCATAAACTCACCAAACCCTTATTGTTAAAGTCTGAATATATGTCAATGGTTGCTCCAAGATGCTTGATAATTGTTTTATTGGATGATTAAGAAGGCTAGAATACTTGAATAATATGATGGATTGAATACCTGAATGAATGGGGGAATAGGGATTAAAATAGATAGAAAATCACTTATTTATACACAATTATTCCCTAATTTCCTGAAAATGCAACATTACAGGCCGACCTAAGGTCTTAATGAATAAAAACCCAAAAGAAATTTGAATTTATTTTGAATTTTGTGCCAAGAGGGACTCATTCATCACCCATGGCGAATGGGTCCCACTCAAGGAAAGCAAGTCGATGTCAAGAATAAGTTCTTTTTAATGTTGTTTCTCGGGTTTATACTAAAAAACTGAATTAATGCCTATAAGTGCATAAAGCGGCCAAGTAAAGCATAAGAAAGGTCTATTTAGTGGTGACAAGCCTAGAAAAGAATGAAAGCTATTTACAAGACTTTACAACACTTCACAATAAGACTTGGTAAGGGATAAAAATGGAACATTTATATGAATTATAAGAAGAAGAGTCTAGAAAAGTGTAGAAATGTGTTATAACACTTCACAACACCTTCACAAGATATCATAAAGTCCTAATAATTTGAAAATTGAAGACCTAAAGTGAATGTATAAGTCACATTACAACATTTAAGTCTAAGAAAAATAAGCCAAGCATCACAGGAAAAATACCTAAATGATAATGAAAGTGTCCAAAGATCCATTTTTCTATGGTACATTTAGCCCCCACTTTAGTGAGAGGATGAATTTGCTTCAAACTCACACTAAAGTAGCCATGCATATCGAGAGGGATCCAAATGCACTTATGCTAGCAAGATGAGACAACAACGATTAGGAGGGATGATTAAGCCCCCAGAATGAAGATCTCATGGAAAACTAAACATAAGAACAAAAGAACATACATGTGAAAGATAAAAATAAAAGGGAGAGAAAAAAAGAAAAAGTCAGATCAAGCTTCAATCATTTGTCTAGCTAGTTGTGGATTAGATCTAGGTTGTTTGTCCAAAAAAGAAAATGAATACTCACTCTAGGGTGATGGAAATCATGGTTATCCTTTGAGTGAGAAGGCCCAAAAGATAAGAAACATATGCTTGGTTGGTATGTACTCACAAACACACAGGTGACTATGGGGAAAGTCATGCCTCAGAATGGGCTTCCCACTCAACCATATCAAAGTTATACCTCTTGATAACTTTAATAAAGCGCCACAAAGGAAAATGTTGCTTCGTGCTTCATGAGAAAAACAAAATTTCATATTATTAGAACTCATGAATAGGTAGGATGGCACCATAGGCATGCAAGCTATGTTATGCAAGGTGGCCATATGAATGCAAAAGGAAAAATTCAAAAAATTAAAATGCAAAATATTTTCAGAGTCCTTTTTAGTTCATGCGAGGTCTATCACTTAGGGAACATTATGTCTAATGTATCCAAGAGAAGACCAATCAAAGAATAGAAAATTCACAACTTAGGGGATGCAATGCATCACATCAGGCCACCAAGGGGAATGTAATATGCTAAGATAGATCACACTTATGAAGGACATCACACCCAATGTCATCCACAAAGTGACAAATGCATTGTATGGAACAAGAGGGCTACACTAAGAACCAAGAAAAATGCAAAATGAATAATGCCAATGTATGCCCCCACTTTAAAGGAATTGCTACACACCGTTTTGTGAGAAATTACTTTAAAGTAGAAAATTATAAATGTAAAAAAGAAATATGACATGAGAACCAATTTGGAAAGCCCATAAACCAAGTCATATGTTTCTGAGTAAGGCTACGCCATGCAAAGGAAAAAAGAAACAAAAGAAAGAAGGGTTTCCCCCAAAAAGGAACATACCAAACACATAAGGGATCTATGGATTTGGAGTCAATATGTTTGTTGCTCCAATGTTATTACAAAAGAGCTCAAAACTATCATCATTCCCAAAATACATAGAACTGGAAGAATGACACCAAGAGAGTGAAAAGAAAAGAAAAATAAAATCTAGTTTGGGTCAACATGGAAGAGACATTGTAGTCTCAACACTTTGCATTGTCCCAAAAAGGAAAACACAAGCAAAGGAAAATGAAACTTAGGTGAAAGAAAAGAAAAAGCTTTTGGGTTAACATGAAGGAGACATTTTGGTCTCAATGCCTTGCATCATCCCCAAAAGGAAAACACAAGAAAAGAAAAAGTAAAAGGAAAAGGGACCTTTTGGGTCAACATGGAAGAGACATAGGGTGTCTCAAAACTTTACGTCATCCCCAAAAGGAAAACCAAAAAAAAGAGTGAAAAATCGAAAGCAATGTATGACATATATAAGAATGAAGGTAGAAATAGAAGAATTTGCAAAAAGAGATAAAGAACATTAAACACACATTACGGGGGAACACATTACACACATGCAATCAAAGAAAAGGAAAAAATGAAAATGGAAAATGTAAAAGGCTAGTAGGGAAAATGCAAGTCAACCATCTATCAAGTCATCTGCCTCCCAAACATGTTTAGTGTATTGTGAGGGTAGTTGACTGTCCAAGGGGAAAATTGCAAGTGTCTAACTAGGGGAAATGCTAGGCTCATCACTTTGGATAGGGGATATCTTTGTGAAGCTCATAGAAGAGTAAAATAATGTATTTAATTCATCATGTATCTTGTCATCATTTTTTGTTGTTTCCTCATCATCATCTAAGTTCATCACAACAAGAGGATGAATGGTAATTTCCAATGAAGGGTTTATCAGGAGTTGTTTTTGTATCATATCATTTTTTTTTTATTGTTGTGTTGTATTATGTTGCGGTGGGTCAGGAGGAGGAGGCCAATTAGGCATTTCTTTTGGAAACTATGGATTTTGATTTATTTTTTCTTCTATATGTAATTGACGAACAAGGAAACGACGACGACACCTACACGCTCTAGCACCATGGTTTCTTTTAATTCTATTTTGAAGTTGTTTAGGAGTTAGAGTGGATTGATCCATGATAGGCTCCTTTTCTTCTCGAGGGGGAGGAACGAAAGGAATGGAAGGAGGTGGATCAATCACTTTCTCTTTCACTTTATAAACTTTTTTAATGTGGGGAGGCATGACGAGGTTGGTTTCATTATCTCTTGGGCATTTAGATGATGAAGTTGAAGTGTTTATTGTTAGTTGTGTAGAAGGTTGTAATGTTTGTTAAGGTTTGGAGTTAGGTTGAATCATTATCTCATCTAAGATAGGAGTGTTGGAAGTTGATGGGGACATGTGGTGAAGAGACAATTCAACTATTCATTTAGCTTTGAACTTTTGATAGGAAATGAAAAAGAAGTCTCTACAAGGGGTGATAGGTTCCATAGGTTCAGGCCAAAAGGCTTCTAAGGAAAAATTACCTTTAGAAGAAAATGGATTAAAGCCACTATGGTGTACAATAAATATCTCATTGTCAAGCATAAACTTTGAACATTTGTGAACAACTAAAGGGACAACTTTCATCGAGTGAAGCCAAGTATGACCTAGCTGCAGACGAAACTAATCTGACTATGGAATGATAGAGAATGTTACATCCAATGTTTTATGTCCTATCTATAATGGGAGTACAATCGATCTGATCATAGGGAATGTGAAACCATGATGTGTTTTAATCCATGATTTTGGTTTTTCATAATCATCTTGATAAAGATCATGTAATACCAAAAATTCTTCCGTGATCACATTCTCATCATAGGCGGGATCTATTAATATCCCATTTGTGGGCTTATCATAGATGGGCCCAACTATGTAAAGAGGACAACCAAGAAGGTTTTTAAGTATATCATGAGAAGAAAGAGTAGTATCAAAATATTTTTTAGTTTCGCCCTTATGAGGGATAATGCCTATCGTTCCTACCATTTCATCAATAGGATTAGCAAGCGTAACATTTGGAGTAATATCATGTTGTTCATCATTTGTATTGACATTCAACACATCATTGTTTGAAGGTTCACTGGCTTTGACAAATGAAACATTGTGTTTAAGAATTGGGTAGGTAAAAATTTGCAAATTCAAGTTGGGTGGGGCAACAAACAGATTTCCTTTAACATCAATATTTGAAATGGATAGATGGACAAAATCAATGAGGTCTTGCACTAGGCATTTGAGACGCTTGCATTGTTCTGTGTCATGTTCATTTTGGCAATGAAAATGAAAATAAGCATTTGGTTTAAATGTGGGGGGTAAAGGATTGGTAGGATCAAGTGGTTTGACTATAGGAAAAGTGATCATTTGTTGTTGTATCAGTTGATTCATTGTGTTATGGAGGGCATCGCATAAAGGGGTAAATTGTCTCTTCGGGTCTCCATAGGTAAAGGACACAATTGCTTTAGTGACTACCACTTGAGTATTAACAGGTTGAGTTGGTTGCGGAGGAGGGGGATTGAACTATGAGAATCCTTTGTTTTTTTTTCTAAAGTTTTGTGAGTTGTTTTGGTTGCTTTGTTCAAACTTCTCAGCTTGGCTAGAAGTGGATTTTGCATCATGACTAGTAACCGAGTTGTGATAGTCACAAAGAGTTGTGCATAAATGAATGAAAGAAGGAAATTTTATCATGGTCAATTTATCTTGAATGTGAGTTTAAAATTTTTCAAGAAAAATCTTTTGGAGATGTGAATCAGGAACCTTGGCATCTATTTGAGCATACAATGACTGATAGCATGAAATAAAATTAGTTACAATTTCATCCACATTTTGTTTACACCTCATTAAATCATCCATTGTCTTTTTGGGAGTCATATTAACTTGGAAATGTCTTATAAAGTTATCAAAAATTTCATTGAATGATCAAATGGAATGATTGGGTAAAGAGGAAAACCACTCCAAAGCATTATCCTTTAAAGTCCTAGGAAATAGTTTAGCTAATAGTTTATCGTCAAGGAAAAAATCACTGCATAAGGTGGTATAGGAATTGACATGATTAGTAGGGTCTCCTTTACCTTTGTACTTCTCAAACCTAGGCATCTCAATTCCTTGTGGCATCGGTGTTCTTAATATTTCCAAATATAATGGGATACTATGAACATAGTATGTGGGTTGTTCATTTTGGCTTTAGTTTATGATGGATATTTGTTGTTGCATGGAAGAAATAGTGTGGAAGAGTTGTGTTATGAGAGGGTTAGTGTAAGTGGTATGAGGTGGAAGAAATAATGATGATGGAGTGCAAGTAGTTTTAGGACAAGTGAACGGGACAATAATAGGGGTGAAGGTGGTGGAGGATGGAACGTTCGATGCCAAAAAAGAACTAGGAATGCTAGTTGGAATAGTGAAAGGAGTCATATGACTAACATGTTGCATGGTTTTTGTAACTTGAGGAGTGGTATAGGTGGGTATGGATTCTACAGCAGAAGGAGGAGGAATGTGAAATCCTCCTTGGCTAACCATAGTGTTTTCTATTTGAGCTTGCTAGAAGTGGAAGAAGCATGTTTTTGATATATCTCAACAATTTATTTCATAAAATCTAAGCCTTCATCACTTTCAAGAATTCGATGGACGTTGTCTATAGTGGGAATGGAAGTAGTTGAAATGTTTTCAAGACACAAGTTATGTTGGAGATGTACTAAGTCCTCATGAATGTTAACTACTTTGTCTTGCTGAAGGGAATTAATGTTTGTGTCAACATGTATTGTAGGGGAAGGAAAATGTGTACTAGTGGTAGTATCCTTGCTTAATGCACCATTTTCAATACCAAGAGTAGGATCCCTAGATAACCCAATGTCCACAATGAATGTGCTATCACGGGAAGCAATGAGTCAGGAACTTCGCATCACTAAAGTATTTTCAATAGGGCACCAAACACTCATATGAATACCAAAAAAGGTGGGGTGGATGAAAATGCAATGAAAACTAGGAATAATAAAATGAAAATAACAAAAATTATGTAAACTAAAATAGGAATGTAGTAACAGAGAACAAAAAGGAAGAAAATACTATGAAAATGACATAAATTGTTGTGTAGAAAGTACAATTGGATTGATTCGCCCAGGGTGGTGAATGAGTCCAGGGGTGGGATTTTTTGTGATTTTCAAAAAAAAAAATTGATTTTTATGCTTTTGTGATGCCAAACTAGGATGCAAATGCATAATTTTAGTATTATTAATATTTTGAAGTGCAAAAATGAAATCTATATGAGATATTCACTAATGCAATGTTGGAAACCCTAGGATGCAAAAACAATGAAAAAGATAATGCAATGAGTCCTAGGATGTAAATGTGGATGCAAATTAGAAAGATAATGTTTAATATGTAGGTTCACCAAAATGAACCAAAGATTTTTGTGGCCTAGAATGTTATGACTCTCTTGCTCAATTAGGGTGTTTCACCTAAAGGAAAAGAGATAGATCCCAAACAAAATCTAGGTGGCTCACTCAAACTAATGAAAGTACAATGAAAATATTCCTAAATTTGATGATCTAAGTGCAATGAACTAAATAAGTAGAATGATTATTTATGCAAAACCTAAGAAATACGAAGTGTTTGACAACATAGTGTGATATGCAGTAATGAACTATAAATATGCACAAATGAAAACAAAACTTAATGAAATTGAATGGAGTGCACCTAGAGGTAGAATGCTAATGCTGGAATGTTTTGGAATGTTTTAGAAATCACTGTTAATGACCACTGGGAATCATTCATCATAGATGACGAATCAATCTAGGTTCTAGTAATTTCTGCTAAAACATGTTTTGGGATGTTGGGAATTGAAATCTATAGAAATCACTTTCTCCAACCTGGTAGTGGGACTCATTTGCCACTAATGGAAAATCAATCCACCTACAGAAATCTGCAAATTCAGAAGTCAACTCTGTGGGTTCAGATTTGCACTTGTCTTCTTGTTGGGTTGATAGAACCAAATGTACAGAAAATGGGCTAAATGATCTCTCCAAACTTGAATTATGACTTATATTGACTTGAATAGCTTTGATGACTTGTTGAACACTTTTCAACACCTATCTCTTTGTAAAATCTACCTACAAGACCTACAAACACACATGCAAAGAGGGGGAAGTGGTTAAGGGTTAGTGTATAGGGATTTCCGTTGGTCAAATCCCACTTTGGTAATCAAAACCTTAATAAAGAAATGAAATGAGAAAGGAATGCTGAGAAAATAACATGCAAGTGTCATAAAATCACCAAACCCTTATTGTTAAAGTTTGAAGATATGTCAATGGCTTCTCCAAGATCCTTGATAATTATTTTATTGAATGATTAAGGATGCTAGAATACTTAAATGCTATGATGGATTGAATGCATGAATTAATGGGGGAATAGGGGTTAAAATGGATATAAAATTACTTATTTATATAGACTTATGCCCTAATTTCTCGAAAATACAACATCACAGGCCGACCTAAGGTCTTAATGAATAAAAACTTTAAAGAAATTTGAATTTATTTTGAATTTTGTGTCGAGAAGGATTCATTCACCACCCATGGTGAATGGGTCCCACTCGACGCAAGCAAGTGGGTGTCAAAACTTAATTTGTATTTAATTCTATTTGTTGGGTTTATATTCAAAAGCACACTTAATTAAGGCCTATAAGTGCATAAAGGGGCCAAATAAAGCATAAGAAAGGTGTAATTAGTGGTGACAAGCCTGGAAAAGTGTGAATGTTTGTTACAAAACTTTACAACACTTCAAAATAAGACTTGGTAAGGGATAAAAAGGGAATATTTATATGAAGTATAAGAAGAAGAGTCTAGAAAAGTGTATAAATGTGTTACAACACTTCACAACACCTTCAAAAGACATCATAAAGTTTTACTAATTTGAATATTCAAGACCTAATGTGAATGTATAAGTCACATTAAAACATTAAATCAAATAAGCAGAATAAGTGAAGCATCATAGGAAAAAGATCTAAATGACAATGAAAGTCTCCAAATATCCATTTTTCTATGGTAAATTTAGCCCCTACTTTAGTGAGAGGATGAACTTGCTTCAAACTCACACTAAAGTAGCCATACATATCGAGAGGGATCCAAATCCACTTATGCTAGCAAGATCAGACATTAAAAATTAGGAGAGATGATCAAGACCCTAGCATGAAGATCTCATGGCAAACTAAACATAAGAACAAAGGAACACACTTGTGAAAGAGAAAAAGAAAAGGGGGAGAAAAAAAGAAAAAGTCAAATCAAGCTTTGATTGTTTGTCCAACTAGTTGTGGATCAGATCTAGGTTGTTTTCCCAAAAAAGAAAATGCATACTCACTCTAGGTAGACATAACTCATGGCTTTCCTCTAACTGAGAAGGTTTAAAAGGTGAGAAACATACGCTCGGCTGCTATGTACTCACAAACACATAGGTGACTATGTGAAAATTTGTTCCTTGGAATGGGCTTCCCACTCAACCATATCAAAGTTATACCTCCTGATAACTTTAATAAAGTGCCACAGAGGAAAATTTTGGTTCATGCTTCATGAGACAAAGAAAATTTTGTATGCTTAGAAATCATGAACAATTAGGATGGCACCACAGGCATGCAAGCTATGTTATGCAAGGTGGCCATATGAATGCAAAAGGAAAAATTCAAAAGAAGTTCAAAGGAGTCGTGTTTAGTTCATGTGAGGTCTATCACTTAGGGAACATAATTTCTAATGTCTCCAAGAGAGGACCAATCAAAGAATAGAATATTCACAACTTAGGGGATGCAGTGTGTCACATCACACCACCAAGAGGAATGTAATATGCTAAGATAGATCACACTTATGAAGGAAATCACACCCAATGTCATCCACAAAGTGATAAACACATCATATGGAACAAGAATATTGCACTAAAAAACTAAGAAAAAAGCAAAATGAATAATGCCAATGTATGCCCCAACTTCAAAGGAATTGCTACACACCATTCTGTGAGCAATTACTTTAAAGTAGAAAATGAAAAAAGAAAAAAGAAAAATGACATGAGAGCCAACTTGGAAAGCCCTTATGCCAAGTCATACGTTTCTAAGTAAGGTTATGCCAGGCAAAGGAGAAAAGAAACAAAAGAAAGAAGGGTTTCCCCCAAAAAGGAACACACCAAACACATAAGGGATCTAAGGATTTGGGGTTAGTATCTTCATTTCTACAATATTTGTATGAAAGATCTTGGATCTGTCATCATTCCCCAAATACATAGAAATGGAAGAATGATATAAGAAAGATAGTGAAAAGAAAAGAAAAATAAAATCTGGTTTGGGTCAACATGTAAGAGACATTGCGGTCTCAACACTTTGCATTGTCCCTAAAAGGAAAACACAAGAAAAGGAAAATGAAAAGGTGAAAGAAAAGAAAAAGCTTATGGGTCAACATGAAGGAGACATTTTGGTCTCAATGCCTTGCATCATCCCCAAAAGGAAAAAACAAGAAAATAAAAAGTAAAAGGAAAAGGGACCTTTTGGGTCAACATGGAAGAGACATAGCATCTCAATGCTTTGCTTCATCCCCAAAAGGAAAAAAAATAAAAAAAATGAAAAAGCGAAAGTGATTTATGACTATATTATAGAAGAATGAAGGTAGATATATAAGAATTTGCACAAAGAGGGAAAGAACATTAAACACACATGCAATCAAAGAAAAAGAAAAAAGGAAAACGGAAAATGTAAAAGGCTAGTAGGGAAAATGCAATTCAACCATATAACAAGTCATCTGCCTCCCAATCTTGTTTAGTGTATTGTTAGAGTGGTTGACTATCCAAGGGGACAATTGCAAGTGCTGAACTAGGGGAAGTACCAGGATCATCACTCTAGATAGAGGATATCTTAGTGAATCTCATATATGAGGAAAATAATGTATTTAATTCATCATGTATGTCGTTGTCAATTTTTTCTTTTTCCTCATCGTCATCTAAGTTGATCACAACAAGAGGACGAATGGTAATTTCCAATAAAGGTTGTATCAAGAGTTGTTGTTGTTGTATCAGATAGTTTTATTGTGATGGTTGTATTGTATTATGATGTGGTGGGTCAAGAGGAGGAGGGTGGTCGGGTATTGCTTCTAGAAAATGTGGATTCTTATTTTCTTTGTTTTCTTTTGCATGTAATTGATGAGCAAGGAGATGACAACGATGCCTACACACTCTAGCACCTTGGTTTCTTTTAATTATATTTTGAATTTGCTTAGGAGTAAGAGAAAGTTTATCCATGATAGGATCCTTTTCTTCCCAAGGGGGAGGAATGAAAGGAGGTGGGTCAATCACTTTCTCTTTTTCTTTATAAACTTGTTTAATGTGGGGAGGAATGACGAGGTTGATTTCATTATCTCTAGGGCATTTAGACGATGGAGGTGAATTGTTTATTGTTCGTTGCATAGAAGGTTGTAATGTTTGTTTAGGTTTGGAGTCAAGTTGAAGCATTGTCCCATCATTCCCTTGATTTTCACCCCAATTCTTCCATTTAATTAAATAACTTCCAATTATTTAGTTAAATTCACTTTATTACCCTATTAATTGAATATTTAAGGTTATTTGATTAATTTATTACTTTCACACTAATAATCCCTCTTGATTAAATAATTCCCAATTATTTAATTAAAAATATTGAATTCCTTTCATCCTCATAATTAAATAATTTTCTTAATTATTTATTTGGCTAATTTCCTCCAACTCTCCAAACTTACACAAAGAATATTCTCTAATGGATATTCCCTTTTCAAATTCAAATTATCCCCTCCAAATCAAAATATCTCCAATATATTTCCATGAAATTAGGGATATTTTGGGCTCTCATGAATCTGACACCATTGATCCTCCTTGATCTATATTCACCTCCTTGATTTACTCTCATGGAAAATGATCCTTAGATCGATCTTAACTGGTTATCAAAATTTCCAAAATCTATAAAAAAATCCTTTATCATCATGAAAATCATTCACAATCTTCATAGCATCCTTACTCTCTAGAATTCTTGAGTCATTTCTTGATAATTTTAGAGCCTATTTTGTCAATCAAATTAAATCTCAAATCAAGTTTTTGGAAACATGGATTATGTATTCAATTCAAAAATCCATTTAACAATTATGCATCAATCCATAATGGGATTAAGGGCTTTCTTTGTCGAGTTGATTAATTTCTTTGATTTTAGTTCAATTATTTAGATTAATCATTTTGAGTTGTTTGAAAATAAATTTCATTGAGTATAGATTTGTATGATCTCCATTGTTTGAATTCTTAGTGTTTTAGGCTCTAATTGATTCATTCATTCTTTTATCCATGCTTACTTACTTCCCTTATGAAATTTTGGCATGTGCGATGGGACCCACATCCCAGATTAATATTTTTGTGAAGTTTTTGTTGGCCTTGAAAGTCACAAAGATAGTTTGACACTTTTGTTACAACATTGTGATGTGTTTTTCAAAGCTCAATGCATCTACAACTCCAAAGTTTGGCACCTTTGTTTAAATCCTAACACATCTAATTTTTTATGTTCTATTTATTTGCAAGAAACAGTGCATCACCTTTGTTAAAGGGTGGTACCTTTGCAAGACTTTGATTGATCTATCTTTCAATAGTTTTATTCCTTTGCAATAAAATTTCTCTCTGTTTTCTTGTAGGAAAATTTGACACCTTTGTTGAAAGTATGATGCCTTTGGAAAAGGTCAGTTCCTTTGCAAACTTTTAGTGTGGTACCTTTTTTTGAACTTTGATGCCTTTGTAAAGTAAACAAATTTTTTGTTTACTAATGTTTGTATTTCAATTTTGAATTCTTTATGTTGACTAACCTTTAACAATCCTCTATTTTTCTTGATTTTTCCTAACATTTTGTAGCATGTGACATTTGATGGAAAAGGATGCATGAATCTACTAAATTTTTGTTGTAGGTTTTAACTTAATCTAGGATTCATTTTCTCTTGGTGCACTTAAAATTAATCTCACACTTCAATTGGTGCAAATAAAATGATTTTTTTTTTCTTCCCTTGGTGTACTTAAAATGAAACTCACAACTACCACTTTCTTTTGGTGTACCTAAAATGAACTAACAATTTACACAATTCAATTTGAGATTAAAAATTTACAAACAACTTAGTGTTTTTAAAATTGAACCACATATCTGAATCCTTGGTGCACTTAAAAGGAAATCTATGGTTTGTTTGGTGAGTGGATACATGTGTGTGTTTTCCCTTTCCTTGCACCTAGTGCAATTTTGGAAATCAAAAACACCATTCATTTTCAATTTGTTTTACACCTTGAGGTATAGTGTTGTGTATGCTCTCCCCTCATAATTCCTAACAATGATCTTTGGGATAAAAAGAAATAGTATTTATATTTAATTCAAAGTAGGAGACTTGTTTGGGGGCCTCATAACCCCATGTTTTTATCTCAATCATGTTTCTTAGTGAGCTATATAAAGGGGGAGAATGAAATTTGTATGCTAAGGAGTGGCTTGCCTCCTTCAAGCCAAGCCCCATGACCCTCAATTGACTGAGACATGGAGGTAATGAGTAGAGAGGAGATCCCTCTTGACTTGGGCATATTAGACAAGCTTTCTTTTCACGGTAGATCCCTACTACAAATTTGTAAAATATAGTAGCATAAGAACCATTTGTAAATTGTCAGCTTAAAGTTGTGCAACGTACAAGTAACAATGTGTGAAGTTACTCATTAAGTACTAACCTTTGTTGAGGAAACATATATTCCTTGTTAGGATTTTTTCCTTTCAAGGTGAGAGGTGTCAAAGTGGTACATGACCTTGGCATACTCTAGTCACCAATTCATTGGATGGTATTCTATGAGCAGACCTACTATAAGCTGATAATATGGAACTACCACTAAATTGTGATGTTTATGTATGGCATGTCTTTATTATAAATCTAGTTGTGATACCAATTAGTGCGGTCTTGTTGAAGAAGACACGTGAGAATATTCCAAACATCCAATTGAGCTATTCCTACATGTTTTTTGTTGTTTTCTATCACTTTCTAGATCAATTAAACATAAAATTGACTTAAAATAAATCAAAACCCTATGTCAAAATTGCAAAAATTTAACCTCTGAGAAAAAGTGCCACTTTTGACTATCATAGTACGATGCATTTTTATGCAAACCAATACTTATTTTTTATAAAAAAGGTTCCTCTATTTGTGTCTCGATGCATTTTCACATCTCGATGCCTTTTTTTTAGAGAAAAAATAGAATTCTACATCTTGACACCTTTGATTCAATAGTGTAACACTTATTTTTTATCTTGGCACCTTGGCAAGTATTTCAATGCCTTTGTATAAAATAGTTTGATTCCTTTGACTCTATCTCAACACCTTTGAATGTTAGCAAAAAAATAGAAAACCCTATATTTTTCTAGATCTTGAGTTTTGATCAACAAACATTGTAAAACTTGAAATTCATGCAAAATAAACTTGTAGTTATTCTAATAAATTCAAAATAGAAGCAAACTCCACATTTTCATCTCCACCTCATGTCATTACTTCACTTTGGACTAGTCTAAACATCTTTAGTCATAATTGGATCAATTCAACCCCATTATCAATAGAAAACTAATACATTCAAAACAAACAACCTAGAAATTGACATAGCTCACTTTTTTGTTCCAATCTCTATCATCATCTCTTAGTTTATCTTTTTACTCAAAAAATTGTCTTATTTTAGGTGCTTAGTTGAATTAGTGTCAAAATATTATGAATCAACTTGCTTTGGAGTCACTAGACTACTCCCAAAGGTTGTAAATCTCATTTTTATCCTCCCTAAAAACATGATAACTAAGAGATTTTATCCAAAGATTTTTTTTTTCAAAAGTTCAATGTTTCATTCCATCCATTCATCCAAATGACATTCATGATTAGTCCAAAGAAGCTTAAGGTGTCTTTACTATCTTTATTTGAGGCAGCTCAATACCCCAACAAAAAAATCTTCATACACTTTCAAAATCCATATCTCATACAACTACAAATTTTATGGTCAAAACTAGATCTCAAAAGAAAATGAAGAATCTAATCATAGTGGCACAACTCAAGTCCCACTACCACATGTGCTAGTGATCAATAGTATGCAATGACTAATACCAATCCTAAAGGATATGAAATCCCTTATCCAACAAAAACACAACCCAACCTAGTTGAAGTTGAAATGGTCCACATAGAAGACATCACTAACAAGCCTAGTAAAGTTGCTCTTGAAGAGATATTAGAGCTGCACCAAGATCCATCTCTCATTTGAGCATTAGATACCATGTTATGTGATGATCCAAATCAATACATATTAAAAATCACACAAAATGGTGGAAAACTTCCCTCAAAAATTGATGTCAAACAATATAGGGATCAAACAACCTTTCCAAAATTTTCAGCATGGAACCTTCCACAAGAAAGTCAACCCTTGGCGCATCATATAATTGAAAAGCACCAAATCCTCCTTCAAAAAATTTACCAAGTAAACCCACATTCACTTTACAATGAGCGGATCAATTAAACTTTTCAAATAAATATAACAATCTTCTATATAACACTCAAGGTCAAAGGACTCCAAGCAGCCTAGGCTCACAAAATATAAACAATCTATCCATGTATGTAAACCAATCCAATTCAAACATACCAAATTAAAATTTGATGAACTATGGGTGCAATCCATTTACCATGCCATCCTAAAAAAATATACATGTTCATCAACAACACACTCAATAATCACTTCAACAACCACCTCAATATCAACCTCAACAACCACCACAATATCAACCTCAACAACCACCTCAACAACTACTTCAACAATAAAATCAATATCAACCGCAAACTCAACCGCAATATCAACAAACCCCTCAAACTTAATATCAAAAACACCATCAACAACCCCCTCAACCAAATATCATCCCAAAAAACATTCAACCACAACATCAATACATACCCACACCACAGTAATAACATCACCAATACATTAATCCTCAAATGAATCTTACCCAACAACACCAAGAAAAATGACATACCAACAACTTCAATCCCAAAAAAAAATCCACGCATAACAACAAGAAGTTACCCAACAACAATTACAAGCTCAACAACAATTGCATGTTCAACAAGAGTTGCAAGCTCAACAACAATTACTTGCACATCAACAATAACAAGCCATGCAACAAAATACCCAACCAAAAATCATACCCCAACACTAATATGGACCTTACAATTTACCTCTTCCACCCCAAATTAATCCAACATATTAAGTGATTTCCTTACCTCAAAGTAATCTACAATATCAAATGGTTCCACAACCTCAACCTCCATATGATCCATACCCCACAAACCCATCTACATACCAAGATCCAAATCTGTAAAACACTTACAATCCAATACCAAACATGTTACATCTATAAATATATCCTCATAAATTCAAATGTTAACACAAAATATTCAAGATATACAATTGTGAAAGATAAAATCATAAATGGTTCAAGACTTATGTCCATACCCATTCGATAGAAGCATCACAATGTTACCCTTTCCACCAAACTTTGAAATGCCAAATTTTCATAAATTTTAATGGCATGGTAACCTTGAAGAGATGATAAGAGAATTCTACGTAGCTTACATGGAGGTATCATATAAAAATTCCTATCTAATGCACCTCTTTCCACATAGTTTGGGTGGGAAAGCTATTGAGTGGTTCTCACATCTACCACAAGGAATTAAAATGTTTCAAAAAATTATAGATCAATTTGTAGCTGATTTACCCTACAATATTGATGCCAACATTACCTTAGAGGAAATATACACTCTAAAACAAAAAAAAGAAGAAGCCTTTTCCTCTTTCCTACAAATATGGAGACACAAGGCAAGCAAGAGAAAATAACCAATACTCGAAAAACAACAAGTAGAGATCATTGTAGGTAATCTAAACATAGATCTTGCCTTCAAATTATGAATTCAATATGTAAAAACCTTTAAATAACTTATCTCTAAAGGGATTAACATTGAGAGAGAATGCATCACTAGAGGAGCAGTGCAAATATATACTAACAATCACCAACCATCTAGTCCAAGTGACAAAATCCCCTATATGGGAAAAAAATAATAATATAACTAATGACAATGTGGTAGACACAAAATTTGTGATAAAAACTCCATATCAACAAAATACAAAATAATCAACCAAATACCAAAAACACTAATTTTCCAATGGCACTGCCACCACTAAGATAGCACAATTATCCACCAAGGTGAAAATACACTCTATTGGGAGAACCTATTGAAACAATATCATGTAGCTTTATTCAAACTAACTTAATAAACTTCCCAAATTGAAAAATTATGAAGAGACAGAATTCAAACCTTCATGATACAATGAGAATGACTACTATGAATATCATCGCACCAAAGGACATAAGACTTCAAACTATACGAAACTCAAAACTATTATCCAATACCTAATTGATCATGGTGAAGTGAACATCGAGTAAAAACTTGGTACTTCTACAAAAAATGGAGAGAATATACAAGAATCATATGCCAGACCATTATAAAGGAAACAATGTGGGAAATGCTAAAACCTACAATAATGTTAATCTCAACTACAACATTGTTTTGAGAAATGGATATTTTGATGACAATCATATATTCATTGTCACTATCCAAGGACCAAATCTTGAGTGTGGAGTCACCACATGAAGAGGAGAAGTTACCATTCAAGGAGCCCCTACAACAACAAGAGGTCCATAAAAATCCAATTCTACAAATTATAGCTTAATCAAACATCTTAAGAAGACACCAACCCAAATCTCCATTTTAGAGCTCTTAAGAATTTCACTTGCACATAAAGAAATTTTGGATTTAAAGATTATTTATCTTCATCTATACCTAATGACATATATACTGATTAGTTCCAAGCCATGGTGGGGAACATTGCATCCACACATTTATTTGTATTTACTAAGCAAGATCTTCCATACCAACCATTTCAAAATTGAGTATTACACCTTGAAGTATATATTCACAAACACAAAGAAAAAAAAGCCTTGATATATGGAGGTGTGGGATTGAACATTTGTACCCTTCAACTAGTCAAACACTTTAGTTACTCTGAGGAATTAATCAAAAGAGAAAAAGGTGTCACCATCATAACATATGATAATAATGAACGAGATTTAGAAGGAACAATCAAGCTACCTATATAAGTGGGTCTAGCAATTGCAGAGACATGCCAAGTCTTGGATCTTTACTTTCCATATAATATTCTTTTGGGCCACCCATGGATCCATGCCATGTATGCCATACCATCTACCTATCATTAGTGTGTAAATTTTCCATACAATGAAAAAGAAGTTACCATTCATGGTGACCCTAAGACCTTTTACTATTGTAAAAGTATGGAGGAAAAATATCACAGATTGCCAAAAGTCCCAAACCATGATGTAGTTCCACTTTCATCCTCCTATGTTGATCCAACAACACTTTATTCTACATCATAGAAACAACAAACAATCCTTGAGATCAAAGTGCTGATACAAGATAACGGTTATGGTGACTACAACCTCAAAGAAACATTCTATGTGGAAAAACTACCACTTTCTCCCAAATCATATGGTAAATCCCACCATATTGAGAAAGTTACTAAAACACTCAAATTCAAACCAACTATCTTCACAATATGGGGAGAATTGAATGCAAAGGTCATAGATGAAGGGGATCTTTCTAAATGAGTATGCTAAGAGGAACGTGAAGAATCTCATCTTCCTATTGATACAAATAATAAATGTTATCTATTGACTAAAAAAATGGGATATACAAGTACTGGTGGCCATGGATTAAAGAAAAAAGGTATATGTGAACCCATCATCCTAGAAAAGCAACCAAAGAAAAAGGTTTGGTGTACAACTCAAAAAAAAATGTGACCCCTTTTATTAACAATATCTTAAATGAGGAGGTTGAAGCTTCTTCTTGGTCTAGCCCATCTGATGACAAAAATATTGATGACTTACCCATGTGTATAATGAATTTATTCAAAATTCATCAATATACATGCTATCACCACTACATCCTTCACAACTCCCATCCAAGACAATAAACTTGAGCTTTTTTATCCTCAGCTCATAGATTGGGACCAACAACAATTGTTGATTCTTGATTCATTTAAAAATGATGAGGCTATCATAGAGTTCATGGGGTTTAGAGATGAAATTCCTTTTGGATATGACAAAGCGGATTTTAAAATTGAACTTGATACCCAAGTGTACTTCAAGGACACAATTGAATCCTTTAGTTGTAAAATGATGAATCTAAAAATCAAAACAAGATCCCAAGTGACAAGCACAAAGTGGCAATTGCTGATTGTGAAAAATTAAAAACATAGGACACATCTGAAGGTGAAAACCTCCTTAAGGAACCTAAGGATGAAGGATTCAATCTCCCTAAAGTCATAATGGATCAAGAAAATTAGTAATTCTTGTGGAAGATGTGCAACCAGTGAATTTTAGGATCACCCAGAAACCTCAAGTGATATTCTATGCTACATCCCTTGATGATGAAGAATAGCATAATCTAGCAACTTTCTTAAAAGAAAGGAAAGTCAATTTTTTTTGGTCCTATGTAGACATACTATGATTGGATACAACATTAGTGGTGTATCACTTGATAGTACATCAAGATGTGAATCCCGTGAAATAAAAGCTAAGGAAAATACATCTACAAATAACACTCTTGGTCAAAGTTGAATTGAAGAAGCTACTCAATGTAGGTTTAAAACTTGGTATCAATATCAAATCCCACTAGGGGCATCTGAATATGCATGAAATTCAAGGGATTGAATAGAGAATGTCCTAAAGATGAATTTCCATTGCTAAACATGGATATTATCATGGATCTAGGAGCTGCATCAAATGTTATCTCTCATGGATGGATTTTTAGGATACAACCATGTTGAACACACCTAGAGATAGAGAGAGGGTGAATCAATCTTTTCTTAAACTTTAAAATAATTCCATTTTCAACTTAAACATAAAATCACATTAACTAAAAGAAGAATATGAAGGAAAGAATGCACCACACAAGGACACCAAGATTTTTATGTGGAAAACCTAATGAGGGAAAAACCAAATGAGAGTTAACTCATAATATATTTGAATAAGTATTGCACTATTGTTTTAAGGCTTACTACCTAAGGAAACACATTGCTCCCTAGAGAACACGTAGTTTGAGGTGTACAACCCCAAGGAAAGATATAAATACTTGTTGAGATTCATTGTCTTAGAGTAGGATACATGATATTCCAAATTACAAAGTGACAACTTAAACTGTAGCAAAAATGAATCTATCATATGTGGATGTGGAAATCCCCTTTTCACACATTTTTATCAACTTACTTCCTTGATATTAATCAAAAATTATTTTTTATTCTATTTATGTCTTTTTCAACATCTCAAAACACCATTTAGGTCATCTCCAAGATGACCTTTAGATGAAATGTGTGATATTGCATATGTTAGCTTTAAACGAATACATTAAGAAGTGAAATGCATTTCATATCACAACACATAACATAATAGGGCCAAAAAAAATCACACCACATCCTCCAAAGAAAAAATAATTAATCAGGCTCAAACACAAATGAAGGAAACCAAACTGTCAACCTAATCAACAACAACAACACCAAAAAACTAGCAACTATTCATCTTTACACCACCAGGGAAAAACAAAAAACTTCACGTGAACCAAGATGTGAAAAATTTAGATTTTCAATAGCATCCTTACAACCTTCTCCTAAAGAATTTGATCACTATGTGTTGGATCAAATAAAGAAACCCACTCAATAGACAAGAACATAGCATCTCAAACTGATTGTGACACATCAACACTTAGGCTATTGCACTATGGTTCAACAAAACATCTAAAACACATGTGGATGATTTCATACACCTCTCTAAATATATCCCCATGTCCACATAACCATATCTATTACTCTAGAGGAATGCACAAAATTTAGGTAAAGTTTTGAGAAACATAACTCTATTTTAGTGTAATCCAGAGAACAACCAATCCTAACTTTTGTTGTAGAAATGTTTATGACAAGAAATCCTTGAAATATCCTCTTTGCAAATTTTCAAACTTAACTCCAAGGCCACACAACTAGGTCATGCACTATGAGATAATATAGATGAATATAAAAATATCCATTAATAGGAAAAGATACTATTTAATCCTTGAACAAAGCCTCAACTTGGCAAGCATCATGATTTTAGAAAATCATACTATCATCTTATGCATTTGCTAGATCTTTCAGAATTACTTGCATCAAACATGTTGACCCCAGGTCTCTAACCATGTTAAACCATCTCTCTCAAATCTTCCACTATCTCATCAACTACACCAATCTATCTCTAATCATTTCTCAGCCTCTTCAAATTCTATACAAAATCTTTATACAAACATGACCTCAAGTTGACATGAATAACAACACATATTGAGTTGATATCAATGAAAATATATATTTCCAACAATCTCCCCTTTTTCATTAATGGAACCACACATATATATTTACAATTCATCTCTCCCCCTTTGAAATCAAGGGAAAAATGCATAATAGTCTCATACTTATGACAACCCAAATTATGTGAAAAATCCCCATTATTTTATGATCTCTACCAACAACAGTCCCCCTAAGACAAAGATGCCCCAAAATTGATGCTATGTACATAAGATTTTAACCAAAAATGATACTGCAAGTATATAGAAAACTAAAAATTTCCTATCTATAATACTCTTACAACTCACTTAGAATGTATAATTCCTTTGTAGATTACCTTGAGTTGGGTAAGACTAGATACCCAATTTTATTTTGCTAAGGAAAGAATATGATTATGATATTTAGACTACACATATAAATCCTCAGCCTCATCCACACTTCTTGGAGTCTTCATCTTCTAATCAATATTTTCTACTTCAACTAGCTACCAGGATAATAATACAAGCCTCACATTAACTACTTCTCTTAATAGGCTAAGTTGTTTCTATATCTTCTCTCTAGTCAAGAAGCAACAACAACTGCAAATGAATATTTTCTAATTGTGCCCTAGTTGATCCATCCTTGTCCTTTGAAAAATCATATATCTTGGCCATTTAAGTAATCTGTGACATAATGGAGTCAATATAATCTTTGATATTTGTTGATTATAAAAGCATGCGCCTCTTCGATTAGCCTTATGTGAAATTCAGTGAATGAGGGACCAAAATGCGCCTCATTGAATGACCTCTAACATTTTTAAAGAAATTCGGCTCTTTTTTGTGTTTGGGGAAAGAGGGGTAGAGGGAAATGCAAAAGAAACATAAAGATGGCAACACACCAAATATTTTACAACATTTCAAACTTTAACTATCTCTTACAACTAATGAAATGGACATAGAATGCCACAAATCCTTCATTGTTGGTAAGAGAACAAGTAGCAAAGGCTAGAGAAAGAACAATATAGTCTTTCAAATCTCCTAGTGGGAAGCATCCACTAAGGTCCAAGAGGAATAAGAAACTATAAAGATTCACAGGAATATTTTAGATATTCACAAAATCCCTCCTCTTTTACAGCATAGTATTGAAAAATGATGTATCATTTATAGAAAATGAAAGAGTATGATGGACATGATCCAATCTCAAAAAGATAGCATTAAACATAAAAGATAATAGCATGTAAAATAATCATTTAGAATATCTGCGTAAGGCTTTAACACAATGCTCTCAGCATAAACGATATATGAAAAAGAAACATGACAAAGGCCATAAAATGTACAATACCAAATATTTCTTCTTGATAGATATAATTCTTATGATAAATCAAATGAAAAAAAGGTCAGATGCCAATCCGATTAATAGTCTCAACAAATATAACATGCCAAAAAGAGTGAATAGTGCTTTGTGAAATCTCCTATCCCTAAGAAATTAAAACTTGTTATAAACTATCATCTTCTGAAACATTCACATAAATCTAAGCAATTTTGAAAAAAATTACCATAATTAATGCCTAATGGGACTCATATGCCACTTTTGCAATATGAGTCCCATGTGGCCCAAAATTAAATTTAATTCAAATTCTTGATGAGATTTTATCCTCCTAGATCTGATGTCGGCTTGTAGTGTTGTAATTTAGGAAATTTGGCATAAAGAAGTATAAATACAAGGTTATTTCACTCATTTTACACCTAGCAAGTTGAATGAGCATCCTTATAGAAAATTTGAGTTCACAAGAGAATTCAAGTGTTTTCAAGAGCATTCAAGAGTCTTCAAGAGATGATTATCAAGTGTTTTGGAGCATAATTAAAGTATCAAGCATCTTTTCAAAGTCATCATGCATCATGTTTGTTTTTTAGCTAACAATTGTGATGTAGGGTTTGATGATTCAAGCTAGCATTCAAGTCAAGATCTATCACATTCAAGAAAGAGTCAAGATCTACATCCATTGGAGCCACTTCATACATGTTTGCAACACTTTATTGCTAGGGTTTGGTGAGTTGTAACATTGCATGTTGTTCATTCAACATTCCTTCATTTCATTACAAGGTTGGATTACCAAAACAGGGTTTGACCAAGGAAAACCCCTTTCCACTAACAAAACAACATTTTCCCTCTCTTTAATGTGTTATTTACAGATCTAGGTTGAAGACATATTGAAGAGCAAGTTTGGAGAAAGCTTTCAAAGTGTTCAAAGTTTACAAAGTTGTCACCTTGCATTGGAGATCATTAAAAGACATCTATAGGTTGCAAATCAAAGATTCAGACCTAGAAATCAAGCGGAGAAGACAAATCAGAGATTGAAGAGAAAATTCAGACTTTGAATTTCCAAAAAATCCTAACTGGACTGGTATGCCACTTCTGGCATATGAGTCCCACTATAGTGAAATTTACATTTTTCATGAGTTCCAAACATATCTCTGCCAAATTTTTGTTCTTGCCCAAAAACCCTAATATGGGAAGTTAAATCACCTAGACTGGCATATGTGTCCCAGTAGACATTAATTTCAATTTTTTCAACATTTCAAGCCTTCATTAAAGCCTCTTTAGATTCCCAGGTGCACACCTTTGATTTCTCGGCTTTTTGTTTTGATTTACATGCATTTTTAGGTCATATAGTGAAGTTTTGCATTACATTAGGTTTAAACATTAGGTCTTGCATTTCATTATTCTTTCCAAGCCCTAGCTTGGAGATGAACCCATCTTTAGTTTCTAATTAGACC